>JANRMT010062796.1:101676483-101696949 GCA_026402145.1 Polypterus bichir lapradei | reverse complement strand
CCCCCCCCCCCCCCGTAAGTTATTGCTGTATATTGCCTTGGATTCTTGTAAGTCTAAGCATTATCCTCTGATGAAGACCCCTGGTAGGGGTTGAAAGCTCAGGAATAAAAACTACTTTATGATACGTGATTCATTTTCTCCCTTTGTGGATCTCCAGCTGCAAATTTATATATATATATATATATTTGACAGATAGGGGGTGCTGTCGTCCCCTTGAACCCTCAGACCAGACGCCAGACACCAGATAAAAGTCCAAATAATTTTATTTTTACCATCATAAAGTGCACAAAGCACCTCCACCTCCACTATTCCTTCAATAAATCAATTAATCACAGTTATCAAATCCTCCAACTCCCAGACGCATTGTCACCCTTCCTCCCAACTCAGCTCAACTCGCTGGGGTTTCCCATAATCCTTTTATAGTCCATGACCCGGAAATGGATCCCGCCAGTCCATGTGATTCTTAGCACTTCCAGGTTAGATCAAAAACTCCTCTTTTCTTCAGCCAGGAAGTATATCATCTCTTCCGTTCCCATGATTGTGAATTACTTGGAAACATGGAAAGTACCAGTCCCTGGGCCACCCTGCAGTGTCCCCTGGAGGCCCCGACTGTACCCAGCAGGGCTGTGAAGAAAAACTCCAAGGTCCATGATGCCCTGCTGGAATTTGGGGCACCTCCATGATATTTCAGTTTTTCGTTTTAAATAAATCTGCAACAATTTCAAAAATTCTTTTTTTTGTTTGTCAATATGGGGTGCTGTGTGTACATTAATGAGGAAAAAAATGAATTGAAATGATTTTAACAAATGGCTGCAATATAACAAAGAGTGAAAAATTGAAGGGGGTCTGAATACTTTCCGTACCCACTGTATATATATATATATATATATATATATATATATATATATATACTGTGGAAGGTGAACCGGACACAGACAGACGGACAACGGTTTCTCACCCAACACACCCATTTTATTTACAATAATATATTACAGTTGCACTCACGTGCACTCCCCAGTGCCTCTTGCACCGTTCCCCCAATGTCCAGGCCTTACAATGCCTCTCTCTCTCTCTCTTCTGGCCGCCTCCAGTCCTCTCTCCAGCTCCGTCTCTCTGCCACCCGACTTCCGCCAATGACTGGAGGGAGGCGGCCCCTTATATAGAATCCCGGATGGGCTCCAGCTGCTTCCCGGCAATCTCCTGCGGACACACCCCCGTGTGGCGGAAATGCCGGCTGCGCACTCGGAAGCCCTTCGGGTGTCCCCTGTCTTCTTCCTCCCAGCACTTCCTAGTGTGGCGGAAGTGCGGGGCTCCAGACTTCTACAGGCACCGGGGCGCCGCCTGGCGGTGGCCACGGGTCCCTACAGGGCTGGGCTTCCAAGCCCTGTACCCAAGGCCCCCCACATAACCAGGGTGGACGCCCCCTCGCGGTCTGGAGGAGGCACAAACCCTCCTCCGGTCCTCCTGGGCGTCCCGGCCGGGCTCCAGCCCCGGCCGAGTACCACACGGGATATTCCGGCACCGGGGCGCCGCCTGGCGGTGGCCACGGGTCCCTACAGGGTTGGGCTTCCAAGCCCTGTACCCGAGGCCCCCAACATAACTAGGACGGACGCCCCCTCGCGGTCTGGAGGAGGCACAAGCCCTCCTCTGGTCCTCCTGGGCGTCCCGGCCGGGCTCCAGCCCCGGCCAGGGACCACAATACGAATTAAACTTACTATACTTACTATAGAAAAAATTCTGATGTGAGTATCAGTAAGCTTTGCACTCTAGGACCAAGTTATCCCAAACTATTCTTGAACATTTCAGTAATTACTTAATGCTCTGTGCTGATCTTCCTGATCATAACATAGGTCATTACGATAGCAACTGATGAGAAGAACTGATAATTAATTGCAGAATGAAGGTAATTGAAGGTTCCACTAGAGTGCCTCTTTCTCTTGCATGATTTGGCTCAAAAACTAAGCAGTACATTGTCATCTCATAACAGGCTTAAGTTTCAGGTTTGGTATTTTTACCTCCAGCCTTTTTAGCTCGTGACCGTCCTCAAGAAATGATGACACACAGACACAGACAGACACCCATCATCAAGATATTGATGTTTTCAGTATCAGAGAACTCTAAAATGTTAAGATCTGTCAAAAAGTGGGGATCAAAATTTTTGACAAATCTGAAGTTTTTGCTCCTAGACGACAGGTTATGTGGTGAAGGGCACAAAGCAAAAAAATAAATAAATAAATACAATTCTTCATCTAAAACAAGTTTCATTATAAAAACAATCAATAGTGGAGAAAATATCAGATATGGGGATGGATATATGAGATGTAAACTGCAAGACAACGATTATATTTTTATATTATGTACATTAAAGAACAACAAATCCAATTAATAATATATTGAACAATTATTATAAAAGTAACATTAAATAAATTAGGGTTAGGGCTAGGGTTAGGGCAGCTGCATGAATAAAAACCTGGAAATAGCTCAAAAGTTGATAGAAATCTACGTTTTGTACCTAATACATCTAATACTAATAATTAAACAACTGAACACCAGCAAAACCAAGGAGCTGGTGGTGGACTTTAGGAGGCCCCGGCCCCTCATGGACCCCATGATTATCAGAGGTGACTGTGCAGAGAGTGCAGACCTATAAATACCTGGAAGTGCCACTGGATGATAAATTGGACTGGACTGCCAATACTGATGCTCTGTGCAAGAGAGGACAGAGCCGACTATACTTCATTAGAAGGCTGGCGTCCTTCAACATCTGCAATAAGATACTGAAGATGTTCTATCTATCTATTATATAGTGCCATTCAAATCTATCTATCAATCTATCTATCGATCTATCTATCTATTATATAGTGTCATTCAAATCTATCTATCTATCTAATACTTGTATGCAAAATTTGGTTGAACTAACAAAGCGTATTCAAGTTATCATGTTTACACACACACGCACACACAGACATAATCCAAAAATTGTATTTTCAGACTCAAGGAGATCTTAAACGTTGAGATTCATCAAAATCTCGAAATGGAGTTTTTGGAGGATTCCAGTAATTTCCCTGCACTTTGCATATGAGAAAGTCAGGGAGGTCTAAAATGTTGAGATTCGTCAAAATCTCAAAATCGAATCTTTGGACAATTATAATACTTTCCCTGTACTTTGTATACGAGAAAGTAAAAAGATTAATTTAACAAAAGATAATGCAAGGAGAAATGAAAAAGAGGGACTTGACAGTACTCTGTTTGATCAAAATACATGGTTGGGAAAAGGAAAACAAAAGTATCAATAAAGCTTTGTAACTTTCAGTGGCCCCCTCTGTTCAGTCTTCAAGAGATGCCATCTTCCGCACCCGTGCTCTTCTTTTCTCGGATTCGCAATTGAACACCGGCTTCCAACAGCACTGTTGTTTAGGTTGCCGTCTTTTCCTTTCAATAAAAACAGACAGGTGATTTATGTACTATGCTAAACCGGGTGAAAAGCATTAAAAATTTGAAATTAAAATAAACTGAAATACGGCTCGCTATCAATTCCCAGTGAGAGACGAAACTCAAAGTCGAAAAATCAGATAAATCCAAACAAAACTCACGGGAAACACAGAAACAAAAGATTTCTTTTAAGTGTCTTTAGTTAATTTTGGTAGTTTGGATCCACACATCCCATAATGAAAGGAACAGCCAGCCACCTGTTTATTGCGAATACCTGTAGGTCATGACCCTAAAAGCCACACCTCTACCAATACAGGAAGTGGTGCAAATGAGGGCTCTGAAAATGGCAGCCATGGAAGGACCTAAAGAACAGCATTCAAGTGGTGGAAAATGCCAAATGGATTCACGTAAAACCTAATCATGACCCCTCTGGGCAGAAGAGAAGGGTTTGTCTTGGCCAGATCAGGAGTGACACTAGTGGGCTTCATCCTCTCGGCCATGGGCAAAAAGAGGTCTCATTCTACCCAGTGCCACCTGTGACCTTGCCTTCATAATGTCAAGTGTGACAATAGCAAAATCAAAGAATTTTCTTTGTGTCCCAGGTCACTCAATGGAATGCCTCCAGAAAACTTCCAGTGAAACTTGTGAGGCTTTTGCCGTGTTATTTAATCAAAAAATTATTGATATTAGAAATAATATAGTACATCTCCCAAATACTGATCCTCTTAAACCCCGGCCCTCCATCAAACAAATTAACTTCTTTCACCAGGACAGATTTACCAGATTTATATAAAATAATTTCTCAGCTGAGACCCTCCACATGCGTCCTTCACCCAATACCAACAAGTTTTGTCAAAGAAGTATCAGGCGTTGCTAATTGATAATATTCTTGACATAGTAAACTCATCATTAGATACGGGGGTCTTCCCAGACTGTCTTAAGACTGCTGTAGTTAAACCCCTGCTCAAGAAAAATAATCTCAATTCCTCTGCTTTTGAAAATTTAAGACCCATCTCTAACCTGCCTTTCTTAAGTAAAATTCTAGTGAAGGCAGTCATTATGCAGCCTAACGATCACCTCAATAATCCTGCTAATCTTGATAAGTTTCATTCGGGTTACAGAACAAATCACAGCACAGAAACTGCACTCGTTAAAGTAGTAAATGACTTGCAGGTAAATGCAGACAGAGGCCGTCTATCTGTTCTCATCCTATTAGATCTGAGTGCTGCATTCGACACCATTGATCACAACATTCTTAGAAATCGCCTTAGTCGGTGGGTGGGCCTCTCTGGCAGGGTCTTAAATTGGTTTGAACCCTACCTGGCAGGTAGAAAATTCTTTGTTAGTTGTGATGATTATACTTCAAAGACCCCTGATATTCTATATGGTGGTCCACAAGGATCTCTCTGGGGTCCGCTGCTCTTTTCGATCTCCATGCTACCGTTAGGTCAGATTATCTCAAGGCCTAATGTGAGCGACCACAGCTATGCTGACGACACACAACTGTATTTATCAATGGCGCCTGATGACCCCGACTCTCTTGATTCACTGACACAATGTCTTACTTGTGTTTCTGAATGGACGAATAGTAATTTTCTCAAACTAAATACAGAGAAAACAGAAATCTTAGTGATTGGTAAAAATGGATAGAATGAGATTATTAGAAATAAACTTGATGTATTAGGATTAAAAGTCAAGACAGAGGAAAAAAATTTAGGGGTAATTATGGACTCTGATCTGAATTTTAAATCGCATATTAATCAGATTACTAGGAAAGCATTTTTTCACTTAAGAAATATAACAAAAGTTAGACCTCTTATAACATTGCAAGATGCTGAGAAATGAGTTCAAGCTTTTGTTTTCCGTCGGCTAGATTACTGTAACGCACTCCTGTCAGGACCACCCAAGAAGAGACATCAATCGATTACAACGAGTGCAGAATGGAGCTGTTAGAATCTTAACTATGAAAAGAAAATCCAAGCACATTACACCAGTCTTAGTGTCACTACACTGGTTCCCTGTGTCATTTAGAATTGACTTTAAAATACTGCTGATGGTTTACAAAGCCTTAACTAATCTCGCTCCATCTTATATTTCAGAATGGCTGTCATCTTACACTCCAAATTGTAACCTTAGATCTTCAAATGAGTGTCTGCTTAGAATTCCAAGAACTAAACTTAACAGAAGTGGTGAGGCGGCCTTCTGCTGTTATGTGCCTAAAATCTGGAATAGCTGACCGATAGAAATTCGCCAGGCTGATATGGTGGAGCACTTTAAAAAACTGCTAAAAACACATTACTTTAACATGGCTTTCTCATCGCTTCATTTTAGTTTTATCCTGATGCTCTGTATACTCAATTAATTATATCATTATCATTCATGATGGCTTCGTAATTCATAATAACCCCTACTTTCACTTCTGTTCCTTTTCTGGTTTTCTGTGATTGTGATCTGCGCCACCACCACCTGATCAAAGCACCGTGATGTCCCTACATTGATGGATTAAAGGCCAGAAGTCCACGTGACCGTCATCATCAACTTCTTCCATGAGAACCCTGAATACAATGAGGACTGATCATTTATGTTAGGTAGAATGCCTAGTGGGGGCTGAGTGGTCTCATGGCCTCGGACCCCCTGCAGATTATTTTTTTTCTCCAGCCTCCTGGAGTTTTTGTTTGTTTTTTCTGTCCTCCATGGACATCGGACCTTACTTTTATTCTGTGTTAATTTAGTGTTCCCTAATTCTATTTTCTCATTTATTTTGTCTTTTTTCTCTTTCTTCATCATGTAAAGCACTTTGAGCCACAGCATTTGCACATGTGAAATAAATGTTGTTTTTGTTGTTGCTGTGTCTTGTCTGACTCATGAGCTGAGGGTGTGCATTGCACGTATGGGATTGGAAAAAAAAATATATATATTGCAGTCGTACAACGTGGGTATCTGAATTGTCTGCTTGACCCAGCCTGGCCTTTCATCCACTGACCTCTGTCATCGATGAGACATTTCCTTCCACAGAACTGCTGCCCACTGGATGTTTTCTGTTTCCTACGCAATTCTTACTAAACTCTAGAGATAGATTCAGAAATACTCAAAATAGCCAGTCTGGCACCAACACTCATGCCACAGTGGAAATCACTGAGCTCACATCTAATGTGAACATGGACTGGAGCTACTGACTTGGATTTTCATGATTTTATGCTCTGCGCTGCCTCCACATGATTGGTCAATTAGATAAAGGTCAACAGGCATTTCTGGGAATTTGCTCAGTGTATGAGTTAGGACCCCATTATGTGTCAAGGTGGGGGTTAAATTTTTTCTCTTCACTCTGAACGCTTAAGGGTGGGTGATGCAGCCGTCGAGCAATGATTACATACGCACTCCTTTGTGTTGACTCATCATTGTCCAAATTGCTAGCTGTGTGCAGCATGCATGGCTCTTTTAATTAAATGTTTACACCCAGTCTGGCACACTTAGGGTCTAATTACATTATAATCTGCCCCCAAGTCTGTGGAATTCAAACATCTCAATGGTCTTAGTTCACTGACCTGAATTGAACCCACTGCTCTTGCTGGGCACACGGAGGGCTATGGTGTAATATCACTCCTTAGCCTTACTTAGAAGGTTCAACAACTACTTCGATACGCGCCAGGCTTTACCAGAGCAAGACGCACATCTTGAAATGTGAGGAATAAATAAATAAATAAATAAATAAATAAATAAAATGACATCAGCCTCCCAGATGGAGATTAGGGTGGAATGAGCTTCTAAGTGGATTCGGCTGAATCAGGCCACGTTCACAGGCCTCCTCTAATTGCCTTCATTTTTGAATTATTCAAGTCCCTCCGCTTCCCTACATTTCCATATTCACATAAGTTGTATTTATTCAGCTGCCCATCTATTTATTTGATGTCTGCCCCTGAGTTGTACGTGCGATTTTCACTATTTGTTTTAACCTGAGGCTCATTTATTTGTTAGACTGCTCAGCATGTGAAGGTCTTCTTATAACAACAACAGTCCTAAGAACCAGCAAATCCGCCCCTACGGCGTGGCCATTTTGATGCCAACTTCACACTCGGCGTACAATTTTGACCAAAGCCATTTACCATGCCAGTGTCTCATGGCAGACATGTGGGCACAGGGAATGTTGACCCGGTGATGGCGCAGGCTTTCCTGATACGTTTGTTCAGGTGTTGTGCTTCTTTTGAGCTCAAGTTGCTTCCCCCAGAAGACTGCAGTGTAAACCACCACACTGGTTACTATGGACTGGTAGAACATTTCCAGCAGCACACATCAGATGACCTGAGACTTCTTAGCAAGTCCAGTCTGCTCCTGCCCTTCTTGTCGAGCACCACTCTGTAGTTTGACCCGTCCACATTTTGTTTATGTGGTCCCCCTTGGGATCTTCTGTAAATACAGGTGCTGAAGGACTTGCTTAATGGCACGTGTTTTCAGCACCGTGGGACTCATTCCATCCAGCTCTGATGCCTTGTTTATGCAAAATTGCCCCAAAGTCTCTCCTCACTTGATCAGCAGAGGCACAAAGTCCAGGGAGTGTAGGGGAAGCTGGAAATCACAGGTGTGATATCATTGTAGGGGAAAGTCGTGCAGGGTACATGGCAGTTGAGATTCTGGAATCTTCTCAGCCTGCACACAGAAGTTAGCAGTGTTAGGGTAAGGATGGATTGACCAGAATGAGTCAAACCTGGTGACGAACAGCTGCGATTCATTAGCTCTGTTCTTGTTCCCTTCTTCTGCTTGTAGCCAGTGAGACTCCTCATCCTGCTCCACACGTATGAATAAATGCGCCTGAAACACCTGCAGTTGTACACATTGAATCAAAAGCACATTACTGCAGCACACATGGTGGGGCGGAGTCAGATGTGGGCAGGGTTGGATGGCCAAGTATTACCATATAAAGAAAAGGCTCGATATAAATAAAATGTGTAATTGTTATTAATATTATTATTATAAAGAAGGTTTGATGTTAAATGTGCATTTCAATTCACTAATAATGTTACACATTATTTATTCAATATGGCAGTAATTATATTGTTTATTTATGTACTGCCTGTGGTTGGCTGGCACCCTGCCCGGGGTTTGTTTCCTGCCTTGCGCTCTGTGTTGGCTCCAGCAGACCCCCGTGACCCTGTAGGATAATGGATGGATGGATTTATATATTGCTGTACCACAATGCAGGAGTAACTTTCTTCATCTGGTAACTGTTTGCTTCTTCCTCCGTCCCATCACTTAGACCGGGTTGTATTTTTAGCCAGGGTTCATCTTCTGGCTGCAGGCTTTTATGCCCTTTTTAAGTTATCCATTTATGTTAATGTTACTTCTTTATTATTTGCATTATTCTTTGTTTTTGAATATTATGTCTGTGTGTCTACTTTTTGTATCTCTTCTTTTGTGGGTGGATCTCCCAAGAGGCGGGACTACCTGTTCGTCACTGCCAGGGACTGCCCACGGCCTTATAAAGGAGGAGGGTTTCCCACAATTCCTGGTGGCTCATTTGAATGTGCTAGGGAGTCGGTGAGCGTTTCTTGAGATTCTGCTATGTCTTGTGCTTATTGTGTTTTTCTGGATTTTTGTCCATTTTGTTCTTTTTTGACTTGCCTATATTGTTATAATAAAAATATTTAATAATATTAAATGTTATACAACAATATTGGCTCCGTAATAATATTTATTTATCTCTTTTCTCACTACTCAAGGCGCTTTACATAGTGTGACAGATGCCCATAGCCATTACGTGGCTGGGATGCCAGCTGGAGGGAAGAACCGGGGACAGAGAGCATCCACAAGGCACTACCTAACTCCGTGATGATAGAGGGCAGCTCCCCTGGGAGGCTGTGGTACCATGGAATTCCTGCAGGGCATGCTGGGAGTTGGAGTTTGACACAGCCCTGTTGGGTTCCATGGGGGCCGCCAGGGGGAGCTGTAGAACCCTACCTTGGGTTTCAATGCACAGCTGGGAGTGATTCCAGTTAACCCTTTATGAGCCACCTGGAGCACTCCCATGTGTAACATAAAAGGAGCTGCCTCACTCCATTCAGGGAGCCACAGTCAAGAGGAAGAAGGATGAAGCTTTACCATGGAGGAGAAGAAAAGGACTGTGTATTAGTGCTTTGTACTGTGCTACTGTGGGGAGTGATGGAGGGAAAAGCGCTTCCCCACAAATAAATGTGTGCCGTGCGGGAACTCGTGTCTCTTCCTGTCTGTGTCGGGGCTGGGGCAGCTGGAGCACCCCTGGTTTCCACAATAGTTAGTGGGGAGCCACTTCTACCACCACTAATGTGTAGCATCTAGCCAGATGATGCAACAGCAGCCATTTTTGCACCAGTATGCTCAACACCCATGCGATAATAGGTGGTGAAGGGGTGAGTGACAGTGAGCCAGTCACAGACAGGTGATGACTGGGATCAGAATTACCAAGCCATGGTTGCCCATTTTACACCCTACTCTTTACAAAAGATGCCAAGGGATCTTTAACGATCACAGAGAGGCTGGACCTTGGTTTTACATCTCATTCGACGGTCTGCACCATTTTTACAGCACAGTATCCCCATCACTGCACTAGGGGGGCATAATGGGATTCACATTCAGACCACCAGGGTAAGCACCCCATGCTGGCCTCACCAACAAATTTCCAGAAGCAGCCCAAGCTTTTCCTGGTTGGTCTCCCACCCAAGTACTGGCTGAGCCTGAACATGCTTAGCGTCAGGTGGATGACCTCTTCTGAAGTGCATGGTGGCTTTCTCATAGCTTCATTTTAGTGTAACCTTGATATTCTGTATAGCCATTGAATTCTCATTTCTGTTATGGCGGCTCCTCAATCTGTACTAACCCCTACTTTCTCTGCTGTTCTTTTTTCGGGTTTCTGTGGTGGTGATCTGCGTACCAACCACCTGATCAGGGTCCCTACATTGATGGATTGAAGGCCAGAGGTCCACATGACCGTCATCATCGAGTTCTTCAATGAAAACCATGAGAACTGATTGAGATCATTGATGTTAGGTAGAATGCCTAGAAGGGGGCCGGGTGGTCTCATGGCCTTGGAACCCCTGCAGATTTTTTTTTTTTTTTTCTAGCCGTCTGGAGTTTTTTTCTTGTTTTTACTGTCCTCCCTGGCCATCTGACCTTACTTTCATTCTGTTAATTAGTATTCCCTAATTTTATTTTTTTCTATTTTCTTTCTTCATCTTGTAAAGCACGGGTGTCGAACTCCAGTCCTGGAGGACCACAGTGGCCGCAGGTTTTCATTCTAACCATCTTCTTCATTAGTGACCAGTTTCTGCTGCTAATTAACTTAGTTTTAATTAACTTGACTCAGGCCACTTAGTTGTCTCTTCTTCCTTAATTAGCAGCAAAACAATAATGAGACACAAAACAAGCTCACCTGTGCCCGGCGATAGTCTCGGTAAGGTTGATCTCTCAGGTCACCAAAACATTTTGATGATGTTCTTAGAAAAAGCAGAAAATCAACAGTTTTAGAAATGTCTACTGCGGCAGAATGACAGCAGCAACAAGCCATGGAATTAAATAACGAGGTTAATTAACAGCAAGAATCGGCTTCTCGTTAAGAGATTGGTTGGAATGAAATTGGTTGGAGTTTGAAATCCCAGTTTAGCTGGTTATCTGTTGGCTCGTTTCATGTCTCATTTCTGTTTGGCTGCCATTTAATGAAGAAAGAAATACATTTAGTGGACTGAATCCTTAAAAACAGGGCTATTAAAATGAAGGGAATAGAAGTTAATTGGCATTGAAAACTGGTCACTGATTAGGAAGAGGGTTAGAATGAAAACTTGCAGCCACTGCGGCCCTCCAGGCCTGGAGTTCGACACCCCTGTAATGTAAAGCACTTTGAGCTACAGCATTTGTATGAAAACGTGCTATAGAAACAATTATTGTTGTTATCGTTGTTGTGTTTCTTTTTCCTTTTACGCTTCATGAAGCTTTCTTTGGTGTATCAGAGCATTGTTGTGACAATAAACACTTTATTGTATAACAGCTCTGGGTTTGCCCTTTTATCTAGGTGGGGTTCGAAGGTATAGCACCTCCTAGTGGGCATTTGTGAACCTTTCTTCTGGTTTTTGGTGTTTTTTATTGTCTAGACTGGCCCTAATGTGTGAGTGACGGATGGCCGGGGCCCATGCCCAGCCGGGACACCCCTTCGACACTTGGTCTAGGGGAATTACCATGGGCTACACAATACTTTCCCTGGAATGCTTGGTGGTAGCCCCCATGGGTTGCATAGGGGCCACAGGCATGGGACTTTGGAGCTCAGCCTTGTTGGACTCCATGGCCACCGCCAGGGGGAGCTGCATGGCTTAACGAGCCCACGTGGGCTGGAATGAAATAGGTTTTAATTATCATCTGAAGCACTTCTGAGTGGGCTATAAGAGGAGCCACCAGTCCAGGAGCCAGAGATGGGAGGATAGAGACAAAGCTGCCAAGGAGGAGTGGAGGACTTAAAGGTGTATTTGCGCTTGTGCTTGTGATTTTGTGTTTTGTGGGACTGTGTTGTGGCTGAGGGACACGGGGAAGATGAGAGCCCCCAGCTGAAGAAAGAAAAATAAATTCTTTTTGGTTTCATTTTAACGTGCCTCCGTTATCAGTCTGTGTCGGGTTGGGCGCACATACAGCGCTTTATGACATGTGTTTGTAATAATAATAATAATAATAATAATAATGTTTTATTTATGTAGCGCCTTTCATACACTCAAGGACACTTTACAATTCAATAAACACATTAACAAGACAGCAGAAATCACATACAAGAAGATGAATGATACTTATTGAAGAGATCAGGAGTTTGAAATGTTTAATAGAGGCTGAGAGGAAGAGCAGTCTAAATTTTAGGGGCCATCACACTGAAAGCTCTGCCACTCACAGTTAAAGTCATATGAAAAAATTTGGGACCCCCTCTTAATTCTTAGGACTTTTGTTTCTCATTGGCTGAACTTCCTTTTAATATCTGACATGCCTTATGAAAACAGTAGGATTTCAGCAGTGACATTAAGTTTATTGAATTAACAGAAAATTTGCAATATGCATCATAACAGAATTAGACAGGTGCATAAATGTGGGCACCGCAACAGAGATATGACATCAATACTTAGCTGAGCCTCCTTTTGCTCCTTTGAGCCTCCAGACGCTGTCCTCCTATAGCCTGTGATGAGTGTCTGGATTCTGGATGGAGGTATTTCTGACCATTCTTCATACAAAATCTCTCCAGTTCAGTTCAATTTAATGGCTGCCGAGCCTGGACAGCCTGCTTCAAATCATCCCATAGATTTTCGATGATATTCAAGTCAGGGGACTGTGACGGCCATTCCAGAACATTGTACTTCTCCCTCTGCATGAATGCCTTTGTAGATTTCCAACTGTGTTTTGGGTCATTGTCTTGTTGGAACATCCAACCCCTGCTTAAGTAACTTGAACTTTGTGACTGATGCTTGAACATTATCCTGAAGAATTTGTTGATATTGGGTTGAATTCATCTGACCCTCGACTTTAACAAGGGCCCCAGACCCTGAACCAGCCACACAGCCCCACAGCATGATGGGACCTCCACCAGATTTGACAGTAGGTAGCAGGTGTTTTTCTTGGAATGCGGTGTTCTTCTTCACGCCATGCAAAGCGCTTTTTGTTCTGACCAAATAACTCCATTTGTGTCTCATCAGTCCAAAGCACTTTGTTCCAAAATGAATCTGGCTTGTCTAAATGAGCATTGGCATACAACAAGCGACTCTGTTTGTGGCGTGAGTGCAGAAAGGGCTTCTTTCTCATCACCCTGCCATACCGATGTTCTTTGTGCAAATTGCGCTGAATTGTAGAACGATGTACAGATACACCATCTGCAGCGAGATGTTCTTGCAGGTCTTTGGAGGTGATCTGTGGGTTGTCTGTAACCATTCTCACAATCCTGCCTCTGCATATGTCGCTCCTGTATTTTTCTTGGCCTGCCAGACCTGCTGGGTTGGTTTAACAGCAACTGTGCCTGTGGCCTTCCATTTCCTGATTCCATTCCTTACAGTTGAAACTGCCAGTTTAAACCTCTGAGATGACTTTTTGTAGCCTTCCCCTAAACCAGGAGACTCAACAATCTTTGTTTTCAGATCTTTTGAGAGTTGTTTTGAGGATCCCATGCTGTCTGTCACTCTTCAGAGGAAAGTCAAAGGGAGGCACAACTTGCGATTGACCACCTTAAATACCTTTTACCACTCATGATTGGACACTCCTGTCTATGAAGTTCAAGGTTTAATGAGCTAATCAAACAAATTTGGTGTTGTCAGTAATCAGCATTGAGCAGTGACAGGCATTCAAATTAGCAAAATGACAAGGGGACCCACATTTTTGCACAGCCAGTTATTCACATTTGATTTTATTTCATACAACTAAATACTGCGTCACTAAAAATCTTTGTTCAGAAAACACCCCAATACTCAGATGTTCCTAGGAAATGAAAGACATACCACTGGTATCTTATTGTTGAAAGGAGAGTCAATTATTATGCAGGCTGAGAGGGCTTCACAAACGTCTTTATATGACTGAACTAACCCCTGTGTTTAAGTACCGCGAGTAACTTAGCGTCCGATGATCGTAATGCACGGGACAGGAGTGTAAGGAAGCAGCAGCTCAGATAGATAATGAGGGGCTAAACCATGAAGGGCTTTAAAGGTGAGAAGAACAATTTTATATTTGATTCTTGAAGAAACTGGTAGCCAAATCATAGAGGGACAGGAGTGATGTGAACAGATTTTTTAGTGTGCGTAAGTAAACGGGCAGCAGAATTCTGAACATATTGTAATCTATTGCTATATTTAGTCGGGAGGCCATAAAACAATACACTGCAATCGTCCAGACGGGTAATGATGATGAAAGCGTGAATGAGTGTTTCAGTATCTTTCACACTGAGGAAAGAATGCAGATGAGCAACGTTACGGAGATGAAGACAAAGCTGTCTGTACTATTGAGCTAATGTGTGGTTGAAAAGTAAGAAGCTGGTCAAAGATGACACCCAAGTTACGGACTGATGCTGAGGGTCCAACCAGGATACCATTGACGTCACGAAGGGTAGAGAGGACAGATTTGGTACCAACTAATAAGATTTCTGTTTTATCAGATGTGACAAAGGCGCTATATAGTCACCTGACCCGGCACAGTCCCACACCAGAGGCATGTTAAAAAAACAAAAAGAGCTTTTATTTTTCTTCACCTGTGGGACACGTCTTCTCTGTGTCCCACAGGCACAACACAGTCCCAAAACAGACCCCCCACCAAAAAGAAAGTCACTCTTCTTCTTCCTCCACTACTCCTCCCCCCAGGCTGCTTCATCCTTCTCCTCCCGACTCTGGCGCGCTGAGGAGTGGCCGCCAGCTCCTTTTATAGCCCTCCCGGAACTGCTCCAGGTGCTAATTTGCCCAATTAGGCTGCAATTAGGCTGTGGCTGCCTTCCAGCCCACAGAGGCTCGTTAAGCCCTGCAGCTCCTCCTGGTGGTGGCCACGGAGTCCAACAGGCTGGAGCCCTAAAGTCCCACACCTGTGGCCCCAATGTAACCCAGGAGGGCTGCCACCACGTGTACCAGGGGACATACCGTGCATCCCATGGCTGCTCCCCCCGTCCCAGTGTCAAAGGGGTGTCCCGGCCGTCTGCCACATAGAATTGAGTTGTAAATAAATTTGGTGTAATAATAATAATTCTTTGCATTTATATAGCGTAGTGTTCTCACTACTCAGTAATTACAGGTTAAGGGCCTTGCTCAAGGGCCCAACAGAGCAGAGTCCCTTTTGGCATTTATGGGATTCAAACTGGCATCCTTTCGATTGCCAGTACAGATCCCTAGCCTCAGAGCCACCACTCCATGTGTCTTTGTGCTCACCCTGTGATGGACTGGCACCCTGTCCAGGTTTATTCCTGCCTTGCACCTTCTGCCAGAACCCTAACACACACAAACCCGCGACCCTGGTGGCGATTAAATGGGTTAGAAAATGACCTGACGATCTTGAGTTTTGGGACCGTCAGTTCATAACCGGCCTCCCGGCTAATCCTTCTCCTCCGTGAAATCAAAACGAGTAATTGACGTGATGGTCACGTCTGTAGAAAGAAAAGAAATAAAAGCAACTTAACTTACAGTATAAAGAAATGTATGAAACCTGGCTGGGTGACATTATATGTTACTGTGGCTAAATGTCTACTCTGTTGGCGTCACGGTGGTTCAGTGAAGAGCACTGCTGCCTCGCAGTTAGGAGACACGGGTTTGCTTCCCGGGTCCTCCCTGCGTGGAGTCTGCATGTTCTCCCCGTGTCTACATGGGTTTCCTCCCACAGTCCAAAGGCATGCAGGTTAGGTGTATTGGTGACCCTACATTTCCCTGCTTGTGTGTGTGTGTGCCCTGCGGTGGGCTGGTGCCCTGCCCGGTGATTTGTTCCTGCCCTGTGCTGGCTGGGATTGGCTCCAGCAGACCCCTGTGACCCTGTATTAGGATATAGGGGGTTGGAAAATGGCTGACTGACTAACTGCTCTGTGTTTCTGTTATACTGAAAAAAACAACCTCCCAGCTTCATTGTCTAAAAATGATAAGGATTCAATGTTTCTCTGTTTTTATTTTATTTTTGAACCTTAAGATAGCGTGCTGCTCAATAAAACAAATGATAACAGACATGACAATTTCCTTCCAAATCAATACAGACTAAACAAAGGAAATGGAAATACAAAGGGAAAGAAGACTCTGTATTTCACCCGGCACTGTCATTTCTCAGCGAAGCACCACATTGATCAGCTCTCTATCAAGTTCGGATGCAGCCAGCAATTTCGGCTTAAGCCCAAATTTGAAACTCCCATCGGGAACTTCTTTTTATGTTTAAGAAATTGAACTCCAATTAAGTGTCCACGTCCAACAGCTAAAAACAGCACAGCAATCTTCTCATCCCTCGAATTGGAACCCGCTGTCTATGAAAGCCATATGAAATTGGAAAGTACATTACTAGTACAAGCTATTACACTCTATTATTGTTGTTATTTTAGAGTATGATTCGTTATTACAAAAATATCTCCTGCCCTGGCCTCTCCCTGCCTTGTGCCCAATGCTTGCCAGGATTGGCTCCGGGATCCCCACGTTCCCACACAGGGTAAGCAGGCTTGTACCCTGGATGGATGTTGTTATATGCCTGAGAGTTCCTAAGTGCATAAATGACTCAAAATATCCACTAGAGGGCGAAATCACCATTAAACCCTGGCCTGTAATGCAAAGGGCTTTTAAAAAATGTAATAAATAAAAGATTTATTTCCAAAAGCTTGTTGATGGAGAAGTATAGAGAAGGCCAGGAGGAGTTGCATTGCGTCTGGACCTGGAGAAAGCAGATGACAGGGTGAGTGAGAGGAGCTGTGGTATTGTATGAGGAAGTCGGGAGTGGCAGAGAAGTACATAAGAGTGGTACAGGATATGTACGAGGGGAGTGTGACCGTGTTGAGGTCTGCAGTAGGAGTGACGGAGGTGGGATTACATCAGGGATCGGCTCTGAGCCCTTTCTTATTTGCAATGGTGATGCACAGGTTGACAGACGAGATTAGACAGGAGACCCCATGGACTGTGATGTTTGCTGATGACATTGTGATGTGTAGTGAGAGTAGGGGGCAGGTTGAGGAGACCCTGGAGAGGTGGAGATCTGCTCTAGAGAGGAGAGGAATGAAGGTCAGTAAGACCACCAAGACAGAATACATGTGTGTGAATGAGAGGGAGGTCAGTGGAGTGGTGAGGATGAGGGAGTAGAGTTGGCGAAGGCGGATGAGATTAAATACTTGGGATCAAATGTACAGAGTAACGGGGAATAGTGGAAGTGAAAAAGAGAGGGCATGCAGGGTGGAATGGATGGAGAAGAGTGTCAAGAGTGATTTGTGACAGACGGATATCAGTGAGAGTGAAAGGGAAGGTCTACAGGCCGGTAGTGAGACCAGCCATGTTATATGGAGTGGAGACGGTGGCACAGGAGACAGAGCTGGAGGTGACAGAGTTAAAGATGATAAGATTTGCATTGGGTGTGACGAGGATGGACAGGATTAGAAATGAGGACATTAGAGGGTCAGCTCAGGTGGGACAGTTGGGAGACAAATTCAAAGAGGCGAGATTGTGTTGGTTTGGACATGTGCAGAGGAGAGATGCTGGGTATATTGGGAGAAGGGTGCTAAGGATAGAGCTGCCAGGGAAGAGGAGAAGAGGAAGGCCTAAGATGAGGTTTATGGATGTGATGAGAGAGGACGTGCAGGTGATGGTAGTGACAGAACAAGATGATGAGGACAGGAAGATATTGAACAAGATGATCTGCTGTGGCGACCCCTAATGGGAGCAGCCAAAAGAAGAAGAAGATTTCCAAAAGCTCTGTGGACCAAAAATAAACTCCAAGGAGCACAAAGGCACAGTCAGGAATGCCTTCAATAAAAACAATTAACGTCCCCATCACAAAACCAAAGAGTTCTCAAGATGAAGAGCACTGAGGTCAAAAATATTTCCAGAAATTCACAAAAGGAACAAAGACAGATAACAGCTGTCAGAAACTCACCACACCACAAGTGCGTTCTGAATGAACCGCAAGGGGCTGTGGGTTGCCCCTGTCATTACAGGGCTGAAGGCAGTCCAATGTGGTGAAGGGCAGGTAGCCCCGCCTCTTGGGGAACCACCCCCCCCCACACACACACACAACAAAAATAAAACAGTCACCCAACTTAAATAAAATGTGTATCTGACTAT
Source organism: Polypterus bichir lapradei (assembly GCA_026402145.1). Taxonomy (NCBI): domain Eukaryota; kingdom Metazoa; phylum Chordata; class Cladistia; order Polypteriformes; family Polypteridae; genus Polypterus; species Polypterus bichir. Next base: position 101,678,767 of record JANRMT010062796.1, on the reverse strand, counting down.
GTGTGTCTATCCGGCTGCTATATCTTTGTCATTCCAACAGATGGTACATCACAAGCATTAGCACTGCTTGTATGCCTCCCATACCAAATGGCACATAACAGAGACATATGCATTGCAGTTGTCATTCCAACACACGGCAACTTACAGACATTTGTAGTAATGCATTTTATTACAACAGCTGTTTGTGATGTGCCATCTGCTGGAATGACAATTGCAGTGCATTTTATGAGCACACACATTACAAACCACATTTCAGTAGAGGCTGTACTGTAAACGTTCTTGCTAAGATCTATGTTGATTACTTAGATTTCAAGCCTTCTCAGATGAGTAGCACAGCTGTGCACCTTAATAAAAGGATAAGCGTCTGTCCAGTTGCTCTGTCGCTGTCATTCCAATAGGGGGCGCATTACAAACATCAATCCTGCCATCAACCCCCGAGTTTTCCCTGCAAGTTAGAGGACCACTTGTAAGGTCGGATGCAGTTTAACATCATACCCAGGATGGCTATGTCTGTTAAATTCAAAAATAAATCCTTAATTGAAAAATTTTCCTCTGTAGTTGTATCCAGTTTGGCTGTTGTTGCAAAATCCATTCAATTAGTAAACATACCCATAACAACAAGGAAATCACAAAAAAAAAAACGTAAAAAGAAGCCAATCTTAAAAAATATGAAGAGAAAAAAGTATCCAATTAGTCTCACAATATGCAAACTATTCTCACATAACCTTTGCTGCTGTGAAAAATAGCTTCAAAAATTAAAATTAATTTACTATGATGCATCATAAAATGGTGGCACAGTGGTGCAGTGGATAGCACTGCTGCCTCACAGTTAGGAGACCTGGGTTCACTTACCGGGTCCTCCCTGTGTAGAGTTTGCATGTTCTCCCCGTATCTGTGTGGGTTTCCTCCCAAAGACATGCAATTTAGGTGCATTGGCGATTCTAAATTGTCCCTAGTGTGTAGTTAGGATATAGCGGGTTGGATAATGGATGGATGGATGGATGCATCATAAAGTCCCCCCTTATTGACACTTGTGTCGATTTTGCTGCTACTGTTTCATGTTTAGAGGAAATGTGGAATGAGAGGGTGTTGGACTGTAAGGACCCTGAAACCGATCCCGTTAAATAACAACTTGAAAAGGGACGAATGTTTGAATTCTCTTACAGAGACCACCAATACGCTAAGGGATCGGAAAACAAAACCAAAAGAAAAGAGAAAGCAGAATGGTGTGGAGGTTATCAGGATCTGTGGAGGATCCTGTAGAAATGAAGGAAACTTGGAAAGGACTTTATCTATATAATAGATAGATAGATAGATAGATAGAATGAAAGGCACTATATAATAGATAGATAGATAGATAGATAGATAGATAGATAGATAGAGTGAAAGGCACTATATAACAGATAGATAGATAGAGTGAAAGGCACTATATAATAGATAGATAGATAGATAGATAGATAGATAGATAGATAGATAGATAGATAGATAGAGTGAAAGGCACTATATAATAGATAGATAGATAGATAGACAGACAGAGTGAAAGGCACTATAAGATAGATAGATAGATAGATAGATAGATAGATAGATAGATAGATAGAGTGAAAGGCACTATATAACAGATAGATAGTGTGACAGATTAGGGGCATTATCGCTCCCTTGAACCCTTAGACAATAAGCCAAACACCAGGTAAAAGTCCAATAATTCGACTTTTTATTAATACACAGTGCACAAAGCACCCTCCACTCCACAATACTCATTAAATAAATCCAATACACAATAAACAATTCCTCCACTCTCCCAGACACGTTGCCAACCTTCCACCCAGCTCAGCTCGCCATCTGGGTATTTCCCACAGTACAGTCCTTTATATTGCCTGACCTGGAAGTGTTCCCAATCCTTTAGTCCATGTGACCTCCTATCATTTCCGGGTCAGATAAAAAGTCCTCTTCTTCATCCCGGAAGTACATCATTTCCCCTGTCACTTTGTCTAGGATGTACTTCCAGGTTATAGGGCACATATGACTCTCTGGGCCTCCCTGCAACATCCTCTGTTGGCCCCTGTGGTATCCAGCAGGGCTGTAAAGGAAAACTCAATTGTCCATGATCCCCTGCTGGTATTCAGGGCACCTCCATGCTGCAGGGAGAGCTCCACCTGGTGGCCTGGGGGTATTGGCCGGCCATAGACCACAATAGATAGATAGATAGATAGATAGATAGAGAGTGAAAGGTGCTATATGATAGATAGATAGATAGATAGATAGATAGATAGATAGATAGATAGAT
>JANRMT010062796.1:101656673-101671224 GCA_026402145.1 Polypterus bichir lapradei | reverse complement strand
ATAGATAGATAGATAGATAGATAGATAGATAGATAGATAGATAGATAGATAGATAGATAGATAGATCTTTATGCCCCTTCCTGCAGCGCCCTCTGGTTGCTCCTAAGAAACCCAGCAGGGCCACTTATTGAGACAGAAGCTTCCATTCAGGCCTGGTAGATGCACCACATGACCTCAGGTGGCTGCTTCAGTCACTCTATCCATTATAAAGGCTTATAAAGAAGCATCCATCCTGGTCAGGATGCCCGTTAATTCATGTCCTTGTGTCACCATTGAACCTAATCTATGCATTTTGAGGATGCAGAAGAAAGTATTAGAATAAAAGCCACATGATGAACCTGCCAGCTTAAAAAAGAGAGAGAGGGGTGGGCTGAGGTCCTTGAAGGTGTGAAGAAGCAGCACTAACCACTGTGCCACCCAGATATCGTAAATCACACACCAAATAATGCATTTGATGAGGAAGAAAGGTGCCCAGCCCACAGCACACCCATCTGTGCAGCGGTCACCCTCTTACTCTCCAGGTGAGACACCAGCCCACCTGCAAGTTCAATAATGATTTTGTATTTTATTAAACGAATCTTACATGAGTTAATATAAAAAAGTGATAGTAGCACAGTGTGCCTTGCAATACCTGAGATTCATTTATTTAGCACCTTCATACACTTCAATGTTAGAATGTAACACATGGAAATACGTGTGCTTAAATTAATATAAACACACATTTATTTTTTTTAATTAATATTGGATCTATAATAAATAAAATACACTATATTGACAGAAACACTGTGTCATGCAAAACTGCCTCAGAAATGACATTAATTTATATAGTGACTTTACACTTTGGTAGGTTTTACAATGCAACAAATAAATACATGAAAACATCAGGCATTTGCATACAAATTTGCATAATGAAATATAATGTCACATCTCAAATACAATTTAGTCGTGTTTTATAAATTATACAATTCATTTTAAAACTGAATTAACAGTAGAATAGATCTTTAGAATGCTACCTCACCTGACAGCAATTTAAATATACTTTTATTACATTTTAGAAAGTAATTTATTTACACAAAGAGCAGGTGTTTTACTTCAGGTGTGTGGAAGGAGCGCTAACCACTGCACCACCCAGCATCTTAAATCAGAAAGAAACAATGCACTTGATGAGAAAGAAAAGTGTCCAGCATACACCATATTAATGAGCACAGAGACTGGAGTTCTGGGGTCACCCTCGCCAGATCCCACCCTCCCATCGATCTGTGCAGCCACTGAGGTCCCAGAGTCTCCCTTGCCCGCATGTGAAGCTCATCTGTTCCCAGGAAATGAGTGGACCGGAGCTCAGCACGGAGGCGGCCATCCACTGCAGGCTTTAATCTGCCTAATTCTGCAGCTTTGTTGGCAGTCAGATACCCGCCAGAGAGATGTGACCTAAACCGTGCGGCGCGGCAGCGGCGTTGTCGTCAGTAGCGCCAGTAGCGGCTCCCTGAAGAGACAGTCACGCAAACCCGATCACTGGAATTCAAGGCACATCCGACTCAATTATTCCTCCACCGCTCCAGCAGCCCCTGCTGTGTCCCTGGAGGGTGACGGTGGCGCCTGTTTAAAACTCACACCGCGTGTCCCTGGCCCGATGCTGCCCCCCTCCGCAGCTCATGGGACTAAACAGATACCTCATTGTGTTTAATTCTCTTGGAGGCTTATGAGGTCACGGCGTTGGAATTTCAGAGACCACCACCGGAGCGATACGGAACAAAACAAAAGAAAAAAGAACCAAGTCACTGATGCTGCGCTTCAGCTTATAAGCCACGGCTCGGGGGTCCAATTAGCCGTTAATTACTGCCTGATTACCGAAGGGTCTTGGAGATGAGGAACTTCTTCTGTCATGGCACGCGCTGGAGGAGGAAGAGTCGAGAGTTGGGGGGGAGGCTGCCCACTGCCCATGTTATTTTGTATAACATTTTTATATAGTGCCTAGTACATTTCAGAATGTGACTAATTAACAAATGAAAATGCCGCGTATTTACATAATAATTTGCATAATTAAATACGACGTTCTGTCTCAAAGATGGCTTAATAACATTTTTATGAAATTAGTATTATTTTATAAATTAGTATAATAAAGTGAGAGTAGCACAGTGCCTTGCAACGCTTCTTCAGACCTCCATCCATTATCCAACCTGCTATATCCTAACTACAGGGTCATGGAGGTCTGCTGGAGCCAATCTCAGCCAACACAGGGCGCAAGGCAGGAAACAAACCCCAGTCAGGGCGCCAGCCCATCGCAGGGCACAAACACACACACACCAAGGACAATTTAGAATCACCAATGCACCTAACCTGCATGTCTTTGGACTGTGGGAGGAAACTGGAGTAAACCCACACAGACACGGGGAGAACATGCAAACTCCACACAGTGAGGACCCGGGAAGCGAACACGGGTCTCATAACTGCAAGGCTACCCACTGCGCCACCGTGCCGCCCCTCAGCTAAAACACATTGTGTCTTTTAGGAGAAAAAGGGGAAAAACTCCACGCAGGGAGGACCTGGGAAGCGAACCCGGCTCTCCTAACTGCGAGGCAGCAGCGCTACCCACTGCACCACCATGCCGCCCTTCTTCAGACAGCTGAGATTAATTTATATAGCGCCTTCATACGCTTTTACATTTTAGAACGTAACAAATCGAAGTCATCAGAACACCAGGTCAGGTCAGGTTGGGGAGCATACACTGGTACAGCACATCACCGCACCCACCACACGACTGATGAATAAGCTTGGGATCCCATGTCAAGTCAAGTCAAGTCAAGTCAACTTTATTTATAAAGCACTTTACCTACAACAGCCGCTGACCAAAGTGCTTAACATAGACTAAAATACATTTTAAACAAAACAAACTAATAAATAAGTAGATAAAATACAATAAATAAAACAAATTAAAACATAGTAAAAACAACTAAACAGAGTTTACACAGAGTAAAATCAACTGCTCACACAGGATCAAATGCCAAACCAAAAAGGTAAGTCTTAAGAGCAGACTTAAAAATGGGCAGTGAGGAGGCCTGTCTAATGTGGATCGGCAGTGAATTCCAGAGCCATTGGAGCCACAACGGAAAAATCCCTATCTCCCCTGAGCTGTCGCTGAGTCCTAGGCACATCCAGAAGCAGCTGACCAGCTGATCTGAGTGAGCGGGAAGGAGAGTGCATATGCAGCAGCTCAGCGAGGTAGGGCGGATCAAGCCCATTTAAGGACTTAAAAACAAAAAAAAGAATCTTAAAATGAACTCTAAACTGAACAGGCAGCCAGTGCAGTGAGGATAATACAGGAGTAATATGCTCATTCTTTCGCGTGCCAGTTAAAAGGCGTCCAGCAGCATTTTGCACCAGCTGCAGCCGAGACAGGGTGGACTGGCTAACACCAACATACAATGAATTACAATAGTCCAATCGGGTTGTAATGAAGGCGTGGATTACTGTTATAAATTGATCTTTGGAAAGAATGTTTTATATCTTCGCCAAACGTCTTAGCTGAAAAAAAACAGATTTCACCACCGCACTGATCTGACCGTCCAGTCTAAAATTCTATCCTAAAACTCAAATTCGTAATAACAGGCGTACCATATTGTTCAAGGGGACCCAAATCCACAGGAGCAGAAGTAGAAATACACTCACCTAAAGGATTATTAGGAACACCATACTAATACGGTGTTTGGCCCCCTTTCGCCTTCAGAACTGCCTTAATTCTACGTGGCATTGATTCCCAAGGTGCTGAAAGCATTCTTTAGAAATGTTGGCCCATATTGATAGGATAGCATCTTGCACTTGATGGAGATTTGTGGGATGCACATCCAGGGCACGAAGCTCCCGTTCCACCACATCCCAAAGATGCTCTATTGGGTTGAGATCTGGTGACTGTGGGGGCCATTTTAGTACAGTGAACTCATTGTCATGTTCAAGAAACCAATTTGAAATGATTCGAGCTTTGTGACATGGTGCATTATCCTGCTGGAAGTAGCCATCAGAGGATGGGTACATGGTGGTCATGAAGGGATGGACATGGTCAGAAACAATGCTCAGGTAGCCCGTGGCATTTAAACGATGCCCAATTGGCACTAAGGGGCCTAAAGTGTGCCAAGAAAACATCCCCCACACCATTACACCACCACCACCAGCCTGCACAGTGGTAACAAGGCATGATGGATCCATGTTCTCATTCTGTTTACGCCAAATTCTGACTCTACCATTTGAATGTCTCAACAGAAATCGACACTCATCAGACCAGGCAACATTTTTCCAGTCTTCAACTGTCCAATTTTGGTGAGCTTGTGCAAATTGTAGCCTCTTTTTCCTATTTGTAGTGGAGATGAGTGGTACCCGGTGGGGTCTTCTGCTGTTGTAGCCCATCCGCCTCAAGGTTGTGCGTGTGTGGCTTCACAAATGCTTTGCTGCATACCTCGGTTGTAACGAGTGGTTATTTCAGTCAAAGTTGCTCTTCTATCAGCTTGAATCAGTCGGCCCATTCTCCTCTGACCTCTAGCAACAATAAGGCATTTTCGCCCACAGGACTGCCGCATACTGGATGTTTTTCCCTTTTCACACCATTCTTTGTAAACCCTAGAAATGGTTGTGCGTGAAAATCCCAGTAACTGAGCAGATTGTGAAATACTCAGACCGGCCCGTCTGGCACCAACAACCATGCCACGCTCAAAATTGCTTAAATCACCTTTCTTTCCCATTCTGACATTCAGTTTGGAGTTCAGGAGATTGTCTTGACCAGGACCACACCCCTAAATGCATTGAAGCAACTGCCATGTGATTGGTTGATTAGATAATTGCATTAATGAGAAATTGAACAGGTGTTCCTAATAATCCTTTAGGTGAGTGTAGACCCACTGGTGCCCCCAGGACCAAAAACTATAAACTCTGTCTTATTTTCATTAAAATTTAAAAAGTTTACTGCCATCCATCCCATCTGGCAAACCCCCAGGCAGACACGTGGTCTAGTCCCACTCTCTGGAAATGATCCTCTTTCTGCCACAGCCAGGTGTTAAGTAGACGTCCCCTTGGACTGGTCCAGCCACTCGGGTCCTCACCCTTGGGGAATCTCGCCACATGATCGTAGTGCTGTAACTGACGCTCCGTCACAATGCAGGTCATGTGCCTCATTCAGGTCACTGTGAGCAACACAAAATTAAACCAGCGATACCCGAGTTTTCTCCAAAGAGACACAGTAACGACAGAGTCCAGTCTTCGTCTCAGGTCACTGGATAGCGTCCATGTCTCACAAACAGGAAGCAGCAGGACTCTAAAGAGTTGGACATTTGTCCTTTTGCAGATATCAGGAGCGCCACACACCTCTTTCCAGTGACCTCATGACCCCTCATGCTCTCCCAATCCATCTACAGACTTCATAGGAAGAGTCACCAGAGACATGAATGTCACTGCCAAGTTAAGTAAACCTCTCCACGAGGCTGACACTCTCTCTGCAGACAGACACCCTGCTGATGGCCGTGCCCAAGAGGACATTAAAGGCCTGGCTCTTGGTTTTTATCAGGACACTCGCAAGTCCAGACACTCAGAGTCTTCACTCAGTCTCTCGAGAGCCCCGATCAGTGCCTCCATTAACTCGTTACAGTCAAATCAAGATCAATGACTCTCTCTTTACCAACAGATGCTCCCCAGCCACTGGACCCCTTGACCCTGCCCAACAACCCAGGCCACAGAGCAGAAGCAGAACTCACCATTGATGAACCTCAGAATCAGCTGGGAAAAAACACAGAAGTTCTGCCTCCACTCTGCACAGCACTCACAATACCAGTGCACAGGCCGGCCATGATATCCAGCAACCTCGAGGGGATCCCGCAACGTCTCAGGATGTCCCACAGGGCAACTCGATCAACTGAGTCGAACGCTTTATGAAAATCAACAAAGGCTGCAAAGAAACTCTGCTGATATTCGCGTTTGTGCTCCATGAGAGCCCTCAGTGCCAGGGTGCAGTCGATGGTAGACATTCTTAGGCGTAAAACCAGACTGTTCTGGTCGCTGATAGGTAAGCAAGTGATCACGGATCCTATTGAGGACGACCCTAGCAAGGACCTTACCCGGCACCAAGAGGAGTGTTATCCCCCTGTAGTTGCCACGATCCAGGTGATCAACCTTCCTTTTCCAGATAGGGACGACAAATCCCGTTTTCCAGTCAGATGGAATGATGCCCGTCTCCCAAATTGAAGCAAAGATTGATTGCAATGCCAGTAGGGCAGCCTGACCACCAGCCTGGAGAAGTCAACAGATCCTGTAGAAAAATAAATTCTTAAAATTGGTAATGTCTACGTATTAGAAAAGTATTATAAGCACATGAGAAAAGTATATGTTATACTTTACTAAACATTAAGATGTAAGAGTTAGGATTAAAAAGACTTATGCCTACTTTGGCCGACAGATGGCACTATAAGCATGCTAACTCGACACAGACAGACGCTGTAGGCACAAGTCCAAAAAAGCACAAGTGATTTATTTACAGTTCAGTGACCCCAACAGTGATATGGGCTGGCGCCCTGCCCAGGGTTTGTTTCCTGCCTTGCGCCCTGTGTTGGCTGGGATTGGCTCCAGCAGACCCCCGTGACCCTGTAGTTAGGATATAGCAGCTTGGATAACGGATGGATGGATGGATGACTCCAACAGCCCAAACACACACTGTTTTCCTCTTTTCTTCTTTTCTTGTTCTTTCTCTCTCTCTTTATTTCTCAGTCCTTCTTTCTTTCACCTCCATTCCTCCTCAGCAAGCATCGTCCTCCTCCTTCTGACTCTGGCTCCCTGAGTAGTCTCTGCTAACCCCCTATTTAAGGCACCTGGAATTGCTCCAGGTGTCTGATGACGTAATTCCGGCAGCACTTCCAGGTGTGGCAGAAGAGCTGCTCTCCATGGCTCAGGAACGGTTTTGGCACCCCCTGGTGGTGCCCATGGATCCCAGCAGGGTTGCACCAAACTCCAACTCCCATGAAGCACTGCGGGAGTCCGAAACACCACTGAAATCCAGGGAGGGCAGCAATCTAGTGTTCTGGGGGAGGTAATGTTCTGGCCATACTTGCTTCGCCGAACCTCCCAGTGCGGAAGTGTCCCGGCTGGACATGTGCCCTGGCCATCCGCCACATTGCCCCTCCCTCAGCTGAGCCACGTGGGGTGAAGTGACCCATCCCGTGAAGGCCGGTTCTCTCCAGGATGGGGAGTCGACGCTGTTGGGTCCACAGATCCTCCCTGAAACAGAACAAGAAGAAAGGGACAGGGAGGCGCTGATCCTACGCCATCCCCTGGCATCCGCTGCAGTTTTAAATGGACAGCCCTCCCAGCCGTGACCCAGATTCTGACATTCATAACAGCGCCACTCCCTGTCTCGCACTCGTACCCTACGGTCATGAAAACAGGATGGGAAGCCCTGCTTCACCTTGTACCCAGCCGAGGTTGGCATTTCTCTCCATCCAAAGAAGCCCTTCACCGCCCGAAGGCGGACGGGCTCACGCTGCTGTCTGTCCGGAGACCCGGTCTTCCTCTTCCAGGATCTTTCTTTCTTTCTTTCTTTCTTTCTTTCTTTCTTTCTTTCTTTCTGTACATGATTTTTGAAACACTCATTGACGCATTTGTCTCTTCTCAGCTTCACTGTTGCAACTCATTGTACACGGGTGTTAATCAGTCATCCTTTGCTCATCTTCGGCTTGTCCAGAATGCTGCTGACAGGCTTCTCAGAGCCTGGACACAAAAGCGGAATCCCATCACACCAGTCTTAGCTTCTCTTCACTGGCTTCCTGTTTGCTACAGGATTGAGTTTACTTTACTGTTTGTTTTAAAATTCTTGAATGGTTTAGCCCTCATTTATCTTATTTGACCTTTTACACCCTTACTGTCCTTCACGATCACACTGAGGTCGTCTGACCAGACATTATGGCTTTGGAATAAACTGCCTTATAATATCAGGTCAGCACCAACTTTGGTCATTTTTAAATGCCTCTTGAAAGCCTATCTTTTTGACATATTACGTGTGGGTGTGCCTTCAGCTGCTGACAACTTCATGAACGCGTTCAGCACTACGATCAGCTGGGGATCGATCAGCTGATTGTGGTACATCACTTTTGCTTTCGATCTCCAGATAACTTGCATTAAAATCAAAGACCGATTCAGCAATAATGCGCAAAACGTTATCCATGGAGTATTTTGCTTTGTGCATTCGCTTCACTTTCTCGCCAGATCTGCCTTTAGCTTAGAAATTTGACACCTGCGTGAAGACAGAGCCAGTCAGCTGGCAGCTACTCAGCTGCACATTCCTGCCAGTAGCCAAAAAAATTATTCAGCCCCCAAAGAGTTAAACTTTAAACCTATGTGAGTATTTATTTTTGCTGCATTTATTTAATATATATATATATATATACTCAGCAAAAAAAAGAAACGTCCCTTTTTCAGGACTGTGTATTTCAACAATAATGTTTTAAAAATCCAAATAACGTTACAGATCTTCATTGTAAATTGTTTAAACAATGTTTTCCATGCATGTTCAATTAACCATAATCAATTAATTAACATGCACCTGTGGAATGGTCGTTAAGACCTTAACAGCTTACAGAAAGTAGGCATTTAAGGTCACAGTTCTAAAAACGCAGGACACTAAAGAGACTAGTCTACCGACTGTGAAAAACACCCAAAGAAAGATGCCCAGGGTCCCTGCTCATCTGCGTGAACGTGCATTAGGCATGCTGCAGGGAGGCATGAGGACTGCTGATGTGGCTAGGGCAATAAATTGCCATGTCCACACTGTGAGACGCCTAAGACAGCGCTACAGGGAGACAGGAAGGACAGCTGATCATCCTCGCAGTGGAAGACCACGTGTAACAACACCTGCACAGGATCGGTACATCCGAATATCACACCTGCGTGACAGGTACAGGATGGCCACCACAACTGCCCGAGTCACACCAGGAACACACAATCCCTCCATCAGTGCTCAGACTGTCCGCAATAGGCTGAGAGAGGCTGGACTGAGGGCTTGTAGGCCTGTTGTAAGGCAGGTCCTTACCAGACATCACCAGCAACAACGCCGCCTATGGGCACAAACCCACCTTCGCTGGACCAGACAGGAGTGGCAAAAAGTGCGTGAGTTTCTGCATGACAGCAATGTCAGTGTTCTGCCATGGCCAGCGAAGAGCCCAGATCTCAATCCCATTGAGCACGTCTGGGACCTGTTGGATCGCAGGGTGAGGGCTAGGGCCATTCCCCCCAGAAATGTCCAGGAACTTGCAGGTGCCTTGGTGGAAGAGTGGGGTAACATCTCACAGCAAGAACTGACAAATCTGGTCCAGTCCATGAGGAGGAGATGCACTGCAGTACTTCAAGCAGCTGGTGGCCACACCAGATACTGACTGGTACTTTTGATTTTGAGCCTCCCTTCATTCAGGGACACATTGTGAAACATTTTTAGTTTATGTCTTATGGTGTTGACTCTTTTAGTGTTCATACAAATATTTACACATTAAGTCTACTGAAAGTAAAAACAGTTGAAAGTCAGAGGACGTTTCTTTTTTTGCTGAGTATATATATATATATATATATATATATATTGTCAGGGATGCCAGGGGCAACCACCCGGCCGGGACGCCGTGAGGGACCGGAAGAGGGTCAAGGCCCAACCTGGATCACGTGGGGGCCGCCTTCCTGGTTGCTCTGGGGGCCACGGGTTGAGGTCATGGAAGCCCCATCCTGTAGGGGCCCGTGGTCACCGCCAGGAGGCGCCCCAATGCCTTGGGGACCTGTTACCTCAGCACTTCCGCCACACCAGGAAGTGCTGGGGGGAAGAATAAGGAGGATACCCGGAGAGCTGTCGGGAGAACAGCCGGCACTTCTGCCACGCTGGGGCGTGGCCAACAGGGGAGTGTCGGAAGCACCTGGAGCTCATCCGGGTCATGTATAAAAGGGGCCGTCTCCCTTCATTCGGAGCTGGAGTCGGGTGGAAGCAGGACGAGGCAGAAGAGAGTGTGGAGGCGGCCCGAGAAGAGAAGGCATTGTGTGGCCAGGACTGTGACTATTGGGGTTTGTGCACTATTTTGGACTGGGTCTTAGTGACCATATTTGTAAATATTGTAAATAAAATACGTGTGGTGGTGAGTAACAACATGTCTGCCTGTCTGTGTCCGGGTCGGCTCCACAATATATATACAGTGGGTATGGAAAGTATTCAGACCCCCTTCAATTTTTCACTCTTTGTTATATTGCAGCCATTTGCTAAAATCATTTAAATTAATTTTTTCCCTTAATGTACACACAGCACCCCATATTGACAGACAAAAAAAAAGAATTTTTGAAATTGTTGCAGATTTACTAAAAAAGAAAAACTGAAATATCACATGGTCCTAAGTATTCAGACCCTTTGCTCAGTATTTAGTAGAAGCACCCTTTTGAGCTAATACAGCCATGAGTCTTCTTGGGAAAGATGCAACAAGTTTTTCACACCTGGATTTGGGGATCCTCTGCTATTCCTCCTTGCAGATCCTCTCCAGTTCTGTCAGGTTGGATGGTAAACGTTGGTGGACAGCCATTTTTAGGTCTCTCCAGAGATGCTCAATTGGGTTTAAGTCAGGGCTCTGGCTGGGCCATTCAAGAACAGTCACAGAGTTGTTGTGAAGCCACTCCTTCGTTATTTTAGCTGTGTGCTTAGAGTCATTGTCTTGTTGGAAGGTAAACCTTCGGCCCAGTCTGAGGTCCTTAGCACTCTGGAGAAGGTTTTTGTCCAGGATATCCCTGTACTTGGCCGCATTCATCTTTCCCTCGATTGCAACCAGTCGTCCTGTCCCTGCAGCTGAAAAACACCCCCACAGCATGATGCTGCCACCGCCATGCTTCACTGTGGGGACTGTATTGGACAAGTGATGAGCAGTGCCTGGTTGTCTCCACACATACCGCTTAGAATTAAAGCCAAAAAGTTCTATCTTGGTCTCATCAGACACCTGAAGGACTCTGAGATGGTGAGAAATAAGATTCTCTGGTCTATATATATATATATTGTAGCGGACGGCCGGGTCCCATGACCGGCCAGGTCGCCCCTTCAACGTACTACTCAATACCTCCCCCGGGACACTTGGTGGCAGCCTCCCTGGCTGACGATGGTGCCTCAGTTTCCCCCAGGGCTCCATGGGAGATGGAGTTCTCCACAGCCCTGTTGGGATCTGGGGTGGCCACCAGGGGAAGCTGCATGGGTCCCTGAGCCTGACTGGACAAATCTTCAGCCCCACCTGGGGTGGGCTATAAAAGAGGCCAGCCACCACCACTGGGGGCCAGAGTCGGGTGGAGGAGGACGAAGCTTCAAGGGAGGAGTGGTGGTGCCAGAAGGGCATGTTTTGGTTTGTTTTTGTGCTTTATTTGGGACTGTGTTGTGCCTGTGGGGTTCACACGTAAGACGTGCCCCACAAGTGAAGAAAAATAAACTTTTTGTGTTATTTTTATACGTGCCTCCGTGTGAGTCTGTGCCAGGTCGGGCGCAAGAAGGCGCAATTGTTACTATATATATATATACTGTATATATATATATATATATTGTGGAGACAGGCCCGGGCACAGACAGGCAGACACCGATGGTTTATCACCACACACGCATTTATTATACATTATTTACAGTAAGTACCACACACAACCCAGTGCCCCTGCACCAATCACCTGTCAAGTCCTGGCCTCTCAAAATGCCTGGGGGTCTGCCCCAACTCTTCTCCTCTGAGGTCGGTCCTCTTCTACCCGACTCCAGCCATCAAAAGGAGGGAGGCGGCCCCTTTTAACCTCCCAATGAGCTTTTACCGCCACTCCCTGGTTTTGGCAGAAGTGCCAGCTGTGCACCCAAAAGCACTCCGGGTGTCCCTGGTCTTTGTCCCCCTAGCACTTCTGGGTGTAGCAGAAGTTCTGAGGACCAGGGCTCTCCAGGCATCTGGGCACCCCCTGGCTGTGACCATGGACCCCTACAGGGTTGCGCTTCCATGCTCCTTTCCCGTAGTCCCCATAGCCACCAGGGCGATCGCCTCCTCGTGGTCCAGAGGAGGAGTAATACCTCCTTCAGTTCTTCGGGGTGTCCTGGCTGGGTACCACCCCCAGTCGCTCACCACAATATACATATATATACAGTATATATATATATATATACATACACACACACAGTATATACAGTATGTGTGTGTGTTTATGGAAGCTATATAGCACTTTGGTCAACCTCTGTTGTTTTAAATGTGCTTTATAAATAAAATTGATTTGACATTATCTCCCCCATTTCATCCTACAGCTCTACTCAAATGTAAGAGATGCCAGCAGCTACCATCCCAACATCTGGCTTCTCTCCATGACTGCATCTTTCGGCATCTGTCATGATGCTCCTTGCTTCTCCCACCCCATCTTCTGGTGCCTATTTGATCCCACTCCTTTGACGGCTCAGTGAAGGGACATTCTCCCCCTGGATGGTCGATCCATTGCTACTATGTGGGGCCACCCACCGCCTGATTCCCAGTCACCCCAATTCTGCTTTCTCCATCATTCCTTTTATGTTTTTTTCTCTTTCTCCATCTTCTGTTTCCTTCATACGCTCCTTTCATCCTCCTGCTAGGCGCTGGTGCTCTGATCACAGACTCCATATTCCTAATGAAGCAATTGCTCGCATGTGAACGCTTGGCCGGCCAATTCCCTTACTAACACCCCAGAGGCACTCTGCCACGTCACTCCTTGCACCTCCGCCTGAGTGCCCCATTTATTTATTTAAAAGCCGCTCAATGTCACAGACATGCATCACTGCAGCTTGGTTTTAAAGTATTTATTGGATTCTATTTATGGGTTTTGAACTTCCACAATGCTCTCCCTTAATGGCTCTTTTTTGAGCACAGTGGTGACGTCTGAGTAAACGCACTACGTACTTTTGCACCAGATTAGTTGTCAGTGTCCCCTTTGGCCTTATTCCATCTTGGTTATGACTATCCATGTCTTGTTTCTAAAAATCTATCCACCTCCCTTAGGCTTACAAACTCATTCTGTCCCTCGTAAGATCTGAATTGTCCACATCAATGCTTCTGTCATGTCTGCAAATGTCCCTTGTGAAGGCAGTTACATGTAGCCCAGCTGTCGGTCTATTCATGTCTTTTCATTTCACCCACCTGTATTCCCCCAGGCTAGCTGGTCCTGTCAGTTCCTTCTTTGGACTTTCATCTAGAGAATAGCTGCATGTAGAAGTCTTATCTCATAAAATGACTGGCCTTCTGGCTTAAGTGTTCATTCATTCATTCATTTATTCATTTTCAAGACCTGGTCATGGGGGTAACAGTCTTAGCAGTGAGGCCTGTTCCTTTCCTCAGTCACACTCATCATCTCATACTGTGGGATCCCAAGATGTGTTGCAGGCTATCTGGAAGATATAATCCTCCCAGTAAGCCCTGGGTCTTCTCCGGGGATCTCCTTCCAACTGATCATGACCGAAAAAATTCTGGAATCATCTGCATCAGATGTCTGAACCACCTCGACTGGCTCCTCTTGATGGTGGGGGTCAGCGGTTCGACTCCAAGCCTTTCCTTGATGTCTGTGCTTCTCACCCTGTCTCTAAGGTAGAACCCAGCCATCCTGCAGAGAAACCTCATTTTGGCCTCTTCTTACCAACAACTTCCTTCTTTTGGTTTTTACCCAAAGACCATGATGATAGGTGGGGGTTAGGAAATAGAACAGCAGTGTAAAATAAGTCACAAACAACAATTTAAAATTGAGCTACCACCTTAGTGACCCTGTATAATTGGACGAGGAAACAATTATTAAACACGGCAGTAAATGTTGAGTACTCTTTTCAAACTTTCAAAGTTCAAAGTAGGAACTGATTCAAAATGGTCAATCTTTGAGTTATGAGGTCAAGTGGCAGGAAGGGGAGGGTCCAGGAAGATGGACACAAAGGTGACAACAGAGATGGAGTGGCTGATTACCCAGACTACATTCTCCAAGGTGCCCTGTGGGAGTATGAATGGGAGCCCCCCAAGGTAGGCTGCTACATAGCATAGTGGGGGATTAAATAGACCCCAGAGACCAGTGGTTCTCAACCTGTGGGGTGGGCCCCCCTAGGGGGGTGCGAAGTAACAAAAAGGGGGGGGGGGCACAAAGATATGAAAAAAAGAAAACAAGAATCAAAAATATGAAAAAAAAATCTGTTGAAATCAAAACAAATTAACTTAAACTACATTTTGATACTAGAACAATAAATATAGAGTTAGATAAATGTCGATAAAAGTTAAGTAGGTATAATAAAATATGCAACTACATTTCAAAAAAATGTTAGGGGGGGAGCTGTCATGAAAACTCGGGTCGCAAATACTTAAAGGTTGAGAAACGCTGCCAGAGACAATACTTCCCTGTCCCTACATTTCTTCCCAGCCAAGAAAGGTACTGAAGAAAAAATCCGAAAGGGACACCTGTCCATCCACCTGGGGCCTCCTGTCTGGGTAGGGAAGCTTCATCCCTTCTTCCCTAGATAGATAGATAGATAGATAGATAGATAGATAGATAGATAGATAGA
>JANRMT010062796.1:101646456-101656663 GCA_026402145.1 Polypterus bichir lapradei | reverse complement strand
AGATAGATAGATAGATAGATAGATAGATAGATAGATAGATAGATAGAGTGAAAGGCACTTGGAGTTTGGTACAGCCCTGTTGGGTTCCATGGGGGCCACCAGGGGGAGCTGCAGAGCTCTACTTTTGGCTTTCACCACACCTGGAAGTGATTGCAGGTCTAATTGATGAGTGTCCTGGAACACTCCCAGGACCAGCTTAAAAGGAGCCGCCTCACTCCATTCTGAGAGCCTGAGTCGGGAAAAAAAGGATGAAGTTTGCTGGAGCAGGAGTGGAGGCGAGAGAAAGAAAGGAAGAGTAAGAGAAAAGAAGAGTGTGTTTTGTACTTGGTGCTTTGAACTGTGTTGCTATGGGGAGCGAGAGAAAAACTAAAAATGTGTGCAGCGCAGCACTTGGGTCTCTCTGCCTGTCTGCATCGGGTTAGGGCAGCTGTACGCGCTGTGGTAGTCCAAAATAGATAGATAGATAGATAGATGTGAAAGGCACTATATGATAGATAGATAGATAGATAGATAGATAGATAGATAGATAGATAGATAGATGTGAAAGGCACTATATAATAGATAGATAGATAGATGTGAAAGGCACTATATGATAGATAGATAGATAGATAGATGTGAAAGGCACTATATGATAGATAGATAGATAGATAGATATGAAAGGCACTATATAATAGATAGGTAGACAGATATGAAAGGCATTATATAATAGATAGATAGATGTAAATGCCACTAAATAATAGATAGATAGATAGATAGATAGATAGATAACCACAACAATAACAACATTTATTTCTATAGCACTTTTTTATACAAATGGTAGAGCGCAAAGTGCTTTACATGATGAAGAAAGAGAAAAAAGAGAGAATAAATAATTAAAATTAGGTAACGCTAATTAACATAGCATAAAAGTAAGATCCGATGGCCAGAGAGGACAGAAAAAAACAAAAAAAAAACTACAGACGGCTGGAGAAAAAAAAAATCTGTAGGGGTTCAGAGGCCATGAGACCACCCAGCCCCCTCTAGGCATTCTACCTGACATCAATGATCTCAGTCAGTCCTCATTGTATTCAGGGTTCACATGTAAGATTTTGATGATGATGGTCATGTGGACTTCTGGCCTTTAATCCATCAATGAAGGGACATCACGTTGCTTTGATCAGGTGGTGGTGGCGCAGATCAAAATCACAGAAAACCGGAAAAAGAACAGAAGAGAAAGTAGGGGTTAGTATGGATTTTGGAGCCACCATGAATCCACCATGAATAATAATGATAATTAACTGAATATACAGAGCATCAGGATGTAACTAAGATGAAGACATTGAGATAGATATGAAAGGCACTATATAATAGATAGATAGATGTGAAAGGCACTATATAATAGATAGATAGATAGATAGATAGATAGATAGATAGATAGATAGATAGATAGATAGATAGATAAGAACAAGGAAACATTTATTTATGAAGTGATAAATATGAAAGGCACTATATATTAGATTGGAATGGTAGATAAACAGATATAAAAGACACAATTCAATAAATTGATAGATTATTGATCTCCAATAGCTTATTAACTATCCCATAACCACCCATCTGACTACCATATCATTTTTTTCTTTATATAGCACCTTTCGTTGTTAGCACCATCTCAAATTGTTTTGCATGTCATTTCCCGTGTAATGGTCTTTATAGACTCACATACAGGATTTGTTTCTAAATCATTCAGCCACTCTGGCCCACCACCTTGGCGCTGAGGTACTTATCAGGTACGCCAGGCATGCGGCTCAGACACAAACAACAGATGAAAGCAGTGAGAACAGCAGGGCGGAGATGAAAGATGCCATTGCAGTCCATCCCTCCTTCCCCACAGCTGGGGCTCGGAGAACACAAGTGTCTTGCTAGGTGACTTCAGGCTTGCTGCTATTGTTCTATTCAGGCACTTCATGGTAGCAGCTGCTGCCATGATGATGAAGTAATGTAATTATGTGCTTTCACGTGGCTTCACTGTTCTTAAGGAGACTCGTCCTGTTGTGTGCTCCATCATATCACTATGTGCATCACCATGGTACTTACCACAGATCTTTTTATTTCTTAGCTTAAACGTCACATGGGGTTCATTTCAGGATCATCAAGTGCAAGGTAGGAGACACCCCAACAAGAGGTTCTAATCCATCTGGGATCTGTATGCTGTAGCTGCCTGTTCAAGGGTCCTAGGGGAACTGAAGTGCATCTCACAAGCATCAGGTGCAAAGTGGCAGACCAGCCTGTAGAGGGCGCCAATCCATCTCAGAGTCATATACTGTGCTGTAGATGCATATGCATTGTGAGTGACAGTCGCTGTCTTGCACCCGAAAGACGGGGCTCAGTCTCAGGCTTCTATTAATCAGCTTAAAACAGGAACAGTAAGCGTATTTATTGAAGCGGGAGCTACCATTCCATGACACCCAGACACAGCAAACAAGCAATGACTAAATTAAATCTGCCTCGGCTCCCTTCTTCAGTTCAGGCACTGATAATCCTCCTCGTCAGGTTGGTCCCACAGGAAAAAAAGAAAGGGGGGCAGGTCATTGGCCGAATGAAAGTACCCCGTGGATCGGTGATCAGTCTATGGCCAATGAGTGGCAGGACGCGTTTTGTGGCGGGGTCCTCTCGTTGCGGCAGTGACCCTGTCGCTATTTCATGGGCGCATCACAACTCGTATTGTACATAAATTCCTGAACCTGCTTAATGTCATCCAAGGGTTACAGTGAGCTGGAGACCATCTCAGGAGTGTTCTGTGCAAGGCAGGAGACAATCCATCTCAGATTTGTATACTGTAGGTGCCTAAACATGTTCAAGGGTCACAGATAGACTAGAATACAGCTCAGAAGCAATCAGGTGCAAAGCAGAAGACAAACCTGTAGGGGGTGCCAGTCTGTCTCAGATTCTTACACTGTAGATGCCCACATATGTTCAAGGGGCAAAGATAGACTAGAATACAGCTCAGAAGCAATCAGGTGCAAAGCAGAAGACCAGCCTGTAGGGAACGTCAGTCCATCTCAGGTTCAAGTAGATACCGACACATGTATCATACATAAACCAGTAACTGCGCACTGCATGATAACGTGCAGTGAATACGCTTGACTTGATCATTCCTAGTTTTCCTCCTCTTTCTCTGTACGTTTAGCATTCATTTGCTCAGAGGTTGATGCGCTTGCTGCTTCCTGAGCAACTCTTCTTTTCTCCACCCTAGCGGCCCACTTCTTCTCTTCTTCCATCGCCATCTTTTCACGTTAAAACTGATTAAGTCAGAGTTTGTGTTGCAATTACTTAGTACGTTTGCTTTAATTTTTCACTTAAGTTGGCACTGAAGTCTTCAATCTGCCTCAAAAATTACTTAAAATACAAAGCGGTAGAGGAAGAGACGGCGAAATTGGTAGGGGATGAGAATGGCAGCCATATGCATGTGCCACACAGTCAGTGCCGAGAGTTTATTCTACAATAAAATAAATAAAAAATAAAAAGAGGAATAAAAATCATCACCCAAAAAGCAGTCAGTAGACGTCACGTAGTACAGTCATATGAAAAAGTTTGGGACCCCCTCTAAGCCAGCATAATAATTGACTCTCCTTTCAACAATAAAGATACCAGTGGTTTGTCTTTCATTTCATAGGAACATCTGAGTACTGCGGTGTTTTCCGAACAAAGATTTTTAGTGAAGCAGTATTTAGTCGTATGAAATTAAATCAAATGTGAAAAACTGGCTGTGCACAAATGTGGGTCCCCTTGTCATTGTGCTGATTTGAATGCCTGTCACTGCTCAATGCCGATTACTTGGTTGGATGAGCTCATTAAGCCTTGAACTTCATAGACAGTGGTGTCCAATCATGAGTGGTAAAAGGTATTTAAGGTGGTCAATTGCAAGTTGTGCTTCCTTCCCTTTGACTCTCCTCTGAAGAGTGACAGACAGCATGGGATCCTCAAAGCAACTCTCAAAAGATCTGAAAACAAAGATTGTTGAGTCTCGTGGTTTAGGGGAAGGCTACAAAAAGCCATCTCAGAGGTTTAAACTGTCAGCTTCAACTGTAAGGAATGGAATCAGGAAATGGAAGGCCACAGGCACAGTTGCTGTTAAACCCAGCAGGTCTGGCAGGCTAAGAAAAATACAGGAGCGGCATATGGACAGGATTGTGAGAATGGTTACAGACAACCCACAGATCACCTCCAAAGACCTGCAAGAACATCTCGCTGCAGATGGTGTATCTGTACATCGTTCTACAATTCAGCGCAATTTGCACAAAGAACATCTGTATGGCAGGGTGATGAGAAAGAAGCCCTTTCTGCACTCACGCCACCAACAGAGTCGCTTGTGGTATGCCAATGCTCATTTAGACAAGCCAGATTCATTTGGAAAGAAAGTGCTTTGGACTGATGAGACAAAAATTGAGTTATTTGGTCAGAACAAAAAGCGCTTTGCATGATGGAAGAAGAACACCACATTCCAAGAAAAAGACCTGCTACCTGCTGTCACATCTGGTGGAGGTCCCATCATGCTGTGGGGCTGTGTGGCTAGTTCAGTGACTGTGGCCCTTGTTAAAGTCGAGGGTCGGATGAATTCAACCCAATATCAACAAATTCTTCAGGATAATGTTCAAGCATCAGTCACAAAGTTGAAGTTACTTAAGCAGGGGTTGGATATTCGAACAAGACAACGACCCAAAACACAGTTGGAAATCTACAAAGGCATTCATGCAGAGGGAGAAGTACAATGTTCTGGAATGGCCGTCACAGTTCCCTGACTTGAATATCATCGACAATCTACGGGATGATTTGAAGCAGGCTGTCCAGGCTTGGCAGCCATCAAATTGAACTGAACTGGAGAGATTTTGTATGAAGAATGGTCAGAAATACCTCCATCCAGAATGCAGACACTCATCAGAGACTATAGGCAGACAGTGTCTAGAGGCTCAAAGGAGCAAAAGGAGGCTCAACTGAGTATTGATGTCATATCTCTGTTGGGGTGCCCACATTTATGCACCTGTCTAATTCTGTTATGATGCATATTGCATATTTTCTGTTAATCCAGTAAACTTAATGTCACTGCTGAAATTCTACTGTTTCCATAAGGCATGTCGTATATTAAAAGGAAGTTGCTACTTTGAAAGCTCAGCCAATGAGAAACAAAAATCCAAATAATTAAGAGGGGTTCCCAAACTTTTTTGTATGACTGTATATGCGTACCAAATTTCAGGTCAATAGGCCAAACGGTTTGCGAGCTACAGGTGATTTAAAATCCTTGACAGACAAACGGACAGCCACGGTAGCGTATTATATATAAAGAAGATTCTTAAACCTAAATCCAAATCAATGACATGGAGTGATGGCGCCTATCTTGGCTAATAGAATCCAAATACAGTAAAACGGTGGTTTTGTTTCACTTTCAACAACATCCTGCCTCTTTCTTATTTATTCTTTCACCCACAAGACCACCCCATCTATTCCCTCCTGTTTAGATTTCAGGAGTTTGCTGCCTCTGCATGTTGCAGTTTGCCTCTTTTAATCCTAGCAGCATTGGATGCAAATCGTGATGATGTCCCCAGTCTAACAGAGATCCATAAGTAACAAGATGAAGATTTGGGGCATCTTGGAGGTGAACCACTGAATTGATGGAAAAAGAGAGGCAGAAAGAAATCAGGCAGATGTAAGGTCTTATTCAGACAGAAGGAAAATCACAACTGACAAAGAGCACACCGGCACCCCTTGAGAAGCTGCCAAACCGGAAGAGGCGTGGTCAGGGGATCAGGACCCGGAAGTGACATCACTGGGGCTATCAGTCGTCTGATCTGCAGGAGTGAAAGAAGGAGAAGCGTTAGGCAACAGCGCCACTCCTCAACTCGGGGTGGAATTCCAATCAGACCAACGTTTATGTTGTCTTCCTAGTCCACCTGGGCGACAGCATTCATATTTATAGAAATGGAAAATTATTTGCAAATTTCAATTGTAATCTCACTATACTTTAGACACATTCATGTTGCATAATTCTTGTAAAAATTTCCAAATAAGTCCAAAGTTTGGCTCTAAGGCGACTATCCTTGTTTAATTACAATCAAATGTGTGAAAGGTCCCAAAAAGTTTGTGTCTGATGGCCTTTTTGACTAAGCAGCTAAAGCTGATGGGTAACATGGACACCCTTGGACATCCTTGGAAAAGGAGGCAGGCAGGCATGTGGCAGGAGCCCTCCATATATTACACAAGGAGTAGAAGTTCTGATTCATAGCCCTCCTTTTAAGTGAAGTGGGCAAAAAACAAAAATCCCTAAATGGGACACACTTCAGTGTCATCAGTCATCACTACTAAAAGTAACATCTCTAAATAGAAATTTTTTGTTAATATCTGTGAACATTGTTAAGTATGCGCATCTGAGGGTCACCCATCCAAGCTCTTCCCAAGTATGTAATTCCACCTTGAGCCAATAGGGGGCACTGCCACCAACAGCCTTTACACGTTCCTCCTCCACAGTCTGGAGAAAATTCCCAGTGAGTCTAATTAAGCCCGTCCCTTCCCACCCCAGGTCTTTAAAAGGGATGACAACCTGAATGGAGACGTCTTTTGACCAGGGAGACGGGACCTTCTTACTCTGACTTTACGGCGCTGGCAGAAGGCTTAACGATTGAGACCAATTCACTATGTGGCAGTGATTCTGTTGTTGTTGTGCAGGGCAGCAGATAAACCTGTAGGGGATGCTAATCCGTCTCAGATTCATACACTGTAGATGGCCGCGTATGTTCAAAGGTCAAGGGTGGACTAGAATACATCTCAGTAGCAATCAAGTGAGTCTATCTCAAATTCAAGTTGTCACACACGTGCGTATGGATAAAAGGTAGTTCCACACCAGACCAGGAGGTGGTGAGGTGTGCTGACTTTCTCTCTCGATCCTGTGCAGACCAACCACTGGAAATCCTGCACGTTTTGCATGCTTCTGATGATGTCACTTCCATTTCAGGTGACTCTGATGACATCTCCTCTGGTTCTGGCACCTCTGATGATGTGACTTCAATTCCCGAGCTTCAAAGACGCCGTCTTTGCCTCTCTAAATCAGTTCTGTCTTGGACTTTGTAGCAGTCACATCTCTCCAAATGTACCAATTTGCAGCCAAGGCATATTACACGGGTGGCTGCCCCAAACCTTTTTGTTATCTCCTGTGTATTCTTCTCACAGCGTACACTATATTGCCAAAAGTATTGGGACACCTGTCTTTACACACACAAACTTTAATTAAATCCCATTCTTAATCTGTAGGCTTTAATATGGAGTCGGCCCACCCTTTGCATCACTTCTGAGAAGCCTTTCCACGAGGTGTAGGACTGTGTTGATGGGGATTTGTGACCAGGAGAGCATCTGTGAGGTCAGGCAGTGATGTTGGACGATAAGGCCTGGCTCGCTCGCCGTCTCCGCTCAAATTCATCCCAAAGGTGTTCTGTCGGGTTGAGGTCAGCGCTCTGTGCAGGCCAGTCAAGTTCCTCCACACCAAACCCGCTCCTCCATTTCTTTATAGACCTTGCTTTGTGCACTGGTGCGTGTGCAGTCATGTTGCCTTCTCCAAACTGTTACCACAAAGTTGGGAGCCTTAAATTGTCCAAAATGGCTTTGTTTGCTGAAGCCTTAAGAGTTCCTTTCAACGGAACTAAGGGGCTGAGCCCAACCCCTGATAAACAACCCCACACCATAATCCCCCCTCCACTTGGCACAATGCAGTCAGTCAGGCGAGTCCTGTTGTCCTGGCCAGACTCGTCCATCAGATTGCGTGATTCATCACTCCAGAGGACACTTCTCTCCTGCTCTCAAGTCCAGTGGCATGTGGTGGGCTTTACACCACTGCATCCGACGCTTTGCATTGCACTTGGTGATGTCAGGCTTGGCTGCAGCTGCTCGGCCATGGAGACCCATTCATTCCATGAAGCTCTCTCTCGCTGCACTGGTCTGTAGAAAGCTGGTGGTCACCTCACCCTGCGCTGTCCCCGCTCTGTGATTTGACGTGGCCTACCACTTTGTGGTTGAGTTGCTGTTTTTCCCAATTGCTTCCACATTGTTTTAATAGCACTAACAGTTTACCGTGGAATATTTAGTAGTGAAGAAGTTACACAATTGGACTTATGGCACAGGTGGCATCCTCTCACGGTACAACACTTGAATTCCCTGAACTCCTGAGAGCGACATATTTGTTCACAAATGTTTGTAGAAGACGTCTGCAGGCCGAGGTGCTCAATGTTATACACCTGTGGCTATGGAAGTGATTGGAACACCTGAATTTAATGAATTAGAGGGGGGTCCCAATACTTGTGGCAATACGTTGTACAGTAGATACCAACACATGTATCATACATAAATTCTTAAACCTAAATCCAAGTCAATGACATGAAGTTATGGTGCCTGTCATGGCCAATAGAATCCCAATACAGTAAAAGGTGCACTTGTTTCACTTTCGTTTCACTCTAAAAGTGACAACAAACACAAATGGAGGCGTCTTTTGACCAGGGAGACGACCTGAAGACAGAACCTCCTTAATCTGACTTTATGTCACTCCTAGAATCATAAACACTTCACTACATGGCAGAGCTGCCAAGAATCCATCCTCAACCACAACATCAATATTATAACCACCTACATTAAAAATCATTTTGCACACCGTGATGTAGCAAGATGTGCCCGTTCCTCCTTATAAAATTCCTCAAGTGTAGCTGGTGGGGGGCACAGACATTCGATGGGGTTAAGGTCAGGAATCTGACCGGGCACATCCATTTTCTTCCTTTGATGCCACTCCATTGCCGCTCCAGGCAGTCTGCTTTGGCTTCTTGTCCTGTTCAAAGACAAAGTCGGAGTCACTAGGTGGCTACGTTGGCACATGCCCGTTGCCCCACTTCTCTGTGGAAATTTTTTTGTCACTGTGTATTTTGTTTTTTTTTATTATTCATTTCTGCATTTTATTCCACTTGGATTTTATTTTGGATTCTGATTCAACTAAACTTGTAACTATGTGGTGAGACGACTTCCTCGTTTTAATGGATTCATTTGTTTGAGGTTTTAATGGTTTTCAGCAGAACATGGAAGCTTGACTCACGCTGCTTGGAGATGAACAAGTAAATTCACTTAATGGGAAATTACCCTTTAAGCAGCGTTGGCGTGGTAATTAGCGAGCACCAGTTGTACGACAGCATCCCTGCCACCAGAAAATCTTGGCAATTATGCCCCTGACAATTATGGCTGAACACCTGGGCCCCCTGGCTCCGTACTCCGTAACCAAGCTGATCGCATGATGTGCCTATGCTATGCTCAAGTGTAACGTCAATCACATTGAAATTTTACGCAACCGTAATTAAATTTATAATACCAGTAATGGCGGGCTGCACGATAACGTGCAGTGCATAAACTTGACTTGTAATTTTCATCCTCTTTCTCTGTACGTCAGCGGTTCTCAAACTTTCGTATTTCGCACCCTCACTTTTCTACCTGGAATAATTCTGCGCCCCCTGCATAATATAAGATAGATGAGAATTACCTGATAGATGAGAATGCAGGTTAGGTGCATTGGCAATTTTAAATTGTCCCTCGTGTGTGCATAGTGTGTGTGTGTGTGTGCCCTGCGGTAGGCTGGCGCCCTGCCTGGGGTTTCTTTTCTGCCTTGCACCCTGTGTTGGCTGGGATTGGCTCCAGCAGACCCCTGTGACCCTAGAGTTAAGATATAGGATGGATGGATGCATTATTTTCACTTTTACTTTAAAACTTTATTTCCGGGCCCAGGCACGGTTAAATCTCTTTTTCGCAAGACGTATAACGCTGCTCGCGTTGTGAAGTTGGGCGGCTGAACAAATGCTAAGGAGTTGCAGTCGGATCATCTGCTGGCGGATTTTCTGCTTTTCGTGCTTTGCGTCGATCATTTCAAAGCCTGTATAGTACCTATTGTATAGTACCTTCTGCCGCTCGCATTGTGAATGGGTGGGCGGGAGGGCTGAACGCACGCTAAGGAGAAGCGGTCGGATCATCTGCTGGCTTCCTGCTGCTGCTGCTGGCGAGCTGCGTGTTCTGCCTATCTATTGTTGTTGTTTTAAGAGCTTGGAGTACATGATGTCTGTCTGCCAAAAGCATTCCAACAACTGCTTGGTTAGATGTCCGTGAACTTGTTTTAAATGTTGTCTCACTGCCTTGTCTCGCGGGACGTCAAATTGCAATC
>JANRMT010062796.1:101612485-101632622 GCA_026402145.1 Polypterus bichir lapradei | reverse complement strand
CTATCTATCTATCTATCTATCTATCTATCTATCTATCTATCTATCTACTCCCCTTCCTACACCACAGATGAAGGACACACTGAATAGGGTTTGGGATCCTGAAAGAACAGGACAGTGGATGACCACCAGCTATGACACCCGCTGCACGCCTAACCTACCTGGAAAGGGGTCTCTCTTTGAATTGCCTTTTCCAGGGTTTCTTCCATTTTTTTCCCTACCAGGGTTTTTTTTGGGAGTTTTTCCTTGTCTCCTTAGAGAGTCAAGGCTGGGAGGCTGTCAAGAGGCATTGTGCCCATTGTGGCACTTTTGGACTATATAAAAATAAATTGTATTGTATTGTATTGTATGGGGGTGGTGCAGTGGGTAGCGCTGGTGCTTCGCAGTTAGGAGACCCGGGTTGACTTCCCGGGTCCTCCCTGCGTGGAGTTTGCATGTTCTCCCAATGTCTGCATGGATTTCCTCCTACAGTCCAAAGACATGCAGGTTAGGTGCATTGGTGATTCTAAATTGTGCTTGGCGTGGGTGTGTGTGTGTGCCCTGCGGTGCGGTGGCGCCCCTGCCCAGGGTTTGTTTCCTGCCTTTCGCCCTGTGTTGGCTGGGATTGGCAGACCCCCGTGACCCTGTGTTAGGATATAGCGGGTTGGATAATGGATGGATGGATGTATTGTGGCAGCATCCCATCTGGTGAGCTCCAGTATAGGAGTAACATGGGAGTTGTGTTCTCATGGGGTTGCCCTGTTGGGATCTATTGGGGCCACTAGGGGGAGCTGTCAGATATTGATGGCATAAGGACTGTTGTGGACCCAAAATTGTTGAGCTTCTGGGGTTGGGCAGTTAAAGAAAGCCCTCCACTTGAGCTGGTGAGGAGCTCGACAGCACTCATCTTGGAAAAGAAAAGGAAAGGATTGGACTGAATTGTGTGCTACTGAAGCACTTTGGTTGAACCCTGGACTGTCCTTATGCAGTTGTGTCTCAGGTTTGGGGTGCTGCTACACTATAAAGGTCATGGCAAAGGTTGAGGCTGCTGCAAGGCAGGATCCAAACTTGGCTGGGATGCACATTACTAATAGTCAAACTGACTCCTTGGCTTTGTCACGAATAACCTGTCACACTTCTCTTGGGGTTGCCATTCAAACCCTTCAGGCTGTCACCTTGCTTGGAGTTGAACCCACCTCCCTAGTCCGAGGCAGTGTCATTGACCACCCTGCCAACACATATAAAACGTCAATCTCAGAGCGGCTGGGCCTTGAGGTTTGTGAAAAATGTGAGGAAAGCCAAACAGGAAAGCAGAAAGAGGAAGGATGCTAATGACTTCCTTAGTTAGAAATGTGAGCATTAATTTGAGTCACATGCTGGCTGTGGGTTTATTTGTCATCTTTCGTTCCTGTTTTTCCCCCCATTTTTTGTATATTTATGTTGAGGTTGCAAATTAAAAATAAAGAGATGGTTTCAGAAATGGCTGAATTTGCTAAAGCAGTTAAAAAAAAAAAAAACCTCCTTGGTGGTGGGACTCCGGGGTGGGTGGATGATATTCGGCCGGAGTTGTTGAAGATGTTTTTGGACCATCTTGGCAGATACATGCTGGTATGGGGACAGGACCTCTGGATTGGAAAATGAGGTTGATGTCCACCATCTTTCGGAAACTTTGGGGAGAACGGACTCCTCAGACTCTCCGGGTAGGCCTAGGCCAGATTCCAGCTGTTGGGCGAGACCCCGCATTTCAGGAAGGAAAATACGTGGATTTCATCCTGGTTACAGAACTCTGGAGTAGCTTCTCCCCTCACAAGGATTCTTGAGGGTTCATTGGAGTGTGCCCAACTAGACTACAAGTGTTTTGTGGACCTGGAGAAGGCATTTGACCGCGTTCCTTCCAACACAGACAGGATTATACACAAGTTCTCTCACAGCACACGGTTTATTTACATTTGCCCCCCCACAGCACAAAGTAAAGCACAGACCCACCGTCACCGCCGCCTTCAGTCCCCCACACAGACTTTGTCCTCTTCCTCCCGACTCTGGCCGATGACTTCTGGCGACCGGCCCCTTTTTATAGGGGACCCTGAAGGACTCCAGGTGCCCAACACGCTTCTTCCGGCAGCACTTCCTGCAGCCACTGTGGTCTTCCAGGACCAGAGTTCAATACCTGTGCTCGAGAGTGAGGAATCAAACTTGAGTACCTCTCAGGCTGATGGACCAATCTGGGTTTGGAGGACACCAGGAGAACACCATCTTACAGCCTGTAAAGTCTGGTGGAGGACAGATAATGGCAGGGTTTGGGTTAGGCCTTTTGGTAATACTGCAATAGACAAAGACATTTTAGACAATTGTGCACCTCAGCTTTGTTGCAACAGTTTCTTGAAGGCAGCATGACTGAGCCCTGGTGCACAAAGACCTGGAGGAACTTGAATAGCCTGCATGGACCCCTGGCCTCATAGCTACTCAACACCTTTGGGTTGAACTTGAATGGCAACTGTGAGCCAGGCCTTCTCATCCCAACGTTAGTACCTGACCTCACACATGGGCAGAAATTCTCCCAAATGCACTCCAGAATCTTGTGGAAAGAAGAGTGGAAGCTGTAATGGGGTTGGGAGCAACGCCTTGGTGTTGGAATGGGATCTCCATCAAGTTTGTGATGGTCAGGTGTCCACAGATCTTTTGACCATGTAGTGTATTTCATGAGGACTTTCAATTATTTCTGCTCATATTTATCCATCCATCCATTATCCAACCCGCTGAATCCGAACACAGGGTCACAGGGGTCTGCTGGAGCCAATCCCAGCCAACACAGGGCACAAGGCAGGAACCAATCCTGGGCAGGGTGCCAACCCACTGCAGGACACACACAAACACACCCACACACCAAGCACACACTAGGGCCAATTTAGAACCGCCAATCCACCTAACCTGCATGTCTTTGGACGGAAACCGGAGCGCCCGGAGGAAACCCACACAGACACGGGGAGAACATGCAAACTCCACGCAGGGAGGACCCGGGAAGCGAACCCGGGTCTCCTAACTGTGAGGCAGCAGCGCTACCACTGCGCCACCGTGCCGCCCTCATATTTATTATTTCCAAAATATTTCTCCAAATCTTTCCCTGCTTCTTAGATTCATCCCAACTTTAAGGTTACCTTTGTGAAGTCAAACTTGTCCAATCAAGATTATAACTGGCATCTTGGGATTGTTCTTGCCTTGGGCCCGGTGATTGTTGGGATAGGTTCCAGCATCTCAATGAACTTGCTCTGGATAAACAAGTTTGGAAAATGGATGGATGGATAGATGGGCAGATGGATGGATGGATGAATTAGTTGAGGATCGATGGATGGATGGGCAAATTGATTAGATGGATGGATGGATGGATGGATGGATTAGTGGAGGATCGATGGATGGGCAGAGGGATGGATGGATGGACAGGCAAATTGATTAGTGGATGGATGGATGGGCAAATTGATTAGTGGGTGCTTTAGTGGATGGATGGATAGATGAATCGTCAAATTGATTAGTAGACAGATAGATTGATGGATGGATGGGCAAATTGAATAGTGGATGGATAGATGGATGGATGGATGGATGGATGGATGGATGGATTAGTGGAGGATCAATGGATGGATGGATGGATAGATGGATGGGCAGATGGATGGATGGGTAGATGAGCAAATTGATTAGTGGATGGATGGATGGATGGATTAGTGGAGGATCGATCGGTGGATGGGCAGATGGATGGATGGATAGATGGATGGATGGATGGATGTGCAAATTGATTAGTGGATGGATGGATGGATTAGTGGAGGATCGATGGATGAATGGGCAGATGGATTAGTGGAGGATCAATCGATGGATGGGCAGATGGATGGATGGATGGGCAATTTGATTAGTGGATGCATTAGTGGATAGATGGATGGATGGATTAGTGGAGGATCAATGGATGTATGGGTAGATGGAAGGATGGGCAAATTGATTAGTGGATGGATGGATAGATGGATGGATTAGTGGTGGATCGATTGATGGAAGGGTGGATGGATGGATGGGAAAATTGATGAGTGGAGGATGGACAGACGGATTTCTGAAATCCTATCAGTCTTTGCTGTGGTGTTTTTCAGGCTCCCACTTTGCTGTTCCTTACGCCAGCATGTTAATGCAGAATTAGTCACTGATATTGAAAGGCTGTATGTGATGGAGACGGCGCCACATTGGTCCCCATACCTTCCAAATATCAGTTTAGTTGTTAAACTAAAAAACAGTTCACATTTTCAGGAGTGAAGTAGGGTGTTTCAGTAGCCCCACTACTTGCTTGTCCCTGAGATTACCTGATTCCATTAACATGCTGCATTTCGTACTTGGAGAGCTTTGTCTTGTGCTTCAATAAGTTAATGAACGTCAGCTCAACATTATCAAACACAAATAGAAATTTATTTTAGAATGTGGTGTAGACCTGTATTTCTCAAAATTTTTGGTGTCATGACCCACTCAATACCAAATATGTGTCTTTGTGACGAACTAAGGGGGCAATCATCAGATCTTCAGAGTGGCAACCCATCTTGTGACCACTACGGCCTCATAACCAATGTAAACAGTAGCAACACATGACTGACCAGCAGCGGTCTGTGCCCCATAGTAAAGAATTACTGGTGTGGGTGTTGTGAGTTTGGTGCCCAATCCGAGGGTGGCTCTCAGTCCATCTGGGACAGTCACCAATTCCCAAGTGGCCTGAAGTGGATACACCAGTTAGAAAAGGAATGGTGGGACAGATTACTGTAGCCATGTGTGTAAGAAGCTGAGGAGAAACTGAAAGCCTCCATTCCTTTATCATGGTCATGTGTGTCACTTGTCACACATGTGCAGCTGGTGATCACCTTCTGGAAGTTGGAGTCTGGAAATGCACCCCTGTTGGGGTCTTTGGGTACCACTGGAGGGTGCTGCTGGGGGTGGAATATCCTGGTTTTTCCATATGAGCTGGAAATGCTCTGGATGACCTGGGGATGACAATGGAAGAAGTTCCTGGGTTGGATTTAAAAGAAAGCCTGCTGCTTGACTTATCTGAGTCAAGAGGGGGGACGCAGTGGGCAACGCTCTACAGGAGGTGGAAGGAGAGAATTGGTAGTTGTGTATTGTGACAGTGAGGAAGGTATTGGAAGTGAATAAAAATCTTTTATTTGTACCCAGAATTGTGCTTGGGCATTATTGTGTCTGCACTCTAGGGCTCACTGGCGACCCCTTGTGGATAAGCTGGCTCTGTCTCCTGCCCAAGGCTGGTCCCTATCTCTTCTATGTCATCATTCTTCGTCATATTAAATTGGACAAGGCGAGTTTGATAACAAAAAGTTATTTTATGTCAGTGGTTGCCATGAAAGGCGCTATATTACAAGGACAGACTGATCACTTTGCGAACAACAACAACAGAGCTTACTCAAAAAAAAAAAAGAGCAAAAATGGGATCAGCTGAGGAACTGCTCATCCCGACTCAGGTCCCTTAAATTTTGTCCAACGCGGTCCAGGAGGTGACGACCCGAGTAGACAATTGTCTGATGGCCAGTTTATTGTTGCTTTGTGGAGGCCATCTGTGACCAAGGTAGGCGCAGAGCGATCGGCTGATTCCACTGAGGTCCTCCCGCACACAGTTACTGGAAAACACATAGAGGAAGGGGTCAGCCACGCTGTTTAGACTGGACATGGCCAGAGAGAAACTGAAGAGGTGATGCACATGGCGGTCAAAGTCACAGCTCCCTGGGTGGAGGGAGGACATGATGGTGCGGAGAAAGAGGATGATGTGGTAAGGGGCGAAGCAGAAGGCAAAGATAACAATCACCCAGATGGACAGCAGCTTCACTTTGCGCTTGCTTTTGTCCTGAATGCTGCTGCTCTTGCGCACCCCTCTGAAAACCTGAAAGTTGCAGAAGATGAGCAGAGCCAGGGGCACCAGGAAACCAAAGGTGATGCGGATGTAGTTGAATTTGGCCACCAGCGTCGAGAGTGGATAACTGTCATAGCAGTCCTTCATTTCACTACTGCCGTTGAGCAGTGTGTTGTTGTTGCTATTGACCAGGGCCACTGGCAAGTGAACACCCATCACCCCGAGGATGACAAAGGCACTGATGTACCAGCCATACTTTGGCTTGCGGAAGGCCTTGGCCCATAGCGGGAAGGACACGGCCAGGCAGCGGTCCAGGGAGATGCAGCACAGCATGAAGATGCTGATGTACGTGTTGGAGTAATAGATGAAGCCCGCGATGTGGCACACATGCCTGCCCAGGTGCCACGTGTGGTTGTTGTAGTAATAGTGGATCCAGAGTGGCACCGTTAGGGTGTACAGCAGATCCGAGAGGGAGAGGTTCAGCAGGTAGACCCCCAGGATGTTGTGGCTGCGCACCTGCTGGATAATGGGGCAGAGCGTCAGCAGGTGGGCCACCAAGGCCAAAGTGAACACAACCGAATAGATGAACACCAGCGGCCAGCGGCCCTCGCTGAAACTGATCCCGCAGCGAGTGTCGTTGGTCATCGGGCCAGGCGGCGCCTCAGCCACCATCACCTGTGGGAGGGAAAGGAGGACAAAGAAATGTTAGAGACAAGTCAGCCGGCCAAACCAGACATTGCCTGACGTGTCTCCCCATTCAGGGCAGTGAGGCATAAAAACAAGTCAGTAATTTAACCGATTCTTAAAATCTACAGAACGTCCCTCAGCATTGCCTTTTCAATCTCACAGATTACAAAAAGCAATACAGAAATGAACATAAAACATAAATTTTCCATCACATGATCAACGTTCATTTCTTTTGTTGAGATGGTCTTCGTGTCGGGTGCTGAGGTGTTGGCCAATTGGCCCTGCAGTGGTCAATAAAATTGTGTGCATGTGCAACCTGAACTGTCCAGTTTAGCGGTGATTTCTTATTCATATTAAAATGAGGACCACCATTTTTTTTTCTGTATGTTGTGGTGTGAAATTTTAAAACAAGTTGATATATATTTTGTATATCTTTATTTGTAAGTCAGACAAAGCAAATGTAATATTAGCATTTTATTTCATTCATATGCTTTCATGTCTAATCCAAGAGTCTTTAGGACTGAGTCAGGAAGTTAGGGCAAAGTTGGCAAGTGATTCTCTGCAGGACATACTCGCTCAATCAACCCACACAGGAAAGCCAAAAACTTCCTAGCTGGTGTCGCAGGTGGCTGGGGGGGCGACCCGGCTGGGACGCCCCAGAGGACCAGAAGAGGGCTTACGCCCACCTCAGACCACGTGGGGGCGACCACCCTGGTTGCTATGGGGACCACCGCCAGGGGGTGCCCCGATGCCTTGGGAGCCCTGGACCTCAGTACTTCCGCCACACCCGGAAGTGCTGGGGAGAAGAGGAGCAGGTACACTCGGAGTGCTTCCGGTTATGCAGCCGCACTTCTGCCACACTGGGGAGTGCCGGTGGAGGGTTGCCGGGAAGCACCTGGAGCACAACTGGGTGCATATAAAAGGGGCCGCCTCCCTTCATTGAGGGACTTGAGTCGGGTGGAAGACGGATGAGGTCTGGGAGGAGATCAGGAGGTGGCCTGAAGAGAAAGTGAAGGCATTGTGTGTGTTGGCCAGGACTTTGGGGTTTGTGAGCACTTGAAGTGTAAATAATAGTATCCTTCTATATAAAATAGGTCGGGATTGTCCTTCCGTCCCGTGAGTGCTACGCAGGCGTGGAGTTTCACACACGCCCCGTCCATTTTGCAATGCACGATGGGATTTGTAGTTTCGTTTTTCCAGGTAAAAGATGATTTTCTACTCCAGACTGTGCGATATCTTCTTCTTCTTTCTTACTATATAAAAGCGGTCGGGGTTGTCCTTCCGTCCCATGAGTGGAAAGCGTAGCGGTATTCCGCTTATCACAGACTTACTACTTGCAGCTTGTGGTACGAAGCGACATGATGTGAGCAGAGTTCTGGTGCTCCCATCGTTCCCTTGCTTTTGTGCGCGATGCGCTGGAAAAATAGACAAAATTATGTCTCTGGAAATAATTAATGTTGATGGAGTACAAATGCCTCACCGCGTAGTAAATATCAGGGGGGTTCAAAAGGGCGACCTCAATATAGAAAAAAAGTGTAAATTTCATCACAAAAATAACAAACTACGAGTATTAAAGTAATACCGCTCAAATGCAATATAACCAAATTAATGAGTTTGTATAAAATATGAAATTGATCTACATATTGAATTGCCTTAAGAAGTGGTCAACTTAAAAGTCGGTCGCCTTAAAAGGCGGGTCAGCCTAGTGTGTAATAAACGTGTGTGGGGTAATTACAACGTGTCTGCCTGTCTGTGTCCAGGCCAAGTTCCAAACTGGCAAACGTCACTCAACAAACGGTTTTAGGGGGCAAGTATGAAAATACGCCAGTAAATGGGGGAATTCTATTGGTCTACAACCGTTGGCTGTTTGGTTTTGAATCAGAAGCCATACTCTTCAACGACGCCCTATTGGCCGTAAGGTTTGAATAGAGAATGGATACATTTGCTTGCTTTACCCCTCCTTCATCTCTCTCACACACCATGAACAGCTCAACAGCCATATTGAGACAGTCATGTGGCCTGTCCTGAAGAAAGCCGACTTAAAATGAGGTCTTAACTAAAGACATTTAAAGTAACTAACAAATCTTTGTGCCGCCTGAAACTACAACTCAGCATTAATCAGGTGGTATGGTTGGCAATTTTCACTTGTGCTTTGCATATTGGTATTATTTTATAAATATCAGTCAGTCATTGTCCAACCCACTACATCCTACCACAGGGTCACAGGGGTCTGCCGGAGCCAATCCAAGCCAACACAGGGCGCAAGGCAGGAACAAACCCCACCACAATAAATATTATCAGTAATACATTATTTAAAGTTGTAACTTAACTCCTGCTTGTCTGTCTCGTTATATAACTGACTGAGGTTACAGATGTAGAAGGGAAGGTGGGGAAAAGTTATAAAAGATCTCCCACATATTGAGGGAGAACTGTGCAGGCTGTAGTGGGGGTAGAGAGATAAGGGTCAGTCTCATTCGGTAGGGTCAGGCTCGACTGTTTTCAGTATCCATTATGAGTTGGAGCGGTGAACATCAGGGCTTTGTTGTTCAAGTGTACAGTCATATGAAAAAGTTTGTGAACCCCTCTCAGCCTGCATCATAATTGACTCTCCTTTCAACAATAAAAATACCAGTGGTATGTCTTTCATTTCCTAGGAGTACTGCGGTGTTTACCAAACAAAGATTTTTAGTGATGCAGTATTTAGTTATATGTAATTAAATCAAATGTGAAAAACTGGCTGTGCACAAATGTGGGTCCCCTTGTCATTTTGCTGATTTGAATGCCTGTCACTGCTCAGTGCTGATTACCTACAACACCAAATTGGTTGGATGAGCTCGTGAAGCCATGAACTTCATAGACAGGAGTGTCCAATCATGAGTGGTAAAAGGTATTTAAGGTGGTCAATTGCAAGTTGTGCTTCCTTCCCTTTGACTCTCCTGTGAAGAGTGGCAGACAGCATGGGATCCTCAAAGCAACTCTCCAAAGATCTGAAAACAAAGATTGTTGAGTCTCATGGTTTAGGGGAAGGCTACAAAAAGCCATCTCAGAGGTTTAAACTGTCAGTTTCAACTGTAAGGAATTGAATCAGGAAATGGAAGGCCACAGGCACAGTTGCTGTTAAACCCAGCAGGTCTGGCAGGCCAAGAAAAATACAGGAGTGGCATATGTGGAGGCAGCATTGTGAAAATGATTACAGACAACCCACAGATCACCTCCAAAGACCTGCAAGAACATCTCGCTGCAGATGGTGTATCTGTACATCGTCCTACAATTCAGCACAATTTGCACAAAGAACATCTGTATGGCAGGGTGATGAGAAAGAAGCCCTTTCTGCACTCACGCCACAAACAGAGTCGCTTGTTGTATGCAAATGCTCATTTAGACAAGCCAGATTCATTTTGGAACAAAGTGCTTTGGACTGATGAGACAAAAATTAGAACATTAGAACACTCTAGACGAGAACAGGCCATTCAGCCCAACAAAGCTCGCCAGTCCTATCCACTTGTTTCCTCCAAGAAAACATCAAGTCGAGTTTTGAAAGTCCCTAACGTCTTACTGTCTACCACACTACTTGGTTGCTTATTCCAAGTGTCTATCGTTCTTTGTGTAAAGAAAAACTTCCTAATGTTTGTGCAAAATTTACCCTTAACAAGTTTCCAACTGTGTCCCCGTGTTCTTGATGAACTCATTTTAAAATACAAGTCTCGATCCACTGCACTAATTCCCTTCATAATTTTAAACACTTCAATCATGTCACCTCTTAATCTTCTTTTGCTTAAACTATAAAGGCTCAGCTCTTTTAATCTTTCCTCATAATTCAACCCCTGTAGTCCTGGAATCAGCCTCGTCACTCTTCTCTGGACCTTTTCTTGTGCTGCTATGTCCTTTATGTAGCCTGGAGACCAAAACTGCACACAGTACTCAAGATGAGGCCTCACCAGTGTGTTATAAAGGTTGAGCAGAACCTCCTGTGACTTGTACTCCACAGATTGTGCTATATAACCTAACATTCTGTTAGCCTTCTTAATGGCTTAATTCTTAAATGGAGTATTTGGTCAGAACAAAATGCGCTTTGCATGGCGGAAGAAGAACACCGCATTCCAAGAAAAACACCTGCTACCTACTGTCAGATTTGGTGGAGGTTCCATCATGCTGTGGGGCTGTGGGGCTAGTTCAGTGACTGGGGCCCTTGTTAAAGTCGAGGGTCGGTTGAATTCAACCCAATATCAACAAATTCTTCAGGATAATGTTCAAGCATCAGTCACAAAGTTGAAGTTATGCAGGGGTTGGATATTCCAACAAGAAAATGACCCAAAACACAGTTGGAAATCTACAAAGGCATTCATGCAGAGGGAGAAGTACAATGTCCTGGAATGGCCATCACAGTCCCCTGACTTGAATAACATCGAAAATCTATGGGATGATTTGAAGCAGGCTGTCCATGCTCGGCAGCCATCAAATTGAACTGAACTGGAGAGATTTTGTATGAAGAATGGGCAGAAATACCTCCATCCAGAAATCCAGACACTCATCACAGGCTATAGGAGGACAGCGTCTAGAGTGTCTGTTATATTTGCAAATGGAGGCTCAATGAATATATATATATATATATATACTGTATATTCATAGCATTCGTAGTCTGAGTCCCGATCTGATTGTATGGGTGGTTACCTACCGGGTAATACATGTGGTTGGTCTGCCAGTCGGCAAACATCCGCCATGCCATCTCAGTTGTGAGAAGCAGATCATAGAATGTTACATAGTTTACTGTCAAATAATGCAAAGAGTATGCGACATGGACAGTAAACTATGTAACATTGGGAATTAATATTATCTTTTAAAACAAGTCAAATACACACCTCTTTTTGTACCATATTTCTCTCTTGTAATTACTTTTCACCATGGGTGCAAAAGGGATGGTATTGTTTCTAGTCTGTTCTGCATCAAGAAACACATCCCAGTGGAGACAAAGCGCCCCCTGCTGGATACAATTAGTAACAGAGGTAAACGCAGATGTCTTAAGAGAACCGCACACAAAACACATGGCACATAACACAGGCATGGAGAGCAGAGCGGGTAGTTGTAAGCCAACGTTTACAGTATGTCTCTGTGAAGTTTATTTCATTGTATCTGATTTTTCTCATAGGAGCAGACACCAGACACATTTAGAGAAAGCCAGCTGACAGAAAATAACATGTGAGACAAGCTGGCTGATGGAGGGCGGGAGACAGATTCACGACAAACAACTCAAAGACGGATAGTTGAACTATTTGGTGCATGGCCAAGAGCCCAAGTCTGCTACTTTACATTTTCTTTGTGTATGAATTCCAAGAACAGGAATTTTGTAAAACAGGCCTGACCCATTGCCTTGAAGTTTATTTCAAAGCCGTGCAATTCAGTGGATAGGAGAAAACCGCTGGCTGACCACAAGACATAAGTGATGAGAACAGATGAAGGGGTTGTTTGGGTTCAGTCCAAAAATAAACAGCCCGTCTGACATGAATTCTATGAATATGTAAACATGCGAGTGGCTACAATGACGAGGATCCATCACAAAGGCAGAAGCCGTCTCCGCACTGCCAAACATGCCTGCCGCCGGATGGGCGTATAGTCGTCAGCATTTCCCCACCTGAGGAACTGGCTAAGATGAATGTCTGCACTGTTCCTTGGCTTCTCTCTGCCCTGGATATGCACGTATGTATGTATTAAATGAATTATACATTGTTTTATTAATGGAATGGAAGTTATCTTTTAAAGCAAGTTAAATCCATATATCCATCTTTTTGTACCTCAATTCTCTCGCCTGATTATTTCCGCCATGGTTACAAAAGGGATGGGTATTGGCTCGACTCTCTGTTCTGCATCAAGACAGGACACATCCCAGGGGAGAAAGAGCGCACCCTGCTGGATACAGTACTTAACAAAAGTAACGTTAACTTAAATAAATGATGCAAACATAAACAATTCTAATAAATCAATTCATAAACCTTTCTTAGAAGGTTGGCGTCCTTCAACATTTGCAATAAGATGCTGCAGATGTTCTACCAGACGGTTGTGGCGAGTGCCCTCTTCTACGCGGTGGTGTGCTGGGGAGGCAGCATAAAGATGAAAGACGCCTCACGCCTGGACAAACTTGTTAAGAAGGCAGGCTCTATTGTAGGAGTAAAGTTACACAGTTTAACATCTGTGGCAGAGCGACAGGCATTAAGCAAACTCCTGTCAATCATGAAGAATCCACTGCATCCACTGAACAGGATCATCTCCAGACAGAGGAGCAGCTTCAGTGACAGACTTTTGTCACTGTCCTGCTCCACTGACAGACTGAGGAGATCGTTCCTCCAACACACTATGTGACTCTTCAATTCCACCCCGGGGGAGTAAATGCTAACATTACTCAAAGTTATTGTCTGCTTTTACATGCATTTTCATTACTCCTTAATTTAATATTGTTTTTTGTATCAGTATACTGCTGCTGGATTATGTGAATTTCCCCTTGGGACTAATAAAGTATCTATCTATCTATCTATCTATCTATCTATCTATCTATCTATCTATCTATCTATCTATCTATCTATCTGTCTGTCTGTCTATCTATCTATCTATCTATGTATCTATCTATCTATCTATCTGTCTGTCTGTCTATCTATCTATCTATCTATCTATTTATCGGCAGTAAGCAGGGAATTGAACATCAGCCAGGGTTAAAACAGCAAGGGACATCTCAACGGTAGGTTCGACCCACAGTTCCTTGCGGTTCATTCACATGTATTTGGAAGCAGTCAGTTCTTGGATTTGTGATTATTTTGTTTTGTTTTACGGGATTTTTGACTGTTCTTTGGATTTGTGATTTGGACTTGTCCGCATGGATGGCCTTTGCCTTGTCGTGTAAATTCCTTTTTGCCTTTTCTGCTCTACAAGGCTTCTTGCTACATAGTGCTTTTGTGAAGAATGTGAACGGGAAGGTCTACAGGACAGTAGTGAGACCAGCTATGTGATATGGGTTGGAGAAGGTGGCACAGGAGACAGAGCTGGAGGTGGCAGAGTTAAAGATGTTAAGAGTGTGACGAGGATGGACAGGATTAGAAATTAGGACATTAGAGGGTCAGCTCAGGTGGGACAGTTTGGAGACAAAATCAGAGAGGCGAGATTGCATTGGTTTGGACATGTGCAGAGGAGAGATGCCGGGTATTTAGGGAGAAGGATGCTAAGGATAGAGCTACCAGGGAAGAGGAGAAGAGGAAGGCCTAAGCAAAGGTTTATGGATATGGTGAGAGAGGACATGTAGCTGATGGGTGTAGCTGTAACAGAACAAGATGATGAGGACAGGAAGAAATGGAAAAAGATGATCCGCTGTGGCGACCCCTAACGGGAGCAGCCGAAAAAAGAAGAAAATTTGTAAAGACTCGTGTTTGTCCTTGTCACTAGCCGGGTTAGATTGTTATTCCCTCTAGTGGGCCTTTCTGGAAGTTTTTTGGGACTTTGTGCTTGATGAACTCTCAAGTTCACAACACTGTTGGTGAGGCCACCTGCACATCACTGCAAGGGACTAACCCACAATCCCTGAAAAGGCAGGGGCCACCCACAGTTCCCTGCAGTTCATCTAAATGCGCTAAGGTAGCGTTTCTCAACATTTAGTGTATTTGCGACCCGAGTTTTCATAACTGTTTTAATTGCACCCCCATAACGTTTTTTTGAAAGGAGCCCACTAATACCAATTTGTTCTTTTTTAATTAATGATATATCATAGATGCGTATTTTATTATACCTACTTAACTTTTATCGACATTTATCTAACTCTATATTTATTTTTCTAGTATCAGAATGTAGTTTAAGTTAATTTGTTTTGGTTTCAATAGATGTATTTTTCATATTTTTAATTCTTGTTTTCTTTTTTTCAAATCTTCGCACCCCCCCCTCTAGGAGGGCCTGCCCCACAGTTTGAGAACCACTGAGCTATGGAGTTAGAGATTTTGCTTGTGCTGATTGTGATTTTCTGGATTTTTAATCATTTTGCCTTTTTGGTTTTTTTTTTATACTCTGCCTTGGATTTTGGGACTTTGTTCACATTGGATTGCCTTTAATGTTTCAGGCACTTCCATTGAGCTTCCTTTAGTGCATCAGAGCATTTTTTGTGAAAATAAACCTTAAATGACCCCATGCTTGCCCTTGTATCTAGCCAGTGTTTGAGGGTAAATACCCCCCCATCCCCCCGCAAAGCCAGCCCCCCCCCCCAAACTGGGACATTTGAAGAATTACAGTCCTCTCTCTTTGGGCTTTGGGATTCCAAGTTCTTGCACTGAAAAAAACCAAAGAATAATGCAAGACATAAACAAAAGCAAAATGAACATAAACATTAGAATAGCACTTGAACCCCAAGCAGTGGGGGGAGCCCTGGCTGAAATACAACAAACAAATCTTCCAGCAGCAACCCAAGCTTTTTTATAGATCAGCAGCCCCCAACTCCGGTCCTGGAGGGCTGCAGTGGCTGCAGGTTTTCATTCTAACCCCTTTTCTTAATTGGTGACCAGTTTTTACTGCTAATTAACTCCTTTTCCTTTGATTTTAATTGACTTGACCCCCTGAATTGCTTCATTGTTCCTCTGAATTGCTTAATTTGTTTCCTTAATTGGCACCCAAACAGAAATGAAATGTGAAGTGAGGGAGCCGACAGAAGACCAACTAACTCAGGTCATCAAACTCCAACCAGCTGCTTAATGAGTTACTGATTCTTTTCGTTAATTAAACTCGTTCTTTAATTCCATGGCTTGTTGCTGCTCTTGTTGTGCAATAGCAGACTTTTCTGAAATTGTTGATTTTCTCTTTTCTGGTAAAATGTTTTGTGGACCTGAGCAGATCAACATTCCTGAGACCTCCATCTTTCTTTATTTTCAGATCTTGTACTTTGGACACCAGTTGTTTTGGCTCATTTTCTATCTCATTGTTGTTTGGCTGCTAATTAAGGAAAAAGAAACAATTAAGGGGTCTGAGTCTTCAAGAGCAAGTCAAATAAAATTATTGTAAAAGAAGTTAATTAGGATCAGAAACAGGTCGCTTATTAAGAAAAAGGTTAGAATGAAAACCTGCAGCCACGGTGGTCCTCCAGGACCGGAGCTGTGGACGCCTCCTCTACATAAAATAAAGATCTATCAGTCTGAAAGGGGGCGTTGGTGGTAGTGCAGTCCTTCACAGGTACTGTATAGAGCAGGGGTCTCCAACTCCAGTCCTGGAGGGCTGCAGTGGCTGCAGGTTTCATTATAATCCTTTTTCTTAATTAGTGACCTGTTTCTGCTGCTATTTAACTCATTTCCCATTCATTTTAATTGACTTGTTTTTTTAAGATTTATTCCTCTGTAATTTCTAAATCGTTCCTCTGAAATGTTTCACTTCATTCCTTAAATGGCACCCAAACAGAAATGAAATGTGAAGTGAGGAAGCCAACAGAAGACCAACTAAGTCAGGGCCTCAAACTCCAACCAGTTGCTTCATTAGGCGCTGATTCTTGTCATTAATGAAACCCGTTCTTTAATTCTGTGGCTTGTTGTTGCTCTCATTGTGCAACAGCATTTCCGAAATTGTTGATTTTCTCTTTTCTAAGAGCTCTATTAAAATGTTTTAGGGACCAGAGCAGGTCAACATTCCTGAGACCTTCATCTTTCTTTATTTTCAGATATTGTATGATGGTCACAGTTTGCCGGTCCTGTTTTGGCTCATTTTGTATCTCATTATTGTTTGTCTGCTAATTAAGGAAAAAGAAACAATTGAGGGGGTCTGAAGCTAAGTCAGATAAAATGAATTCAAAAGAAGTTAATTCGCAGTTTAAACAGATCACTAATTAAGAAAAAGGTTAGAATGAAAACCTGTAGCCATTGGGGCCCCTCCAGGACCGGAGCTGTGGACCCCTGTTCCAGATGATCTGCCATCCCAGTATTAGCCTGGCCAAAACACACTGAGCTTCAGGTGGATTACCTGTCCTGAAGTGCAGATGGTATAACCCACAGACAGGATTTTTCCATCTAAGGCAGGGGTGGGCAAAGTCATTCCTGGAGGGCCGCAGTGGCCGCGGGTTTTTGTTCCAACCCAGTTGCTTAATTAGAAAACAATCCTTGCCAATAATTACATTTCATGGCTTGTTAGTGCTTTAACTCTGCTGTATCAAGTCATTCTCATATCCTAGATTTTTTTTTCCATTCTAAGGATATCATCCAAATACTTTGAAGTGTAAAATGGATGGGTAATTCTCAATCCTTCACTTTTTTCTCTTCTCTTTCCTTCCGAATATTTAATTAAACCAAATAGTGCACGATAAATACACACAGGTGTAAAAGGTAACAAGCAAAATGGATAACTGCTGGTTTCTTTTGTCATTTGCATCTTATTGTTAATAAGGAGCATGTAAAAACCGAGAATGCAGCTGTTTAAGACTTAAATAAGCAATAAGGGTTGAAAATCTTAATGAGGGAGATAACTAAAATGAAGCAGAAGTGTTTCTAGAGCAATAAGTGCTTCTTAGCAAGCAATTGGGTTGGAACAAAAACCTGCAGCCACTGCGACCCACCAGGAATGATTTTGCCCACCCCGATCTAAGGTCATTATAGTGTGATGTGGGATGGCCCAGGAGTTAATTGGATGATGTGACTGGAGAGGCGGACTGAGGTATCAGTGTCGGCCAATCGTATCATCTCTCTCTCTTTCTCACTCTACCCCTTCTTGGTTTCTCCTGTTCAGTCCGCGGCTACACAGCCCACAGACAGCCAACATCTTGCTCTTCAGAAAATGTTTATCTGAGATGATGTTCTGATCACGGATAGTCCTAATACCTAATAGAGATTTCATCTGGTAAATTGTTCATGGCCAAAAGTATGTGGACACCCATAAATAACACCCCCATACGTGCTTGTTGAACATCTCCCTCCTAAATCACAGCCATTACTATGGAGTGGGTGCCACTTTTGTTACACAGAGATGGCTGCAGGACTTCCCCACTATAGCAGATGGCATGAGTGGTGTGGTGGTGTGCTGGTTAAGTTATGGTGGCGATTCAAAGGTGAGTCATTCAAAGTTGATTCAATGTTTCTACAAATCATGACATGAAGTTCTAAAATTAGAACTGCCTCATCAGAAATGGAGTTGAGTAAATGTCGAACAACAAGTTACAGTAGAAGTTCCCAATTACTTTTACTCATTCAGAAACACGTCTTTCTTTCTACCGGATACTCTGAACAAGAGTGACTGAGCATGTACTATAAAAACAAATCGTGCCTCATTCTGTCCCATTGTGGCTTATGTGTCACATAATTTGTATTTTTTTTTCCCCCACTGCATTTCATAATACTAAGTTTTGTTTCTTAAATTAGTAAGGACTGCATG
Source organism: Polypterus bichir lapradei (assembly GCA_026402145.1). NCBI lineage: Eukaryota > Metazoa > Chordata > Cladistia > Polypteriformes > Polypteridae > Polypterus > Polypterus bichir. The sequence goes on along the minus strand of JANRMT010062796.1, from coordinate 101,614,717 downwards.
TGCAGGTGCACAAGAGTGGTGTCTCTTTTCAAAAATTCAAGGCTTTGGTTTGATTTTGTAGGGTCCTGTGCAGACCCCATTTTCTCCCTTTACAGTTGTGGACAAATGTGTTGGTTCCTTTACAGTTCTTTGAAAACGTGGCGTCACGTCAGCTCTATGCACATGCAAAGAAATGAGGTTTTCAAAGAAAAGAACTCCAGACCTACTGTGAAACATGGAGGAGGCTCAGTTAGGTTAGGATTTGGGGATCCTTTGCTGCGTCTGGCACGGGGTACCTCAAGTCTGTGCAGAGAACAATGAAATCTGTGGAACATCATGAAGAAGAAAGAACACACTGGTGAGCTCAGTAATGACAAAGGGTCTGGTAGGCCAAGGAAAACCTCCACTGCTGATGACAGAAGAATCCTAACCTTGACAGCCGTTGGGGGCTTTCCCTTGATCAGACAGATCATATACAGTCCTCAGGGGGCTGATGAGGATGTGTCAGAGATGACTATCAGCAGAAGACGTCATGAACAGAAATCAAGAGGACACACTGCAAGATGAACACCACAGAAATAGGAAGGCCAGATTACAGTTTGTGAAAAAGGACTTCAAAGAGCCTGCAGAATTCGGGGAAAAAGGTCTCTGTGGACAGACGAGACAAAGATGAACCTCATCAGAGTGATGACGACAGCAAAGTGTGGAGACCAAAAGGAACTGCCGAAGATCCAAAGCAGACCACCTCATATGTTAAACATTGGGATACGTGGGGGGGCGGGGGTTATGTCTTGGGCATGTATGGTTTCCACAGGCCCCCTGGCACACTTCTCTTCATTGATGATGGAACTGCTGACTGCAATGGCACAGTGAATTCTGAGGTGTGTAGAAACATCTGATCTGCTCAAGTTACAGTAAATGTCACCAAACTCTCTGGACGGCACTTCATTCTACAACAAGATAACGAGCTAAATAAACTGCTGAGGCAACACAGGAGTTTATCAAAACTAAAAAATGGAAAATTCTTGAATGGCCAAGCCAGTCACCTGATTTAAATCTAACTGTGCAGGCCTTCCATATGCCAAAGGGAAACCTGAAGGGGACAAGACCCCTAAAACAAGCAGGAGCGGAAGATGGCTGCATTGGAGGCTTGGCAGAGCAGCACCAGAGAAAGACCCTCAGCACCTGCTGATGTCTATGAATGGCAGACTTCAAGCAGTCATTGCATGTGAGGGATATGCGACAAAGAACTAAATATGACAACAACTTTCATAGACCTGCCATTGCTGTGTCCAAACATTACGGTGCCCAGAAATGGGGGGCCGTGTAGAAAAAGTGTTATCATTTCTAAATGGAAGGACTGAAATGCATGCAAACCCCTTAAAGGAAAGTCTGCAGTGTGCACTTTAATCGCAGCATATAAATTCTTTGACTTGTAATTTCAAACTGTGCAGCAGAGGAGGAAAAATGTGGCTTTGTCCCAAACATTATGGAGGGGTGATGGGGGGTGGGGGTGGAAAAAAAGAAAACACACACAAACACTTGACCCCCAGGGTTAAAATTTTAGATTCGAAATTAGTGTATCTGGTTCAAATGGTCCTCAAGAGCAAATATGCAAAACAATGTGGTCCAGCTCAAAGGGTGTAGGATTGTATGGAGAACATACTGACATACATATATATATACACATACATACATACACACATACATCCTTATATATAATTTGATACTATCTGTATCTATGGTGTTCGCAGCAATACCTCGAGCAGCCACAAGAGCAGCGGCCGCGGGAGGGATGCGTAGGAAACGAAGTGACATGACTGACGCGGAACGTAGACTTGCTAATGCGACCACACGTACACAACAAGCACAACAAACGGATGAGCAGCGTACGGCTACAAATGCTACCAACGCTGAAAGAAATCGTGCAAATCGGACACAAAGGACAGATGAAGAACATGCGCTACAGAATACTACTAACGCTGACAGACATCGTGCCAGCCGTGCACAAGCGACTGAAGAAGCCTGAGCAGCTGCAAATGCAGCACAGGTTGAAAGTAATCGAGCAGCCCGTGCCTTGCGGCAGCCGAAAAGGTCTATTTTAACCACAAATCAATGCCATGATAACAAAATCATTTCAAGGATTTAACAAAACAAATAATTCTTTGCAGAGAAAGTAAGGATTTCACAAACGTAGAATTTGTAGCATGATTTAATCGGGCTCCTAGTCGCTAGCATATATATATATATATA
>JANRMT010062796.1:101601087-101612085 GCA_026402145.1 Polypterus bichir lapradei | reverse complement strand
ATATATATATACATACATACACACACATTATACTGTATATATATATAGGTCTGCATATGTATGTGTGGGTGTTACGGGTAAAGCCAAAAAATTGGATAAACTTAGCATGAGCCAGGTAAAGCTTGTATCATCCGAAGCACTTTGATAAAACTGGAATGAAATACAAGCTTCTAACTTTACTGGGTAATCTTAAGTCTAACAACCCTTATAAATGCCATTTTAGCAAAATGTTATCTCCAATTCCAGCTTTCCGCAGGTCTTTCGAAGAACACAAGCTTTCCTCGGTAATGTAAGTTAATCCAATTTTCGGGCTTCACTCATAACGTGTGTGTGTGTGTAAAAGTCAAATGCTACTTTGTGTGTGTGTGTCTGTTGCTGTTATCAAATTATTCTCATCAGTTCTGACAAGACATGTGAATACAAATTTCAGTGTACTATATGCAATATGTATGCACACTTGACAATAAACCTGACTTTCTTAACCTGCCCCCTTGTATTGGTGGGTGGGGGGGGTGGGTGACATAAGGCAGGGGAAATCTATAAAGGGAATGTCAGTCTAACACAGAGGGCGGCACACACAACGTTCAGGGTTTCAAACTGATCGAGAGAAGCGCTCACCCCTGTGCCACACCAATCTAACCTAACATTGCGTAATCCTACAAAGACACAGGGAGGACATGCAGAATTCATACATGTGGTGAACTGGGCCAGAGGATCCAATCCAGACTTCTAAGTCAGGAGAGCCATTGTGGCCTGTTAATTATAGGAACATCCCTGCCCCATGGATCCTGCGTCATGTCACATCATTTTGCCTATTCAAAAAGTGTCTCTCTTGTCACCCAAGTCCATGCATTACTAGAAATGTCACACATATTGTTTGTTTGCACCTGGTGACAATTTATCATGTGCTAGTAACAACACATTCTCTGCAAAAATAGCACTGCTTTTTCCTCAAGAAATTAAACATATCAAAACAGGAAATCGTGTCTAATGCATTTAGGCTTGAATGGAAAAAAAAAACACTAAAACAAAACAAAATAAAACTAAAAAAAAAAATGTCTGCACATAGCTCAAACAACAGGAAGCATCCAGAAGTCTGACGTTAACAACTGTCTTCAGTGACTGTCTTGGCTCTCCTGTCTCTTGACAATGTCTGGCTATTTAGACACTGAGAGAAGTGCCAGGATATCAGATGGCATTAAAAAAGAGTACACTGGTGAGCCAATGCCAGCGGGCAGACGGGATTTGTGCACATGAAAAAAATACAAGCAGATGCAAACCAATTTCCTATAAACAGAGCGTCCATTTTGTGAGGTCCTCTCATCGGTCCCACATCACTGACCACTCAGGTGAGAACATCTTCATCTGTGCTGGGTAAGGCAATGACTGAACAGAGTGTGTGTTATGAACTTGAGAGTCCCAAAGCATGAAAGACCCACTAAATTACACAAAATGCCCATCAGAGGCTAATCATACAAACAGGGCAACATAAATGAAAAGATTTCTTTTAACAGCACTGTGTCCGACCAAAAATAAACTCTGCAGAGCACAAAGGGACAGGAGGCAATGCCTTCAAATCAGGCAACTCTTAATGCAAACAAAGAAACTCTCAACGTGAAATCCAAGAATGGTCAAAACGCACAGAATCGGCTCTTTGCTCGCCTTGGATTGCCTTCGACTTTTCAGAGAATTCCTCTTTGCCTTTGATGCTCCATGGAGTTTCCTGTTATTACAGACGTTCTGTGAATAATATTACAGGGGGTCCTCGGGTTACGACACAGTTCCGTTCCTACAACAGGGATGTAACCCGAATTTTGGTGTAAGTCGAAACACACTTAAGTCACTTTCCTATCCTAACACATTTGCAAAATCATAATCTAGAACACAAGAACACAACTAAGCCACAGAAAAAGGAAAAGGACATAAATACAGTGGACCCTTGACTTACGAATTTAATTCGTTTGCGACGGTTGGTTGTACCTCAAGTTGGTTGTAACTCAAGACTATTTTTCCCATAAGAAATAATGGAAATACCCATAATGCGCTCCGAACCTCCCACAGCAACACTTACTTAACCTTTTCATAATAAAAAAGCGTTGTACAATGTGCATAATTTACCAAAATAACCAATAATTTTTCTAACGTACTAACCAAAAAGTTATAAAAAGTGCCTAGCCTACCAGAAACAACAATTTCATACTGTACTCACCATTTAATTTGACATCTTTGGCTTGCAGGAAGGGAGGAGGAGGAGGAGAATGAAATGGAAGGTGGTTATTGTTTGGAAGGAGCTTCCTTATACAAATCTTTTGTGGATTTCGACATGCTGTACATATTAGCGAGATCGGTCACACGAACGGCACTCTCTTATTTCCGCACAATTTCCTTCTTTGTTTCGATTGTGATCGCTTTCTTTACCTTCGTTACCTTCTCTTCCTTCCTTAGCAATTATCGAAATAAAATGATATAAATCACTGCACTGACTGAAATTACATCCACAAACACACGTATCTGGGCTCCGACTGACGCTTACGAACGCTCTCGGCTGTTTGTTTACAATCGCACAAGCGGATACACGTGACCGCATTCGGGTCGTAACGCAAGACGTTGGTCGTAATTCGAAACAAAAATTTTGGTCGTAAACCAAGTTGTTCGCATGTCAGGCCAGTCGTATATCGAGGGTCGACTGTATATTGTACTGTAGTAACAGAAAAAATGAGTGTAAAAAAAAAATCTTTACTTTTATTCCTTCTCACGTCTCAAATGTTTTAAGTTTTTATAGGAGTGAGCGTTGTAAACTCAAAACGTTGTATGTCGAGACATTGTAACCCCTGTATTATCCATCCATCCATCCATCCATTACCCAACCCGCTATATCCTAACTACAGGGTCACGGGGGTCTGCTGGAGCCAATCCCAGCCAACACAGGGCGCAAGGCAGGAAACAAACCCCGGGCAGGGTGCCAGCCCACCACAGCTGTATTATTATTTTTTAATTTATTTTTAAACATTCTGCACTTGCCCTGTTTTACTAGTTTGATGGTGTCCCCCTCTGGTGGGCATTTTTGGAAGTTTTTTTTAGGACCTCGTGCTTTACAAACTCTCAAGATTCATAACAATTGTCAAACACGTGCGCATGGGAGGCAGCTAGAGGGCTTAAATAATAGTAATACCATGCCAGACCAGGGGGTGGCGAGCTGCACTGACTCTCTCTCTCTCTCTCTCCCGGTCCTCTGCAGACTGTCCTCAGGAAATGCCAGCAGGTACCGGCGCCATTGATGATGCCACTTCTGGCACCGGTGCTCCGGCTGATGTCACTTCCGTTCTTGATGACATCACTTCCGGTCCAGCTGATGTCACTTCCGGTCACGGCCTTTAAAGCTGCCATTTTACCTAACTCAGATCAGTTCTGGTTTGGACATTGTACCCATGCACAACTTGTGGGAAAAATACCCATTTTGCAGCCAGGGATATTATTATGGGTGGCTGTCCCAAACCTTTCATGTTTCCTGTGTCTTATTATTGTGACACAATATTAATGGAAGCAATGAACCAAATAGACATTTAACTTAGAGTTTGAATCCCAGCTTGATGGAGGAAATTCTGGCTAATATAAAACGGAGTGTGCGTGTGTGCGTGTGTGTGTGGCATCCACATGGAGTGTGGGCAAGACTGCAGTGTTTAGTGGCCTTGAAGGTGGTAGGGTATGGGACACCAGACACACCCACATGGGTGCAACAGCAGACTGTGACTGCAAGTCGGCCACACTCCGTGCCCACTGTGGAAATCCAGCCCCCGGACACAGACAGACAGACAGACACCAGAATGTCCAAAACACACACGTTTATTTATCCCCAACACCACAATGCCTAATCACCAACAACTCTTCTTTCTCTCTCTCTCCTTCTCTTTCTATGACCTCCACTCCCCTCCTCACAAGCTCCATCTCCTTCCTCCCAACTCCGGCTCGTCTCCTGGAGGGAGGCGGCCCCTTTTATAATGAACTGGATGGGCTCCAGTTGCTCCGTCTGACAACACTTCCTAGTGTGGCGGAAGTGTCAGGAGAGCGCACTCCGGGTGCCCCGGGATTTCTTCCGACAGCACTTCCTGGTGTGGCGGAAGTGCTGCCATCTAGGGTTCCATAATCATCTGGACGCCCCCTGGTGGTGGCCACGTCCTCCCATAGGCATGAGGTTCCCAGCTCCATTCCAGTGGCTCCCAAGCAGACCCGGGTGGCTGCCCTCTCGTGGCCCAGGGGAGGTAACGTCCCTCTCGTGGACCGTCCAGGCATCCCGGCTGGGTAGGGTTCCCACCCGTCTGGCACACCATCCAAGCCCTATTCCTACGGTAAGGTGACCAAGAAGATGACTGAGCGGGTGACAGTGCTGGTGGCACAGTTTCAGCCAGTCACAAAGCAGATGCTGTGTTCCATTGGTCACATGGGTTGCTTGCATGTCCTTCTGTTATATCTTTAAAATTCAGACCCCCAGAAGTACTTTGTGAGAGAATTCAAAAGTATGTTACATTCCACACACCCCGCCATGATATATTTTTTTTTTTAACTGTCCTGTCTAATTTCTTCTTACCCATGTCACTTAGCAGGCCACATAGGCATGCATAGATCATGATGGCAAGGCACCTCTTCACCAATTTCTGCATTCCATGAGTGGAAATGACCAAGATGAACCTACTCTCACCGCCACACCTGTACAATGAAGAGCTCGAGTCTTGCACAGAAGTCAATTGCCCTTCACACCAGCTTATGCCACCTGGAGCAAAAAGAACAGCTAGGCCATGATTTTGTTCATTGACTTTAGTTTGGCCTTTAATACAATCATCTCATTAAGGTACGTGGAGGAATAAAATTCATTATAATTGAAACCATGTCTGTATCAGCTGTTTCTGGGGTTTGGGGGCTCAGTGGCACCCCCTGTCTTCTAGTGTACATAAGAAAAACAAATTGTTATAGTTGTTGCCTAAACTTGAATAGACATAGCAGAACCCACAGAAACAGCACCAGCGATTATGGAGAGCTGGAGATGTGAAGCTGTGCAGTGCCAGAGCTTCGAATTATACCCGATATAGCCATCAGAGTACACATGCCACAGAGCATGCCACATCAAAAATAGCAAGCTAGAAAATGTATTTATGGCGTAACAATGCAGCTGCGTCTGGCTATGAAGTAACCGGATATGAAGGTTTGAGCACTTTGCAGTTTTTATTTTTTCATCCAAAAGTCAGTTACTACAAATGTAGTAACAGTTACATTCAAAAAATAGCAATAATAGAATGCAATTCCACGTTAAATGTATGCTTTTTAACAGCACTTTACAATGGAGTTACAAACGCATCAGAAAGCGCCCTGTGGTTGCTCAGTGGCTTTCATACACGACAGACTGCAATTCAAGTAATATGACAATGGCACTGACTGACTTATTACCTGCAATTAATTGTTGTTCAGTTTTCTTAAACATTTTTGCAAATATATCCAGTAAATAATAATTGAAAAATCTTTATATATAATACGCTACTTTGGCTGTTCATTTGTATGTCCAGGATTTTAAATCACCTGTAGCTCGCAATAGTTTGAACTATTGGCATGAAATTTGGTACACAGTATACTATGTGGCAGACCCCCGTGACCCTGTGTTTGGATTCAGCGGGTTGGACAATGGATGGATGGATGGATATGCTATGTGACTTCTACTGCCTGCTTTCGGGGTGATGATTGACCTCCAAGGCTATTCCTCTTTTTATTTTTATTTTATTGTATAATCCAGTGGATGCGGTGGGCTGGCGCCCTGCCCGGGGTTTGTTTCCTACCTTGCGCCCTGTGTTGAGAAGCATCCACTTGCAGAGCCACAGCACCATACGTCACCGCAGTTGTAGACCCGCAGTTACAGACCCGGAAGTGCCGTCTCTGTCGTTTCAGGACTGACTTCGTAAAATTACTTTTAGGAAGGTTTCGGCAGGTCTCGGCAAAGCCCGGAAAGTAACGTCGGGTCAAGGACCCGTTCAGAAATGAAGTGATAAAAATGAGAAGGAAAAAAAGTACATCAAACCAAATAATACGCCTCATTGTGAAGTTTAGGGGGTTTCTGCCATCATGTCGTGTCACACATCAAACTAAACAATACGGAACATTTCTGTGAAATATTAATATTAACAGTAATGTTGTGTTCGGGTCTGTGGGAACCATTTAACAGGTCGGCAAAACTAACATCATCAAGATCTGTGTTAATTGAAAATAGTTTTTCGTTTACATTCATGAAACGAAATATACAATATAATTACAATGTTTGCACCACGTTAGAGTTTAGTAAAACGTTTATAATAAAAGTGATTACGTTTTTTTTAAAAATGTACTATGCATGTGTGCAATATTGTTCTAAACCAATTTAGAATTAACATTTAAGCCAATCTAATATTTTTAAATATGTGAAGAAAACGACAATACATATTCTACACTGAATTATGCTATATATGAATTGCCTTAAATAGAACTGCTCTAGTTTTTGTCACTTATTATTATAAATGATGGGCCATCAAAAGAGAAATACTAATAAGAACACAATTTATTTATGTAGCACCTTTCCTATGCTCACAATTCATAAAGAACAACAGGACCGATATAACATTGGCTACAAATAATATCTCACTAAATAAAGATAAATACAGGATATAAAAAACATTCAAATAGAGTAAAAGACAATAATCCAGACTAAAATACAACATATAACACTACAAACAAATCTTGAACAAATAGCACAAATTGTGATAAAAATGCAAACCCAGAGTACCTGGACAGATAGAGGGGGTAAACTGAAAGAAGGGGCCGAATGTCAGGTCTGCTTAATGTCCTCCAAAACAAATGAATGGAGTCAGCTGATGTCATTAATTTAGGGAGGTCAGTCCACAGTCAGGGCGCTATATACAGATGAAGGCCCAGCTGTCACCCACAGAGTGAAGGTTAGTGGGGGGCACAGAATGAGAGGACCTTAGTGGGCAGGTCAAGAACAGAATTTGATATTCAGTCCTGTAAGACACAGGGAGCAGTGAAGGTGCAGCAGGATGGCTGTGATGTGCCCGCTGTTGGTGGTTCGTGTCAGGACTCTTGCAGTTGAGTTTTGAATCAGCTGGAGTTGTGATAGAAGATTACATTATTATAAAATTAAGATACATTAATTATTATATTATAAATTAAGGCATAAGGGTTGCCCTGGACATGACATAAGCTACAAAGTGTCTGAAAATGGGTCCAAGGATTTCATCCCGATACCTAATGGCAGTCAAGGTGCCGTTGTCTAGCCCAGGGGTTCCCAAACTTTTCAGCTCACGACCCCCAAAATAACCGTGCCAGTGACTCGTGACCCCCACTATCCTCGGAAGTGGTTAAAATATACAAATGTTGCGCGCAACGGTGCACATGCGCCAATAGGCCTATCCAAACAAGAGCATGACAACAAAAAAGAACATAACGCTCTAACAACCATATCACTTTTTAAAAAATTGTTATTTACTCATTCGTTTAATTTCAACAAAACACCTCACCTAATGAGATGGGTGGGCACAATGCTTGGAGCACAGCAAGTCCATTCTTGGGTTAATTTTGGAGATCATCCTCCAAGTTCTGTCGTGACCTGTATTTATTTTAAATGTACGTGAGTGCCCAAAAAGTCTTTTCGCACAAGTAGGTAGTTTAAAACGGCATCAGTACATCCAGTCGATATTAACCAACGTTTCATTTCAACAAAAATAATATCCTAAGCATAAAGTGATGAAAATTACCTACACGTTATGTGCACATGTCGGAATGTTTAACATGGTGCTGTAAATTGATCTGCTGCAACTGACGCCATTGATGTGTCGTTAAACTGTCGTAATCACCTCAGGGATCGCGATCGAACGGAAAGAAATTTGAAAGGCTGATGGCTTTTTAATTTGCATGTTTTTTTTTAAATGTAACTATTAACTACCAGTTTTTATCTTTTGTTAGTTATGGATAAAATGTTATTTCTAAAAAATTAAATTAATTAATTTCTAAAAAGTTTTCAAAAAGTATTTGATTTCTTGGAAATCATCTTGCGACCCCCACCAATGTCTCACGACCCCCCCAGAGGGTCGCGACCCCTACTTTGGGAACCACTGGTCTAGCCTGTAGAGGTCTGTGCGTCCCTCCATGGATATGCCTTCCCAGTCTGACCATCACTGACCCACCACCAAACCGGTCATGCTGAACGATGTTACAGGCAGCATAATGTTCTCCACGGCTTCTCCAGACCCTTTCACGTCTGTCACGTGTGCTCAGGGTGAACCTGCTCTCATCTGTGAAAAGCACAGGGCATCAGTGGTGGACCTGCCAATCCTGGTATTCTATGGCAAATGCCAGTTATGCTGCACAGTGCCCACTAGAGGATGTCGGGCCCTCAGGCCACCTTCATGAAGTCTGTTTCTGATTGTTTGGTCAGAGACATTCACACCAGTGGCCTGCCTGCTGGAGGTCATTTTGTAGGCTCTGCCAGTGCTCATCCTGTTCCTTCGGTCCTGTTAATGGGTTAAGGACCTTCTACTGCCCTGTCCAGCTCTCCTGGAGGAACTGCATGTCTGCTGGAATCTCCTTCATGTCCTTGAGACTGTGCTGGGAGACACGGCAAACCTTCTGGCAATGAGACATATTGATGTGCCTGCCATCCTGGAGAGGTTGGACTACCTGTGCCACCTCTGTAGGGTCCAGGTATGGCCTCAAGCTACCAGTAGTGACACTGACCATCGCCAAATGCAAAACGAGAGAAAAAAACAGATGAGGAGGGAAAAATGTCAGTGGCTTCCCTCCACCTGTTAAACCATTCATTCCTGTTTGGGGGGTCGTCTCATTGATGCCCCCTCTAGTGCACCTAAGTAGCTGAAACTGATGAACAAGCCCCTCTGCTACTTCACTGAGCAGATCAATAGCCCACAAGTTTCAGTGACTTGATGCAATACTCGGATTAAAAAGGGTTCCTTTCATTTTGTTGAGCAGTGTATTTTAATGTAATATTGTGGTTTTAGAAGTCACTACATAAATTACTGAAATCCACTCAATGATAGTTTTAGATAGCCCCACACTTCAGTCCTTCACAAATTCAGTAGTTTACCAACATCATATTTTAATTTGTCCTTGAGAAGCATGAAATATAATTGTACTGAATCTCAACTTATGATTACATTTTTTCTACGTATGTACTATTGAGGGACTTTTTTTTTAAATCAGATGGTCACTTTATTTTAACAAGCAATGTAAATAACCTGTTTAATCTTCACGCTCAGATCACATTCTATTTGTTTATCAAGCAGAACTGAATATTTTCATTTTCTACACAATACTGTAATAACCGTACAGTTCACACAGTGAGACACACAAACACACTCACCATGCATACACACTACGGGTGCCGGCATTGGTTCCCCTGTGGATTGGACTGTTGAATCGACACAATGGCTGTGCATGCCAGGTTCTTTGGCACATGTTGTCCCAGTGGCATGTGAGGTGTCAACAATGGTTTACCCTGCTCCTCTCCTTCCTATTCCAGTCTCGGCTCAGGGTTGTCGAGATGACAAAAGTATTTTTTTTCTGAGATGTTCAATATGTTGAAAAAATTGCCTGTGGCCAGCATCCAGCGTAATGTTTTGTCTAAATTCTCCACTCCTCTTTTTGTAGCATTATAGTCCTTTATCATTTCTGGCCGTGGCATCACCTATCTCTGTGCCGGTCACATTGTGCACCAAGGATGTGTCATTTGTTTAGACAAACGTGAAGGTCTTCACTGGCCTATTCTGTGATGGGAGCTCTGGCTTGTTTTTCCTTATTCAACACCATCCAACCTCTGCTCCTTAGAGACAAGCTGACTGAGATGGGAGTAGACTCACACCTGGTGGCATGGATCATGGACTATCTTACAGACAGACCTCAATATGTGCGTCTTGGGAACTGCAGGTCTGACATTGTGGTCAGCAATACAGGGGCGCCGCAGGGGACTGTACTTTCTCCGGTCCTGTTCAATCTATATACATCAGACTTCCAATATGACTCAGAGTCCTGTCACGTGCAAAAGTTCACTGATGACACTGCTATCGTGGGCTGCATCAGGAGTGGGCAGGAGGAGGAGTACAGGAAGCTAATCAAAGACTTTGTTAAATGGTGCGACTCAAACCACTTACATCTTAACACCAGCAAAACCAAGGAGCTGGTGGTGGATTTTAGGAGGACCAGGCCCCTCATGGACCCCGTGATCATCAGAGGTGACTGTGCAGAGGGTGCAGACCTATAAATACCTGGGAGTGCAGCTGGATGACAAATTGGACTGGACTGCCAATACTGATGCTCTGTGCAAGAGAGGACAGAGCAGACTATACTTTCTGAGAAGGTTGGCATCGTTCAACATCTGCAGTAAGATGCTGCAGATGTTCTACCAGACGGTTGTGGCGAGTGCCCTCTTCTACGCGGTGGTGTGCTGGGGTGGCAGCATAAAGAAGAAAGACGCCTCACGCCTGGACAAGCTTGTTAAGAAGGCAGGCTCTATTGTAGGAGTAAAGTTGGACAGTTTAACGTCTGTGGCAGAGCGACGGGCATTAAGCAAACTCCTGTCAATCATGAATAATCCACTGCATCCACTGAACAGTGTCATCTCCAGACAGAGGAGTAGCTTCAGTGACAGACTTTTGTCACTGTCCTGCTCCACTGACAGACTGAGGAGATCGTTCCTCCCCCACACTATGCGACTCTTCAATTCCACCCGGGGGAGTAAATGCTAACTTTTTTCATTTTTATTACTATTTAATTTAATATTGTTTCTTTGTATCAGTATACTGCTGCTGGATTATGTGAATTTCCCCTTAGGATTAATAAAGTATCTATCTATCTATCTATCTATCTATCTATCTATCTATTATATAGTGCCTTTCATTTCCATCTATCTATCTATCATATAGTGCCCTCTATCTATCTATCTATCTATCTATC
>JANRMT010062796.1:101580336-101601077 GCA_026402145.1 Polypterus bichir lapradei | reverse complement strand
TCTATCTATCTATCATATAGTGCCCTCTATCTATCTATCTATCTATCTATCTATCTATCATATAGTGCCCTCTATCTATCTATCTATCTATCTATCGTCCTAAGCATTGTTACCTTCCTCCTGAGGAGCTGCTCTCCCAGTTTGTGTAAAAGTAAGTTATTGCATGTGGCATTGTGGCCATGCAGCTTATGTCATGTCCAGGGCGACCCTCACGCCTTAATTTCTCACAGAAGTTCCTCCATCTGACTCCCTTTTGTTAATGAAATGACATCCTCTGCTCTTCTGTATCTCTGTGCTTCCCCTTGAGCAAGTTATTTGTAGCTTTGGACTGGCTTATCATGCAGATGATGCTTAGATCTATTTCAATGTTAAAAGTGACACTTCATCACAGCTTTCTCTGCTCACAACCTACCTCAGTGAAATTAAATTAAAATTAAAACTTGAACAGAGTAAAACTCTTTAAAGTTAAATTGCAACAGAACTGAACTCCTGCAAAGTGGCACTAAAGTGTAACTTAAGAAAACAAACTCCTCTTCAGCCATTCTGGGTGATGGTCTCATAAGACCTTCTTTTACTGCAAAGAATCTCGGTGTCACTTTGATTCCTCCTTTTCTTATTTCACCCATGTAAGCCACATTAAGAAACATTCTTACTTCCACCTGTGTCACATTCCTTATGTTTGCTCATTCCTCTCCTTTTCGAATGCTGAGAAACTTGTCCCTGATTTTATCACATCCCACATTGATTATTGTAAGTCACTACTGGCAGGTGCCCCTTCTAATCTTATGGCGCTTTTCCACTGCATAGTACGGCACAGCACGGTTCAGTACAGCTCACCTTGGTTCGGCTCGGTTTGCGTTTCGACTGCAGTTTAGTACCGCTTTAGAGTGGGTGGGATTATTCACGTGTCGTTATAGTTGTGCCGCCTCTACTGCCGTGACATCATCGTAAACGCGCCACAAACAAACACACAACAATGGAGCATATCGACGGAATGGTGTTCTTCATTCTTGGCATTTGTGGATGTTTTTTAACAGCAAGACGAAGGAGTTTGTTTCAAAAGAGGCTGATGGCAGCCAAAGAAAACACAGCTAAAAAAAACAAGAGAGTTTCGGAACTTTTACAACAACACGCAGACAACGACAACACTTTAGCTCGACGACGCGCAAGGGTAAGCATCTAAAAAAAGCACATCACCAGCTAACTTTTATCACTGTTGCAAAGCATAAAATGAACTTAACTGCCAGTGTAACATTAAAATGCTTCGCTGGCTGTGCTAAAAATCTAGCGGGTCTGTTGTGTCTCGTGTCGCAAGTTCAGTGACGCAGTAATGACGATTTTCTCCGGCCAATCAGTGACCAGCAGAGTTTACACGTCACGTTTTGGTAACGGTTCGGCGCGCTTGCAACCTCGGCTGAGGTGGTACTATAAAAAGGACCAGGTACCAGGTACTGTTCCCAGTGGAAAACCCCCCAAAAGTGAGCTGAACTGAACCGTGTCGTGCCGTACTATGCAGTGGAAAAGCGCCATTATATCAGAGCTCCTGCTGATTTAAAACTCAACTGAAAGAGTCCTGACACGGACCACCAACAGCGAGCACATCACAGCCATCCTGCTGCACCTTCACTGCTCCCTGTGTCTTACAGGACTGAATTTCAAATTCTGTTCTTGACCTGCCCACTAAGGTCCTCTGATTCGGTGCCCCCCACTAACCTGCACTCTGTGGGTGACAGCCAGGGCCTCCCGCTGTATATAGCGCCCTGACTGTGGACTGACCTCCCTAAATGAATGACATCAGCTGACTCCATTCATTTGGTTTTAACTCATTTGCTTAGGAAGACATTAAGCAGACCTGACATAAGGGTCATCAGGGTTTGAAATTTTATCACAATTTATGCTATTTGTTCAAGATTTGTTTGTAGTGTTATATGTTGTATTTTAGTCTGGATTATTGTCTTTTACTCTATTTGAATGTTTTTTATATCCTGTATTTATCTTTCTTTAGTGAGATATTATTTGTAGCCAATGTTATATCGGTCCTGTTGTTCTTTCTGAATTGTGGGCATAGGAAAGGTGCTACATAAATAAATTGTGTTCTTATTAGTATTTCTCTTTTTTTTTCTTTCGATGGCCCATTGTTAATAATAATAAGTGACAAAAACTAGAGCACTGCTATGTAAGGCAATTAATTAGGGTGACCAGATGAGTTCGGCTATAAAGGAGGACACCGACAGTCAAAAAGGAGGACAACAATGACCAAATATATTTTCCAACTCCAAT
Organism: Polypterus bichir lapradei; assembly: GCA_026402145.1. Classification (NCBI taxonomy): domain Eukaryota; kingdom Metazoa; phylum Chordata; class Cladistia; order Polypteriformes; family Polypteridae; genus Polypterus; species Polypterus bichir. The sequence continues at coordinate 101,598,797 of JANRMT010062796.1, read as the reverse complement.
CAACCGCTAACCACTGTCCGTTGTGCCATCGGGCAGAAATAGAATATAAAACAGTGTTGCCGCTACTTGATGTTACAATTATTGATAACGTGATAACATAACGTAATGTCACGCGGTGACGCAGATGAATGGAGAATGGCTGAAGGCTGCTCATTCTCGGTATATATCATATGTAATTAGTCAAAAACGGTTAACTCTGTTCGCGATTCTGTGAAAGGAGGACATTTTGATGAATTTTTGGAATGCCTGGAGGACGGAGGAAACCATGTTAAAAAAGAGGACATGTCCTCCTTTTGGAGGACGTCTGGTCACCCTAAATTAATATATAACATAATTCAGTGTAGAATATGTATTGTCGTTTTCTTCACATACATATTTAAAAATATTAGATTGGCTTAAATGTTAATTCTAAATCGGTTTAGAACAATATTGCACACATACATAGTACAGTACATTTTAAAAAGTAGTTTAGTTTTACTAAACTCTAACGTGGTGCAAACATTGTAATTATATTGCATACTTTGTTTCATGAATGTAAACTAAAAATCTATTTTCAATTAACACAGATCTCGATGATTTTCATTTTGTCGACCTTTTAGATGGTTCCCACAGACCGGAACACAACGTAAATGTTAATATTAATATTTCACAGAAACGATCCGCATTGTTTAGTTTGATGTATGACACGACGTGATGGCAGAAACCCTCTGAACTTCACAATGATGCGTATTATTTGGTTTAATGCACTGTTTATCCCTTCTCATTTTTATCGCTTAATTTCTGAACGGGTCCTTGACCCGACGTTACTTTCCGGGCTTTGCCGAGACCTGCCGAAACCTTCCAAAAGTAATTTTACGAAGTCAGTCCTGAAACGAAGGTGACGCCACTTCCGGGTCTGTAACTGCGGGTCTACAACTGCGGTGACGTATGGTGCTGTGGCTCTGTAAGTGGATAGTATCGTGTGTCTGTGTTGGCTGGGATTGGCTACAGCACACCCCCGTGACCCTGTAGTTAGAATATAGCGGGTTGGAAAATGGATGGATGAATGGATAATCCAGCGTTTCTCAAACCGAGGGTGGGGGCGCTGAAGCTGTACAAAGGGGGCGTCGAATAAATGAACAAGGCATCAAAATTATTATTTTACATTTTTATTTCAAATTTAAATTTTCAAGCATATAATCACAACGAATGCATTATAACTAAAATTAACAAAACATTTCTAAGGCATAGATCTAATGACTAACTGACGTGCGGCGCCGCTGCTGCCGCTTTTATAGTCGCGTATTTTCAATTCAGAAAGTTCAAGACGTGTCGGTATCTGTCGCGAACATTTGGGTAACAGTAGATCAGGTGATAATACGGCGCAACTGCACCACATCGGCAACGTAGCCAATATTGCCAAATTGAGTTAAATAATTTACTGCGTATTGGGTTATTTTCATGATACAACTAACAGCGGTATAATATTTGTCGGACGAAAATACGCTCGTCTCGCGCAGATTGACTTCATCGGTGTCCTTGTTTACGAGATTTTTAAAAATTAAAACATATTTAATCATTTCTTTACATAAAAAATAATTAAATAAGAATAAATAATTTATTTATCTAGAATTACTACCAAAAACCACACAATGTATTTTAACAGTTATTAAAGCACTTTAAAAAGATAAATTGCAAATATTTCATCAAAGTTAGCTGAACACATGCAAATCTTATGGAAGTAAAAATGATAGGATACCACGACACCGCACGACGAGTATCATACTTTGTTAGTTGTATCATGGGTTGTTCTCATCTATCTTATATTATACAGGGAGCACAGAACCATTCCCGGCCGACCGCGGGGGGGGGGGGGGGGTGTTTGACGTGAAATACGAAACTTTGAGAACCGCTGGTATAATCAGCTCTTGGCGGCAGCCGTGCGACGCATGTGTATGGGGATGCCGTTCTCATCCCTACCGCCTTTGCAGTCACTTCCCCTTCCTCTTCATATCTTAAATCATTCTTGAGGCGGACTGAAGACTTACAGTGGTGTGAAAAACTATTTGCCCCCTTCCTGATTTCTTATTCTTTTGCATGTTTGTCACACAAAATGATTCTGATCATCAAACACATGTAACCATTAGTCAAATAGAACACAAGTAAACACAAAATGCAGTTTTTAAATGATGGTTTTTATTATTTAGGGAGAAAAAAAATCCAAACCTACATGGCCCTGTGTGAAAAAGTAATTGCCCCCTTGTTACAAAATAACCTAACTGTGGTGTATCACACCTGAGTTCAATTTCCGTAGCCACCCCCAGGCCTGATTACTGCCACACCTGTTTCAATCAAGACATCACTTAAATAGGAGCTGCCTGACACAGAGAAGTAGACCAAAAGCACCTCAAAAGCTAGACATCATGCCAAGATCCAAAGAAACTCAGGAACAAATGAGAACAGAAGTAATTGGGATCTATCAGTCTGGTAAAGGTTATAAAGCCATTTCTAAAGCTTTGGGACTCCAGCGAACCACAGTGAGAGCCATTATCCACAAATGGCAAAAACATGGAACAGTGGTGAACCTTCCCAGGAGTGGCCGGCCGACCAAAATTACCCCAAGAGCGCAGAGACGACTCATCCGAGAGGTCACAAAAGACCCCAGGACAACGTCTAAAGAACTGCAGGCCTCACTTGCCTCAATTAAGGTCAGTGTTCACGACTCCACCATAAGAAAGAGACTGGGCAAAAAGGGCTTGCATTGCAGATTTCCAAGACGCAAACCACTGTTAAGCAAAAAGAACATTAGGGCTCGTCTCAGTTTTGCTAAGAAACATCTCAATGATTGCCAAGACTTTTGGGAAAATACCTTGTGGACTGATGAGACAAAAGTTGAACTTTTTGGAAGGCAAATGTCCCGTTACATCTGGCGTAAAAGGAACACAGCATTTCAGAAAAAGAACATCATACCAACAGTAAAATATGGTGGTGGTAGTGTGATGGTCTGGGGTTGTTTTGCTGCTTCAGGACCTGGAAGGCTTGCTGTGATAGATGGAACCATGAATTCTACTGTCTACCAAAAAATCCTGAAGGAGAATGTCCGGCCATCTGTTCGTCAACTCAAGCTGAAGCGATCTTGGGTGCTGCAACAGGACAATGACCCAAAACACACCAGCAAATCCACCTCTGAATGGCTGAAGAAAAACAAAATGAAGACTTTGGAGTGGCCTAGTCAAAGTCCTGACCTGAATCCAATTGAGATGCTATGGCATGACCTTAAAAAGGCGGTTCATGCTAGAAAACCCTCAAATAAAGCTGAATTACAACAATTCTGCAAAGATGAGTGGGCCAAAATTCCTCCAGAGCGCTGTAAAAGACTCATTGCAAGTTATCGGAAACGCTTGATTGCAGTTATTGCTGCTAAGGGTGGCCCAACCAGTTATTAGGTTCAGGGGGCAATTACTTTTTCACACAGGGCCATGTAGGTTTGGATTTTTTTTCTCCCTAAATAATAAAAACCATCATTTAAAAACTGCATTTTGTGTTTACTTGTGTTATATTTGACTAATGGTTACATGTGTTTGATGATCAGAAACATTTTGTGTGACAAACATGCAAAAGAATAAGAAATCAGGAAGGGGGCAAATAGTTTTTCACACCACTGTAAGTGCCAGCTTAAGTGAAAATTAAAAAAAAAAACGTACTAGTAGTTGTAACACAAAACAGTGACTTAATCAGTTTTACCGCGAAAAGATGCCGACGAAAGAAGAGAAGCAGCTCAGGAAGCAGCAAGCGCAAACGAATGCTAAACGTACAAGAGGATGAAAACTAAGAATGATCAAGTCAAGTGGATTCACTGCACGATATCTAATAATACAAAATGACCAACACGAACCTAAAATCAGTATCTGTGTTAACATACGAGGGGAGAAAAGGAACTGAAATAAATTTCCCCATCTAGCAATTAATTAGTTAAAACACAGTCATTTGTTAAAATGAAAAATAAGAAGTTGGACAGGAACCGATTAGTTGTATGACATGAATACGAAAGGTGACAACAATAATCGTTAAGTTGTTAATTCGGGTCTGATGATGCATGGAAGCACAAGCGGCTCTTCAGGTCGATAAACGGTAAGGAGCTCTCGGCCCGTTATACCGTAATAATTAAAAGTAATCAGCACCGGCGCACTGCAGTCCTGCTCCATCCTTCCTATTAGCCCCCTAGCGCTATCCGAACCTCTGCCCGCAGATCAACTGCAGTAGGATTTGCGTGCTCGGGGTCTTAGCCCCCTTTGGTGATTGTCCCGCGCAGTTGTTGCAAGTCTCAACAGCGGCGTTTTGCGCCATTCATACGTCTATGTAAAAATGAAGAGTGGGGGGTCTGCTCCCCCTGGGCTTTGCGCGAGTCGTACCTGTATCTTAAATAAAACATTTACAACTGATAAAGTGCGATTTTGTCTAATAACCGCTCTTTACAATGGGGTTACAAACGCAACACAAACAGCCTTATATATATACACACACAATGGGCAACAATGCAGCACAAGTCTGGCATTTCATATAATAAATGCTGATACCTTTATTAAAGAGTCCGTGACTCCTCTTACCCCCAACTGCGCTCGACAGCCTCCCACCTGCGTTGTGCGCCGAGACCCTACTGTTAAAATAGGCTGGAGTTGGTGGTCTACAGTCCGTTCAACTGCCAAGTTCGCAGGTGCACCGTATAACGCGTCGGTCGCCCCATAGATGATGCGGGGAACCGTTAAAAGCGGCTGCTGAGCTGGCCTTGTGCTTACTTTCCGTCTTCTCTCCTTCTTTTAACATGAAGTGGGAAGCGAATGAAGGCCGACCGCCTGCGACACTGCTTGCTGTGCGTTTGATTAGTGAAGGGACACTTTGGATAAATGTTTAGCAATTGTTCCTCACTGTAAAAAAATGTCAGTAAATTTAACGGTAAAAGTACTGTGAATGGTGAAAATAAAATACCTTTTCTGAAGGGAAAATTACCTTATGTTCTACTGAAAATTACCTGTACTGCTGTATATACGTCTTCTATATCATTATTTTTTTACAGCCAAGTTCTGTAAAATCGATATTTTTCAACCTTCAAAATATGCTACATACCTTTTACTGATACATTACGGTTACACTGAAAAAATCTGTTAATTTTACCGTGTAAAACTTAAACAGCAAAGGTAAACAACTAAACTGTAAAGCGCTGTGTCACTAACGCCGGAGTTACGGTATTTGCATATGGAAACGCCCCCTTTTAACCATATCGTTCCTGGTGAACCGCGTACCTTTGCGTATTTGTGGCAAAAAACTTAAGCTAGCCGACTTATTTTACCCTGCGTGCTGAAGGCTTTTTGAGGTTATGGAAGCTGACTTCTGGTGGGTTGTATTCGATAACCTGGCACACCTGTAGGACACCATACACTACAAAAACAAACTGTACATAACAAATAAATACAGAACGACTCATCAATGTAGCTATTAATAGGTGAGTACAAATTAACTTCTCAACGTGCAGCTGAACTCGGGTCCATGAAGTTATGAAAGCAGTTCACTCACCACTGTGCCACTCGGCTCAGTCAATCATTTTACATCCTTCTAATGAATAAACTCACTTGTTTTAATGGGGAGCTGGAGCCAAAATTGGCAGCATCCAGTACAAGGCAGGAACCATCCTGAACAGAGGGTCAGTCCATCACCCAGTGAGCCAGTTAGTAATATTATTACTTAAGTGACACCTTTATAACATCCAACAGGCGGTTCATTCCATTTCTTTTGTTTTTCTAACTGGAGCACAGGCAGGTGAAGGGACTTAGTCAGGGGCACAGAGCATCAGGGGTGGGATTTGAACCCACAGCCTTACGGTTTGAAGTTCATGGTTTGTGCCACACCAGCTGCTTTTATATACCTCTTGAAACACAATGCAACAATGAAATTAGTCAGTGTTTATATAGCGCCTTTCACAGCTGTCACCTTCACAAGTTATTTTATGCAGTACTTAATAAAGTAAAAGTGTCAATGTTTTTATAGTGCCTTTCACAATTGTCATCTTCACAAAAGTAACTTTATGCTTCACTTAAGAATGCAGAAATTAGTTACTCAATGTTTATATGGTGCCTTTCACAGCTGTCATTGTCACAAGTTATTTTACACAAAACTTACATAACAATAAGGTAATCAATGTTTATATAGTGCCTTTCACAGCTGTCGCTGTCATAAGTTATTTTATATAAAACTTAATGATAACATTAGAGACAATTAGTCAAAGTTTATACAGTATAGTGCCTTTCACAGCTGGCACCTTCCCAAGTTATTGTGCTTATACATTGTCTTTCACTGCTGTCACCTTTGCAAGCTATTTTATGCAAAGCTTAATCATAACATTAGAGTAAATTAGTTAATGTTTATATAGTGCCTTTCACAGATGTTACCTTCACAAGTTATGTTATACACCACTTAAGAATGCTGCAATAAGTTACTCAGTGTTTATGTAGCGCCTTTCACAGCTGTCACCTTCATAAGTAATTTTATGCAGCATTTCTCTCTTAATAATATAAAAATAAGTGTCAATGTTTATATAGCGCCTTTCTTAACTCATCTTCACAAGTAATTTTATGCACCACTTAAGAATGCAGCAACAAGTTACTCTGTGTTTATATAGTGCCTTTCACAGCTGTCACCTTTACAAGCTATTTTATAGAAAACCGAAGACCTCACTAAAACATCCAATCAGCAGTAGCGATGGGTGCTGCATGTGTACAGGGGGCGGGGACTTAATCAGTGTGACCTTAGAACCCGCACTTACTGAGAATTTCTCATTTGCAGGGGACAATTGCAAGCCCCGATCCCCATCACAAATGGGGTACAATGGCTTCCTCCCAGTGCCAGGGAAACACAAATTGACCCATTTTGTATAGTGGCACACAGCCCTGGCACCTCATTTATAAACCTGGCGTACGCACAAAAAGAGGCTCGAAACACCTGTATGTATAATTTAGCATATATTTATTCATCCTTCCATCATCCAACCTGCTACATCCTAACTACAGGGTCATGAGGGTCTGCTGGACCCAATCCCAACCAACACAGGGCACAAGGCAGGAAACAAACTCCAGGCAGGGCGCCAGCCCACCGCAGGGCACACACACACCCACACACCAGGGACAAGTTAGGATCACCAATGCACCTAACCTGCATGTCTTTGGACTGTGGGAGGAAACCCACGCAGACACGGGGAGAACATGCAAACTCCACACAGGGAGGACCGGGGAAAGCGAACCTGGGTCTCCTTACTGCGAGGCAGCAGCACTAGCACTGCGCCACCGTGCTGCCCTTATTATTATATATATTATATTATTATTATAATTGTAGTTATTAATAATAATAATAATATTAATAATAATAATAATAATGTGTTTCATTTGTATAGTACCTTTCACATGTTCAAGGCACACCAGAAGTGCATGCTGATACCTGACATGTCTAAAGCGGATACTTGGGGCCGCCTAACCCTGAGTAAGCCCACCGCTGATGGGACTGAACTAAAACTCCTCATCTGTACCCTTGCTGTGCCGTGTTCATTAATATTCCTTCAAGTCAGGACCTCACGTCTCATGCTTTTGACACACCACTGCCACCCCGCCCAAAACAAATCCAACTTCTTGACTGCCTATAACCTTTACTGGAAAGTCAGAACGGATGTGGTCAGGGCAAGGTCAGTCATGCTGCTCAGCGAAGGAGCCTCATGACAGGGAAGTCTTTCACAAATAAAGACAAAAGCCACTTTCACTCTAGCACAGAGTTGTCCCTGCTGTGACCTGTCACAATGCGTCCCTCTGTCACTGGTGCTTGAACGCGGGACACACATGGGCTTCTGGAAAATGAGGTCAGGGGGTTCTGCTGCATGACTCCAGTAGTAAGGTAGTGTGGTGACCAAGTGCTTGCAGGGTCACCTGCATTGTTCACTTTCGGAGATCAATGTTTTTTAATTATGGTGGGACGTTGGCTCAGGCTTTAGCACTGCTGACTCTCATCTCTATGGAACCGGCTTCAGTTTTTAACAGGGTCTCTAACTATAAAGGCTTAATACTGTAATGAAAAGAAATTGATTCAGCAGCCTTAAAGGACCGTTGACTATGGCAGTGACTTCCACCACACCGCCAGCTCTTCTGTGACACACCAGCTGAATCGTCCCCTCAGTCTGCACAGCCACACAGGCCAGTCAGAGGCATTCTGACTGCCACACCAAATCCAACCCCAATTCCATGAGCCAACCCAAGGCAGGGGTCCGGTCCAAGGATTACTAGAATAAAACACTTTTTCACAGTGCCATGTCTGCAACCCTCCACATACTGTTGATGGGGCCGCTTATATAGCCGGCTTCTCTAGGTATCCCCGTCACCTTCAATTGTCCTTGGAGCATGTTTCTCTCAGGTCCAGATCCGGGACCACCACCACATTACCCTCCTCTCACCTCCAGATCCGGGATGGCATTCGGCTCTATCCCACTGCTGACACCAGCATAGCAACCCAGGGGTGCGAGAGACGGAGGAATGAATTCATCCACTTTATGGCAGATCATTGGTGGGGCACTAAAAAGGACCACTGGGCACTTGAGTGATGCCGTTCAGGTCCTCTGCAGCACCACATGCCCCCACCTGTTTTGTTCCCTTGTCCACTTCATACGCGTTGCACAGCTCTGTCTCAGCCCACTCATCCAGAGTCAGAGGTAACCCAATTACCACACTCTCCCTCGACTCCCTAACAATGCTGAGGGAGAGCCCCTACATGGACCAGGGAGAATATATAGTAGCCACCCTAGGTCCAGACCTGAGAGGGACGAACTCTTCGGGAAGCTATGGACATTTTATGAATGTTATCAGTAATACATTATTTAAGTTATAACCTAACTCCCGCTTGTCTTTTTACTTTCTTGTTTACGGAGTATAAAGTATTGTATTCGTCCAAAGATTCGATGTCAAGATTTTGATGAATCTCGATGTTTTAGACCTCCCTGAGTCCAACATTTTATGAAAATTACAAGTAATGCATTATTCAAGTTGTAACCTAACTCTTCCTTTTCATTTTACTTTCTCGTATACAAAGTGTAGCGAAAGTATTTTAATCATCCAAAGGTCTGATGTTGAGATTTTGATGAATCTCAACGTTTTAGACCCTCCTGACTTTCTCGTATATGAAGTATAGGGAAAGTATTGTAATCATCCAAAGATTCGATATTGAGATTTTGATGAATCTCAACGTTTTAGACCTCCCTAAGTCCAAAACTTGATGAATATAATCATTAATACATTATTTAAGTGGTAACTTAACTCTTGCTTGACTTTTTACTTTCTCACATACGAAGTACAGAGAAAGTGTTGTAATCGTCTAAAGATTCGATGTCGAGATTTTGATGAATCTTGACGTTTTAGACCTCCCCGAATCCAACATTTTATGAATATTATCAGTAATACATTATTTAAGTTGTAGCCTAACTCCTGCTTGTCTTTTTACTTTATCATATACAAAGTATAGAGAAAGTGTTGTAATCGCCCAAAGATTTGATGTCGACTTTTTGATGAATCTCAGCGTTTTAGACCTCCCTGAATTTCTCGTATATGAAGTACAGGGAAAGTATTGTAATCATCCAAAGATTCGATGTTGAGATTTTGATGAATCTCATCATTTTAGACTACCCTAAGTCCATAACTTGATGAAAATTATCAGTAATACATTATTTAAGCTGTAACTTAACTCCTGTTTATCTTTTTACTTTCTTGTATACAAAGTCTAGGGAAGGCATTGTAATCCTCCAAAAATCTCAACGTTTTAGACCTCCCCGAGTTCGAAAATACCATTTTTGGAATTGTGTTTGTGTGTGCAAATACGATAACTTGAGTATGCATTGTTAGGTCAACCAAATTCTGCATATAAGTATTTGGTACAAAATGTAGATTTCTATCAGCTTTTGGGCTATTTCCATTAACCAGAAGAGGTACTTTACCTTTTATTCATGCAGCTGCAGAGTCCGATTTATTCAACCTTACTTTTAAAATAATTGTTCAATATATTATTCATTTGATTTGATTTGTTGTTAATGTATATAATATAAAAATATAATCATTGTCTTGTGGTTTACTCAAATATCCATCCCCATATGTGAGTATATACTTTCTAGTCGAGAAGAGACCACTCCCGATGTTTACTCTCTAATTGCCTGAGGTTATACACGTAGAAGGGAAGGTGGGGAGAAGTTATAAAGGACAATACCTTATAAAAGTCTATGGGAATTGAGGCATTCTGACAAAGGCTACACATTAAAGAATACAAAAGGGGAAAGCAGAGTAACTGAGAACTCGACCAAGACAAAACAAATGGGCCACTCAGCCCATCAAGCTCGTCCAACCTGTTCATGTCGATCACAGGTTCTTAAGCGGAGGGTCGCGTGTTCTCTAAGTTTGGGTCGCAGAGAATTGTGAGTCACAACCATTATGAATGGGAAAGGGTCACCAACAGTTTGCGGAAGGCCTTGTGATGGGTCACCGTGGGCAAATTAAGAAAGTGTCATTGCTCCGCTAAGACCAATTTTCCAAAGGAAAATCCCCCCGGAATGACACTTTGCAGTAATTGTGGGTCACAAAGACACTAGAAAAGGCAAGAGAAATATTACCTTAATATAACTGATCTACTTTGTCCAAAATGATATCAACTTGAGATCTCAAGGTCTCTAAAGCCCTCCTCTCCACCACACTACTTTCATTACTACATGTAATGCAGGACAGATACAGACCTAAATTTGGAATTAATAGGAAACTAAAAAAAACTCCACGATGGATTAATAAAGATTTAAAAAAGAAGTTGCAAAGGAAAAAACTGCTGTATAAGGCATATAAGACTAATGACTGCAAAGTGAATCGTAGAGCGTATGAAAATATGAGAGCAACCATTAAGAAGGATATCAGGGAGGCTAAAAGACAGTTGGAGAGGAACAGAGCAGATAAGGCGAAAGAAGACCCCAAGAGATTCTTTCAGTATTTTAGTAGTAAAAGAACAGTTAAGGAGGAGGTCAAGTTCATCAGGAATAGTAAAGGGGAATTAAAAGATACAGACAGTGAAATAGCAGATGCCCTAAACTTACATTTTTCGGAGGTGTTTACAAGTGAGCGAGTGGATAACCTCCCAGAGTTAAACATGACTACTAAGGAGGTACTGAGGGATTTGGAAATTGAAGAGGGAGAAGTGCTGCTCAGATTAAATAGGCTGAAATCAAAAAAATCACCAGGCCCAGATAATATTTATCCTCGTGTTCTTAAGGAGGCTAGTGAGTACATATATAAACCCTTGACACATATTTTTAGGAAGTCACTGAGCACTGGAGAGATTCCGAAGGACTGGAAAATGGCAAATATCATTCCATTATATAAAAGGGGTGACAGGGCAGATCCAAGCAACTATAGGCCAGTAAGCTTAACATGCATCACAGGAAAATTAATGGAAGGAATTATTAAGGATAAGATTGAGCAACACATGGCAAGGACAGGAGTTATTCTGACCAGTCAGCATGGGTTCAGAAGAGGGAGGTCGTGCTTTACTAACATGTTGGAATTCTATGAGGTTGCAACAAAAGGATACGATCAAAGTGGAGCAGATGAGATTATTTATCTGGACTTTCAGAAAGCATTTGATAAGGTGCCACATGAGAGGGTGGGCATCAAGTTAAAAGAAGTGGGAGTTCAGGGTGATGTTTTTAGATGGGTACAGAATTGGCTCAGACACAGGTAGCAGAGGGTGATGGTGCGAGGAACCTCATCAGAACTGGCCGATGTTAAGAGTGGTGTTCCACAGGGGTCAGTGCTAGGGCCGCTGCTATTTTTAATATATCTAAATGATTTAGATAGGAATACAAGTAACAAGCTGGTTAAGTTTGCAGATGATACCAAGATAGGTGGATTAGCAGATAATTTGGAATCCGTTATATCATCACAGAAGGACTTGGATAGCATACAGGCTTGGGCAGATTTGTGGCAGATGAAATTTAATGTCAGTAAATGTAAAGAATTACACATAGGAAGTAAAAATATTGGGTTTGAATACACAATGGGCGGTCGGAAAATCGAGAGTACACCTTATGAGAAGGATTTAGGAGTCATAGTGGACTCTAAGCTATCGACTTCCCGACAGTGTTCAGAAGCCATTAAGAAGGCTAACAGAATGTTAGGTTATATAGCACGATGTGTGGAGTACAAGTCCAAGGAGGTTCTGCTCAACCTTTATAACACACTGGTGAGGCCTCATCTGGAGTACTGGGTGCAGTTTGGGTCTCCAGGCTACAAAAAGGACATAGCAGCACTAGAGAAGGTCCAGAGAAGAGCGACTAGGCTGATTCCAGGACTACAGGGGATGAGTTATGAGGGAATATTAAAAGAGCTGAGCCTTTACAGTTTAAACAAAAGAAGATTAAGAGGTGACATGATTGAAATGTTTAAAATTATGAAGGGAATTAGTCCAGTGGATCGAGACTTGTATTTTAAAATGAGTTCATCAAGAACACGGGGACACAGTTGGAAACTTGTTAAGGGTAAATTTCGCACAAACATTAGGAAGTTTTTCTTTACACAAAGAACGATAGACACTTGGAATAAGCTACCAAGTAGTGTGGTAGACAGTAAGACGTTAGGGACTTTCAAAACTCGACTTGATGTTTTCTTGGAGGAAACAAGTGGATAGGACTGGCGAGCTTTGTTGGGCTGAATGGCCTGTTCTCGTCTAGAATGTTCTAATGTTCTAATGTTCTAATTTATTCCAAGTATCTGTTGGTTCTTTGCGTGAAGAATTTAAAATACAACTCTCCCATTTTCCTTACATTTCCACGTAGAAGGGGTGCCCAGATGTCAGCCTTCTATCAAAGTGTTACTGACTGACACCAGCATTAGAGAAATTTTGGGACTGGTCATCAGTGTGGCTTCCTCTCCGCTCCATTGCCTTGAGTTCACTTCATAGCTGGATCATTAAATGTATGGAGTTTACATGTTTTCTATGTGTCCATGGCGGGCTTCTTCCTCCCACTATTATTACCAACAACGGGTTACTGTGAATTAGCCAAGAGATGATCACATGTTGATAAATCAGTCAAAAAGGAACAGTATGGTTCAAAGTACCAGAAGATGAAATGTGATGGAGCAAAGTGAAGTCAAAACAAGGTTTAGGGGACATCTGGTGACATCTAGAGGATGAGTTAGAAATTGGGCATTTGCTGCTGCTGCTGCTGGTGGTGGCGGTGGCGGTGGTGGTGGTGGTGGTGGTATTCCAGCTCCAGGTTTTTTGCACTTAGTTCTGCTCTCAGTTTTGTATCTACTCAGCTTCAAAGCGAGGCACTGCTGATGATTATTCAGGTAAGACCAAGACGCTTCGTTTTTTTCTCCCTGCAAGATGCTAAGTGGGGCAAGATGGCAGCAGAGTGAATTAACTGTTTAAGCAGCTGGCTTCTCCTCTACTGCATTCTGTGTTCCTCCAGAGGTTTGCTTAGTCCTTCCCTCTCAGGTAGTCCAAATCTTTTTGAAGATCAGCTGCCCACCAACCATTCAGACGAAGCAGTGATAATCCTCAGTATTCCGCTCATCTGCAGCCCACGCTTTTCACTGACGTTTGTTTTCCCAGCACATCTTCCTCTCTTACACTCCCAATTCCTGCTGTTTCTTTCCACTTCCTTGCTCGCCTCCCATGCTGACGGGTCTCCATTCCTACTGGCCTAATCTCTGTTCCTTTTCCCTCGAGGTCTTTGATTTCCAGTGAACTTTGAAACACTCGCTCATCTGGCAACAAGGCTGATTTCATCAAGTCGAGTTCTGAAAGTCCCTAAAGTCCGACTGTCTACCTCGCTACTTGGTCTCTTATTCCAGGTGTCTGTGGTTCTCTGTGTGAAGAAAAACTTCCTAACGTTTGTTTGAAATTTCCCCTTCACAAGTTTCCAGCTGTGTCCCCGTGTTCTTGATGAACTCATTTTAACGTCACCGTCTCGATCCACTGGACTCATTCCCTTCATCATTTTAAACACTTTAACCCTTAAACTGCCACATACTTTTTTTCTGCACTTTCAAGTAAACGTCACAATTCACAAAGAAAAAGTGAAATTTTAATGGAACACATTTTTTTTCATGCAAACAGCATCACAAGTACTGCAACACTGATCATTTTACACACGGCCAATGAACTGTAAAAACTATTAAAAAAAACTACTGTAACAATCTATTATTATACGTATAATGTGCAAGTGACACCATTGATGAAACTCAGTAAATCACAGAGCCAATTGCTCTTTAAACTGGCTGCCAACGCTGATGCTGGCAGACTAGTCTAGTGCAGCGGTTGAATACCAGAGACAGTGATGCTGATTCACTAGGGGGCACCAGTGGTCATGAGCTGGCTGCTCAACGAATGCATGGCATGGACTGATCAGCTCCGGTGTGCTGGCAAATTGCATTGGGAACCGACTTTAGCCAGTTCCGGCGGTTTAAAGGTTAATCAGGTCTCCTCTTAATCTTCTTTCCTTTAAACTGTAAAGGCTCAGCTCTTTTAATCTTTCCTCCTATCTCATCCCCTGTAGCCCTAAATCAGCCAAGTCGCTCTTCTCTGGACCTTTTCTAGTGCTGTTATGTCAAGTTAACCCCCCACTTATGATGTACCATTTGACTCACCTTGATGTGTAGTTATGGATGAGAGTTTTGGAGTTTGTTACAATCTCAGCCAACACAGGGCACAAGGCAGGAAACAAACCCCGGGCAGGGTGCCAGCCCACCACATATCCTTAAAAATTCCTTCCATTAATTTAGATAGATAGATAGATAGATAGATAGATAGATAGATAGATAGATAGATAGATAGATAGAGAGTGAAAGGCGCTATATGATAGATAGATAGATTAAAGACACTATATAATAGATAGATAGATAGATAGATAGATAGATAGATAGATAGATAGATAGATTAAAGACACTATATAATAGATAGATAGATAGATAGATTAAAGACACTATATAATAGATAGATAGATAGATAGATAGATAGATAGATAGATAGATAGATAGATAGATAGATAGATAGATAGATTAAAGACACTATATAATAGATAGATAGATAGATAGATAGATAGATAGATAGATAGATTAAAGACACTATATAATAGATAGATAGATAGATAGATTAAAGACACTATATAATAGATAGATAGATAGATAGATAGATAGATAGATAGATAGATAGATAGATAGATAGATAGATAGATAGATAGATAGATAGATAGATAGATAGATATGGAAGTTGATGGATAAGTATAAATGGCACTAAGATATATGGCAGAGGTGCACGTGTAACTATGTCGCCTTCATTTTTTTCTTATCTATATGCACTAAATATTTATATATCTATCTGTATCTATATCCATATCAATATCTATATCTCAATATATCAATACACCTTAACAGGTATATACTGTACTTCTGAATAAGGGTCCTCGGTGATTTGGGGCTCACAGATTTCCTGTCCAGCTCGCCTTTTTCCACTTCAGCTCACAGTGTACGCCTGTCTAATGTCGCCCTTGAAGTTGGCATAAACTTTGAACGGCGCCCACGGTCTAAACCACCATCGTTGACGGACTGTTAAGATTCCTAGTCAGTGAAGTTCGAGCTAAATTTGGACAATTATGAGCAGCTAGCGGCCGCAGCCGTGTAGGAGAGATCGCTCTTTCGGTTACCTTTTGTTTGATTGTTGAGACACTTCGGGCACACGTTTATTTTTAGTTTTATTCCGTGAACACGTAAACAAAGGAAATTCTACCAGAGTTACTCTTCCTTGCGCTCCTCGATGCCCATTCCCAGGCGGCTGCGAGCGCTCTTCAGCGGACTTTTACAGCGAACAAGTGACATTGGGGTTGGTGGGACGTCATTTCTAGCGTCTGCGACTTCGTTCAGTTCAATGCACTATTTTGTTGTAATCATTTTTATTTAAGTGACCATAAGACTCCCTAAAAAAATAGAAAGGACAGTGGCCCTCGAGTCCAGCTGGGACTCCCACCGGTTATTCCGAGTAATATTTATATAGCGAACTTCACAACAGCATGAAACGGTTTGTGGTGGACCGTGTGTGATGAGCGCTTGTATGCGCATCTGTCGTCTCGGTCATCAGCCGTTATTTTCCGTTCGCTTCAGATCTCAACTTTTTGATGACTTTTGCATGTCTTTGGTCAGTACTGAATTTCCAGTCTCAGGGTGAAGCCGTCAGTCTTCCGTGGGCTCCTCGAGCTCGCCAGACTACACAACTTGACTACACGATTCTCTGGCACTACCCGGCAGTGAACACGAGTGCAAGGTGCTGAAAATGAATTGTACTTACAGATCGAACAGATGCAGCCAGACGTCCACCACGTGCAGTTCACAAAGTTGTGTGTTGACCCGTCTTATGCAGAAAAATCCAAAGTGATATTCGAGACCAAATTGATTCCACAGTCCCAGTGCCCACAAGCCGCTGCTAAAAGTGACGTGCACGCACTGAAATGCCCGTAGGTGAGCAGGTTGCCTGTTCTCGGATGATCTGCAAAGCCGTGCAAAGGGGGATTGACGAGGAGGCGCAGGCGGTGGGGCTTTCTTTACTCGCTGGGGACTTTTAGATGCATTTAGCTTAACAGAGGAAGTCTTTGACAGGCAAAGGATTTTTTTTTTTTTTTTTACGTATGACGCAAGAAGAACGTGTGGGTAGAAATTTGGTTGCAACTGAAACGAGAAGTTGGATACTTTTTGCCAAGCGTCTGGAAGGCTGTCGCGGTTAGGGGGGCGCAACGGAGGGCGATGAGGTCAAAAGTAGCGTGTGCTGCTATGAAAACGTGATGGGACGACGTGAAAAGGAAAGCTTGCATTGAAGAAGGGCTGCAAAATTGAAACGCGCTGTTCCCTGTCATCGCCACTTAACAGTTTTTCTCAACTCATTTAGAAACTTTCTCAGAACAAATAAACAAGTTCTCAGGACGCTTAACCCAGCAATCAGAACCCAAAATATGTGCTACAAAACCATTCTTTTTCAATGCTAATTTAAGTTCTGCTCATGTTTCTCTCACACTTTTTATGCACGTTTGTTGCATACCGGGCGGGAGCGCGATTGTCCCCAAGGCCCGCACTCACACTGCGCTTAACGTTCTGGGCCCGGGCGCGCTTTCTTCATGCGACTTTGTGTAAAGCTCAATCAAGATCCGAACACGGAATGACAAGCATGCATTTTAAAATGATTTTACTCTTTTTTTTTTTTTTAGTCCTATAGGGCAGGATAATCCCCTGTTTTATTCTTCAGGGCAAGTGTACCCCCCATCCTGGAGGGCTGCAGTGGCTGTAGATTTTCATTCTAACCATTTTCTTAATTAATGACCTGCTTGTGCTGCTGATTAATTATTTTTCCCTTCTTTCGAATTGACTTGCTGTTTAAGATTTACACCCCGCAGTTGCTTCTTTTGTTCCTTAATTTACAAGTCAAACAACAGGAGCAGACTGGGTCTCAAAACCGGCCCGGGCATCCTTCAATGAGTGAGGTGACGAGGTCAACCCACTCGGCCCATTATGTATTGTAATTTTCTTAAAATTTGTGATGAGTACGCAGCTCGCTACTGCTATGAGCCTATGATATGAACTCTATCTAAACTGTTGCCAAACTTAATCTGTACACTGTTGTTTAGACACAACTTAAATTTGACGACATGCTTAGAAATAAAATTTAATGAAAAATAAAAATTTAGTAACACGACTTACACGTTATTAGAGTACTAGACATTAAGCCCGTTACAATAACGGACGCTAGAACAGTAGTGCATAAACATTAGTAGGAACAGTCTATATTAAATGGCAAGGGACCTTGTATGTGGCTGTAATATGTGTCACTGTATTGTGTGCCTTTAATTTTCTCTCTCAGTAATACTGGTTTGTATTTCCGTAAAATGCCTGTAATTTTCTCTGACAGTAATACAGTGGAACCTCGGCTCACGACCATAATTCGTTCCAAAACTCTGGTTGTAACCCGATTTGGTCGTGAACCGAAGTAATTTCCCCCCATAGGATTGTATGTAAATACAATTAATCTGTTCCAGACCGTATGAACTGTATGTAAATATATATTTAAGTTTTTAAGCACAAATATAGTTAATTATACCACTGAATGCACAGCGTAATAGTAAACTAAATGTAAAAACATTGAATAACACTAAGAAAACTTTGAACAACTGAGAAAACTAAGACTGGAAGAGTTTGCGCTATAGCCTTACAACCCGCTCGCTAAAAACACCTTTTTTTAAGCACAGGGAAAAAAATGAACAGTTGAAAAATGAATAAACAACCAAGAAAAGTAACACTGCAACAATGCACGCGCACACCTGTGTGTGTGTGTGTGTGCGTCCCGCGCGCGCCTGTGTGTGTGTGTCCCGCGCGCGCCTGTGTGTG
>JANRMT010062796.1:101561796-101572462 GCA_026402145.1 Polypterus bichir lapradei | reverse complement strand
ATCTATCTATCTATCTATCTATCTATCTATCTATCTATCTATCTATCTATCCCTCCTGTTCAAGTCTATGTTAGTATAGCTGGTAAATTTATATTTGTAAAATGTTCCTGTTCTGTACTGCTACTTATAGTTTAGTGCTGTTTAGAGTTGCATGCTGAATATGATGTTTCTTTACTTGTAATTTCACACCTGCTCTTTTTTAATAAACTGGAGATTTTTTACGTGTCATGCCAGCCTCAGAGTCGTTATATTGCTTATCCTGGCCAAGACGCCCCTGAAGTGGAAGGATGGTAGAAGGCAGCTTTTTCAGGACACTGCCTCCCCCAAAAACTCTAGATGGAAGCTCCCCTGGAGTGAAGCGGTGCATCATGGGACTTTGAGTCTGGTTTCTCAGCCCTGTTGGGTGCCATGGGTGCCACCAGGGGGAGCTGTGAAAGGACCTGGAGAGTCATGCTCCCCTTGCAACCCGGAAGTGCTTGGAAGTCATGAGGATGGAAGCCCCACAGTACTTTCGGGCTGTTTAAAGACTTGGGTTTCTCCATTTGACCTGGAAGTGCTGTTCATGTCACATGGGAGGAAGAACAGGAACACTTCCGGGTCGTGCACTATATAAAGGACTGGTGGAGACCCAGCAAGCAAACCGGAGTCAGGAGGAGTGTGACAGAGCTTGCTGGGAGGTGTGGAGGAGAAGATTATTGTGGTTTATTGGTGTGTTTATTGTGGCTGTGGTGCTTTGGAGTCACTGTTTTGGACGAAGAAAAGATATTAAAAGTCTTCTTACTGCTTTTAACCTGTGTCAGCGTGTCTGTCTGTTGGAAAAAAGGTGGGTAACAGTGCCACCTGACATCCACCTAATGCAGGAGTTTGTCTGCCTGAATATCTATTACAACATAATAGTGAGATCAGAACAACATACCCGGCTGAGGATTTATTGAGTTTGCAGCGCAGCGTTTTGCTGTACATACGAGAAGATTTTTACAGAGACTTTTATGGGAGGCTCTTGAACCCGACACCTTCAGTACCGTTACCGAGATGAGCTTGGCAGATGAGGACAATACACACATGCAGCAAGGGGATGGTGAAAAGTGCAAGTGCTTTTATTAAAAAGAATTCAAAGCAAAGCACGCGTCCCAAAGTGCACTGCTTCAACAAAATTAATAAATAAATAATCCATACAAAAGAGTTCATGTGGAGGCTGAAAGCAGAATAAATAAGTCTATTAAAACGAGGCAAAAATTCAGGCAGAAACTGTCTTTTACTAAAAAGCCTGGTGCCTTCTTACTCACTGGTGGCTCCTCTGCTTGTCCCATACCGGCCTTGCCGACAGATGCAGCTGACATCCCGCAGGTCCGGGTCCCTGCCATCCCATAGAGACGGTAAGGCTTCCCCGCCGGACCTCCTTGGCGTGGGTCCCCAAACGGCCATGGCGCCCACATTGCAGCTCTCCCTCTCAGCCTCCTCTACCCCCTGCTGCCTTTCCGGTCTTCTGCGGCGAGCCGTCCAAACTCGTGGTCACTCCTGTTCCTCGCGACTGCTCAGGCGGAGCGGCTCCTCTCAAGGGTCTCTCTCCCCAGCTGCCTGCCTCCTCTCTTTTTTAGCTCTCTCTCACACACCTCCTGCTCTCTCTTTCTCTCTTTATCCACCGTTTTTACTCTTGTTTTTTTTCTTTCACCCCATTCCTCACAATCGAGTTTCCCTTTTAAAAACAGGGAGGTGGCACAGCTGCGGCAATCAGCAGCTTCCACTGTCAATTGGGGTCACGGACGATCCCACACTTGTCCACTAAGTACAGGGGCCGTCCGCTACTGCATCATGCATGGGAACCGCACTCACAATGCAAACACACAAAGACGCGAGTGCAGTGATTATTTATTTAAAACCTCACTTTACCTCAGAGTCCACCCCCAGTGCTTTTAATGATATTTGTGGGTTTTGCTCCAAACTTTGCAAGCACAGTAAGCAGTGAGTAGAGAAACGGTTCGCTCGTTCCGACACAGGAATGCATTTCTTTTAAGAAGACGTACTACGGTAGTGCAGTACGACTTGAAATAACTGTAACCCTGTGAAAGTCTTGAGGAAGCTAAAGTCACTTCAGTACACATGTACTGCGCCAGCGTGCCCATGTCAATCAAACACAGGAAGCTCTGCAGTCTACTTGTGACTTTACGCTGCAGGAAGATAAGTAAATAAATCAAGATAAATAACATTTAATCGGCCTTTCATATAAGTAACATATGAATGTTTTTATATAAAGACCATCACAAAACATAATCACAAACAGAACTTTGCCCGAGCTCTGTAGGCCCTGCTGTTTCGTTGAAGGACAGGTGTGGGGCAGACTGACTGGCAGGATGATGCCCGACCTCTTGCTCATCCAAACGATGCCATCTTTGGCCTTTACGCCTGGTGCAGCTGCGTTGTTCTTATATGTGAGTGAATGTTTCTTGCGGGGAGGGCTTCTGTTCTCTTTCTCCGATGTAGAACCCTCATCCTCATCTAAGTTCACCTATGTTATAGCACGTCAGCTGTGTCAGATCGGGGGGAGCGTGAACGCAACTGAGAGAATAAAACTGAATAAATAAAAACCCTAACCTTTACAAGTACCATACATTTACAGCGGCTGTTACAGACTCAAATCAAATGTATGTTTTTATTGTATAATAGTAACAATAAGAGCAGCTCACTACTCAAAGCGTTGATTTTGGGACGCGGGAAGGCTCGAACCGGCGACCTTTTGAATAAGAGTCAGCAGTTCTTACCACTGTATTACTAAAGCAGTCATGGCAATGAAGTACCCTAACCCGATTTCTTTTTCTTCGGTTATAGTCTTGAATAAAAGCGCACTTGTTCTGTTAACTATCCATCCATCCATTATCCAACCCGCTATATCCTAACTTCAGGGTCACGGGGGTCTGCTGGAGCCAATCCCAGCCAACACAGGGCGCAAGGCAGGAAACAAACCCCGGGCAGGGCGCCAGCCCACCGCAGTTTTCTGTTAAACTTGTACATTTTGTGAAAGTGCTTATTTGATATCTGGACTTCAGTCTTCACATATTATATACTGTGATGGATGGCCGGCCGTTTATCCCGGCCAATACCTCCATGCCGCCAGGTGGAGCCCTCCCTGCAGCATGGAGGTCCCCCGAATGCCAGCAGGGAATTATGGACGTTGGAGTTTCCCTTTACAGCCCTGCTGGATACCATGGGGGCCACTAGAAGGCGCTGCGGGGAGGAGCAGTGACTATTTTCCCTACGCCCCGGAAGTACACATGGACAAAGGGAATGACGTGCTTCCGGGGTAAAGAAGAAGGATTTTTATCTGACCCGGAAGTGTTCCTAGTCACGTTGACAGAGAGGACAAAACACTTCCGGGACAAGGACTATAAAAGACTAAAAGAGACACCAGAGCGTTGAGCTGAGCTGGGTGGTAGGAGGACAACGCGTCTGGGAGTGGTGGAGAGTTTATTGTGATTAGTATTATTGTATTGAATGAGTATTGTGGAGGAGAGGGTGCTTTGTGCACTGTACTGTGAGAATAAAGTCAACATTTAGACTTTTTCCTGGTGTCTGGAGTCTTGGACAGGGGTTCAAGGGAGCGATAGCGCCCCCTATCTGTCACAATACTTCATGTCTAAATTTTGTTTTTAGTATTAAAACATGAAAAAAGTTTGTATTTTAGGTATGTGTTCAACATTTCTTGCATTTCCAGTCATCCTACGCTTACATAGATCATTGTAGACACGGAACACTCGTGAAATGAATGCATTCCAAATAACGATATATTATTTACACTGTACAAGTCCAGGTACCTCACTCCCAGATAATCAAGGCTTGAGCTGGGAGAACTTTTTGCCCTTTCTGCATCTTGTGGGATAGCAGGCTGCCTGTGTTGATTGACACATTTACAAAACAAAAGACGCTGATGGAGAGGTGCGAACGGATTTAAGGTGGGCCGGGATTACGAGTTTTTTCGCAGGCTTTGGTAATTCTAGTGTTAAAGCCGCCATCTTTTCCACCAATAAATCAGTTCAGTCTGGAACGCAACAAGGACAGTGGTGTCAAGTTGTCATACCCTTTTTGTAGCCAGGGTCACTATACGGGTGGCTACCCAAACCTTTCCAGTGTGTTGAGACTAATTATTTTACACACTGCACTCGTCCAACCGCTGCTCAAGAAACTCTTCTGTACTTGACAGTTTTAGGCCGATTTCTAACCTGTCTTTTTGATGTAAAATTCTAGAAAAGGCGGTCATTACGTAGGTAAATGATTACTTGAATAAACATTCTATTCTTGTCAGGTTCCAGTCAGGTTTTAGAACAAATCACAATACAGGAACTGTGCTGGTTAAAGCAGGCAATGACTTGTGGGTTAATGTAGACAGAGGCCACATATCTGTTCTTGTTCTCTTAGTTCAGGATTTGACACCACATTCTTATAAATCACCTTAGTCAATGGATGGGCCTCTCTGGTAGTGTTTTAAATTGGTTTCAGTCTTAACAGGTGGGAAATTCTTTGTTAATTGTGATGACTAAAACTCTGTGATACATGATATGGTATATGGTGTACCACAAGGATCTACTCTGGGTCTGCTGCTTCTATCAACCTCCATACTTCCATTAGGTCAGATAATCTCAAAGCACAAGGTGAGCCACCACAGCTATGCAGAAGACACACAGGTTTATTTTTCGATAGCACCTGATGACCCCGATGCTCTTGACTCTCTGATCCTGTGTCTTACTTGTATTTCTGAATAAATTAGGTGAGAAGTTAAGATTACATCTTGTCTGAAGAAGAGGCCTGAGTTGCTTCGAAAGCTTGCAAATTGTAATCTTTTTAGTTAGCCAATAAAAGGGGTCATCTTACTTAACTTCTCACCACATCCATAATGGCTAACATGGTACAACACCCTCAAATGGATTAGTAGTAACTTTCCCAAACTAAATAAGGAGAAAACAAAAATCTTAGTGATTGGCAAAAATGGATATAGTGAGGATGTTAGAAATAAACCAGATCCCTTAGGTGTAAAAGTCAAGTCGGAGGTAAAGAATTTAGGGGTAAGTATTGACTCTGACCTCAATTTGAAATCGTATATTAATCCGATTACTAGGACAGCATTTTTCCACTTAAGGAATAGAGCAAAAGTTAGACCTCTCGTAACTTAACAAGACGTTGAAAAATTAGTTGACACGTTTGTTTTCAGTCAACTAGATTACTGTAATGCACTCCAAACAGGACCACCTAAGAAAGACATCAGTCGGTAACAGTTAGTGCAGAATGCAGCAGCCAGAATCTGAACTAGAAGAGGAAAATCGGAGCACATCACTTAGTAGAAAAGCCTTTGTTGGTAATGACAGCGTCAAGAAGCTTCAAAGAAATCAAAACAAATAAGTCTATCAATTCAGTTCTGTGTAATAAAGTGGAATGACACAGGGAATCAGTCTTGAACACCCGTACTGAAAGGTATTTAATATTCAGTAGAAAAACCTGTGTTGGTAACGACAGCTTCAAGACACCTCCTATATGGATTTTTGGCCCGTTCTTCCACACCAACTGTCTTCAAATCATGAAGGTTGTGAGGGTCTCTTCTATGACCTCTGATCTTCAGTTCTTTCCATAGATTTTCAAGTCGGCTGACTGACTGGGCCATTCTAGCAGCTTTATTTTCTGTATTTCTCTGACACCAATTGAGAGTTTCCTTGGCTGTGTGTTTGGGGTCCTTGTCTTGGTGAAATGTCTCCCCCTCATTTCATCTTCAGCATCCTGGTAGATGGCAGCAGATTCTTATCAAGAATGTCCCAGTTTCATTTCTCCATTTATCCCCTTCCTTCAGTTCTATAAAGTCTGCCAGCCCCACACCATGATGTCCCCACCTCCAAACTTAACTGTTGCTATGGTGTTTTTGGGGTGATTTCTCCATTTCTCCTCCAAACATGGTGTGACATTCAAAGAGTTAAATTTTGGTCTCATCTGACCACACTTTATTCTCCCAGTTATTTCATTGGCTTGTCCAAATGTTGTGCAGAAAACTTTAAAGGAGCTTCAATGTGCTTGTTCTTCAGCGGGGTTAGCGTGCATAGAGGAGGCCATGGCGGTCGAGTGTGTTAATCATTGATCTCTTTGAAACAACTGGACCTGCTAATTCCTGGTCTTTCTAAAGCTCTCGGCGATTGGTCCTTGGCTCTTCTGATTATTTTTTTTTATCAGAAATCTTGTGAGGAGCACCTGGTCATGGCTGGTTTATGGTGAAATGATGTTTTTTCCACTTTCTGATTTTGGCCCCAATGGCGCTCACTGGAACATTCAGAAGTTTAGAAAGACGTCTGTCACCAATGCCAACAATAAGGTCATGAAGGTCTTGAGAGAACTCTGTGCTTTTACCCATCATGATGGGTTCTTGTGTGACACCTTGGGAATGACAAGACTCAACCGGCGGATATTCATTTGCACTGATGGGGGGCTATCAGGACTGCTTTCTCAATACTCACAGATGTTTGCTTCTTTCTTGGCTTTCCAGACCTTCTTGAACCTCCTTTTCTTCATGTGCTCAATACTGATTCCCTGTGTCATTCCACTTTATTACACATAACTCAATTTATGGTCTTACTTTAATTTCTTTGCATGTGTGGATTACTTGGGTTGTTACCAACATGTGGTGAAAATTTCATGTCAATAGCCTCATTAGAAATATATTTACTGAGAAAAACAACGCATTCAATGCTTTTAATATAATATAATATCCATCCATCCATTATCAAACCCGCTATATCCTAACTACAGGGGCACGGGGGTCTGCTGGAGCCAATCCCAGCCAACACAGGGCGCAAGGCAGGAAACAAAGGCCGGGGCAGGGTGCCAGCCCACCACAATAATATAATATAATATAATATAATATAATATAATATAATATAATATAATATAATATAATATAATATAATATAATCTTCATTTGGATCTTGATCTTTGTTTGTCCGCGAAAGAATTAGAAGAAGAAGCACTAGACGGCAGTAGAGAGACAGCTAAAACATAGGCATTGCATTAAGAATCTCCTCCAGGCTTATACTACTGAAGACTGTAGTACGCCAGTCACACCTCAAAACACAGACATTCAAACTAAACAAAGTGTTGTGCTTTAAATTAACTAAAGAGATCTTCATTTAGATCTTGATCTTTGTTTGTCCGCGAATTCCACGCATGCGTAGACCACCTTCCAGTTTAGTACGTTGTTGTTACTCACGGATGTCAACAATGTGCCGGAATAACGAAAGAGGTGGTGGACAGTGTTACGCTGGTTAGCTCCTGAGGCCTGCTTAGAGAATGAGATTGCCGATAAAAGGTACGTGCCTACGTAACATATGAATGAAAGAAAGACAGTGGGTAAAATGAATGACAACATAACAGCACGTTCCGGAAATTATTATTGTTACGTTGTAGCCGGCGAGTGCTGCGCGTCTCACAGTTGTACCGTGGCTTGCTCACATGTCGTGAAGTGATCCCTATTTATGCTTTAAAGAGCCTGGATACCTATGTGTCCCCCTTTTATAACCATTGCTCCATGTATATTGCCTTACTCTTTGGATTGCCACAAAGCAACCTGCGAGATTGGAGGTTGAGAAGAGATCGTCAGAGGAAACGACAGCGTCGTGAAAACGAGACGGACTGTGAACGGACAGAAACAGAAATGCTCCTACACCACCACATAATTACTATTCAGGCAGTGATTCCGAGTAGGCCGTTCCTATCGAATCAATGTCCAAGGGTTTTCTTTTTAATTTTGTTTCCCTTATAAAAAATCATAATGCTGTGCGACGAAGGGCCCAGTTCACGACTGGCAGCCGCGTTTAAACAGGGAGCCCTTCACAGACAACTTTAACACGTGCAACGTAGTTGGGCGCACATGGCTAGTATAATATAATATAATATGGCAGACCCGTATATGATGGAAAGACCAGGGAAGAGAATGGATCCAGAACATTATCTCCCACTGGACACCAGGTGGGAGTCCCACTGGATTGTTGCAGTGCCATGGATTCCCACAGGGCTTCATGGGAGTTCCCTGCAGCCATGTTGGATGCCACCAGGTTAAGCTGTGGAGCTTGCAGAGCCCTGCAACGCTGGGCTTTCACCACACCTGGGAGTGATTCCAGACGTGGCTCACAGGCCACCTAGAACACCACCAGGAACAGAATAAAAGGAGCCAGCTACCACCCAAGGTTCCAAAGCCTTAACCACTATGCCACACTGCCTGCACATTGCTTGTATGTAAGACTTTACAATATGATGTACCAGAAAATTGTTAAATAGTCTTTTTTTGTGATGTTTGTGGACACCCCCCCCCCACTCACTAATTAACACATATTTTGTGTAAAGGTCGGTTTTAGGTGAGCTGCACACTTTATGAATCATTTCTACCGATCCTCAGAAGAGTAATTTAGAAGTCATGAAGATCTCTCAAGCTGATCCGGCGCCTCACTTGCACAAGCTCCAGGCTTGTGGTTTTCCTGATGTGACATAACACGATCGCTATCTCCTCCTGTTTTTCTCGGGTTCCTTTTAAGTATCTTGTTTTGCGCACTTTTTATATTCCTGTCATCAAGTATGTGTGTAAGTGCTAAGCTGAGCCTTCAAAATGTCACATGTGCTTCCAGTGAGGATGGGATGCCTAAGTCCTGTCTGCCTTGAGTGTAAAATGCACCACGCCACAGTGTCGGTGGCGATGAGTCTGACGTGAGAGAAACATTAAAATGCAAATAGAAACCCCTACTTGGATGGGGGGTTTCCTTGGACTCAGAGAAAATCCAACCTCATACGAAACCTTGAGCTGATCAGACAAGAGAAGGGAATTTTCGGTTGACTTGGTGACATCAGAGTCGGCTCATCTGTAAATCGACTCATGTTTTACCTAGAAGAAGCCTTTCACTGGAAATTTTGGAGTTGATGACGGCGGAGGTGAAACCTCACGGGAGATGGCTGCCCCCATCATGTGGCACTCGACTCCCCAGAGCATAACCAAGTAGACAAACCACATGTCACTTAAACTCAAACTCCTTTCAGCCTCGTGGACACGGTGACACCCACAGACCCCATGTCATCCCCTTATTCTTGAATTCCACTTTCACCTTCCCAGACATTCACCTCCACCCACCACCCCTCAGTCTGTTTTTATACATCTGATGGTCATTTTAAAAATAAAAGGTGCCAAAGTGGATCTTCGGAGTGATGCCATAGGGCAACCATTTTTGCTTTCCGAATGAACCATCCACATGAAAGACCCCTACCTTCAGGTTTGATCTTCTCCATTTTGAACTGATTTTGACGGGAGCACAGCAGAGCATGTCCTGGTAGCATCACAGATGAAGAGTGCATTAAACTGAATCAATTGTGCTCATAAGGATTACCGTCAGGTCCATAAGTATTTGGACAGTGACACAATTTTCATAACTTTGACTCTGTGCGCCACCATGAAGCAATCAAGATTTGATTGAAGTGTAGACTTGCAGTTTTAATTTAAGGTGTTTAACAAAAATTTCATTTGAGCCATTTAGAAAAGACATTTTTATACCTGACCCCTCAGTGGCTCAAAATTATTTGGACAAACTAGCATAACCATAAATCTAATGAACAGGTTCAATATTTGGTTGAAAATCCTTTACTGTCAGTGACCGCCTGAAGTCTGAACCCGCAGCCATCTCCAAGTGCAGGGTGTCCACCTAGTGATGGCCGTTAATGCTGCTGCCTTCAGGTGCTGCTGGTTTGTTTGACTTTCTGCCTTCAGTTTTGTCTTCAGCAAGTGAGTTTCATGTTCAGTTGGGTTGAGCTCAGTTGATTGACTTGGCCATTGCAGAATATTCCACTACCTTGTGTTGAAAAGTGTTTGGTTTGCTGTCACATTATGTTTTGGCTCATTGTCCATCTGTACTGTGAAGTGTTGTCCTATCAGTTTTTCAGCATTTGAGCAGATAGTGTGGCCCCCTGTACACATCAGACTTCATCCTTCGATTTTTGTCAGCAGTCATATCATCAGTAAACACCAGTGATTGACTTCAATTGGCAACCGTGCATGATCAGGCCATAACATGGCCTCCACCAGGTTTCACAGCTGATGAGGTATTCATCATTTCATGAGCTATTTCTTTTCTTCTCCGTGTTCTTCCCTTTCTAACATTCTGGTACCTATTAATGTTAGTGTCCTTTGTCCAAAAAAGATTGTTCCAGAACTGGAGAGACTTCTAAAAAATGTCTTCTGTCAAAGTCTAATCTGTCCTTCCTATACTTGAGGCTTACTGGCGGTCTGCACCTTCTGGTAAACCTTTTGTCTTTACCATCATGAAGTCTTCACTTGATTGTAGACTTTGCCAATGATAGGTCTTCCTCCCGGACAGTGGTCTTGGTTTGGCTAAATGTCGTGAAGGGCTTCTTCACCAAGGACAGAATTCTGCAATCATCCAGCACAGTAGTTGTCCAGGCCTTCTGGTGTTGCTGAGCTCACCAGTGTGTTCCTTCTCATTAAAAATGTACCAAATGGTTGATTTGACCAGTCCTGTTGGTTATTCTGGTGTTGCTGAGCTCACCAGTGTGTTCCTTCTCATTAAGAATGTACCAAAAGGTTGATGTGACCACTCCTGGTGGTTCCTCTGGTGTTGCTAAGCTCACCAGTGTGCTCCTTCTC
>JANRMT010062796.1:101496363-101533760 GCA_026402145.1 Polypterus bichir lapradei | reverse complement strand
ACCCACCACATGACAGACCAGCTCAGATTCCCAGATTAGGACCCAAGCCAGCCATGTGACGGGTGACCCCTCAGCGCCACACCAGTTCAGATGGACTGGAACAGTGTGAGGTTTTTTTTTTTTTATGGTGTCTGGAATGCCAATTCTGCCACCAACCCCCAGGTTTTTCCCTGCAGGCTGGAGGGCTTAGCCCGCATTTGATGGTGCATCTCCCCCTAGTGGTCATTTTAGGAAACATTTCTGGAACTCTTTAGTGCAGGGGTGTCCAACAACAATCCTGGAGAGCCGCATTTCTTTCCCGCCACTTTCTTAATCAGCAGCCAATTGACTTCTCTTCCTTTCATTTTAATTGACTTTTCTATTTAACAATCCTTGGAATTGTTTTCTGTATCCTTAAATGGCAGCCAAATAAAACCGAGATGTGATGTGAGCCAACCTGCTAAACTGACGGCGTCAAACTCCAGCCGTTTTCATAATTAGAAGGTGATTCTTGTTGTTAATTTAACTCGTTATGTAATTCCATGGCTTGTTGGCGCTCCCATTGTGCCAAAGCAGAAAGCACCAACAGAATGTTTTGTGGACCCGAGCAGATCAACGTTACTGAGACCTTCACCTTTCTTAATTTTCACGAGCCGTATGATGG
This sequence comes from Polypterus bichir lapradei, assembly GCA_026402145.1. Taxonomy (NCBI): domain Eukaryota; kingdom Metazoa; phylum Chordata; class Cladistia; order Polypteriformes; family Polypteridae; genus Polypterus; species Polypterus bichir. Next base: position 101,533,117 of record JANRMT010062796.1, on the reverse strand, counting down.
ACACGGACTTACCAACTCGTTTTGTGTCTCATTATTGTTCGGCTTGTAAATGAAGGAAGAAAAGAAGCAACTGCGGGGTCTAAATCTTAAACAGCAAGTTAATTTGAATGAAGAGAAAATAATTAATGAATCAGCAGCACAAAGAGGTCACTAATTAAGAAAAGGGTTAGAATGAAAATCTGCAGCCACGGCGGCCCTCCAGGATTGGAGCTGGAGACCCCTGTTTTAGTGCTTTTAACTTCAGGTCCATACTGTTTATGAACCAATGAGTTACTGAGCGATGGGCCACTTGTTGTCCCCGGTCACTTATGTGTGTTTCGTTACGACCGCAAAATTGTAACCTTTATGCAAAATATGTGATGTGCAAAGAAAAATGATGTGGTGTGAATGGAGCTCCCACAACAGAAAAATTATGGCTTCAATGTGGTGCATGGCACGGCACACCAGGGAGGCACCCGTGACGAATGATGTGGTGCGAAGGGTGGTGCAACGATCAGGAGGTCATGGGTACCAAAACCTTATTGCCTTAAAGTGATTTGAGTTCACAGGGGAGACGATTGCTTTGATGATGCGGCACACCAGGGAGGCGGCTATGACAACTGATGCATGATGAAGTGCGGTGCGCTCAATCTGGACCCCTGCACCTCATTGCTTCATAACACACCACAGGTTCACGAGGGAGATTATTGCTTCAGTGTGATGCATAATGTGGCGCACCAGGGAGGCGGCTAAGAAGCGTGATGCGACGCAATCTGGAATTCATGGGGGACCCCTGCACCTCCTTGTTTTGACGCACTCTGAACTTCACGATGCTTAATTGCCTCAAAGTAATCGTGAGTTCGCAGGAGAGATTACTGCTTCGATGCGGTGCTCCCGAGAGGCAGCTATGAAGAGTGATGCGCTGCCAAGTGTGGTGCAAATGGGACCACCGTAACCTTATTGCTTCAAAGCTCTCTGGACTTCACAGGGGAGATCATTGTTTCGATGCTCAGTTGCTTCAAAGTCACCGCAAGTTCTCAGAGGAGATAACTGCTTCGATGTGGTGCATTGTGCGGTGCAATCAGGAGTTCACGGAGAACCAACACACTTTATTGTGGTGCAGGAGGCTGGTGGCTATGAAGAGTGATGTGAGGTGATCGGAAATTCATGGGGGACCCCCAACACCTTATTGCTTTGACACACTCAGGACTTCACAGGGGAGATTACTGCTTCGATCCGGTTTTGTGGTGCACCAGGGAGGCAGCTATGATGAGTGATGTGGTGTGAAGTGTGGTGCGATCAGGAGGTCATGGGTACCACCACCTTATTGCCTTAATGCAATTGAGTTTACAGAGGGGATTACTGCTGTGGTGTAGTGCATGGTATGGCACACCAGGGGAGTTACTTCAATGTGGTGCATTGTGTGGTGCACCAGGCAGGCAGCTATGAAGAGTGATGTGATGCAAAATGTGGTGCAACCAAGAGTTTATCGAGAACCTCCACACTTTATTGCGTGAAAGTGATCATGAGTTCATGGGGGGAGATTATCGCTTTGAGGTGGTGCGGCATACTAGGAAGGCAGCTATGAAGAGTGATGTGGTGCGACACAGCTTATTGCTTCGGCTCACTCAGGACTTCACAGGGGAGATTTGTGCTTCAATGTGGTGTGGCGTGTGGTGCACCAAGGAGGCAGCTATGATGAGTGTTGTGGTGTGAAGTTTGGTGCGATCAGGAGGTTATGGGTACCAACACCTTATTTCCTTAAAGTGATTGAGTTCACAGGGGGGATTACTATTGTGGTGCAGTGCAGAGTGCAGTAACACCAGGGAGGCAGCTAAGAAGTGTGATGCGATGCAATCGGGCATTCGCGGGGGACCGTACCATGCTCAATTGTTTAAAAGTGATCGCGAGCTCACAGGGGAGATTACTGCTTCAATGAAGTGCATTGTGTAGTGAGTGCACCTGAGAGGCAGCTACTGTATGAGGAGTGTCAGAGAACCCCCACACTTTATTGCTACAAAGTGATCACGAGTTCATGGTGGGAGATCACTTGGAGGTGGTGCATGGTGCGGCGTACCTGAGAGGCAGCTATGAAGGGTGAAGTGGTGCGAAGTGAGGTGCGATCGGGAGTTCACAGGGGACCCCTGCACCTTATTGCTTTGACACACTGCACGTCATGATGCTTAATTGCTACAAAGTGATCACGAGTTCATGGTGGGAGATCACTTTGAGGTGGTGCATGGTGCGGCGTACCTGAGAGGCAGCTATGAAGAGTGATGTGGTTCGAAGTGAGGTGCAATCGGGAGTTCACAGGGGACCCTCGCACATTATATTGCTTTGAAGCAATGGCAACTTCAACCAGGAAGATTACTGCTTTGATGGCGGTGCATTGTGCGGCGCAACAGGCAGGGGCTATGAAGAGTGTGGAGATGCGGTCGGAAGATCACACCTTATTGCTTCAAAGTGCTTCTGAGTTCGCAGAGGGGATTACTACATTGTGCAGCCCACCAGGGAGGCGGCTATAATGAGTGATGTGGTGCAAAGTGCTGCACTCCATCTTCACCGACGGCTCTCCAAAGTCCAAAGTACTAATAGATTTGTAAGATGGCGCCAGCTGCTTGGGGTCAACCAGTCAGCATAATTCATCACCTGAGCCACACCCACAATAGTTTCTGGTTGAACGATTAGTTACATACCCTGGAGTAGGACCTTCAAAAAGTATCAGGAACTAGAAGTGGCCCCAGGTTCTGCAGTAGGAGCGCCAAATGTTTTATCGAAAAAGCTCCTACGATAAGAAAACGCCTTTGAAGTCCATTGAAGTTGTGCCAAGTTTGGTCCCGCCTTTGTACCTCCCAATAGGCTCCACCCCTGTGAGGCTGAACTCGATTCAACCAGCTTGACAACATTATGTCTCTTATTTAGTCTGTGCTCAGGCAGGCCGAGTGTCACATATCTGGCGAGAGGGACGGACTGAGGTGAAGCGGTCACCACCTTTGGGTTTGTAAGTCCACTGTTTTACCCACAAGACCACCCTTTTATTATTATTATTTATCCCCCCTGCCCGCCCCACATTTGACTGCAGGTTGAAGGACTGACCCCCTCTAATGACTCCAACGTCTCAGTTGTTGTGTTCTGAATGTTCCTCGACAAGTTCAGACCGTCACACTTGTGGTGAATTCAGGGGGCTGACATGCCAAACGCCCCGGTGGGCCGCCCTTCAGGTTTTGCTCTCCCTTGAGTTTTGTTTTCTTCCATCTTGCTGATCCTCAACACTTTAAAGCCTCAGAAATCTAAACAGAGCTGGCCGAGGCGCTCGTCTCAACGCTAATATTTAGAACACGGACGTCTGGGCTCTGGCGATGTTCCCACCATGCAGCTGTCACTTCTTTTTTTTGGGTTCACGTACTGGCGACCCTTTAACAGTCAGTTCATTTACACAAAAAGGAAGACTGAATTAACCCCTGGAATGCTGAAATGAATGGACATTCTGCTGGATGAGGGCTGGCTTGGTAAGGCGCTATACGCTGTAAGGGTTCACGAAGGTTTCCTTGTTTGAAGGCTTAAAGGTGACACTGACAGCAGGAGCCTTGGGTGGGTCACACAGCTGATGGCTCCCGTCTCTTCCGAGCGTGGTAGTGGTCTTCGTAATCCACCTTTGTGGTGCAACTTGGACACATCATCAGTGATAAACCTGGGGTGGGGTGCTCAGGAGGTCTCAGGTCTTGGATCATCAGACCCCCTCACCCCAGACGACCCAGCAGTTGATCATATTAGCTACACCGAGTTTCAGCTTCCCTGATCCAAAGCCAACTTGAAGTCTTTGCGGCAGCTTCCAGAATGTTCTTGATGGTTCCTCCGTTGTGCCAAGGAGTTTTGGGGCTCAATGAAGAGACTGGCTTGTGAAACATCTGCTGCCTACTTCTAAAGCTGGCATTCCAATCCATGTGCCAAGATTTTGCCACCTGCTCTTCATACTTTGCCCGCTTTCTTTTGTGCACCTCTTAAATTTGATCTAATCAGGGAACCGTGGGCTCCAGCAAATCCACCTGCTTAGCAGATCAAGATGTAAGGTCCTAATCTGGCCAAGATGGTGTAGGGGAATTTCATCTGTCTACCCAAATCAATCTGGCAATGCCATTCTTGTGTCACTGTCAGTAAGTCACCAGATGCCCGAGGTTTGGCATGGTGACTTCTCCCCAGCTAGCCTGATTAGCTGGGTGTTGATGGACTTCTCTGCAAATGGCATCTGCCACTACCCATAGCACTTGGTCATTATGCCACCAACACCTCAGTTAACTGCGTCTGCAGAACTGGCACAGTGGGTATGTGCCAATTCTTGAGGAGCCAGGGTTCAAATCCCCATCCATGTGGTGCCCGTGTGTGTTTTTCTCCTGCCCACACACCAAAAAAAACAAGCAGGTTAAGCTGACTGGTGTGTGTGCCCTGTGATCCCATAGATGCCAGCCTTCCAAATGAGCACAATGGCGCCCCCTAGATGGATGGTCAAGAAAGTAAGAGACAGATAAACTGTTAAAAATAAGTTTATATTTCAAATATAAATGTCTTTAAAAAAAAAATAAAATAAGGAGGAGCAGAACGAGCTGTGCCAGGTATGCCAGACATTTACACTGAAGGGGGGAAAAATGGACCCCACCATCTGGAAAAAGCAAAATGAAAAGAAAAAAAAGTGGAAAAAGAAAATGAAAGGTGCATTTTATCAAACAACGTATCCACCGGCCCTCGTCGCCTCAGACATCCTGTAGTGATCTGCAGTTTCTACTTCCTGCCTGCCAAAGAGCGTCGAGGCGATCAGCGGAAATAAAAGACAAAAAAAACAAAAAAAAGAAAAAAAGAAACCACAAACTTGCTCCTAAGTAAAATCATAAAAAGTGCAGTCCAAAAGCCCGTCCGGACATCCATTTTACAGAATGGAAACCGGCTGGTTGTCGGAGGCCGGCTACACACACACACACGCACACAAACACACACGCACGGGCAGGCGGGCACACACACATACACATGCCAATACACACACGCAAACATACACACGTGCGCACATGCGAATGCACACACATGCACACACACACACGTACCTGCACGCGCAAGCTCAATCACGCACATACACACACACAAACACACACATGCACACACATGCACGAGGCTTTCATTCCCCAAACATGACGACTTCTGGTCACAGATCAGCTACCTGCAGCCATCTTTGACCTTCAGACGCCCACTTCGGCTCAATATTTACAAACGATTCTCTCTTAATTTTTTATATAAATATTTTACAAGGAGTGGATACTTTGATGTTTTGCGCAGTTAATCCAACAAATCCACCAATAGCAACGCAGCACCTCCCTCCACATCAGTTTCTAGACACCCCCAGAGCGCCCACTGCTGGCTGTAGTCTGTAAATGCAGCTCTATCTGTGAGTTACCAAATAAGGGGGGACGGGGGACATTCGAATGAGCGAGGAGGTCCACGAAAGTAAAGACTGAAACAAAGAGAAATAAATAAATATGTATAAAAGCAAGGGGTTGGAGATGGAATTCCTGAAAAAACACATCCAAAAAATTCCATGACGGCACACCGCTTGCTCAGATCAGACTGGCGGACTACAGAGCTTTGGTAAATACTGAAAGCATGTTGGCAGACTAACTTAAGGTGACATGACAAATGCAAACACGTGGTGGTGGTCTCAGCGCCCCCTACCAGTGGGGTAAATTTGAGAGCCGTCACCTCTAAAGTGGCTCCACACGGGGCTGGTTGAGGGCCAACAGATCTAACCTAACAAGCATAAAAACCCCAAAATGACTGGTATTTGAGATTCAAACCCGGTGCTGTACCACTGCACCACCATGACCCCAAACCCCACAGTGTGGGGCTAAAATGGCCACCAGAAAATGAGACCCTTCACTGCATGCAGGAGCTCTGGAGATTTCAGAAAACTCCAATGTGAGGCTCTCTTCCTGGGCCAGAAGGTCCTGAAATTAAGTATGGGATGGTAGAACTTGCCCACCTCAACCTGGTCATTCTGGCCCCCTAATCATCCCCTGTCTCTAATTGGCTAACACTCTCACCCCGTCACCACCTAACAGCTAATGTGTGGTGAGCTTACTGTTACACAAATGGCTGCCGCTGCAGAATCCAATCCCCCCTCCCGTCCCCTTTTCAGGCTACACAAGTTTCCATTTACAATATTACTCCACTAATACATCCCTTCCATCTCTTTAAATTTGGAGGCTAGGGGTTAGTGGTGATTGAAGTGGCCCCCCATTCACTATGAAAAACACCATATAAATGTAAAGAATTACTATTGTTATGGGGGGGCATGCTAGCACATTTTAACAAACCCCCCTGTTCCCCCACAAACAGGTGGCATAAGTACAAGCGGATGGAAAAGAAACTGCAATGCAAAGTAAGGAAAGAGACTCCATCATCATGTCGCACTTCAACCGCAAGCTCTCAAGTAACCGACGCTCTAAATATAGGGGGATTGGGGGGTCGAATGCAGAATGAGTCCCTTTGGATTTTAACAGCTAAATGGTGCCACCTAGCAGTGTTTCTTTGGTAGCGCAGTCCAAATGGACCACAGGGGCCGAGCAGGAGTCGGACACAAACTGCTCCATCGGGAGGCTTCCAGGATACGTAGGGTTAACCCTTTTACTGTCTCAGCTTCCAAAGAGAAGTGTGGGCGGGGCACGCATCGATTGGACGGTTGCTTTCCAATCAAGTGTCCGTCTGCAAGCGGGCTTGCATGGTGGGGAGTCATAGAAAGGTGAAGTCCATCATTAAAAGCAATGGAGGGGAAGCAAATGTCGGAATGGCTGTCAGTCGTTCACTCCCAATTAGGAGCAGTCACTTGAGGTGACATTGACACACTGGCTTGCATAACTAATCGGCCATTGAGGCATTCAAGCGGGGTGGGCACATACTGGTGGCCAAGAGACATTGATCCTCCTAAATCACCCTCCTGTAGATGGATCACAACACTGGTACACCCAGATTTCATTCTCAAGTTGCCAAAGAGTTCCAGGATCCACCTTGGCCCACCATAATCGAGCCTATTGTTGGTGTTGTGGCACATGAAAGCAGCAAAGAGAAAACAACGTCCCCAGTTTTCCTCCCCAAACCGTCCAAAGAAATGGCCTCCCTTAGATTGATCACAATGTTGGTGTGGAGAGGCGGCAAAGTGAAAACAACACAACCAAAACGGCCTGAGCTAGGACTCTACTTGAGGGGGTCTTAAAATCACAGAATGAATCAAGAGTAGGCCACCGTGGAAAATCAGATAACTGAATAAACGAGATGCTGAAAGCTCACTCATTGGTCAAACAGAGGCGCCACCCCTAGTAAGAGTAAAAGAAAAGGCCACACCCCCCACCCCCCCAGCAGGGTCTTTTGAGCTTTGTCCCCGCCTTCTTCTTGTTAACCCTAAATTAACGGATACAATGTACAAGATCATGTAAAACAATAGAAAAGCTTATCAAACCAGAGTGGGGCGCCATATTATATACATGCACATTTGCCTACAGGTCACGTACTCACATGCATTACTTATCCCACCTCTTCAATCCCCCCCCCCTGCCTTTTTAGGCTACACAAGTTACTCTACTAATACATCTGGGGGGGAGGGGGGGTGACATTCTTTTAAATTTGGAGGCTCCCCATTTCCTGACACTTGTCAGTGTGTGACATTCTGCACTAGCACATGCCAGGCCAGGGGGGCACACTTGTGCTTACCGCTTTGTAAATTGCAGGGATGTGCCTCTGCTCTCTCTCTCTCTTTGTGGCCTTCCCTTTCATCAGCTGGTCTTTTTATGTCGTATTCTTTTTAGGAGATAAGAAAACACGTATGTGCAAAAGAAGTCACCATGTCATTGGGGGTTGGCCGAGAAATTGCTGAATTACAATTCATACCCAAACATTTAGGTGGGCATCAGTAGCTTAATAAAGCCTCACGTACACTTTTGGCTCCCCCCGGGAGTCATTCGTCTGGTCATCCAAGGAGCGGTCATTAAGGATGCGTGTGAGTTGCGGCTTTTACAATTTCTACTTGCCATCGGAAAGTACAGGCTGCCCCCCAAGAGTCAAAAAAATGTAAAACACCCGGCGCCATGCTGGCAAATAAAGAGGTGCGAGCCCATTGGCATGGCGTCGGTCATTTCTCAGGTTCATGTCAGCCTAGAAATTCAGAGGGCACTGTGCTGTTTCCATCGTCCCTTACTAAGTAATGAATAATTTCGTTTTTGAATATATTATTTTTCAGAATCTTTTTACCCCCTTTCTTCATGCAGTCAGTCGACTCTCAGTTGGGGTCTGCAATCTAACGACAATTCCCATCGGGACAAGGCTAAATGGGAAAAAATATGTATACTGCAATATTGTCATCCACCTCTTAAGATCCCCTAAGACAATCTGAGAAGACCAAGAATGAGGGTGGCGATCTGGGCAAAGCCACAGTGATGCAAATTCTGCCTTCGACCATTACATTGCAGTGTGGCTATCATGAAGATAATAATAATTATAATAATAATAAAAAAGTGCAATTTCTCACAAGCGAGTTAGGGGGCGTCTTGAGCAGATGAGCCACTCAGCTTCAACACTGAGTCTGTGCATTGACTCCACCCATTTTAAATAATGGGGAAGCCATCTGATTGGCTGGGTTCTCATTGGAGGGGAACATGCGCTTCTTCTCAGAATGTGCTGGGCATCCCAGGACTTGTATTGTACAGCAGCTCCACTTGAAGGGCCATCCTAGATTTCCTAGTGGCCACTTCAGGGTGAGCATTGGAAAACATCAGGGAAGGATTTTTTTTTTTTGGAAATTCTTCTTCCCCTCCGCCATGAATTTTCTAGATGTAGGGTAAAGCATGGTCCAGCAGGTGCCAAGGGGTGTCTTAAAACTGTCATTTGCTTGTCCATCTCTTAGAGGATGCTGACCCGGTCAGCCAGGCCATGCAGGTCACTATCATCCGAATCCTCACTTGAAGCCTGTGCCACAATGAGGTGCTGGGGGTATGGTAACGTGTGGTCCTGGGCAAACTGCTGCCAGCGGTTGTCGTCACTTTCGTGCGTGATGTAGCGGCCGCCCATCTTGCACTCCAGCTCACGAAGGTCCAGCCATGTCTGGTAGTCCTGTAAGAAAGAGAATCTGTGTCACACATTTTATGTGAAGGTGCCCATTTCATTTGACCCATCTTCCTTAACCTTGGTATCTAAAACAGTAAATACTATCACATCAGGTGCTATAAAGAATGAAATGAGGACAAAATACAAATCAATATAATGGCACGTCCTGCGCATTCATCAAAGCAAAGCTGCCACTTTGTTGAGTCATTTGATTCCATAGCACAGAAATGCCCGCACGCCACCCAAACCTCTCTCGCTGGCCTGCCAGGAGACAATACGACTCTGATTAGAAGCAATCAGACTGACAAAAAAGAAGGAAAAGAAAACTCCTTGAGGGTACCTAACCAGACACATGGACATTTCTACTCACTGGAGGAGGCCAGCTAGCCTCGGTGCTCTTGGTTATAAAGTCACTTGCCTGGACCTCCTCCTGAGACCCTGACGGTCTGTCAGGATGGCAACCCCTACTGCATCTGCACTCTCAAATCAGATCGGCAGGACCAACAATGCTTTGTTTGGATTGTTAAAATTATTTTGTAATGTTTTCAATTACTTTATAATAACCTGTGGGAGAATGCTGCTCTGAAAGGCACTATATAAACTGATCCAAAGGGCAAATTGGGATAATGGTCATTATGAAAACTGATATACAAAATACAGATGTGGGGTCCCCTTACAGCTCACTGGAACAGTGCTGTTTGCCCCCTGAAATGTGAAGACATGAAACTCAGTTGTCCCCTATGCACCTGCATGCCATCGAGTAATGCAAAGCAAGTGTGACAAGAGACCAAGTGTTGCTTATTCTACAAAGATCTTCTAAAATGGCCTGCACACATTTGTTTGGACCCCTAGAAAGAGATCCTAAATTATTGGACTCGAGTGATTTTTCATACTCGCTGTATTCTTGAATTTGTATCACACACACACATCTCCAATTGCGCCATCAGTCATTCAGCCAATTTAAATGGAGAAAAGTCGTCACTCTGCTGTTTGGTGTCACTGTGTGTCCCACGCTGAACATGGACCAAAGAAAGCAAAGGAGAAAGTTGTGTGAGGAGATGAGAAAGAAAACGATAGACAAGCATGTTAAAGGCAAAGGCTAGAAGACCATCATCAGCTCAATGCTCCTGTGACAACAGTGTCAAATATTATGAAGATGTTAGCCAACCTCCCTGGATGTGGCCATAAGAGGAAAATCGACCCCAGAATGGGCAGAAGAACAGTGAGAATGACAGACAAAAAGCCAAGGAGAACTTCCAAAGAGATCGGGGCTGAACTCCAAGGTCAGGGTCTATAGGTGTCTGATCCATCACTTTTTGAGTGACAGTGGGCTCAATGGAAGAAGGGCTCCACATAAAAGAGCCCGAGTGGAATTTACTAAAAGGTATATTGACAAGTCACACTGCTTCTGGGAGAAGGTTCTTTGGACAGATGAGACAAGACTGGCGCTTTTTGACAAGTCACATCAGCTTGATGTCCACAGATGAAAAAAGCTTTCAAAGAAAAAACACCAGAGCTACTGTGACACATGGAGGAGGCTCACTTATGTTTGGGGGCTGCTTTGCTGCATCTGGCATGGGGTACCTTGAGTCTGTGCTGGGAACAATGAAATCTCCAGACTTTTAAGACATTCTGGAGGGAAACGACCTGCCCAGGGTCAGAAACGTCTATGTCACTCACAGGTTATGGATCCCCCAACAGGATAAGGAGCGAAAAAACACAGCAAAAAGCATCCAAGAATGCCTGAGAGGAAAACATTGGACTGTTGTGAAGTGGCCTTCTGATTTGAATCCAATCAAACATCTATGGAAAGACCTGAAACATGCAGTCTGGAGAAGACCCCCTTCAAACCTGACCCAGCTTGAGTAGTTTGCTCAGGACGAGTGGGCTGAACGGCCTGTGGACAGGAGCAGACATCTCACAGAGAGCTCCAGGAATCAATTATGTGCAGGGATGGCTTCCAAAGGTTGTGCGACACAATATTAGGCTGAAGGTCCCATCATTTTTGTGCAGGCCATTTTAATTTGTGCTGTTGAGATATTCTGTGGAATCAAATCCCTAAAGTAGAGTCGGATTTCTGTTAAATATGAATAAACAAAGATGGGTTCCAATTAATTTTATTGGTTTCAAGTTATCTCAGAGACAATCGGGGGTTCTTCTTTTTTCGTGGAGTGCTAGCAACAAATTTGTCCACATCTGTAAACGGTTAATGAATCAGTGAATGGAACAGTAGCTACAGCATGATGATTGAATGCATAGCTCTGTAGCAGTTCACACAGTGAAAGGCGCTATATACGCATAAACTGTACTGTCAGGTGTTCAATCCTTCTAATATATCCTAAAAAGAGGAATAAAAAAATGAACGGAATTCACAGAGCATACAATAAGAGATGCTACAGAAAGTTTGACTCATTATTCCATGACGAACTACCTAATGACGATTGTCATGAAAGGCACTATATAAAGACACGTACAGTCCTTGGTAAGGTGGGTCCACATATAAAGTGAAGGTTGATAGATCATTTTATAAACTGCACACTATAAAAGGCGCTATATAAAGAATTTTGAATACACTAAACAATCAAGATGGCTGAACCAGTTTGCTCCTAATGCCCATCGCTCTTACAGGTCTCCTATATAACCCAGCAGGCAGGCACCTCAGTTCCCCCTCTTTTTCAATAAATACCCCAAAGGCTTAACGCTGCATAGACCCATCCACACAGGCATACGCACTACTTTAGTGTCTACTGGGCACCCTCTAGGTGAATGGCAAAGAGGAGAACCCCAATGTTTGATGCCAGTATGTTTTAAACTTTCACAAGGCAAACAGTTACAGAGTGGGCACCTCTTATGATAAAGATGCCCCTTCAGATATGGTAGAATATTTTAAAACCGGAATAAGGAAGGAAATGCCACACTTATTTCTCCACATAGGAAAATATCAAGAAATGTTGACATGTGGTAAGCCAGCGATGGGCTCTTTAGCTGTGCCCTAATGGCTTCAGGTCCATCTGTTCAAGTCACACAAGTCTAACGGCTCCAAGTGATATGAAAATCTCAAAGATGGGGCAGCAGACAGACTTCTGGATTCCAATGCCCAACACACAGAAGACACGAATGCCATACCTGTAGCCAGGTGTGGCTCAGTGACTTGTCCACGCTGTAGCGCTTCCTCATCTTCACCTGCAGCAGATTGTTAATCAGATCGATGGCTGTCAAGAGAGAAAACCCGGGTTAGTGGGTGACACATCAGTGACAAGTTTAAAGGACATTAAAAAAAAAAAAAAAGAAGAACAAAGCTTTGATATTTATGATTTCTTTGCACATGGATGTAAAATAACACACCGAGCCAAGCTGGGTGACCACCATCATCATCATCATCACCAGAAACCAAATTCTTTCCCCTGGGGAATTACAGTAGGAGCCTCATCAGTTGGGCACCAAAGGCAGCGTGACGTTCTATTAAAGAGCCACTGTGGGGCCTGCAAGACACATCTGATGCAAAGACTCAGGGTGCAACGTGAGCCTCATTCACATTGGGCCAATTCACCCATCAGCACCAGAAGAACACAGAAGGCACCTCACCTGGGAAATAATGTGAGGTGGCTCTAGCATACCCCACCCTGGGAACCACTGGAGCAGAAGCCACCAGATGAAGGAGACAAAGAATGAATTGAGCAGCCAGAGACGTGAGGAGATGGATATGCCCTGCACTTGACCCTTTAAGCTTCTTCAGGTGCCAAGAATGTTTTTTGCCACCCTCTGCCTTTTCCATTAGTGGTTCTGAGGCTGCACCTATCTCATCTTCTTCTAAGGTATCTTCACCAGCTACTTCCTCCAGTTCTGAAGCAATGCTACTGTATTCCTCCCAATTCCAAAACTCATCTGTCATCGGCCTTTTCTGGCTTTGTGACACTGTCACTATCTCCACTGGCTCTGAGATCCTAGTCGTCTCCTTCCATGTTTAGTTCTATGGTATCTGGTTGTGAAGCAGGGCTACAGTTTTCCCCGTGATATAACAGAGATTTGTGGAGCCGAGCATTTTAAACAAATAAATTAAAGTCCCAGAACGTTCAGGCTCCAGGCGGGTGCAAGTTCACGTGGGAATGCCGATGTGCCGCACCCAAGTTGATTGCGATGCTTGGCTGATCGCGTGAGAGGATCATTCAAGTGTTTCATTCACACCTTGGAGGAGGTGATTGCAACACCTACACCTGACTGATGTAAAATAATAAAGAGAAATGGAGTACAGGCAGAAAATGGAGGAAGTGATATAACAATAAGAGGAGCTGGTGCATTGCTAGAGAGGAAGTGGGAGGACAGGAGCGAGCCCAAGAGGAGCATCTGTCCAGTGCTTCAGGGTAGAGGTCGCCCCTACATGGAGTAAGAACAACCATGTTGCTCAGTGAAGGCTTCCACAGATGCCGAGGGTCTGGCGATGGGAGTAGGAGCAGGCTCAGAGTGGCACCTCGAGGGACTGGTAGCGAGGGTTGTCTGCGCCTGTTGGTAGACATGTCCTCTGCTTATCCTTCTGGGGTCTCTTCGGCATGAGTAGACATCTACCAACAGGCAGAAGCACCGTGGCTCGGTTTATGTTTTTAAGGACATGCTCATCTGTCCAGGATTTTTAAACTTGGTTTTTTAGTGGATATGTATTCTTTAATCATTTATTGCACTGGATTGTCAGTGGATTACGTATTTATTTAGGGAAGAAACTTTGCACTGCACTATTTACACTTTGTTTTTAGAATATAAGCACAAAACACTTTACACCAAGTCTTGCTGAAGGTGTCTCATAGTTCGCTTAGCTCATCCTTGGAGGCGTTATCGACACTTATGGGATTGTGGAGCCAACCCAGTTCGTCACAGACCACAGTCGGCCTTCTCTGGTTTTGAGGTAGGGCTGCCATCTTACTTTTCTGGTTTGTAGGCACTGCCTCCGTCTCTCACCCCTTCTTCTGAAACACTGTTCAGCACACTCTGCAAAATCCTTTGTTGGAATCGGCATCAGCCGTCTCGCTCTTTTTCCTGAAGTCTCTTCCATTTCAAAGGTTTTGGGAAAAGCCAGAAGTGGCATGGCACCAAATCTGGGCTGTAGGGGGGGCTGAGTCACCTGGGTGATTAGATGTTTCGCCCCTTATTGCATTGTACCCGAGAGCCTTCAGAATCATCTGAAAAGTTTACGCAGACAAACCTGGTTCAGTGGCATCCACACAGGCTACTTCTTCTGTTACTGAAGGGTTTGCTTCCCTTTATTCTGACACTCAGCTGCCATCAGCCTTTTCTGGTTTGGAGGCATTGCCAATGCTTCCTCTGGTTTTGAGTCACTTCTAGCTCATTCTCTTCTGTGAAATTTCCACCAGCTGCCTCCTCTGGTTTGGAGGCCACACTACAGTTTATCTCTCATCATTTTGAGGCAGGGCTGTCATTGGCCTCCAATGGTTTTGAGACACATCCTCCCATCTGTCTCCTCTAGTTTTAAGGAATTGTCTCTGCACACCTTCCCTGGCATCACCACTATCTGCTTCCTCTGGTTCTGAGGCATTTCCAGTTGCTGCCTCCTCTGGCTATGAAGCAATAATACTGTTTGACTACCCTGATTCTGATACTGGACTACTTTTGGCCTCCTCTGTTTTTGAGATATTACTGTTGTGCCCATCTCCCTGGTCCTGAGGCCACAGCTGACATCTCTCTCACCTGGCTGTGAGGCATCTCCACTACCTAATCCCTCTAGTTCCCAAGTAATGCTACAGCTTGCCTCGCCTTACTCTGATACTTGTCCACCACTGTCTCACCTGCTACTGAGGTATTGTTGCTGTGTCTATCATCTCCCTGGTTTTGAAGCCATAGCTGACATCTGTCTCATCTGATTCTGAAGTATCTCCACAGGTTACTTCCTCTAGTTCTCAAGTAATGCTACTATTTGACTGCCCCAATTCTCATACTGGACTGCCATCAACCTCCTTTGATTGAGATATTACTGTTGTGCCAATCTCCCTGGTTGTGAGACCAAAGCTGACATCTGTTTTACCTGGCTGTGAGGTATCTCCACGGGCTACTTCCTCTTGTTCTCCAGTAATTCTACAGCTTATCTCCCCTTATTCTGATACTTGTCTGCCACTGTCTCCCCTGCTTTTAAAGCATTGCTGCTGTGTGTATCTCCCTGGTTCTGAAGCCATAGCCGCCGTCTGTCTCATCTGACTCTGAGGTATCTCCACAGGTTACTTCCTCTACTTCTCAAGTAATGCTACTGTTTGACTGCCCTGATTCTCATACTGGACTGCCATCAATCCCATGTTTGTGATATATCTATCTCCCTGGATCTGAGTCTACCTTCTCCGATTCTGCAGTGCTGCTGTTGCCTCCGTTGACTGAGTCAGGGAACACCATTCATGTTCTCTAGTCTTGATTCAGAGCTGCTATTGGCCTTCCCCTTGGGAACAGCAGCGCTGTTTATGTGTTCCTATACTTCAATGTCAGCAGAACGTCATTTATGTTTGAACCAGTGGCATTGAACTTGGTATTCTCTTTTCATTCCCTTAATATGTGTGTTCAGTTTTGCAAGTTTCTATTTCTGTAAATCTGTGTTGGCACTCTTGGCCAGCAGCCAGTGAAATACACTGTATATGAATAAATTGAGTTAATATGGCAGTCTTCCATGTGCCTTCCTTGGTTCTGCAGCACTACCTTACCTAACCTAACCATCTATATCCTCTGGTTCTGAGACATTTCCATTGGCTATCTGCTGTGGTTCTGAAGTAACGCTATAGTTTGCCTTCCTTAATTCTGAGGCAGGACTACCGCAAGCTTACTCAGGTTCTGAGGCATTGTCAATTGTCAAGTATCACTTGGGTCAGAGACAGTGGTCACCATGTTCCTCCTCAAACTTTATGGGAGTGTCACCAGGTTCATCCTGTACCTCACATCCATTGAAATAAAACACGACACTGAATATGCCCTGTATGGTGCAATGCCACTCTAAATCCACCCAGCCCCACCAAAAACTAAAGGCCCAAGTGCCTCCATGCCTGGCGGACACAGCTCTCAGTTTTTCTACCACTTACCTTCTGGGGAGATATTCTTCCAGGGGTTTGGTGGGTACATGAAGGCCGCATTGTGTATCTGGTCATTAATGTCCTCATCCTCATTGAACGGGAAGGTGCCACTCAGGCTGACGTACATTATCACCCCCACCGACCACATGTCCAATGAACGGTTGTAGCCCTGGTTCAGGAGCACTTCTGGGGCCAGGTAGGCAGGTGTGCCAACAACGGAGCGACGGAATGATTTCTCGCCAATGATCCGGGCAAAACCGAAATCACAGAGCTTCACCTGTGGGTGACAAGAAGAAATCATTTTAGTTTACAGCTTTATAGGGTTCTTTTATGTCACACAGAGTACAGCAAAATGTTTTCTTTCTCTCTATCCAGCATCATGATCAGGGAGGAGAACAATTTTAGTATGGACTTCATCAAGGTAGGAATTTGGGGAGACGAATGCTAACACAATTCCTTCAAATTAAAAGAATGTCTGGAAGGCTTCTTCTGAATAAAGGGGGTGGCAAAGAGTGGGCTGCGAGGATGATAAGAGAAAGAAAGAGAGACAAGGAGAGAGCCCACTGTGTATTGTGGCACTCTGGTGGCACCAATCACAGCTCTCTTTGTTAACTGGAGCAGGGGGAGTTTAACTGAGTAAGCTAGGGCCTTCTGACTCTGAGACCCTGAGTTTGGGGTCAGTTGCTCCATGCGAGTACATCAAAATTAAATCAAATTGTATTTGTCACATAGAAATTACACATACAGTACAACATGTAGTGAAATGTTTTACTGCTAAACTCTAAGACTGTACATTTAAGAAGAACATAAAAGGACAATAAATAATAATCTATGAATTGATCATGACACATGAAATGGGCTCTGTGGAAGGATGATAGTAGGACAGAGAGAACCGGCTGTGTAACCTGATACTGGAGTAGTGGGACATCCACTTGCTTAATTGACAAGGGTCTTGGGTTCCCCCTACAGATTTTCTTTTGCCTCCAAAATTCTTAACATTTTTTTCTGTCCTCATTGGACTCATCTTTCGAGACCCTCAATATGATTCTATATCCACACCTGGACAAATTTGTAGGTACCACTCAAGAAGAACCCACAATTGTCTTAGAAATAACTTGATACCGACAGAAGTCATAGGCACCCATCATTGTTTATTTTGTGTTCAACAAAAAAATCAGACTTTGCTTTAGTGTCTTCATTCAACAGGATATTTCAAATAATAACACAGAATGAAAGTGGTATGGACAAAAATGATGGGGCCCTTAACCTAATATTTGGTTGCAGAACCTTTAGGGACAGTCATTGAAAACAGGCAATTCTTGGAACAAATTCCATGGGACTTCTGCACCTGTCCACTGGTAATCTGGCACTCTCTTCCTGAGCAAACTTACCAGCTGTGTCAGGCTTGAAGGCGGTCTTCTCTAGACTGCATGTTTCAGTTCTTATCATAGATGTTCCATAGGATTCAAATCAGAACTCCTAGAAGACCACCTCAGAATAGTTCAATGTTTTGTTCTCAGCCATTCTTAGATGCTTTTTGCTGTGTGTTTTGGCTCCTCATCCAGTTGGTGGGTCCATAACCTGATAGTGAGGCAGAGCTTTCTGACCCTGGGAAGTATGTTTAACTCCAGAATGTCTTGATGGTCCTGAAGTTTCCTGGTTCCCTGCACAAACTTAAGGCAACCCATGTCAGACACAGCAAAGCAGCTCCAAAACATAAGAAGGTCTGGTGTTTGTTTCTTTGAAAGGTTAATTTTCTCATCTTTGGAAACTGAGCTGATGTGACCTGCCAAAAACCTTTAGTTTGGTCTCACCTGTTCTAAGGATGTTCTCCCATAAGTCATTGTGACTTGTCAATATGCATTTTAGCAAATTCCACTCGGGCTCTTTTATGTGGAGTCCTCCTGGGTCTTCTTCCATTGAGCCCACTGTCACTCAACAGTGATCAGACACTGATGGACCCTGACCATGGAGTTTAGCTTGAATCTCACTGGAAGTTCTCCTTGGATTTTTGTGTGCCATTCTCACTATCCTTCTGCCCATTCTGGGGTCGATTTTCCTCTTATGGCTGCGTCCAGGAAGGTTGGCTACAGTCCCGTGGACCTTCAACTTCTTCATAATAAGTTATGAAGTTATGAAGTTATGAAGGGTCCTTATGGACCCTGTGATCATCAGAGGAGACTGTGTGCAGAGGGTGCAGACCTATAAATACCTGGGAGTGCAGCTGGATGACAAATTGGACTGGACTGCCAATACTGATGCTCTATGCAAGAAAGGTCAGAGCAGACTATACTTTCTGAGAAGGTTGGCATCGTTCAACATCTGCAGTAAGATGCTGCAGATGTTCTACCAGACGGTTGTGGTGAGTGCCCTCTTCTACGCGGTGGTGTGCTGGGGTGGCAGCATAAAGATGAAAGACGCCTCACGCCTGGACAAACTTGTTAAGAAGGCAGGCTCTATTGTAGGAGTAAAGTTGGACAGTTTAACATCTGTGGCAGAGCAACGGGCACTAAGCAAACTCCTGTCAATCATGAATAATCCACTGCATCCACTGAACAGTGTCATCTCCAGGCAGAGGAGTAGCTTCAGTGACAGACTTTTGTCACTGTCCTGCTCCACTGACAGACTGAGGAGATCGTTCCTCCCCCACACTATGCGACTCTTCAATTCCACCCGGCGGAGTAAATGCTAACTTTTTTTTCATTTTTATTACTATTTAATTTAATATTGTTTCTTTGTATCAGTATACTGCTGCTGGATTATGTGAATTTCCCCTTGGGATTAATAAAGTATCTATCTATCTATCTATCTATCTATCTATCTATCTGTCTATCTATCTATCTATCTATCTAATATTTGACACAGTTGTCACATTAACATCAGGCTGTTTGAGATGGTCTTCTAGCCTTTGTCTTTAACATGCTGGTCTGTCATTTTCTTTGTGATCTCCTCCGACGACTCTCTCCTTTGCTGTCTCTGGTCCATGTTCAGTGTGGGACACACAATGTCACCAAACAGCAGAGTGACAACTTTTTTCCATTGAAATTAGCTGAATGACTATTTGCTTGATTGGTGACGTGTGTGTGTGATACGAATTCAAGAAAACGGAGAGTGTGAAAAATCCAATCAAATTCCAATTACTGTATAAAGGAACTTTTCTAGGGGTCCCAACAAATGTGTGCAGGCCATTTTAGAAGATCTTTATAGAATAAGCAGCACTTGATCTCTTGTCACACTTGCTTTGCTTTACTTGATGACATCTTAAAGGCATGCGGGTGCACGGGAGACAATGGCTTTTCATGTCATCACTTTTCAGGAGGCAGACAGCACTCTCAATTGTCCAGACCTGCATTGTCCATCTTTCTACTAATTATACACCTGTCTTCTGTAAGCCTGTATTGATTTATTTTTTTGTTATTTACTATTATTCATACGCAATTTAATTTGTATTTCTTTTCTTGTAACTATTTGAAGATGTGGATGGAAGGACATCCCAAGCAGGGTGACTGACATTCCCTTTCCCAGTTAGGAGGCCAATAAAGGAAGAGGGGGAGACTGCCTCCCCTGGGGGACCCTATGGGTGTCAGCATTTCTCTACTGAACCTCACCAAAGTGCTGCATGGGAGTTGTAGTTCCAGTGGACAGCCCTTTTGGGGTCCTTGCATGCTGCTAGAGGGAGCAGTCAGGAGAACACTCCCCTGTCAGATGAAGGTTCTGCCTGACCCAGAAGTGTTTCCCAGATGTGGATGTGAGTCTGTTTTACCAGACGTACTCCCGTGTCCGGCTCTATCAGTTAAGAGTGGAGTGAAGGTGAAAATTGAAAAAGAGAGTTAAATTGAATTGTGTGGAGAAGAAGCAGCTTTAAATAAAATAGTCTTTTGGACCCAGGATTTGGGTCACATGGTGTTTTTTGACTCCAAGGCTCCACTCTTCATCAGGACATTAAATTTAGAGCAGCAGGGCCCTGACTGGTTTCTTCCTAGTGACAGGTGGATTCCCCTCACTATGAGGCACATGGGCTCAACTAGAGCACTTACCATGGACAGCAAGCATAAGAAACTCTGACCTCATTATTTTATTAGATTATGAGGCCACTCGATATTATGCTTTAAACAACAGGAAGTCCGGCGTCAGGCGGGAGCCTCACCACCACTGCCTGCTGAAAAAGAATGAGGTCATGCAAGCTTAATTGATCTGAGATAAGAGACACCATACCTGAGGAAAAGGGTCCGCCGAGGCCAGCAGCACGTTCTCCGGCTTGAGGTCGCAGTGCACGATGTTCTTGAAGTGGAGGTGCCGCAGAGCCGCCAGGATCTGTGGGGGAAGAAGCAGAGGCTGTGAGTTAAACACAGGGGACAAATCAAATGAGAGACATAGAGTCATGGAATTACTAAGGGTGTGCTAAAACTCGCAATTCGTTCCGTGCCCGAGCACGTTTGTCTGCACATACTGCAACCCCACAAAGTCAAGTTCGTTTGGCTAGTGTGATCGGCCAACCGTATCGTGCCCTGGCACACTTGGAAGAAGTAGGCCCGAGCACGGTGCAGTAGCATCTGGGAACAGTGTAATCGCTAAGTGCGCGTGAACATGAAAAACAAACATGACGTTAGCGATGCGACAAATCAATTCTCATTTCATTCAATATCTTTTGAGTTACAAACAGGTTTTTTATTCTCACTGTATACATGAACGTGAATTGTAGTTGGCAAGACAAGCTGCAAATTCCTCCCTTAACATCATTTGTAACCGTAAAAAAATGTGCTCATACATGCAGCATGATTAATAGCAAAACGCTCAATAAATCTGTAAGAGGGTAGAGGATCATCCTGCCCTACACGACTCCAAAACAACCTCAAAATAAGTAAAATCATTCTGACATGCATGCTGTCACTCCGTGTTTGGATCTTGTTTTGCATGGTCGTGACGGAAGTGGGCCCGGGCCCAGAATGTTAAACACAGTGCGAGTGCAGGCCAGCGATATGGAACAAACATGCCTATTGTGAGTACACCCTAAGTGTGGGCTGTAGGGGGGCGCACTCTTCAGCTATTCCAATGACCATCACCTACGGTACGTCCCATGTATGCAAATGTGCTAAAGAAAGAATGTTGTTATTCCTTTGTAGACGGGTGGGCAAAAGCACAAACAGAAAGTGTTATAGTGTTATAAAGGATGGATAACCAAAACGGGGAGAACACTACAAAGGGCACCTAGACAAAAGGGTAGTAGTGATCAACAGTTTGTGCCATGCAGGACGACGGTTTAGGGCCAGTTTATACTTCATGCTCAGAACGCGTACGCGCCCGCATCATGGCTGCCACGCGGTCCTCCGAGCAGGTCCTCAGAAATTAATGCGACGCGTGCGCGAGTTGCAGTACCAGCAAAAAGTCGGGGGGCACAGTGTGCTAAAAGTCAGAACGTGATGTCAGAGTCTCTGTTTACTATCTACATGTGACAGAAAGCTGCTTTGAGGATCCTACGAGATTGATGCGCGCGCTTCAATGTTTAACGAACGGTTCGATGTGGTGAAGCAAAATGCCAACGTACAGATGCATTCGTGGTGCTTTTATATTCAAGCGTCGCATATTCCCCATTGTAATGACACGATACATTTTAAAAGTCTCACATGCCGTCTTCTGTGCCGTCTTTTTATTTTTTTTGCAACTTCACAACAGCAACATAATGTACAGCGCTTTATTTGAGCCACTGATAAAAAAAATTAAGGACACGGTGAAAACGTGTATTTTGTGATTAAAGTGGAAATTTCGGCTTTAATCTCGAAATCTCCACTTTAACCTCGTAGTTTACTTTATCATTAAAGCAGACCGTCGTAAACGTCATCCCAGTTTTTAATCGCTATGGCAAGCAGCAATAGATCACCACACAGAACACATTATATGTCTGATATTCCAACTCTCTGCACATTTAGAATCTTTAGATTTATACTTGATATCACTTTCATGATGAAATGCATTAAAGTGTGTATGTTACATTTTACAGATAAATTGTTAATTTCGTTTAAATAATGAATACTGTGTAATAAAGACACGACAATTATCAAGGTTTGTGGTTTTTAACCCCGTATACTGTAAATCAAAGTTGTCAATTGTTTTTCTCAAAAGACATTGACGGGAGGGAGGACGGACATTTTATGGTGGCGGACCGGATATTAACGTGAGGAATGCTGGGACAGTTGTGGTGGATTCTGGGAGCATGACGTCATCACGGGTCAGCAGAGGGAAGAAATAGACCCGGAAGCATGCGTTTTCTAGAGCCGTCTGGGCGCTCTTTACGGCTGCGACGTCTCGGCCTTTCTAAGGAAGTAAAGAAAGAAAGATTAGTCCACTGCTGTTGTCCCCCTGAGGGACGTTTTACGAAGCAAACCGGGTCGATCGGCTGTTCCCCAAGCGCTCGTGCGTGACAACTGTTAATAATTACACACATGGGGGTGACACGGTGGCGGAGTAGTAGCACTGCTGTCTCGCAGGGAGTCATGTCGCTGGTATTCCCTGCTTGGATTCCACACTCTGCTCCGGTTTGCTTCCAAAGATATGCAGATTTGGGGATTTGGTGCCGCTAAAATGACGCCAGTGTATGTGAGTGAGTGCTTGTATTCACCTTGCGATGACCTGAGGCCTCGTCCAGGGATTGTTTCTCACTCATGCCCAATGCTTGCTGGAATGGACACATCCTTGGATTGATGGATTTAATCAGTTAACATCATTTTCAGAGATATTGCGGTAAGGTGTCATCAGAATTTAATGGGTGTTCGAGGCAATTCACAACAGAGAGAAGCCGAACATGTCCTCACCGTGATAATATCTCACACTGCCACCTGGTGGATTCCTCCAGATTTACGTAAAGTACGCGCGCAAGTATAAACACTACAACGCTTGTGTAGCAGGACCATCTGCAGCAGCAGCATGCGTCGCGTGAAGTATAAACCCGGCCTTACAACTGAAGACCCTGACTATCCCGTGTGGCAGCTGCTCCACTCACCCTTGACACTGCTTAGACATGGTGGCCTCTTCTTCCTCTCTGTTCCTTTCAGCCAGGAGGGTTTTGAAGCCCGGGCCGGGGAACAATTCCATGTTCCCGCCAAACACTACATAAGCTTTAGGGCTCCTGCACCTCCATAGTGTGAGGACCATAGACAATGCTCTGATAAAACCAGGGTTTCAGTTTTGCAGCACATACACAAAAAACAGAGGATACCAGGAGGGGGCAAATACTTTTTCACAGGTAGGTCTCAACTGTGGAAGTCAAAAAGCAGAATTGGCAGAAGGCAGAGATACAAAATGTTAGGATCAAGTCTCTACAGGGCAGGCTGGTGTTTTTGTATTTCTAGCTTTTACAGTTACAAACGGACTTGGTGGACTGAGTGGTCTTCCCTCGTCTACCCAATTTCTTCTGTTCATTTCAACATTCATCTAAAAATAAAGTGATAGAGCAAAAGTCACACCACACTTACGTTTTGTAGTCCAATTTGTTTGTTAATTTAAATAAACACATGTAAATTTCACATGTGAGTGGCCACTTCATTTATTTATGTACCACCTCAAATTAGACTCACTTGCAAATGAGCACACCACCATGAGAAAGAGGATCTTGTCTGACTCGGACTTATTTAAACTAACTTGGGTATTTAGTTTGGTTTGAAGTGTGCGTTAGGACCATAAAGAGCTCTCCGAGGCCTTCACAAAGAAGGTTATGGATGCCTGCGAGTCTGGGATGGAATTTAAAAAGAACTCCAAATGATTAAAAAACCAACCATTCCACTGTCTTAAAGATCATCTACAAGTGGAGACGATTTCAGTCAACTAACAAGTTGTTCATCCCAGGCTGCTGCCAAACAGAGTAGCGTTCCTTTGAATCCCGGCGGTAACAGAAGGAACGCTACTCCATTGGGCCCCCTTGAGTAAGGCTTTATTTATAGAATACTAGCTGTCCCCCACGGTTGCACCCACGTAGTAGTGAAACAGGACTTCTTCTTCTTTCGGCTGCTCCTGGTAGGGGTTGCCACAGCAAATCATCCAAAATTGTCGTTCTGTTTGGCTTTGAAATTAACACTTTCCATCAACATTGCTTTGAATTTTGATTCTGTGTTTAGACTTTCATCGCAATGTATAACTGCAAGTGAGTGAATTTCGTTTCTTTCTCTCTAATATATAAACTGACTCTTTCGATTGTTTGTCCCTGTGATTTGTTAATTGTCATAGCAAAAGCTATTCTAATGGGAAACTGTAAACATTTTAATATGAATGGCATATCAAGATCTTCCAAACCAGGACATTTCCACCACTATGCTTTTCAGCTGGTATGAGGGTCTTCGGGTGGAATGCTGTTTTCAGTTTTCACCAATCATATCATCTACATAGAACCCACTAGGAATTCTTCATTGTTCCAGAGAGTGCTTCAGAATAACGTCAGTCCATCTGTCAGATGATTTATGCCCAACCAAAAGTGGACCTGGCAGCATGACAATGACCCATACCACACCAGTAAATCCACCAAGGAAAGGCAGAAAAACAAAGAAAGAAATGAAAGGTTCTGGAAAGGCCGAATCAAAGCCTGGATTTCAGATGGTGCTGGGGGGGAATTGAAAAAGGATGGAAACATAAGAGACCCCCTTAAACATCACCCAGCTGAAAGAATTCTACATGGAGGAGTAGGAACAAATGTCAGCCAGGTGATGTCAAGAGACTTTTATAAGACATGCTAACCTGAGGGGGCAATGCCCGCTATTAGAGCCAAGGTGGACTCATTTTTTGCCACAGGCAGAAATGGCAAGTCTGTTTGTTTTTTGTTGATTAATTTATTGCAGAATCAAATGTAATCCAAACCCAAGAACATCACTTTTATTTAAAGACCTTGACTCTTTATTATGTCCCATGTTAAAGTTGAATACATATTTCATGGGGGTACTTACTTTTTCACAAGAAATGTTCATGCTGTGGATATTAGTGTGTTTCTATATTGTAATAATGCAACAAATAAGGCGGCCGTTGTTCGAACCATTCCAGAGAGACCCTAAGGGTCTTGTCCAGGGTAGTATTGGCAGTGGAGTTCATTTACAAACCAATTCTGCTTAACTGCCCAGTAGCATATTAGTTTGCGCTTTTGCCCAACAGCTCCATGGAACTGGATTCACTTTTTGACCCGGCATTTTCTGCATGAAACTCTTTGCCAACTTAAAGAATTATTTGTTAAACACCTGACTATTCTAACTGTGCCCAACCAATGACTGGCATCCCACTTTGGTCTGTCCCAATGCTCTCCAGGTAGGTGCCAGCTGCCTATAACCATGTTGTATAAAAGCAGGGTCAGAATATTGATGGGTGAACTGCTCAGTTTCTCCAGATTTAAAACCATCAGCTCCTTAAAGGATGCCACACAACTGAAGTTCACCCTGACTCTGAAGGACAATGGTGGATACCCGTTCCTCCAACTTTCCTTCCAGTCTCCCAACACAACACCTTGTTGAAGTATCGTGGCCTCTAAGAGGTGTCTAAGGACCCCAAATTCTTCTAGAGGGTGTCTGTGGACCCCAAATCATTGACACAACTACCCAAGCATCAGTCATGGGTGCATATAACCTTTTATTTCAAGCTTGTTCCTTCAATTACCACAGACACACGTCACAAATCCTTCCTCTTCCTCATTGTTTCTCTCAAATCTCCTCCAGCAAGTGTTGCCCTCCATTTTCTCCCAACTGCAACTCCCTGAATGACATGCGTAAGGAGGTTTCTTTTATGCCACAGTTGGGAGTACTGCCAGAGATAGTGCACAAAAAGAGAACTTCCAGGTCAGATGGGAGCTCCTCAAAGCAAGGACAGCCATTCCATGGCACTCCTCCTGGCAGCACCCAGGGAACTCAACGGCGCTGCCCAGCAGGTGAACAGTGAGTAGCCATACCACATACACTTCAGAAGAGGTCCTCCACCTGACGCTAAGCATGTTTGGAACCAGCCAGTATCTAGATGGGAGACCAACGAGGAAAAGCTTGTGTTGCTTTAGAACATTAGGACACTCTAGACGAGAACAGGCCATTCAGCCCAACAAAGCTCGCCAGTCCTATCCACTTATTTCTACCAAACAAAACATCAAGTCGAGTTTTGAAAGTCCCTAAAGTCTCACTGTCCACCATACTACTTTGTTGCTTATTCCATGTGTCTATTGTTCTTTGTGAAAAGAAAAACTTAATAATGTTTGTGTGAAATTCACCCTTCACAAGTTTCCAACTGTGTCCCCGTGTTCTTGATGAACTCATTTTAAAGTCACCGTCTTGATCCACTGGACTCATTCCATTTATAATTTTAAACACTTCAGTCAGGTCACCTCTTAATCTCTTTTTGTTTAAACTGTAAAGGCTCAGCTCTTTTAATCTTTCCTCATAACTCATCCCCTGTAGCCCTGAATCAGCCTAGTCGCTCTTCTCTGGACCTTCTCTAGTGCTGTTATGTCCTTTTTGTAGCCTGGAGACCCAAACTGCACCCAGTACTCCAGATGAGGCCTCACCAGTGTGTTATAAAGCTTGAGCAGAACCTCCTGTGACTTGTACTCCACACATCAAGGCGCTATATAACCTGACATTCTGTTAGCCTTCTTAATGGCTTCTGAACACTGTCTTGAAGTTGATAGCGATGAGTCCACTATGACTCCTAAATCCTTCTCATAAGGTGGACTCTCGATTTTCAGACCACCCATTGTGTATTCAAATCTCACATTTTTACTTCCTATGAGTAATTCTGTACATTTACTGACATTACATTTCATCTTCCACAAATCTGCCCGAGCCTGTATGCTATCCAAGTCCTTCTGTGATGATATAACGGATTCCAGATTATCTGCTAATCCACCTCCACCATCTTGGGATCATCTGCAAACTTAACCAGCTTGTTACTTATATTTCTATCTAAATCATTTATATTCCTATTAAAAATAGCAGCAGACCCAGCACTGCCCCCTGCTGGTCATCACTGGCCAATTCTGATGAGGTTCCTCACACCATCACCCTCTGCCTCCTCTGTCTGAGCCAATTCTGCACCCAACTAAAAACATCACCCTGAACTCCCAGTTCTTTTAATTTGATGCCCAACCTCTCATGTGGCACCTCATCAAATGCTTTCTGAAAGTCAAGATAAATAATATTATATGATCTACTTTGATCGTATCCTATAGTTGCCTCCTCATAGAATTCCACTGGAATTCACCTACTGGAAGAGGCATTGGTGAGGCCAGCAGGGGGCGCTTGCCCTGTGGTCTGAATGTGGATCCTAATGCCCCCAGTGCACTGATGGGGACACTGTGCTGTAAAAATGACACCGTCCTCGGGATGAGATGTAAAATTGGGATACTGACTCTCTGTGGTCATTATCCTTTGTAAAGAGTAGGAAGTATCCTGATGTTCTGGGCTAGATTGCCCACCACAGCCTTATTCATTCTGGGCCCTTAATCATCCTCCCCAGTCTCTAATTGAGTAACTAAAAGCTAATGTTTCATAAGCATACTGATGCAAAATGGCTGCCTTCACATCATCCAGGTGGATGTTGCACATTAGTGGTGGATGAAGAGGCTCCACACTCACTATGTAAAGCACTTTGAGTAGTGAGAAAAATGCTATATACTGTAAATGTAAAGAATTATTACTATATGGGTGCATTGGCCCAAAAATGCTGCCTCCCTTGCGTATTGGGGAAGCACACGACAGCCTGAAGGCTGTCTCCCCTCTCTGTCCATTTTATAGTCCTGGCCAGGAAAGAGAATGCCATCCATCCCGGCAGGGATATCAATCCAGTGTCTCCATGCATTACAGTCTATTGACATAAATGCCCAACATACACCTGGCATTACATTGGCACACTTGGACATGTCTTACAAACGACACAAAGACCTTCATTCTTTAATGCAGGCATCTGTCCATTACAACAGAGAGAAAACAGAATGTGATGGGGTGATAGTGGGGCAAAGGTATGAAGGGGGAGTTTGTGATAAACAAATAAAAACAAATTCAGTTTTTAACCCATCCAGTAAGTCAGTGTCTGCAGGGTGCTGGTTAGGGCAAACATGAAAGAGAACTGCTTTGTATGCCCAGGCAGACTTCAGCACTGTCTGCTAAAATGTACCAAACAAAGCCTCACATTTCCAGTTGGCATTTACCTGGGTGATGAGGAACTTGGTGAGTCGCTCGGGCAGCCTGCCTTTCTCACTGGACAGGATCATTTCCAGCATGTCCCCGTGCAGCTTCTCCATGACCACAAACACCTTCTCTGGAGTTTCAAACATGCATTCCAGATTGACAATCCCAGGGTGTCGTAGACTCTGAAGAGAGAAAAAGAAAAATAAACCACAGCCCCACCTGTTAACTTGCTGTTCCCCTTGCTATTAAATGATAAGGTGCTGCTGGACCCACTGCTGGAGAACACAAGCAGTTTTCTCAATCACCCCATTCTGGCTTCTTATGAAGACCCCTCACGCCTCCCCATATTCTCTGCAGCTCTTTAAGTCCACATTTCTGCTTCACATTCAACCAGTTGATGCTGCAGACAGAGCAAAACAACATTCCAGCAGACTCTGTCGCCCTCTTGTGGCTGTGTCTTCTATAGCGTGTATAAAGGACAGATTCTCTTTGGACTCTACATTTTTTTCCCCTATCTTTAAACATTTTGTTTTTGGATATCTTCATCCTCTAATCTTCAGTATTCTGGTTCGAACTGGATATATGTAACTCAACAATCTGGCGTATTACAATCATTCTGTCTAGACATTTTGAACCCAAAGCACTTCAGGCATACCAGCTGGACTTCTACATGAGAAGCACCTCCATAACATGATGCTGATATCACCAGTTTTCAACGCAGGGATGGCATTGGTGGCGGTGATAAGCAGTGCCAGGTCTTCGCCAGACATACGGCTTGGAATTCTGTCAAATGAATAGGACAGAGTTTCTCCCCACCCACAATTACAGCAGCTCAGGTAAGCAGAGAGCTGAGGAGACTTCGTGCCAGCAAAGAACTGGGTATAGATGGAGTAACGGCATGACCGCTGAAGGCCTGTGCATTGGAGCTGGGGAGTCCTCTACAGCACATCTTCAACCTGAGCCTGGAACAGGGGAGAGTCCCAAGGCTTTGGAAAACATCTTGCATCACCCCGGTCCCAAAGGTATCACGTCCTAGTGAGCTGAATGACTTCAGGTCTGTCGCTCTGATGTCACATGCGATGAAGACCATGGAGTGGCTGCTGTTTCAACACCTGAGGCCACAGGTCTCAGAGAAGGTGGGAGCGGAGGATGCCATCATCTATATGCTACACCGATCCCTCTCCCACTTGGACAGAGGCAGTGGTGCAGTAAGAATTATGTTTCTGGACTTCTCTAGCGCCTTCAACACCATCCAACCTCTGCCACCTGGTGGCATGGATCATGGACTATCTTACAGACAGACCTCAGTATGTGCGTCTTGGGAACTGCAGGTCTGACATTGTGGTCAGCAACACTGGAGCGCCGCAGGGGACTGGACTTTCTCCAGTCCTGTTCAGCCAACATACATCAGACTTCCAATACAACTCGGAGTCCTGCCACGTGCAAAAGTTCACTGACGACACTGCTATCATGGGCTGCATCAGGAGTGGGCAGGAGGAGGAGTATAGGAACCTAATCAAGGACTTTGTTAAATGGTGCGACTTTAACCACTTACACCTGAACACCAACAAGACCAAGGAGCTGGTGGTAGATTTTAGGAGGCCCAGGCCCCTCATGGACCCCGTGATCATCAGAGGAGACTGTGCAGAGGGTACAGACCTATAAATACCTGGGAGTGCAGCTGGATGATAAACTGGACTGGACTGCCAATACTGATGCTCTGTGTAAGAGAGGACAGAGCCGACTATACTTCATTAGAAGGCTGGCGTCCTTCAACATCTGTAATAAGATGCTGCAGATGTTCTATCAGACAGTTCTGGCGAGCGCCCTCTTCTACACAGTGGTGTGCTGGGGAGGCAGCATAAAGAAGAGGGACGCCTCACGCCTGGACAAACTGGTGAGGAATGCAGGCTCTATTGTAGACACGGAGTTGGACAGTTTGACATCTGTGGCAGAGCGACGGGCGCTGAGCAGGCTCCTGTCAATCATGGAGAATCCACTGCATCCACTGAACAGGATCATCTCCAGACAGAGGAGCAGCTTCAGCGACAGACTGCTGTCACCGTCCTGCTCCACTGACAGACTGAGGAGACCCCACACTATGCGACTCTTCAGTTCCACCCGGGGGGGGGGGGTAAACGTTAACATTATACAAAGTTATTGTCTGTTTTACCTGCATTGTTATCACTCTTTAATTTAATGTTGTTTTTTTTCAGTATGCTGCTGCTGGAGTATGTGAATTTCCCCTTGGGATTAATAAAGTATCTATCTATCTATTATATAGTGCCTTTCACATATCTATCTATCTATTATATAGTGCCTTTCACATATCTATCTATTATATAGTGCCTTTCACATATCTATCTATCTATCTATTATATAGTGCCTTTCACGTATCTATCTATTATATAGTGCCTTTCACATATCTATCTATCTATCTATTATATAGTGCCTTTCACATATCTATCTATTATATAGTGCCTTTCACATATCTATCTATCTATTATATAGTGCCTTTCATATCTATCTATCTATCTATCTATTATATAGTGCCTTTCACATATCTATCTATCTATTATATAGTGCCTTTCACATATCTATCTATCTATTATATAGTGCCTTTCACGTATCTATCTATCTATCTATTATAAAGTGCCTTTCACATATCTATTTATCTATCTATTTATTAAATGTCAATTTGTATCTCACCAAACCAGAGGAAAGTACACATATAATTGAGGACAAATAATCTTGGGAGTTTAAATCTTAACAGGATGGTCCTCCAAGAACAATCTTCTGCTTACTTTACGGGTGTTAACAAAGCTCCAGTAGTAATTTTTAAACAGACAACTTGTGTAATATATGGGGACCGTTATAAAAGCATGCTGAGCTAATGTCACATTTACATGACACCTAGCCGTACGTATGCCTGACTTGCTGACCGATCTCGTCACCAGACCATGTCAGTTCACACGACTGAATATCCCTGGACGTGTCAAATTAGGCGACTGTGGACTGAGCTCCCAGCACACTTGTGCTCGCCCCTTTTTCTGACAGTTATTAATGTGTTGCTTGACAGAGCCGGTGCTGTACTAAGGGTTGTCAGGTACGGCAAGTTCAGCTGCCATCTTAGACTTTTATTTTCTAACCCTAATTCTCCTTTCTGTCATAGTACACAAAACATGAGACATCAGTCAGACGAATTTCTCTTCTGTTTGTCCCAAACTCCTATTCACTGCATTCTGTGGATTCTAATTTAGAAGAAACATTCATTGGCTTTCAGCTCTTATGCACACAGAGCCCACCCTATGACTAAAGACAAAATCAAACCTGTTGTGTGGACCGATGGGCAAAAATGGCAAAACTATCAATTAAAAATGAAACCTACAACACAACAAAGAGGGCAAAAAGTGAAGGAGTCTCGATATTTTCATACACAGCAAAAAGAAAGAAGAGTACCTTTCATACAAATCATGTCCCAAAACATTTCCTTCCACATTTGCTGCTCCACACGTGTGCTGCATTCTTGTTTGGTGAAAGGCGCTATATACCAAAATGGCTGACTGATTAAGCCTAAATGATTTTGCACTCGGCACACAAGCACAGAATTTAAGGCTCCCACAGAGGCAGCAATGGGATCTGAGGCTCCAGCTCGTCTATGATTAAGCCTAGCAGTCGGCGTGATCATTTAAAGAAGGGGTCTTCAAGTTAGGGGGCTTGGGGATGCAGATTTATTTTTTTCCCCCCAATAAAACCTACAGCCACCAATATCCCTCCAGAATTGAAAGGATGAATTAAATGGATCAAAAGAATCTCTCAAGTACCCCTGCACTGGTGAGGGTCCTAATCCAGCGCTACCTTTTTTAGTGTCAAACAACATTCACAAGACAGTCTAAGGTCAAAAACAGAGAATGTGACGCAGCTCCCCCCAGTAACCACACGCCATGCTCCACTCACTCCATGGGTACCTGCAAGATGGCCACTTCATTCCTCAGCTGGCTCTCCTGCTTGGTTGGGAATCTCAGCTTATCAATGACTTTGACTGCAACATCTCTTCCCGTTTTTCGATGTTTTCCTGAGAGTGGGG
The DNA here is from genome assembly GCA_026402145.1 of Polypterus bichir lapradei. NCBI lineage: Eukaryota > Metazoa > Chordata > Cladistia > Polypteriformes > Polypteridae > Polypterus > Polypterus bichir. The sequence continues at coordinate 101,500,724 of JANRMT010062796.1, read as the reverse complement.
ACAGAAAGAGACACCACGTAAGTCATCCAGTAATCAACATTGGGAAAAATCTAATTAAGTACCATGACTTTCGATGTTGGATATAAAGATCTGCAGAAAGCTCATCATCCAAATTCCAGACATCCGCACAAATTCTACTCTAATGTCCCGTAAGTAGAGTGGACTGCAACACCGTCGTCACCAAGGGGACGACTGCACCCTCCACCAGACGTCCGGTCTCCTCATCACTCACTAGTGCCGGCGGCACAGCACACAACTTCAACTTGGTGACCACCGCCAACTCAGACACAGCAGCTGCTGGATCTTAAGACACACGAGTAGGAGTCACAGGGGATGACCAGTGACAGTGCCGTGTGAAAGTCTTCATCTCCTTGTGACACATTAAATCCTGGAATTCAAATGAATTTTTTTGAGGGGTTAGCGCCATTTGATTTACACAACATGCCTACCACTTTGAATGTGCAAAATATTTTTGATTGTGACACAAACAATAATTACGACAAAGAAGCACAAATCCTGAGTGTAGGTATTCACTCACCACCCCCCCCATTACTTTGCAGAGCCCCCTTTTGCTGCAATTCCAGCTGCAAGTCTCTATTAGCTTAGCACATCTCGCCACTGGGATTGTCGCCCATTCATCAAGGCAGATCTGCTCCAACTCCAGCCATCTTACAATACAATTTATTTTTTGTATAGCCCAAAATCACGTAAGGAGGGCCGCAGTGGGCTTTCACAGGCCCTGCATTTTGACAGCCCCCCAGTCTTGACTCTCTAAGAAGACAAGGAAAAACTCCAAAAAAAACAAAAATGGAAGGAACCTTGGGAAAGGCAGTTCAAAGACAGACCCCTTTCCAGGTAGGTTGGGCGTGCAGTGGGTGTCAAAGAGAAGGGGGTCAATACAACACAATACAATACACAGAACAGAACACAAGGAATCCTCAATACAATGCAATAGTACAACAGAAATATTACAAGTACAGAGCAGAATTCAACAGTAGATGATATCACATAAAAGGATTTGGATTTGTTCAGAGTCCTGGAGATCTCAGCCATCAAGCTGCCTCGCCCTATTGGCCATTTCACAACTGAGTCAGCACTGGGCCAGCCAATCCGATGAAAGGACCCCTCTTCCCTGATGATTCCTGCGATCCTCCATCAGAGATGACTTTACCTTAGGCAGGTAACAATCTTCAAGTCATGCCACAGATTTTCCATTCTATTGAGGTCTGGGCTTTGACTTGGACATTCCAAGACATTTCAATGTTTCCAGTGTCGCTTTAGAAGGATGTCTGGGGTCTTTCGTTGTCCTGCTGAAAGGTGAACCTTTGTCCCAGTCTCAAATCTCTGGCAGACTCAAATAGGTTTTCTTGAAGAATTGCGCTGTATTTAGTACCACCCATCGTTCCTTCAATCCTGACCAGTTTCCCTGTCCCCACCAAATGATGCTTTACGGTGGGAATGGTGATCTCAGGGTGATGGGAAGAATTGGGTTTGTGCCACACATGGTGTTTCCCATGGTGGTCAAAAACTTCACTTTTAGTCTCACATGTCTCAGAGAACCTTTTTCCATGTGTTTGGAGAATCCGCCACATGCTGTTTGGGCAAACTCCAGATGTGTTTTCTTATTTTTTATCTTTAAGCAATTGCATTTTTTCTGGCTCTGTGGAGTGTACAGCTTAAAGTGGTCCTTATGGACAGATACCCTCACCTCAGGTTGTGGGTCTTTGCAGCTCCTTCATTGCTCTGAACAAATCCAAATCCTATTATGTGATATCATCTGTTAGATTCTGCTTTGTACTTGTAATATTTCTATTATATTGCATTGAGGATTCCTTATGTTTTGTTCTGTTCTGTGTATTGAATTATATTGACTCCCTTTTTTTGACACCCACTGCACTCCCAACCTACATGGAAAGGGGTCTTTCTTTGAACTGCCTTTCCCAAGGTTTCTTCCATTTTTTTATTTTTGGGGGAGTTTTTTCTTGTCTTTTTAGAGAGTCAAGACTGGGGGGCTGTCAAAAGGCAGGGCCTGTTAAAGCCCATTGCGGCCCTCCTTGTGTGATTTTGGGCTATACAAAAAATAAATTGTATTGGGTTGTGTTGCTGCGGTGGTCTGGCGCCCTGTCTGGGGTTTGTTTCCTGCCTTGCGCCCTGTGTTGGCTGGGATTGGCTCCAGCAGACCTGGATGGCCCTGTAGTTAGGATATAGCGGGCTGGATAACGGATGGATGGATGTATTGGGTTGTGTTGTTCTCCTTGGTGTCTTGTTGCACTTCTGATGAATGCCCTCCTTGCCCAGTCTGTAAAGTGGGTGACCATCTCTTGTTCAGGTATGTAGTGGTGACATATTCTTTCACACTTTGTTGTAATGGATTTAATGGGATTTTCAAAGTTTTGGATTTTTTTTTTTTTTATAACCCAACCCTGATCTCTGCTTCTCCACACCTTTGTCTCTGACCTGTTTGGGGTGCTCCATGGACTTCATGTTACTTGCTTGGTGGTTTTTCAAAGTCAGGTGGCCTCAGAACAGGTTTATTTATACTGACATCATGTGACACAAAGACGGACCCTAATCAACTAATCATGTGACTTGTGAAGTTAATTGGCTGAACCAGATCTTATTTAGGGATTTCATAGCAAAGAGAATGACTGTACATATATATATACATATATATATATATATACATATACATATACATATATATACATATATATATATACATATATATATATGAGAAAGTGCATCCTGGCCAGGGAGGAGCATGGATTATTACCTGGATGGGAGGCCCAAGAGAGGTGATGGTCGGATTGGCTCAGCGGGTAAAAAGATAACTCTGTGCCCAGCTGGTACAAAATAATGGAACTTGGGAATGGTTTCGTCCCCCATGCGCTAGGTGACAGTGGTCCTTGTATTAGCACCCAGTTGGGCCACCTGCAGGGCTGCTAAGGAAGTGGAGTCTGGAAGTGCATCCCTGTAGGGGTCCCTTAGGATTGGTAGAGGGTGCTGTCAGGGGAAGACCACCCTACTTTGTCTATGGCCTGGAAGTGCTTCCTAGAGGAGAAAAAATGGCACTGGAAACATTTCTATGTCCAGCATAAAAGGAAGCCCACAGCCACACATGGACGAGTCAGAGTCGGGAGGTAGCAGGCAAAACTTAGTGGAGGTAGAGCAGGAGAGAGAACTGCTAGTTTATTGGTCATTTATTGTATAATTGTATCCAGACCAAACTGTAAAATGCTTTAACTATTAAACCAATTAAAGTCCCAAACACACTTGAATGTCACACCTTGAGAGCATTTAACTTATTATAATGTATTTTTAAGGTCTTTGCTGCCATCTACTGGGCAATATTGACAATGCCAGACTTTAATTCTTTTGAATATGGTTGGGGGGATGCAAGAAGTTAAGACAACCTGAATGAACAGTTCACAACTGTTGCTTTGTTTCATTATTAATGTTTAAGCTCAGGATGTTACAGCTCTATAACCAGCTGAGATTTTAGTAAATATTATCTGCTACGTGTAGACAGACAGACAGGCAGGCAGACAGACAGACAAATGTTGCATTGCTTTGAGGAATCCCATATCAAATGGCATTTAAAGAGACATATGCATTTCATTTGTCATTCCAACAGATGGTGCATCACAAACATTAAAACTGCTTTATTTAACCTCATACCAAATGCATTAGGCACTATCAACAATAATGCTGAAGTCAACATTGATTACTTATCTTTCAACTCCTCTCAGAAGGGTAAAACAGCTAGTAAAAGGATTAATATCTATGTGTCTGTCTATCCATCCAGTTCCTATATCTCCATTATGCCAAAATATGACACAACACAAACATTTTTAGCAATGAAACAATTTGCATTCATCAGTCCAATAGATGGGGCAACTCAAACATCTACCATTGCTTTTTACAAATCCCAAACCAAATGGCATATACCAGAGACATGTTGTTCCAACAGATGGTGCATCACGAACATTTTTAGTAATGAAATGCATTGCATCTGTCATTCCAACAGACGGCACCTCACAAACATTAACTTTGCTTTTACTAAACTCAGAACAAATGGCATATAACAGAGACATATGCATTGCCTGGTGCACTGCAAACGTTAACATCGAGATATACGTTGATTAATTAGGTTTCAGACCATCTTAGATGGATAGCACAGCAGGAATAAAGGATAAGTGTCTGTGTGACTGTTTGTGTGCCCATCTGGTTGCTGGGTCACTGTCATTCCAAAATATGGTGCATCAAAAACATTTTTAGTAATAAAATGCAAAGCATTTGTACTTCCAACAGATGGTGCATAACAAACATTAACACTGCTTTTACAAGGCCCATACCAAATG
>JANRMT010062796.1:101481189-101491808 GCA_026402145.1 Polypterus bichir lapradei | reverse complement strand
GATAGATAGATAGATAGATAGATAGATAGATAGATAGATAGATAGATAGATAGATAGATAGATAGATAGATATTGCATTGCTTTGAGGAATCCCATATCAAATGGCATTTAAAGAGACATATGCATTTCATTTGTCATTCCAATAGATGGTGCATCACAAACAGTAAGACTGTTTTATGAATCCCATACCAAAAGTCATATAACAGAGACATAGATTGGGAAAACTAGAAGAATATGCAAAGGTTAGATTTTCCATATTGGGCCAACACCCCAGGTCAGCATCAGCTATAGTACAATTGTGTGTGTCTGTGTGTATACAGTGTACGATCAATTAAATATAGACAGATGTGAAAAGAGCAATATAATAGATAGACAAAGAGATAGATGTAAAAAGGCACTATATAATAGACAGATTGATTTATGCTAGGTTTAGATAGATAGATAGATAGATAGATAGATAGATAGATAGATAGATAGCATACTATAAAATAGAAGTTAAATATCTCTAGTATTTAACTATCTATTACCTAGTTTCTATTATATCTATGTTTTATAAAACACCTTTCAAATCTATCAATATATAACTATAAAGGTACATAAGGCACTATATAGTTGATAGAGAGATACAAAAGACAGCATATAACAGACACTAGGTGCTACATAATACCTACAACACATAGATAAATATGAACTGTTCTTTATAAACGATAGGTAGATGACAAAGTGATATAATAGGCAGATATTCATCACCCCAGTATGACTCTGTTTTTAGGCCTGCTTGCCCCTCTTCTCAAAATGCACTAACTTACTGCGTGGGATGTGCCCCGTAGAGGTGGGTTGATCCTGAATGATGATTGGCATAAGAGCCTGACGAATGGTGCTCTCCCAAGCCTTGGCCACCTCCACGTCCACTGCCAAGTAATTATTTGAAAAATCTCTGGAAGGAGCTACTTCACCCACAAAGTAGCGGACATTGGCTGTTACAATCTCAAAGCAGTGGGGATTTGTGCCAGGAGGAATGAGGCTGAAGTCTTGGGCAGGTTGAATTTGAAGAATTTCTGAGAGGGGGAGCTCCTGTATGGCAAAAAAATGCAGAATATCTTTAGTAGTTAATGATAAAAGAACCACATATGAGATGTACAGTATAAGGGTGTTGTACCGTATGTTTATTTCACACAAATTAAAACAGTATTTGGCGATTCTAAATTGTCCCTAGTGTGTGCTTGGTGTGTGTGTGTGTGCCCTGCGGTGGGCTGGTGCCCTGCCCGGGGTTTGTTTCCTGCCTTGTGCCCTGTGTTGGCTGGGATTGGCTCCGTGACCCTGTAGGTAGGATATAGCGGGTTGGATAATGGATGGATGGATGCACTATGCATATGCGCAAAAACACATACACACACAGTGTATATACCCAGTTTGTATGCACAACAAAATGTATGACATGTATGTATGTATAGAGTAAATTGAATTGTGTGAAGTGGGTCTGTACCTCTTTATGAATCTTCATGGGGGATCTCAACCAAACCTTCTCTTTGACTGAGAGTGGACACATTGTGGCACATGAAGCTTCATAGGGCCCCCCCTTCTCCATTTAAATGAATGACACTGTATTGTCATGAACAGCATAATTTGGTTTAACTTAAAGCACTGGTGGGCGACATGGTGGTGCAGTGGGTAGCGCTACTGCCTCGCAGTTAGGAGACTTGGGTTCGCTTCCCGGGTCCTCCCTGCGTGGAGTTTGCATGTTCTCCCCATGTCTGCATGGGTTTCCTCCCACAGTCCAAAGACATGCAGGTTATGTGCATTGGCGATCCTAAATTGACCCTAGTGTGTGCTTGGTGTGTGTGTGCCCTGCGGTGGGCTGGCTCCCTGCCCGGGGTTTGTTTCCTGCCTTGTGCCCTGTGTTGGCTGGGAATGGCTCCAGCAGACCCCCATGACTCTGTTGTTGGATAATGGATGGATTAAAGCACTGGTATATTCAATTTCCTATCATTATACAGTGCATATCATTTAAAAGCACTCATGTACACAACATACATTATATAAAAGTTAAAGATAGAATGCAGCACTGTACACATAACGTACTGCCTAGACGGCCACAACAAAAGTTCTCCCCAACTGTGACTGACTGCCTCCGGTCTTGTTGCCATAATTCCTTATGCTAACATCCAATCTCCCCCTCGCTCTCTTCCTCTGTCTGTCTGTCCTCTCACTCTCTCTCTCTATCCTATCTGTCTGTCTGTCTGTCAGATGCCGACGTGTTTTTTCTTTTAACGCAGCAGAGCAGTTGTCATGTGCATACCTTGTAATACTTGGTGGTTGTGTCATTCTGGAAGAGGATGATGCACTTGCTGTCGAGTCTCCAGTAGTGTCGCTTCCTCTGCAGAGAAAAATTCAGATGTTATGAGGAAAGGGGAAGCAGAAGAGGATTAAAAAAAAAAGAGAGAGAAAAAAAATGAGCAACAAAAGCAGTAGGGGTCTGATGGTAAGAAAAGAAAAAATAAAAAATCCACAAAGATTGTCATAGCAATATCCACCAACTTGAGCACATCATCTTTTTTTAGCGTGTATGTGTATCACAGTGCACTCTTATCAGTATGTGTTTATAAACTCCGTGGCAACTTTATTAGGTACACCTGTTCAACTGCCTGTTAACATAAATATCAATCAGCCAATCACATGATAGCAACTCAATGCATTTCGTCCTGTAGACATTGTCAAGAAGCATCAGAATGGGGAAGAAAGAGAACTGAAGTGACTTTGAATGTGACATGGCTGGTGGTGCCAGACAGGCTGCTCTGAGTATTTCAGAAACTGCTGATCTACTGGGAATTTCACACACAACCATCTCTAGGGTTTACAGAGAATGGGCCAAAAAACAGAAAATATCCAGTTAACGGCAGGTCAGAGGAGAATGGTCAGACTGGTCTGAGCTGATGGAAAGGCAACAGGAACTCAAATAAGCACTCATTACAACTGAGGTGTGCAGAAGAGCAGCTCTGAACACACAACACATCAAACCTTGAATCAGGTGGGCTACAGCAGCAGGAGACCACACTGGGTGACACTCCTGTCAGCTAAGAACAGGAAACTGAGGTTACAATTGTCACGGGCTCACCAAAATGAGACAAATAGAAGATTTGAAAAACGTTGCCTGATCTGATGTGCCTCGATTTCTGCTGCAACATTCAGATGGTAGGGTCAGAATTTGGCATCAACAACATAAAGTATGGATCCATTCTGCCTTGTATCAACAGTTCAGGCTGGCGCTGGTGATTTAATTTGCAGGGGAAATTTTCTTGGCACACTTTGGGCCCCTTAGTACCAACTGAACATCATTTAAATGGTACAGCCCACCTGAGTACTGTTGCTGACCACGTCCATCCCTTTATGACCGCCATCTCCTGAATGCTCCTTCCAGCAGGATAACACACCATGTCACAAAGATCAGATCATCTCAAATTGTTTTTTTGAACATGACAATGAGTTCACTGGACTGAAATGGCCTCCACAGTCACCAGATCTCAATCCAGTTGAGCACCATTGGGATGTGGTGGGACAGGAGATTCACATCACAGATGTGTAGCTGACAAATCTGCAGCAACCATGTGATGCTGTCATGTTAATATGGAGCAAAATCCCTGAGGAACATTTCCAGTATCTTGTTGAATCACCGCCATGAAGAATTAGGGCAGTTCTGAAGGCAGCAGAGCCGGCCTTAGGGCGAAGCGAACGAAGCGACCACTTAGAGCCACAGCGCCCAAGGTTTTTTTTTTTCCTGTGATGCGACGCTGCTGCGGAGGGCCCAATGGAGCAATAGACTCCTTCACTCCAACCTCTATTACTAATTTTTTTTATATATATAATTCACGGGCAACATATTCCATCACCCAATTACTCCACCTAATTGTCAGTGTGTTATGGTTACGGTTGTCAGTGTCAAACGGAAATCGTCAAAAAGTGATGGTTGTAGATGCCGGGAAAACGCATTTCTGCAGCTCAGAATGCAGGAAATCGCTTGCCGGCCGAGGCTTTGCCCCGGACCCCCTAGCTGTAGGGGTCAGTCCCCTTACGGGGCCCTCGGTATCAGTTTGCTTCGGGCCCCAAATTGTCTAGGGCCGGCTCTGAAGGCAGAAGGGGGTCCAACCAGGTACTAGCAAGGTGTACCTAATAAAGTGGCCAGTGAGTCTATAGTGCCTTTTATCTAAGGCCTTTTAGGAAACACTGTGCAAATCATAGTCACTCTTCAGATCATATATAGTGCCTTTTATTGCACACTATCTAAACCAGGGGTGCCCACACTTTTTTGGCTTGCGAGCTACTTTTAAAATGACCAGGTCGAAATGATCTACCTACATTAAAAATTATATATATACAGTATATATATTGTGGCGGACAGCCGGGTCCCATGCCCGGCAGGGACGCCCCTTCTACATCTGTTCCGGGGGAGCAACCATGGGCAGCTCAGTACCTCCCCTGGGACGCTTGGTGGCAGCCTCCCTGGCTGACGGTGACTCCCCAACCTCCCGCAGGGCTCCATGGGAGATGAAGTCCTGCACAGCTTGGTTGGGGCCCAGGGTGGCCGCTAGGGGCGGCTGTCTGGTTTCAACAGCCTGGCTGGACGAATCTTCAGCCCCACCCGGAAGTGCAATTAGGACCAGGTGGTCAAGCACCTGGAACACTTCCGGGTGGGCTATAAAAAGGGCCAGTCACCACCACTCAAGGAGCCAGAGTCGGGAGGAGGAGACTAAGCTTGAGGAGGAGTGGTGGAATAGGAGAAAGAGAGTGTTTTTGGTTGTATTTGTGCTTTGGGACTGTGTTGGGCTGTGTGGCACGGGGAAGACGTGTCCCACAGCTGCAGACAATTAATAAACTTTGTTATCACTTTGTACGTGCTTCTGCGTCAGTCTGTGCCAGGTCGGGCGCTTATATAGCGCCTTATTACACTATATATATATATATATATATATATATATATATATATATATATATATATATATATATATACACAGTGCATCCGGAAAGTATTCACAGCGCATCACTTTTTCCACATTTTGTTATGTTAGTCTTATTCCAAAATGGATTAAATTCATTTTTTTCCTCAGAATTCTACATACAACACCCCATAATGACAACGTGAAAAAAGTTTACTTGAGGTTTTTGCAAATTTATTAAAAATAAAAAAACTGAGAAAGCACATGTACATAAGTATTCACAGCCTTTGCCATGAAGCTCCAAATTGAGCTCAGGTGCATCCTATTTCCCCGATCATCCTTGAGATGTTTCTGCAGCTTCATTGGAGTCCACCGGTGGTAAATTCAGTTGACTGGACATGATTTGGAAAGGCACACACCTGTCTATAGAAGGTCCCACAGTTGACAGTTCATGTCAGAGCACAAACCAAGCATGAAGTCAAAGGAATTGTCTGTAGACCTCCGAGACAGGATTGTCTCGAGGCACAAATCTGGGGAAGGTTACAGAAAAATTTCTGCTGCTTTGAAGGTCCAATTGAGCACAGTGGCCTCCATCAGTCGTAAGTGGAAGACGTTCGAAACCACCAGGACTCTTCCTAGAGCTGGTCGGCCATCTAAACTGAGCGATCGGGGGAGAAGGGCCTTAGTCAGGGAGGTGACCAGGAACCCGATGGTCACTCTGTCAGAGCTCCAGAGGTCCTCTGTGGAGAGAGGAGAACCTTCCAGAAGGACAACCATCTCTGCAGCAATCCACCAATCGGGCCTGTATGGTAGAGTGGCCAGACGGAAGCCACTCCTTAGTAAAAGGCACATGGCAGCCCGCCTGGAGTTTGCCAAATGGCACCTGAAGGACTCTCAGACCATGAGAAACAAAATTCTCTGGTCTGATGAGACAAAGATTGAACTCTTTGGTGTGAATGCCAGGCGTCACGTTTGGAGGAAACCAGGCACCGCTCATCACCAGGCCAATACCATCCCTACAGTGAAGCATGGTGGTGGCAGCATCATGCTGTGGGGATGTTTTTCAGCGGCAGGAACTGGGAGACTAGTCAGGATAAAGGGAAAGATGACTGCAGCAATGTACAGAGACATCATGGATTAAAACCTGCTCCAGAGCGCTCTGGACCTCAGACTGGGGTGACGGTTCATCTTTCAGCAGGACAACGACCCTCAGTACACAGCCAAGATATCAAAGGAGTGACTTCAGGACAACTCTGTGAATGTCCTTGAGTGGCCCAGCCAGAGCCCAGACTTGAATCCGATTGAACATCTCTGGAGAGATCTTAAAATGGCTGTGCACCGACGCTTCACATCCAACCTGATGGAGCTTGAGAGGTGCTGCCAAGAGGAATGGGCGAAACTGGCCAAGGATAGGTGTGCCAAGCTTGTGGCATCATATTCAAAAAGACTTGAGGCTGGAATTGCTGCCAAAGGTGCATCGACAAAGTATTGAGCAAAGGCTGTGAATACTTATGTACATGGGATTTCTCCGTTTTTTTATTTATAATAAATTTGCAAAAACCTCAAGTAAACTTTCTTCATGTTGTCATTATGGGGTGTTGTGTGTAGAATTCTGAGGAAAAAAAATGAATTTAATCCATTTTGGAATAAGGCTGTAACATAACAAAATGTGGAAAAAGTGATGCGCTGTGAATACTTTCCGGATGCACTGTATATATATATATATATATATATATATATATATATATATATACTGAGTATACTTTATGCATAAAATATACGTTCTCGTACCTTGCATAACTGAATAACCTTTATGGCACAATAACAATTCAATACATTTATAGTCACTACAGTATTTGGATTTAATAATCTTCATGTGGGAAAAGGCTGACTCACATAAATAAGTAGAGCCGAATAATGCAGTCAAGGAGGCAGCACATTTCCTCATGTTTGGGTACTTTTCCTCTGTGAGTAAGTTCAAAACTGTCCATGATCCCCATACTTCAGCTGAAGGTCATCCTGTAGTGTCAAAATCTCTTCCTCCACTGTAGACGAGTTTTAGGTGAAACAGTGTTGCAATTTCTGATGCGAGTGAATCACCCTCAACATCTTCCCTAAATGGATAGCACTTAAAGGTAGCGATTGGCTCAAGTAAAGCTCAAAGTCTGGCAGACAATTTTCAATCTGCTCTGTATAACGGATGCTGTCAAGTTGTGCACACGCCTTTCATTGCGTCTCCAGCTCTGACGCGAGGTTTTGGATGTTCCCCAAATCAAGGCGCTGAAAAATGACGGCTGTCTGATTAACAGCGATTTTAGTTCCCTCTCCTTTCTCTTTCTCAGATCGCTTTTCGGAAGGAAGTCAGTTTCGTAGTTTTTATGAACAGTTCGAAAGTGCCTACCCACATTTTCCTTCTTTGGAATAGCAATGATAGATTGACAGATCAGACAAACGCACTTTGATTGTGACATTGTGAGAGAAAAAAATCCAATCTAATTCCACATCCAGCCCATAAAAAACGATTTTTTTTTTTTAATTCCTTCTTTAGTCGATATAAATTGGAAGGCTAACTAGATCACTTAGATAGCCGGAGTTTTGCAGTAGCTCACGTGTTTGATCGCGCGTGCGGGATGACCAGTGTGTTAGAAGAATCCAGATCTCAGACTGGCCGCCCTGTATGTCAATCAAGTGGCAAATGCCATAGGGAGGAGATGTGATAGACTAACGTTTTAAATGCAACGTGATCTGCCTGCACTACCTTTGCGATCTACTGGTCGATCGCGATCGACACATTGGGCACCCCCGATCTAAACTCTCTGAAAACACAGCACATCAGCTCCATAAAGTCACAGCAGTCACACTATTGACTTCATATAGTGCCTTTCATAATGCACGCTATCTAAGCTGGCAGAAAGCACAACACAATTTAATGTATATTTTTCACAGTGCCCCCTATGTGAGGAAATACCATACAAATCAACACAATTATTTTTATAAAAACGTGTATACTGTACACTACCTAAACGATCAAGGAAAAAGTGAACATTTACTTTATACAGATTTTTATTCTATGGAAAAATGCTAAAGCAATCAGTAAATTTCTAATTTATATTTATAATGTGCACTTAAAGTGCTCTACAAATCAACATGTGCTTTGTACACAACTTTCCACCACCGTGCATTCTTCAAATCAACCTGTTTCTTCAATATAGCGTCTTTTATAGAGCACAATATCTATTATAATGTGCCAGTTTGGCTAATATAGACGTTTTCACAGTGTATTGTGTAAGAAAATTCTATCCAAAAAAAAAACTGTTTTAATTCTACGTAGCGCCTTTTCTGGTCTTTGTTTTCCCCACAAGTTTTCACAGAGCCATTGACCAGTATGACGCCCAATGCGTCCAACGTCACTCAGCATCTTCTTTGCTTACCAGAGTGTCCTTATTGGTGTAGTGGACCATCCAGCCCTCTTTAATGGTGGTACTGGACTTGCGTGTGGTCTGTCGGACTGACTGCACCACTCTCATCAGGGGGATGTAGCCCACGGAGCTGAACAAGAGACAGAGACAGCAGAGCACAAGTTCACAATTTGCACTACGCAAAGCTGCACTCCAGACGGGCCAGTCAGTTCAGTCCAGCCCTCACAAGGGGCCCAGCCACACCTTGCCCACCCCTTTCGACCCCTCTCAGTACCTTTGGGCTCCACCTTCTCCATCCTGTGGGAAGCTGTTTTCGGAGTGAGATCCTGGGATGATGCCAGAATCGTCAGAATCATCCATCAGGGAAGACTTGTCTGGGTCAGTGTACTCCATCGGCTCGTCTGGGTCCGGGCAGGGGCTCAGCAGATCTGAGGGGTGGGCACACATTTAAATGTTAGTATACACTTCCTTCAAATAAAAAGACAGAGAAGTAATGGTGAAAAGAAAAGCTGCTCGCCCTCGGCCTGACTACAGCAAGTCTGGTTAACAAGGGGAGTGCTGGTCACTAAAGGAAGTCAGTCCACTGCCCAGTTCTCCAAAATCCCATCAATGCACTTCCTCCAGGTGCGAGTCAGGCTATAGCTAGTGTGTCAGATGGAATGTGGGAATCAGCTATGGCGGTCATGCCAACTCCATCTCAGGCTGCACACACCCAAACACACACACACTGGGGTCAATATAGCAAACTGATGGCATTGGCCTGTAGGTCCATCTATACAGAAGATGCAAACACCCCAGCAAGAGTTGTGTGCTGGCAACACCACCCATTAAGCCAACATGCAGCTTGACATGCAATGTGTCCCTCCATCTGTGGAGTTTGTCCCTCAGTGATGTGAGCTGAGTAAGCTTCTAGCGATTAAAATCTCAGCCAGCCAGATTTCCTAACGTTTATACAGTGCCTTTCCAGTATCAGCAGTTTTCTGAAGTGCTTTCAAAGTTCACCATTCGAGTGTAATTTCAAACATTCAACCGTTCAGTATCAGCGCTAGAAGGTGTGATGGACAGCCGGCGTTTCAGTCTGGCCGGGACGTCCCTCAACTGAAAGAAAGAGCCTTTTTAGGGTACTACATCCCCCTGGATGCTAGATGGCAGCTCCCCTGGACGGAAATGGTTCCCCAGATTCCCGCAGGGCAGCATGGGACATGGAGTCCGACTCTTCAGCCCTGTTGGGTTCTCTGGGTGCCGCCAGGGGGACTATTACGGTGACACTAACCTGGAATTACTTCGGAGTCACGAGGATGGAAACTGGCAGTACTTCCGGGATATCCGAAGAAGGCGTTTGATCCGGAGAAGGAATACTTCCGGGTCATGGACTTTAAAAGGACTATGGAAAACCCAGCAGATTGGGCTGGAGTTGGGTGGTAGAGGAACGGAGCTGCTGGGAGTGGAGGATTGGTTATTGTGATTATTCTTATTATTATTGATTTGGAGAATTGTGGAGTGTGCATTTTATTCAAGAATATTATCAAAGAATCTTCTTGGTGCTTTTAAACGTGTGTCCTGGGCGTCTGTCTGGTGGGTTTAACGGGGTAGCAGCGCCTCCAGAGTCCACAAAGGTTATGGGGCAGCAATGCCTGCAAAGGAGGAACAACTCTTGGCCGGGATGCCAGTCCATAAAAGCTCACTGGCATTGAGCTGATTTCGACGGGTCCATCAGCCTAAACTGCATATCTCAGAGATCACAAGAGTGCCAGGAAGAAATGTCAAATAGACACACACAGGGTACAGACAAGCTCTACACAGACCACGTCAGCTGATTTTCAATCTGTATTTTATATAGTGCCTTACACAGAATGCAGCATAAACTGTGCACTTTTTACAATTTTATATTGGGCCTTTCATGGACTGCAGCACCATTAGGAACTCCCTACACTATGTCAGTCTATATTTCATATAGTGCCTTTTACAGAATGCAACACTACTGTGCACTTTATAAATGACGCAGTCTATATTTTATATAGTGCCTCTGATGGAATGCAGCATCACTGCAGGGTCACTTAAAGTGACTCAGTTTGCATTTTGTATGGCGCCTTTCACATAATACAGCACACTGGGCACTTTTTACATTCAGTCAGGCTGTACTTTATATGGTGCCCTCCATGGAATGCACAACCACTGCACACTTTTTACACCAGGCCTATTATTATTATTGTCAATATCATATAATAATAATAATAATAATAATAATAATAATAATAATAATAATAAT
>JANRMT010062796.1:101434095-101481179 GCA_026402145.1 Polypterus bichir lapradei | reverse complement strand
ATAATAATAATAATAATAATAATAATAATAATAATAATAATAATAATAATAATATTTCTTATTTGGCAGACACTTTTATCTAAGGTCACTTACTATATTTGAGAGGTATAATTGGTTACATTTCTTTTGTTTTTCCTATTGGAGCACAGGGGGGTGACGTGACTTGCTGAGGGTCACACAGTATCAGCAGTAGGGATCTGAACCCCCAACATCAGGGTGTGAAGTGCAGCCATGCAGCACACTGTGCACTTGTTACATTAAGTCAGCCTGTGTTTTATATCATGCCATTCATGGAATGCAGCACCACTGCACACCTATTATATAAATGTCAGTGCATAATTTATATGGTGCCTTTCATGAAACGCAGCAGACTGTGCACTTTTTACATTCAGTCGGGCCGAGCTTTTTATAGTGCCCTCCATGGAATACACGACTACTCTACACTTTTTACACAAGGCCTATTATTATTATTATTATCATCATCATCGTCATCATCTTATTTGGCTGACACTTTTATCCAAGGCCACTTACAACATTTGAGAGATATATTTGGTTACATTTCTTTTGGTTTTCCAACTGGAGTGCCGGCAGGTGAATTGACTCGCTCAGGGTCACACAGTGTCAGTAGTAGGATCTCAACCCACAACATCAGGGTTTGAAGTGCAAAGCTATAAACACTGTGCTATGTAGTGCCTGAAAATAGTTTTATATGCTATACATTACTTTTTATAGAGTGTCTTTCATGGAATGCAGCACCACTTTGCATTTATTTTTACATTCTGACAGTTTGTAATTTATATATTGCCTTTAGAGGAATGCCTTTTTACATTTGGTCTTTTTTTTTGATTTATATAGTGCCTTTCATGGAAAGCAGCACTACCTATTCACTTTTTATATTAAGTCAGTCTATATTTTATATGGAATTCAGCAGCACCACTGAACAATTTTTGTACTCAGTCTATATTTTATATGGCGTCTTCCATGGATTGCAGCACCACCATGCACTTTTTGCATTCAGTTTGTGGTTTATATAGTGCCTTTCATGGCATGTGGCACCACTGTACACCTTTTTATATAAAAGTCAGTGTATATTTTATATGGTGCCTTTCATGAAATGCAGCACACTGTGCACTTTTTACATTGAGTCGTGCAGAGCTTTATATAGTGCCCTCCATGGAATACACAACTACTCTACACTTTTTACACAAGGCCTATTATTATTATCATCATCATCATCGTCATCTTATTTGGCTGACACTTTTATCCAAGGCCACTTACAACATTTGAGAGATATAATTGGTTACATTTCTTTTGTTTTTCCAACTGGAGTGCCGGTAGGTGAATTGACTCGCTCAGGGTCACACAGTGTCAGTAGTAGGATCTCAACCCACAACATCAGGGTCTGAAGTGCAAAGCTATAAACACTGTGCTATGTAGTGCCTGAAAATAGTTTTATATGCTATAAATTACCTTTTATAGAGTGTCTTTCATGGAATGCAGCACACTGTGCACTTTTTACATTGAGTCAGCCTGTGTTTTATATGGTGCCTTTGACAGAATGGAGGACCACAAACAACTTTTTACACAACTGAAAACGTTCTGTGGGGTTCACCATCATGTCAGGACGTGTGAGACTGCGCTGCTAATTACTGTGCTGTCTGCTGTTCAGACTTATCAAGCTCCCTTTCATTTAGTGCCTCTAAAGGAATCCATCATTTCATGTCTTGCTTGTGTATTTCAGACACATTTTAAAAGCGGAGCGGCACAGTAAATAGCCCTGCTGCCTCCCAGGTTCCATCTCCAGAAGTTGTCCGTATGGAGTCTGTATGTTCTTCCAGTATCTACATAGATTTCCTTTGGGTACCCTACTATTCCTCCCTACATTTCCCCTTAAAGAGGTGGGTGGTTAGTTTAATGGGGGATTCCATATCATCCCATTTTGAGAGAGTGTTTCTTAATGGACATCAATGGCTAATCTGTGCCTAGTTTCTGATGCTGCCAGGGGAGGCTCCTTTAGGAAGGTTTCAGAACGTTCTGCTCTATTTTATAAGTCTTTAAAATGCTCTCCTATTCTCCAGTGTGCCACTCAGCTGCCCCACTTGACATTTGTTTCTATACATTTTTCTTATAATTTGAACTCTGCCATCCTAACAGACCACCAGCCTGTGCCCTTACTTTTTACCCCTTATGCCAGTCTACTTAAGAGACTCCCACAGCATGTGCTGGCCTAACTCAGTGGCTTACATGGAAATGCTCTTTCTCTACTAGGACTGCAGTTCTCTCTGTGACCACACGAGGGCAGACTCGATCCAAGCGAATCCCGAGTCAGCTGAGTGGCCTCCTTTAACAAGACCTTAGTGCGGATTGTGGTGGGCCCGGTATGTGTTATGTTGGGTGGTGGGGCTTTTCGTGCCCCATGCCAAATGTGAGTAATCCCCAGAATAAAATAAAGATGGTGAGCCAAACCCACTCATAGCACACCTCCATTGATGATGGTCTCACCGAGGCAGTCGTTGGGAACTTTAGCAGCACAGCGCTTGTGGCAGTTAAACTTGCAATCTGAAACGAAACAAAGAGAAACAAGACAGTAAAGAAAATGGTAGAGGACATTGTCACCTTAAGGTATGTGCAGCCAAAGTGTCCGACATTCTGGTGGGACAGGACAAGAAGACAGACTTCTAGAGGGCCAGCTGACATCTGGTTACCTCTGAATCAGCTCAACCACCCTTTGAGCTGCACCCCAGCCATATAGAATCTCAAAGTAACACACACACACACTTTATGAGGACGCAGGAGCGTGAGGTCCACAAGGATGATGATGATGATGATGCCCTTCCTCGGAGTTATACGCTGGCATCACCTGATCATCACAAAATTATCCCAACCATACCTGCGCCAAAATTGTGGTGGTCTCATCTTCTAGCTGTGCTCTGCAGAATTGCAGACAATGACGCATGGCACTAAGCATTCTGGGATATCACAGGCTCATTGAACTTGATACCGGCTAACCTGAACACTACATACTGTACACGGGGTAATTCAGATAGCATGGGTGTACTGTAGGTGGGCTTTTGACTCTCTACCTCACCTCCCCTTCCTCTCAAACCTAGAGAGAAGGCTATTATGAAATGGGTGATGCGATAATACATACCACCATACTCTGGACCCCCTAAAGCAAAACCCGAGTTAAGATCAAGCTCTGCATTCTTGGGGTGCCGACTTACCTTTGCACTGCAAGCCTTGCCTAAAGAGCCCTTTGAGCAGCTTCTTGCAAAACTGGCAGACGGTGGGCCGGGTGTAGGAGTGGATGACGAACGTGTGGGGTACCTTGACTTTGGAAAGCAGCATCTTGTCCAGTTGAATGGGGCGGCCAGAGTAAAGCCGACGCGTAGAGTTCCCCACGTCACTGTGCGACAGAGACTGGAAGAGAGAAAAGGTGAAGGATGTTACAAAAATACACAGTAGGGGGCGCTATATAAGAAGAGCTCAATGGAGGGTTAATAGGATAAGCACTTTGGTGTGAACGGCCGCGTCACGCTGAGGTGAAGTATGCAAAACTGAGCCGCCATAGCACCCTCGGTTCATACCAGTATAAAACACACTTGTTGTATAAAAGCGAAAGAACGGGACTCAACAGAATGTGCGTTTCATAATATAATTGCTATTTTGTTTGCACACCTAATATAACATTCTCTGCAATGTTCAAGCCTTAATTCTGAATGGCGACTCTTTCAAATGATGCAGTCACACTCGGCTCTGTGAAGCAGTTTATAGTGCAGCACTTCGGACCTGAAAGAGAGCACCGAAAGTCTGCCAAGGACTCCACCGATCAACTGTATATAGCGCCTTTTACCAGCAGCAGTACAACAAGGAGGTTTTATAAAATGGATTAGCATGCTGCATGTAGGAAAGGTTCACAGATGCACCAATACCTCTATCAAAAAACTTCATATAGCGCCTTTCATAGTAGGGCTGTGGAGTCGGAGACAATTTTGGGTACCTGGAGTCGAGGTCGGAGTCAGCAAAAATGTACCGACTCCTAATAAATTTAAATTGCAAGGAAAAAAAATAAAGTTTATAATGTCCCATTTCACAAACGACAGTCATAATTAAGTACTTCTCTGATGTAAGAATAAAGCTCAGTGCGTAGAAGCGTTACTACGAGTGTGAAGTTCAGTTGAGCTATTATACAACCTGACATTCACATATTGTAATCTGGATTATGGTACATTACAAAAAGTGTTTTCATGTTATTTCAGATATAATGTGTTTAACAAGTTAATATGAGTGTCAACAAGTGTAATGATGTAGGTGGAGGTGTGTGCTATGGCCTGATGTGTGTTCAGGGGTTCTTGTCTTTTGTTCAAACTGGCCATTACGGTAGAGAGAGTCAGCTTTCTAGCCAGTAGTTCTGTGGTTAAATGACATGTATGTTGCCTTCCTTCAATCAACATGGAAAATACATTAGCATATAAAATACAGAGCATTCCCTGGCCACATCTCGGGATCCCGGTTGGCAACACGCGGTCCAGTCCCACCCTCCAGAAATGACCCTCTATCTGCCGCAGCCCGGTGTTACGTGGGAGACCCCTTGGCCTGGTCCAGCCACTCGGGTCCCTAACAATGAGGATCTTACGAGCCGGATCACCCTCGGGGAAACGCGCCACATGGCCGTAGTGCCGTAACTGACGCTCCCTCAGAATGCAGGTCATGTGCCTCATTCGGGACTCCATGAGCAACACAAAGTCAAACCAACGGTACCCAGGGATTTTCCAGAAAGACACAGTACCAAAGGAGTCCAGTCTTTGTCTCAGGTCACTGGATAGCATACATGTTTCGCAACCATATAGCAAGACAGGAAGCACCAGGACTCTAAAGACTTGGACCTTCATCCATTTGCAGATATATCAGGAGTGCCACACACCCCTTTCCAGTGACCTCATGACCCCCCCCCTTGCTCTCCCAATCCATCAACTGACTTCATAGGAGGAGTCACCAGAGACATGAATGTCACTGCCGAGGTAACTAAACGTCTCGACGAGGCCGACACTCTCTCCGCAGACGCACACACTGCTGATGGTCGTGCCCAAGAGGTCATTAAAGGCCTGGCTCTTGGTTTTTATCAGGACACTCGCAAGCCCAGACACTCAGACCCCTCACTAAGTCTCTCGAGCGCCCCAATCAGAGTCTCCATTGACTCCACTAAGATCACAGCATCGTCAGCAAAGTCAAGATCAGTGAATCTTTCTTCACCAACAGATACCCCACAGCCACTGAACCCCACCACCTTGCCAAACACCCAGTCCATGTAAGCACTGAACAGAGCAAAAGCAGAACACACCCTTGATGAACCCCAAAATCAACTAGGAAAAACACAGAGGTCCTGCCTCCACTCTGCACAGCACTCACAGGCCGGCCATGATATCCAGCAACCTCGAGGGGTTCCTGCGAACCCTCAGGATGTCCCACAGAGCTGCCCTGTGGGACATCTCCACTGACATCCTAACATAATTCTGAATTTAAGATTTCAACTCATTAGGTGGCCCACACTGACATTTTCAGGGTCTGTTATAGCTAGCCATGTATTACTTGGCACTTGCAGTTAAAGAGATAGGATTCTCTGTGTGGATACTGGTGGAGTTCTCCGGGGATATTTCTTTACACCATCAAAACTTAGCATTTCAGCTCAGCAGATGGCACATGCACACATTGTCATGGCTTCTTGTAATTGGATTTGCACAAGTCCATTTCAGAAAAAGTTGTGACAGTATGGAGAGTGCAAAAAAACAGTGATGGTTAAACACAGTTTGACTTTGATTTCATTGCAGACAAGATATTTCATGATTTGTCTGGTCAACTTCATTTCATTTGTTCATATACAGTACAGGCCAAAAGTTTGGCCACACCTCCTCATTCAATGTGTTTTCTTTATTTTCATGACCATTTACAGCACTCCATCACTCTCCTTCTTGGTCAAATAGCCCTTACACAGCCTGGAGGTGTCCTGTTGAAAAATAAATGATCGTCCAACTAACCTGACTTCTGCACAACACAACTGCTGGTCCCAACCCCATTGATAAAGCAAGAAATTCCACTAAATAACCCTGATAAGGCACACCTGTGAAGTGAAAACCATTTCAGGTGACTACCTGTTGAAGCTCATCGAGAGAATGCCAAGAGTGTGCAAAGCAGTAATCAGAGCAAAGGGTGGCTATTTTGAAGAAACTAGAATAGAAAACATGTTTTCAGTTATTTCACCTTTTTTTGTTAAGTACATAACTCCACATGTGTTCATTCATAGTTTTGATGCCTTCAGTCATGAAAATAAAGAAAACACATTGAATGAGGGGGTGTGTCCAAACTTTTGGCCTGTACTGTACATCCATTTCTGCATTTCAGGCCTGCAACACAAAAAGTTGGGCCGGGGGGCAAATGAGGGCCAGTAATGAGGTCAAATAATGAAATAATGATGGGATTTCAAACAGGTCATTGTAATTTGGATTTGGTATCCGCAAAAGCCTGAGGAGTAAAGATGAGCAGAGGATCTCCACAGTTTGCCAACAGGTTTGTCAGAATATGATTGAATAATAATAATAATAATAATAATAATAAATTTGATTTATATTGCACTTTAAATTTTAGCAATCTCAAAGTGCTACAGAGAAAAAATAAAAATAATAAAACAAGAAAATCTATTTATACTTTAACAAAATATCTTTCTAAAAAGATGAGTTTTTAGATTCCGTTTAAAAACATCAGTCGACTGTGGGGCTCTCAGGTAGTCAGGGAGGGCGCGCCACAGTCTCGGCGCCACAAATGAAAAAGCCCTGTCACCCATACTGCGAAGCTTGGTTCTAGGGACTTGGAGAGTGTTAGTGTGTACAGAGCGGAGGGTGCGTGAGGAGGTATGAGGGGTAAGGAGTTCCTGTAAGTAAAGGGGGGGCATGTCCATAAATGCACTGATGGGTGAGGAGAACGACCTTATACTCTATTCTGAGTGGGACAGGGAGCCAGTGAAGGGTTTTCAGAATTGGTGTGATATGGTCATGCTTTCGCACCCTCATCAGGATCCTAGCAGCACAATTCTGAATATACTGCAGTCTCTGAATACTCTTGCCAGGAATCCCGATGAGGAGCGCACTGCAGTAATCCAGCCTGGAGGAGACAAAGGCATGGACGAGCTTCTCTGCACCTGCCAGGGTGAGAGTTGGGCGGAGTTTAGAGATGTTCTTGAGGTGGTAGAAAGTAGACTTACAGAGATGTTTGATGTGGGTGTCAAAGGTGAGCTGAGGGTCCATTTTAACACCCAAATTGGTGACAGATGTGGAAAGGGGAATGTTTTGGCCAGCGAAAGTGATACTGGTGATGGTAGAAGAGCGGAGATGGTGTGATGTGCCAACTAAGATGGCTTCTGTTTTGGATCTGTTTAGCTGAAGAAAATTGAGCCTCATCCACGCCTCTATCTCCTCCAGGCAGGTAGTCAATGTAGATATTGGCAGAGGAGCAGTAGAGGAGGTGGGGGTAGTCCTGGGGTAAAGCTGAGTGTCATCAGCATAGCAATGAAAAGATAAACCATGTCTGCTAATGACATTTCCAAGAGGGAGCATGTAGATGGTGAAAAGGATGAGGCCTAGCACAGAGCCCTGTTTAACACAATGGTCCTCAAAGACAGGTTGGATGGGACTTGTACATTTCTTCCTCTACAGTCCATAATATCACTAAACAATTCAATGAATCTGGAGGAGTTTCAGTGCGTAAAGGGCAAGGGCACAAGCCTAAGCTGAACACCTGTGATCCCCGATTCCTCAGGCGGCAGGCACTTCATCAAGAAACGTCACTCATCAATAGCTGATATTACCGGATGGGCAAGGCCTTTGTCAAGCACTACAATATGGAGTTACATTCAGAAATGCCACTTCAAACTTTACTGGACAAAAAAGAAGAAGCCTTACGTTCAAGTTCAAGCACTTTGTGTAACACAACGAAATTACTTTTTGTGACAGCCCCAAGGTGCATTTAAAGAAAAGTCAAATAATTCCAAATATGTCGTATACAGTGTTCAAGTAACCACAGCAAATTATTATTGCTCAAAGTACAGCAGCATAAAATGTTATTGCACCTGTTAATGAATAGTACATTACATATTCTATAGTGTAATATATTAGTATTTTGCACATTATCAATATGGCTTATTGCACATGTTCAATTAAAAATTATCTCAGACTGAGCAGATTCAGAGTTCAGAAAGTTTATGGCAGATGGGAAAAAGCTCTTTTTTAATCTGTTTGTGTGGACACGGATTGACATAAAGTGTCTTCCTGACGGGAGGAGCTCAAACAAAGAATTTCCAGGATGAGTTTTGTCCTCGAGAATGTTTTTGGCCCTTCTCACACAGCGAGTCTTATACGAGAGTTCGAGTGATGGCAGTTCAATCCCAGTAATGGCCTCTGCTGTTCTTGTGACCCGCTGCAGGGCTTCTTTAGCAGCCTTGGTGCCGCTGTTGTACCTGCAGGCCATCATGCAGTTAGTTAAGATGCTCTCTGTAGTGCAACTATAGAAATTAACCAGCAGCCTCTGGGGGAGGTCGGCTCTCCTTAGCTTCCTGAGAAAATCGAGGCGTTGTTGTGCTTTGCCTATTCCAGCCCAGGACTGGTCCTCCGAGATGGTGACTCCTAGAAATTTAAAGCTGGAAACTCTCTCCACAGCATGTGCATTGATTGTGATCGGACTGTGATTGGTCTTTTTAGTGGTCCTAAAGTCCAGAATCACTTCTTTGGTCTTTTTGGTATTTAAGACCAGGTTGGTGGTGTTGCACCATGCTGTCAGAGTCTGAACCTCTTCCCTATATGCAGTTTCATTGTTGTCTGTTACAAGCCCAATGACAGTCGTATCATCCGCAAATTTAACAATAATGTTTGATTGGTGGATGGGTTGACAGTCATGGGTGTAGAGTGCATAGAGAAGGGGACTTAGTACACATCCTTGTGGCACATCAGTGCTCAGGGTAAGGGTGGAGGATGTGTGTTTGCCCATCCTGACAGACTGGGGGCGGTTGGTGAGAAAGTCCAGTAACTAGTCGCATATGGACGGAGCAAGTCCTAGTGCATAGAGTTGTTGGATCAGCTGGTTAGGTATGATGGGATTAAATGTAGAGCTGTAGTCAATGAAGAGCATCCTAACATAGGTGTTGGGCTTCTCCAGGTGTGAGAGAGCAGCATGTAGAGCCACACAGATGGCGTCCTCAGTTGATCTGTTTGACCGATAGGCAAACTGGTGTTGGTCTAGATCAGCTGGGATGAAGGTTTTGATGTGGGTGATTACCAGTCGTTCAAAGTACTTTGCGATGACAGGGGTGAGAGCAACTGGTCGATAGTCATTAAGACTAAGGTTTTTTGGGAACAGGTACAATGGTTGTGGATTTCATGCAGAAGGGGACTACACCTGAGGAGAGAGAGAGGTTGAATACGTGTGTAAATACCTCCGATAATAGGTCAGCCAAGGCCTGGAGCACAAGTCCTTGCACATTATCAGGACCTGCTGCCTTCCTTGTATTGATGTTTTTGAGTGCCCGCCGCACATCATGTATGTGTACGACCAAAGGCTGTGAGTCTCCGGTCAGCTTGAAGCTGGTTACTGTCCTTGTCAAACCGTGCAAAGAAACTGTTAAGTTCCTCTGCTAGGTAGGCATTGTTATTGGCCAGTGTGTATTGTACATCATTTTTCTTTTTGTAATCCGTGATTAATCGGATGCTTTGCCACATCCGCTGTGAGTTTGAGTTACTGTCAAAGTCCTCCTCAATCCGTTGTTTGTACATTTGTTTAGCAGACTTGATGCCCTTCTTGAGGTTGGCTCTGGCAGCTCTATAGGCCGAGGTGTTTCCTAATTTAAAGACTTTATCCCTTTCCCTGAGCAGCTGTTTGACTTCACTATTCATCCATGGTTTTTCATTTGGGTAGACCTTAATCCTTTTTTTGACAGTGACATTGTCCACACAGTAATTAATATATGACAGCACAGGTGAAGTATACTCAGCAAAAAAAGAAACGTCCCTTTTTCAGGACTGTGTATTTCAACAATAATGTTTTAAAAATCCAAATAACTTTACAGATCTCCATTGTAAATTGTTTAAACAATGTTTTCCATGCATGTTCAATTAACCATAATCAATTAATTAACATGCACCTGTGGAATGGTCGTTAAGACCTTAACAGCTTACAGAAAGTAGGCATTTAAGGTCACAGTCCTAAAAACGCAGGACACTAAAGAGACTTGTCTACCGACTGTGAAAAACACCCAAAGAAAGATGCCCAGGGTCCCTGCTCATCTGCGTGAACGTGCATTAGGCATGCTGCAGGGAGGCATGAGGACTGCTGATGTGGCTAGGGCAATAAATTGCCATGTCCGCACTGTGAGACGCCTAAGACAGCGCTACAGGGAGACAGGAAGGACAGTTGATCATCCTCGCAGTGGAAGACCACATGTAACAACACCTGCACAGGATCGTACATCCGAATATCATACCTGCGTGACAGGTACAGGATGGCCACAACAACTGCCCGAGTCACACCAGGAACACACAATCCCTCCATCAGTGCTCAGACTGTCCGAAATAGGCTGAGAGAGGCTGGACTGAGGGCTTGCAGGCCTGTTGTAAGGCAGGTCCTTACCAGACATCACCAGCAACAACGCCGCCTATGGGCACAAACCCACCTTCGCTGGACCAGACAGGAGTGGCAAAAAGTGTGTGTGTTTCTGCATGATAGCAATGTCAGTGTTCTGCCATGGCCAGCGAAGAGCCCAGATCTCAATCCCATTGAGCACGTCTGGGACCTGTTGGATCGCAGGGTGAGGGCTAGGGCCATTCCCCCCAGAAATGTCCAGGAACTTGCAGGTGCCTTGGTGGAAGAGTGGGGTAACATCTCACAGCAAGAACTGACAAATCTGGTCCAGTCCATGAGGAGGAGATGCACTGCAGTACTTCAAGCAGCTGGTGGCCACACCAGATACTGACTGGTACTTTTGATTTTGAGCCTCCCTTCATTCAGGGACACATTGTGAAACATTTTTAGTTTATGTCTTATGGTGTTGACTCTTTTAGTGTTCATACAAATATTTACACATTAAGTCTACTGAAAGTAAAAACAGTTGAAAGTCAGGGGACGTTTCTTTTTTTGCTGAGTATATATGTCTCTAAGTCTGTCTGATGAAAAAATATATTCCAGTCTGTTTGTTCAAAGCACAACCATCACACATTGGGAAGGTGTTTTTCGGTCAGACAAATCAGTACTCCAGATCTTTTTGGGAAGAAGTGGACACTGCGTGCTTCAAACCAAAGGTGACAAGGACCACCCAGACCTATCAGCAACAAGTCCAAAAGCCTGTAGGGTCTGTCATGGTATGGGGTTGTGTCAGTGCCCTTGGCACTTCTGTGATGGCAGCATTAATTCAGAAAGGTACATTGATATTTCAGAGCAACATATGCTGCCTTCAAAATGACATCTTTCCCAGGGACCTCCATGCATTTTTCAACAAGCCACATTTCTGCACACATTACAAAGGCATGGCAGCGGAAGAAAAGGGTCCAGCTACTAGGCTGGCCAGTCTGCAGTCCTCAATAGAGAATGTGTGGAGAAATTGGAAACGAACAATGCAACAATGGCGACCCTGTACTGTTGCACTCCTTACAAGACGTGTTTGCAGGAAGAGTGGGACAAAATAACACGTGAAATGCTTCATCGCTTGCCGTCCCGTGTGCCAAAATGTCTTTTGAAGTGTCTCGAGAAGGAAGGGCATCACTACAAAGTGGTCAAAGATTTACCGTCCTAACGTTTGTTGAGAATGTACTGCAGACATGAAATGCAGGAATGGATGTATACGAACAAATGAAATGAAGTTAGCCAGACAAAACATGAAAAATCTTGGGTTCATAGTGTCTGCAAAAAAATATAAGTCTAAGCACATTTCCGTACAGAATACCGTATATTGTATACTCGCGTATAAGTTCTAAGAAGAATCGGTCATAAAATCAGACCCCGACTTATACGCCCGTTCAAAAATACGGCACTTAATTATTTTTTTTCATCTTCTTGCCTCCTCCAAACTCACATCAGTTTCTCAGACACATCGAATGTTGTTGCAGCAGCTCAGTTACCAATTTCTTTCGCCACTTCAACGACGTTTAATTTCAAACCAGCTTCATATTTTCTTCTTATCGAATGCTCCATCGTAGATAAGGGATGCTCTTACGATAAAAGTGTTATGAGGGTGTGAGATACAAAAAACACAAAACAGTGTAAGCGTCGCTTTGGAATAGTTCAGGTATTACCGTGTGGTCACGTAGGCACAATACATAGAAAAAAAAAAAAGGCCGTGTGCCCTGTGGTTACTCTCTCAGGTGGGTGTTGGCATATCGTAATCTCTTGGACCAATAGCGAAAGTTTTCCACATTCGACTTATACGACCGACATTATAAAATACCGGAAATTAAACGGTAAAATCAAGCCCCGACTTATCTGCAGGAGAACTTAAACGTGAGTATATACGGTAATTTTTATTGCCTTTTCCATACAGTTCCAGCTTTTTCTGATTTGGGGTTGTAGAACCTTATAAGAGCTGACATTTGTAGTAGGCGGGCCCACTGGCAGGGTCCTCTGTTGCTGTCCTTACATATCACTAAATTTAACATTTTGATGCAGCAGATTACAAACATGAACACTGCCATGGCTTTTAATAACCTGGGCCTTTGCAGATAAACAGAGCAGATGCTGCACATCGACATGGCTTGGGGTTCTCTGTGGTTATCCTTATACACCACAACATCTAGCATTTTAAGCCTGGCAGTTAGCAGTGTGGTGATGGTTCAAAGCTGTATTTAGATGGTGCACGTCAACGGTGCAGACCATTAAACACCGTGGGATACTCCAGTCCATGTTTAAGCGGCCAGGAAGCACAGACAAAGTAAAAACAAACATCAGATCTTCTAGCAATCCTGACTAGAAAAAGACAGCCCTGCTACGGGGGTATTCAACCAGCACTGGGCTATGTATGGAGAACCACTGCTTGGTGTTTCATTGTGGCACTGATAAAGAAGAATACCTTTTAATTCATTTTAATAGCTAATTACCTTTATATAGTGTTTTTCTAACCTACTCAAAATTTTTACTTTTACATTAAGAGTAGGGCACCAACCACCATCAATATGTGCAGCGCCCACTATGAACCATTACTCCCACCACACATTAGCAATCAGGTGGTGAAGGGGTGAGAGAGAGACAGTTAGCCAAAAAGGCACAGAGGATGATTAGGGAGCCTTAATGGATGAGGCCTTAATGGCCCAGGACTTTGGGGTATACACTACTTCTGAAAGATGCCCAGCGATCTTTTAAGGCCGCAGAGAGTCAGGACCCCAGTTTTACATCTCATCCCAAGAACGGATTATTCTTTTGTATTTTTTAACGGTATGCCAATGGGTACAGTCGTACAGGAAAGCATGGACCCTGAACTAATTCAAACATCACCATACATTTGTGCTTGAAAGTTTGTGAACCCTTTAGAATTTTCTATATTTCTGCATAAACATCATCAGATTTTCACTCAAGTCCTAAAAGTAGATAAAGAGAAACCAGTTAAACAAGTGAGACAAAAATATTATACTTTGTCATTTATTTATTAAGGAAAATGATCGAATATTACATATTTGTGAGTGACAAAAGTATGTGAACCTTTGCTTTCAGTATCTGGTGTGACCCCCCCAATAACTACAACTAAACGTTTCCAGTAACTTCTGATCATTCCTGCACACCGGCGTGGAGGAATTTTTGCCCATTCCTCCGTACAGAACAGCGTCAACTCTGGGATGTTGGTGGGTTTCCTCACATGAACTGCTCGCTTCAGGTCCTTCCACAACATTTCGATTGGATTAAGGTCAGGACTTTAACTTGGCCGTTCCAAAACATTCACTTTATTCTTCTTTAACCATTCTTTGGTAGAATGACTTGTGTGCTTAGGGTCGTTGTCTTGCTGCGTGACCCACCTTCTCTTGAGATTCAGTTCATGGGCAGATGTCCTGACATTTTCCTTTAGAATTCTCTGATATAATTCAGAATTCATTGTTCCATCAATGAAAGCAAGCCATCCTGACCCAGATGCAGCAAAATAGGCCCAAACCATGATACTACCACCACCATGTTTCACAGATGGGATAAGGTTCTTATGCTGGAATGCAGTGTTTTCCTTTCTCCAAACATAACGCTTTTCATTGAAACTAAAAAGTTCTATTTTGGTCTCATCCGTCCACAAAACATTCTTCAATAGCCTTCTGGTTTGTCCACGTGATCTTTAACAAACTGTAGACGAGCAGCAATGTTTTTTTTGGAGAGCAGTGGCTTTCTCTTTGCAACCCTGCCATGCACACCATTGTTGCTCAGTGTTCTCCTGATGGTGGACTCATGAACATGAACATTAGCCAATTTGAGAGAGGCCTTCAGTTGCTTAGAAGTTACCCTGGGGTCCTTTGTGACCTCGCCGACTATTACACACCTTGCTCTTGGAGTGATCTTTGTTGGTCGACCACTCCTGGGGAGGGTAACAATGGTCTTGAATTTCCTCCATTTGTACACAATCTGTCTGACTGTGGATTGGTGGAGTCCAAACTCTTTAGAGATGGTTTTGTAACCTTTTCCAGCCTGATGAGCATCAGCAACTCTTGTTGTGAGGTCCTCAGAAATCTCCTTTGTTCTTGCTATGATGCACTTCCACAAACATGTGTTGTGAAGAGCAGACTTTGATAGATCCTGTTCTTTAAATAACACAGGGTGCCCACTCACAGCTGATTGGCATCCCATTGATTGAAAACACCGGACACCTGACACCTCACCTTCAAACTAACTGATCATCTGTGAGGTTCACATACTTTTGCCACTCACAAATATGTAATATTCGATCATTTTCCTTAAGAAATAAATGACCAAGTGGTTAACTGGTTTCTCTTTATCTAATTTTAGGCCTTGAGTGAAAATCTGAAGATGTTTTAGGTCGTATTTATGCAGAAATATAGAAAATTCTAAAGGGTTCACAAACTTTCAAGCACAACTGTAGGTCTTTCAGAAAATGAATTGTGACTTGGTATCCAGAATTTGGAAAGCCAAGGCCAGGAGCAGATTCTCACCAGAGTGTCTTCCGAAGCAGTCAAGGGCGATATCGAGTCGGTGGTGGACAGCCGGAGGGATGAGGTGCTGTTCAGCGAGGTCGTGGAGAGCCGTCGTTTGCGGGCACCACTGCAGTTGTTAGGAATGCTGAAGGCACAGCGCTTGTGGTAGTTGAGGCCACAACCTGTCACGAGAGACAGAAGAGTGTAAGACAGGGAAACCAGAGAGCACAACAAAATGAAAAATAACATGGAGAACAATCTGGATGAGAACAGAGTTATTCTCTTCAACTGGTGAGTTTTCATAAGAGAAACACATGATTAATATTAATATAAATGGAAAAAATGAAGCATTCCCTGGCCACAACCAATAACACTTTATCAGAAATGTACTGGAAAAAATATAAATTGTTAGGTCTACATAAAAGAATAACAATATTGGAGGAATAGATATTACATACTTTCATTTCAGGGGATTTGCAGACATTTTGGTCACAGGGTCCCCCCATTTCAGGGCACCATCATGTATGGACACAGCAATGGCAGGTCTGTTAAAGCCGTGGTCATATTGAGGATTTTGTCGCATGTCCCTCACATGCAATGACTGCTTGAGTCTGCCATTCATAGATACCAGCAGGCGCTGAGGGTCTTCTCTGGTGATGCTCAGCCAAGCCTCTCATGCAGCCATCTTCAGCTCCTGCTTGTTTCGTGGACCTTCTCCCCTGCATATGGAAGGCCTGCTCAGGTGGATTTAAATCAGGTGACTGACTTGGCCATTCAAGAATTTTCCATTTTTTAGCTTTGATAAACTCCTGTGTTGCCTCAGCATTCTGTTTGGCTCATTATGAAATGCCGTCTAGTGAGTTTGGAGACATTGACTGAACTTGAGCAGATCAGATGTTTCTACAGACCACAGAATTCACTGTGTGTCAGCCGTAAGCAGTTCCACCATCAATGAAGAGAAGTGTGCCAGTCAGGACTTGTGGCAGCCATACATCCGCAAGCCATCAATCAATCAATCAACATTTATTTATATAGCACATTTTCATACAAAAAAAATGTAGCTCAAAGTGCTTTACAAAATGAATAGAAAAATAAAAGACACAATAAAAAATAAACATAAGTCAACATTAATTAACATAGAATAAGTAAGGTCCGATGGCCGGGGTGGACAGAAAAAACAAAAAAAAAAAAAACTCCAAAAGCTGGAGAAAAAAAATAAAATCTGTAGGGGTTCCAGACCAAGAGACCGCCCAGTCCCCTCTGGGCAAAGCCATAACACCCCCACCGCCATATATTTAACAGATGAGGTGGTCTGCTTTGGATTTTGGGCAGTTCTTCCTCATTTTTGTCTTGTCTGTCCATAAGTCCTTTTCCCAGAATTCTGCAGGCTCTTTGATGTCCTTTTTCACAAACTGTAATCTGGTCATCCTGTTTCTGTGGTGTTCATCTTGCAGTGTGTCCTCTGTATTTCTGTTCATGAAGTCTTCCACTGATAGTCGTCTCTGACACACACACACACATCAGCCCCCTGAAGATTGTGTATGATCTGTCAGACAGGCATTGGGGGTTTTGAATTGATCATAGTGAGGATTCTTCTGTCATCAGCAATGGAGGTCTTCCTTGGCCTATTAGTCCCTTTGTGATTACTGAGCTCACCAGTGCGTTCTTTCTTCTTTATGATATTCCAGACAGTTGATTTTGGTCATCCTAAGGTTTTAAAAAGGTCTCTAATGGTTTTATTCTTGTTGTTCAGCCTCATAATGCCTTCTTTGACTTTAATTAGCACAGCTCTTGTCTTCATGTTGAAGAATGGACACTACAGACTCCAAAGGGTAGAAGCAGGTATCTTATGACACAATGAAACACACTTGAGGGATCACAAACACCTGTGACACCAATTGTCCCAAATATTATGGTGCTCTGAAATAAGGTATCACGTAAAAAAAAGTATGGTGTGACTGAAATGTCTGCAAATCCCCTTAAATGAAAAAGTCTGCAATGTGCACTTTAATCACATCTTAATTGTTTAATTTGTAATCTTAAACTGTGGAGCAGAGGGGGAAATCAGGGAATATCATGTCTTAGTCCTAAATATTCTGTAAGACACTTCACTTTAAGGTTGGACTTGAAACAGAAACATTTGTGTAGAGTTTGAGAAAGAGTATTGCACAGTTTGGGAGTTGCTCTGGCAGCAAACGGTTTCGTGCAAGGAAAATAGAGAAGATGGATGCCAGAGGACCTGAGGGAGTGAGCTGGTGTTTAAGGTTTAAGAAGAGCAGGAAGGTATGGAGGGACAAGGCCATCGAGTGCTGTGAATGACAGTGTGAGGAGTTAAAAGTAAACACGAATGACTACAGGAAGCCAGAGGATCTGGAAAAGAACAGGAGTGGTGAATCGTGACATTGACAGGGAGACCGGTATACGATGAATTATAGAAATCCAGAAGTGAGGTGGTTAAGGCATCAGTTAGAATCTCTGCAACATGAAAATGTAAGTGAGGAACAGAGGTAAAATTATTCAGGCTAACATAATGCAGAATTACTTAAAGAATTCATGTGTCCAAAAAGAGAGCGTAGAATAAAAATATAACAACAAGATTGCTAACTGTACCAGAAAGTGTAATCTAATATTTTAAAATTGTTTGCTGATCTTTTTGAAATCAGTTTTAGATTTCTCAGTTTGTAAGAAAAAATGAGTATTATAATAACAATGACAATTTTGTTATATGGATCAGAGGTTTAATGGTTCCCTCCACCCTTTCTAAGCTTTTAAATTTAAGAAGCTGTCCCATTTTCTATTATTCTCATTCAGGCCTACTTCCCGTTTCTTGATTTAAAGGGCAAAGTCGATTTAGTTTCCTATACTGACCCTCGTGGTCTACTTTTTGAAGTAAAGCTTGTTGTTGTTTTTGTTCTTTTAGTATTCATGAGCCAGAAATCATAACACTGCGGACCTGTTCAGCTCCCCATATGACCACCATGACACCCACCAGGAAAAGCAGAGTGAACACAGAGACACGGACTGATGAAGAAACACTTTGTCAGGTGAGCTGAATGGTGACCAAATGATCAAGTCAAGTCACACCATTTTGATGTTCTTGTTTTTCTACAGTCCAACCACTTCACTTCAGTAGAAAACTTTTCATTTTTTATGCCCTGGGGATCAGGTTGGCCTCTCTTGAGAGAGTAGATAAAAGCAGATTAAGTAAACTGCTGGCCATCATGGACAATGACAAAGGGACAAATAGAGCAGTGTTTCCCAAACTCGGTCCCTGGGACCCCATGCGGCTGCAGGTTTCTGTTCCAACCAGCTTCTGTTTTTAATTGAACTCCTGGGCTAATTAAGTGAACTGATATTTCCCAAGTTCTGTGTTTAGGAAACAATATAGAAATTAGAAAACTAAGTTTGCTAAAAAAAAAAATATTAAAATGTACCAAGCAGTTATATAGGAATCTATATATATAATTCACTGAGGGCACGCAAGACAGTGAGCGCAAGCAAGACAGAGCCCTGCCCGCCAACTCTAACCCTCCTACTGCGCCATGGGATACGCGTGACAGAGCCACGCACACCAACTGTAACCGTCCTCCCGAGTCCAGCGTCGCTCTCGAGGCATGCAACAACTCACCAAACACAGCCTCAGTCGCTTTCGTCTGTGTAAAAGTCCACATGCACCTCTGAGCCACGTTGACTTTACACCGCACGCAAGACAGAGAGCTACGATCGCCAACTCACAGAGCCACGCCCACCAACTCTAACTAAGTGCAAACAAGACAAGAGAGCGCACGCAAGACAGAGAGCCATGCCCACCAACTCACAGAGCCCCGCCCACCAACTCTAAGACCATGGGATACGCACGCATTTAGTGTATAAATGGATATAAATAATTGCATGTAAACGATTCGCCAAAATCTGTTGTATGTAAACGATATTGTTTAAAACGTTATTGTTTTTTCATCAGAAAACCCGGTTTTCACGTCTACCTGTATTAGTTTAAATGGCACTTTTACCACTCGCAATAGGGTGGACGCGCTGACTTATCGTGTCCACTGGGCAACACAGTGAATGCGGCGTCTATCTATATACTAGGTTGACCCGCCTTTTAAGGCGACCGACTTTTAAGTTGACCACTTCTTAAGGCAATTCAATATGTAGATCAATTTGATATTTTATACAAACTCATTAATTTGGTTATATTGCATTTGAGCGGTATTACTTTAATACTCGTAGTTTCTGTTATTTTTGTGATGAAATTTAAACTTTTCTTCTGTATTGAGGTCGCCCTTTTGAACCTCCCCCTGATATTTACTACGCGGTGAGGCATTTGTACTCCATCAACATTAATTATTTCCAGAGACATAATTTTGACTATTTTTCCAGCGCATCGCGCACAAAAGCAAGGGAATGATGGGAGCACCAGAACTCTGCTCACATCATGTCGCTTCGTACCGCAAGCTGCAAGTAGTAAGTCTGTGATAAGCGGAATACCGCTACGCTTTCCACTCACGGGACGGAAGGACAACCCCGACCGCTTTTATATAGTAAGAAAGAAGAAGAAGATATCGCACAGTCTGGAGTAGAAAATCATCTTTTACCTGGAAAAACGTAACTACAAATCCCATCGTGCATTGCAAAATGGACGGGGTGTGTGTGAAACTCCGCGCCTGCATAGCACTCACGGGACGGAAGGACACCCGACCGCTTTTATATAGAAGGATGTCTATGTTTTCCGTCTCCTGCTACAGGAAGGTACCCTCTCGACCATTGGCATTGGTTTCGCTCCTTGCTATTTTCGTTATACTGCGACGGTGGTTTCCTAAGCCTTTGTTATACTGAATTCCTTTCTCACCGTTTTCCATCCCTATTCTTACACCGCCGTATGCTACGGCGGGCTTCGGCTAGTAATGTATATTTTTTCTTTTTAACAATATTTTCATCTTGATTTTCATTTTACTTTTCTAGGTGTTCTAATTGTTTAATTAATCCATTATTTACTAATTAGTGGGTCTGACTCTAAAGTAGTTGCAGCCTTTGCTTATTCCGTGTTGTTTGCCGGTGTCTGCTCTTTAAATTGTCATTATTAAGATACAACGAAGGGGGAATTACTGCATCGAGAAATGGCAAAATATAATGAAATCAACAAAAGAGAGTTAAGCATTTAAATCTCTAGCAAAAGCAGAAATATTTCTAAATGTCTTATAAATGTAAAAATCATGCTGCTGTGCTTTTCTGAATGCCGAATAAAAGAAAAAGAATACCAGCTAATTAAATGAGCTCAGTGTTTTTAGGTGTTGTCACGGATTAGGAATCTGATTGGAACAAAAACCTGCAGCCACAGGGGCTCCCCAGGACCGAGTTTGGGAAACACTGAAATAGAGGACCACCTTCAGCAGCAGACCAACCCAAGAAGCTATATGGGGTCATTTCTATAATGAGTCTGCCACGGCAGGCGTTCTCAAGTCACAGATTACTACCAGATTACTTCCAATTTTAGTTTTTAAACTAAACTCAAATTCAAGGTATTTCATTGTCATACTTACAAAGTCTTAAAGTCATGCATGGAGGGGGAAGAACAAACAAGCGTAAATCCAAACTCAGACAATACAAGAAAGGTTTTGGTGGATGGTATGAAAGAAAAATTAACTGCCTGCAAGCTACTTAGGGTTAAAAGCTGACAAAGCTGTTCTGCTCTAATGCCAGGTTATTCATACAGGCGTCTGTCGTAAGACAGGGTGCAGTAATCTGACCAAGGACAATTTCTTTTTATGGAACTCATCCGTTAGACACAGGAAAGACGACTTTTCTTACTTTAAGGGCCCCATCTGCAATGTACACAAAACAGAAACGGTTAGCCGATTCACGCAATGTAAGATGAAACGCTTAGATGAACATATTGGGCTTATTGATAAGTAAGGGGAAAGGGGAGGGAGGAAAGATATTAAAAGCCAGTTGCAACAGGGGAACTTTGCTCTTCTGCCTTGCAACGTAGAATCCACGTACAGTGGAACATCAGGTCACGAACGTCTCTGAACACGTACAAATCGGGTTATGACCAAAAAGTTCGCCAAACTTTTGCATCTGTTCACGACCACACACTCAGGTGACAAACAAGCCAGTTTCCCTAATGGTTCGTACACACCGATGATTTCCGCACGTGTTCAGTCTCTCTCTGTACATTGTTCTCGGTCAGACGTGTGTGCATGCAAGGTTAGTTTTCTTGGTTGTTTATGGTTTGTTTTTGTATAAATTATGGATTTTTCAAATTTTCATTTTTTTCCCTGTGCTTAAAACTCATTAAAAAAAAGTGTTTACAGCGAGCGGTTCTTAAGACTGTAGCGTGAACTTTTGCAATGTTAGTTTTCTCTGTTCAAGGTTTTCTCAGTGTTATTCAATATTTTTACATTTAGTTTACTATTACACTGTGC
The DNA here is from genome assembly GCA_026402145.1 of Polypterus bichir lapradei. Lineage (NCBI taxonomy): Eukaryota > Metazoa > Chordata > Cladistia > Polypteriformes > Polypteridae > Polypterus > Polypterus bichir. The sequence continues at coordinate 101,459,605 of JANRMT010062796.1, read as the reverse complement.
ATTCTATTTTATATAATTAACTCTTTTTGTGCTTAAAAATCTTAAAAAAACATATACAACATACAAAACATACAGTTCGTACGGTCTGGAACAGATTCATTGTATTTACATACAATCCTTACAGGGCGGACTGGTGGCTCTGAGGCTAAGGATCTGCGCTGGTATCCCAAAGGTTGCCGGTTCGAATCCCTGTCACTGCCAAAACTGGGCCCTTAACCTTCAATTGCTCCAGGGGCGCTGTACAATGGCTGACCCTGCGCTCTTTAACCCTAAGGGGTATGCGAAAACTAACAAATTCCTCATACAAGAAATTATATAAGGTGAAATAAAGAACAAAAAAAAAATCTTATGGGGGAAATTAGTTCCACTGTACTCAGCTGTGACTGAATAAAGACTGATTGATTGAACTATTCCTGTCTTCCTCAGAGATCTGCACAACGGGCACTTCAGAAAGGAATCGCTTTACCTTTCCGAAGCTCAGGCGTGTTTACTTCCAGCATTTGTTTTACTGCACAAGGTGAAATTCTGAGCTTTCAGAGTGGTCTTGTGAAAGGGAAAGCGGTTCCGCAAACATAGAAAATGGATTCTGTGTCAACAGACTTAAATCCGACAGGCTCATAAGTGTAATCGTGGACTCAGAACTAAACTTCAAGTCGCACACTTAACCAGATTGCTAGGACTGCACTTTTTAAGTCCTTGTCGCGAAATCTCTTCAAACTCTTCAAAGCCTGTGTATGTTCTTCTATTTGTGTCCAGGTTCTTATTGCCTGTATATTTGCTGCCCAGTAATAAAACTGGAAGTTAGGTAGAGCCATGCCGCCTTCTGCCTTTTGTCTTTGTAAGGTCGCTCTTCTGATGCGTGGATGTTTTGAATTCCAAATAAATGAGGTTATTGTCGAATCTAATTGCCTAAAAAATGATTTATTAATGTATATTGGGATGTTTTGAAATGAAAAAAGGAGTTTAGGAAGAATATTCATCTTAACAGTGTTAATTCTTCCAGCTAGTATGAGATGAAGGGTTGACCATCTATGCAAGTCTTGTTTAATTTTTTCCATGCAAACGGCGAAATTTTGTTGATAAAGAGCTTTATGTTTACTTGTGATGTTTACCCCGAGGTATTTAAACTGCTCTGCAATGATAAAAGGTAGGGTATCTAATCTGTGTAACTGGAGTTTTTGATTTTTTGTTCCTTCTGTCCTCCCGGCCATCTTAACTTATCAATGGACTCATCTTTAGAGAGTTATGATATTGATTACTAGTGATATTATATATTATATAGTATATATTATATTAATATATATTAATATAATATATATAATATTAATATATATTATATTAATAATATATATTATATATTATATATATTATATATTATATAGTGATATATATTACATTATGATATTGTATACTAGTGACTGATCGGGCTCCAAATTCTACGTTTGTGAAATCCATACTTTCTCTGCAAAGAATGATTTGTTTTTTTAAGTCCTTGAAATGATTTTGTTATCATGGCACTGATTTGTGCTTAAAATAGACCTTTTCGGCCGATGTAATGAAGAGCTTCCTGTTTAAATGGGGCTGCGAGACGTGAACTCAGCTCTTCGGCGCACCTCATTTGATTTTTTCCGGCAAATAAATTTTCAAAACAAGCCATATTTTACGACTCTAATCAGAGTTGGAGTAATAATTATGTTGGCGTGGTCATTTTAGATTTGAGATTGGCTAAAATTTAAACAATTACCGTTGTTAATACCCAGTCGTCATTACTCAGTTTGCCAATAGATGTCAGAAGGACGGATGCCAAAACCGAACTGCCCAAAAATAGATTTCGACGTACCAAGCAAATGGCGATACGTTCTAAATTACTTACGGTTCTGGAGCTGTCGAAGGGTTTAAGTCAGTCGACAATGTTAGTCCTGGAAAGTACGCCCTACCAAACCAACGTTCCAAAAACCAATCGAACTTAATGTTATCTGCTCGAACCAACACCGACTTACTATACTATACTATACTCGGCCATCCAGCGGCGTCACTGAAGCATTCGAACATTCTTAGCCAATCATGCAATACTGCGTCCGCGTTTGCCACGTTATGTTCTAACTACAGAGGCAGAGTCCCACTGCATGGTTCTAACTTGTATTGAGTTGAGGTATTGACGTGAACACCACACATACAGGGTATTGACGACGTGAACACCATACATACGGATAGTATCAAATTATATATAAGGATAAGGGCACTACTCTTCTGCTAATTATATATCTATGTTTTACAAGGTCATATAGATTTATTTTTATTTTTTTCGTTCTTACTTATTCATTATTATTCTTACCTAATCTTATTTGTTTTTTCTTATCTTGTACCTTTCTGTTTGGCATGATATAAAGCACTTTGAGCTCCATTCTTTGTATGAAAGGGTGCTATTGAAATACTGGAAGTGTCATTATTCAAAGCTCTTCTGTGGAAGAATAAAATGTCCTGGTATACCACTGTATCTACTTGTAATTCTTGTATACACCAGTATTTATTTGTTTTTTTTTTTAATTTGCTTTAGAAACAGGGATGCGTCTTAAATTTGACAACACCATAAAATGTAAGCAAAATGGCATTATCTTCCATTGTCACCCGTCCACCTCACATGTCTCTTTCCCTGAAAGTCATTGGACCCTTAGCACATACATACCGTCACACTTCAGTCCTTGTCGGACCAAGCCGAATAGCATCTCTCCACAGTGGTCACAAAAAGCCGGGGCACGATACGAGTGCACGTTGAGGGCATGAGGCCTGATCTGGAAGTCCTCAAAGGTGGCCGTCGCTGAAAAAGAGGGATAAGAAAGATGTTCAGAATCCATATAGGAATTAGTCAAAAGACAGACAACCTAAGAACAGAAAATGTTTAGGTCAGCAGAGGGTAACTACGTTTCACTAAAAGGGAGGACCGTCTGCCCCGCTGCTACAATGACAGTGGATGTCACCTGGAAATGAGTAAACCTTCAATACTCCAGAGGGGTTTGCAGAATGAAAATATAAAACATATGGCTCTGTTACACAGACACAAGAAAATAAGTAAAGAAACAACAGCTGACACACGATAACCTCTTAGGAGTAACAGGGACTACTGAGTGATTTGGAAATTGTAGAGGGAGAAGAGCTGCTGAGATTAAATAGGCTGAAATCAAACATATCACCAGGACCAGATCATTTTTATCCTCAAGTTCTTAAAGAGGTTAGTGAGTACAGATATAAACCCTCGACACATATTTTTAGGAAGTCACTGCACACTGGGGAAATTCCAAAGGACTAGAAAATGGCAAATACTCTCCCATTATATAAAAAGGGTAACCGGGCAGATCCAAGCAACTATAGGAGAGTAGGCTTAATGTACACAAAAGGAAAATTAATGGAAGGAATTATTAAGGAAAATACTGAGCAATGAATGGCAAGTACAGGAGTTTTACTGAACAGTCAGCATGGGTTCAGAGGAGGGAAGTTATGTTTTACTAATATGCAGGAATTCTATGAGGAAGCAACAAAAGGATATGATTAGAGTGGAGCTTATTAGATGATTTATCTGGACTTTCAGAAGGTATTTGATAAGGTGCCACATGTGAGGGTGGGCATCAAACTAAAAGGAGTGGGAGTTTGGGATGTTGATAGTGGGTGCAGAATTGGCTCAGTCACAGGAAGAAGCAGAAGGTGATGTGGCCAGGAACCTCATCAGAACTGGGTGACATTAAGAGTGGAGTCCAGCAGGGGTCAGTGTTGGGGTTGCTTCTATGTTTAACATACATAAATAATTTGGATAGGAATATAAGTAACAAGGTGGTTAAGTTTACAGATGATACCAAGATAAGTGGATTGGCAGATAATTGAGAATCCATTGAATCATCACAGGGAAACTTGGAGAGCATACAGGCTTGAGCAGATTTTTGGCAGATGAAATTTAATGTCAGTAAATGTAAAGTATTACACATAGGAAGTAGAAATGTGAGGTGTGAATACACAATGGGAGGTCTGAAAGTCAAGAGTCCACCTTATGACAGTGTTCAGAAGCCATTAAGAAGGCTAACAGAATGTCAGGTCATATAGCGCCTTGATGTCTGGAGTACAACTTACAGGAGGTTCTGCTCAAGCTAGGACATTTTTCATCACACAGAAAACCACAGACACGTGGAATAATTATTTCAATAAATATTACAACTATTGCTGGTATTAATTAAGACAATAATACGAGGTGTGGCAGAAAAGAAATGAGACTGGCAACACTGCAAGCGATCTGGCAACGCTGCGCTGTTGTCCTTGATAGAGCACGTGTATCAGTACCCTCCCATAGCTCAGTGCGAGTTTCAACTCCTTCCGTTAACTGCGTGATTTTTGTGACTGCTATTAGCGAAGTTGTGTTTTTGGTTGTGCGTCACGCAAAATGGAACAGCGGAATTTGGAGCAACGTTGTGCCATTAAATTTTGTGTTAAGCTTGGAGAATCGGCAAGTGTGATGCTTGAAAAGTTAAAACAGGCCTATGGGGAACATTCTTTATCCCGAGCTCAAGTTTTTCGCTGGCACAAATCATTTTTGGAAGGCTGAAAACACGTTGAAGATGAACACCGTTCAGGGAGGCCTTCAACTTCGAAAACCAATGAAAACATCGAACGTGTGAACACTCTTGTGAGATCAGACCGTCGTTTAACATTAAGAATGTTGAGTGAACAATTAAATTTGAACAGATTTACCGTTCATCAAATTTTGACTGAACATTTGCACATGCGAAAGGTCTGTGCCAAAATGGTGCCGAAAAACCTCACAATTGAGCAGAAGGACAATCGAAAAAACAAGTGTCTTGATCTTCTTGACAGAATCGCTAATGAGCAAGATTTCTTTAGTCGTGTGATCACAGGTGATGAATCATGGATTTTTGAATACGATCCTGAGACCAAGAGGCAAAGTCAGGAGTGGCACACTGCAAACTCTCCTCGACCAAAGCAAGCTCGAATGAGCAAATCGAAGATCAAATCAATGCTGATTTGTTTTTTTGACAAAAGGGGAATCGTCCACAAAGACTTTGTTCCTCCAGGACAAACTGTCAACCAAGTTTTTTATAAAGACGTCCTTGAAAGGCTCAGAAAAAGGGCCATTCGCGTGAGACCAGACATTGCAGACAAATGGATGCTCCATCATGACAACGCCCCATGTCACACTGCCCTCTCCATAACAGAATTTTTGACCTCAAAAGGCATTCCTGTGGTTCCCCAGCCCCCTTATTCACCTGACCTCAGTCCGTGTGACTTTTTCCTTTTTCCTAAACTGAAAAATGTCCTCAAAGGACGTCATTTCGGGACTTTAGAAAACATCGAAAAGAGTGTAACGGACATGCTGAAGACCATACCGGTTGAAGACTTCCAGCGCTGCTACCAACAGTGGGAACAACGTCTCCATCGGTGTGTAGCTGCCCAAGGGAACTACTTTGAAGGGGATAACATTGATGTTTGAAAAAAATAAAAACTTTGGTAAACAAAAAATCAGTCTCATTACTTTTCTGCCACACCTCGTATATATTACAAAACCAACTACTACTATTACTACTACAACTACTTATAATAATAATAACATAAAATGGTACTACTAATAATAATAAAATGAAAACTACTAACAAAACTACTGAACATGCTTAATAACCTACTTAATGCAGTAACTACAGGGTCAAAATGAAGCTGAATACTTAGGTCAGGTCAGGTTGGGGAGCATGCACTGGTACAGCTTGTTGCCACACCCACCACATGATGAAATAGCTTGGGACCCTGGTTAGCAAACCCCCAGGCAGACACGCGGTCCAGTCCCACCTTCCGGCAATGATCCTCTATCTGCCTCAGTTTGATGTTACTTGGGCATCTCCTTGGCCAGTCAGGTGCTCGGGTCCTCAACAATGAGCCGGATCACCCTTAGGAAATTGCGCCACATGGCCATAGTGCTGTAACTGACGCCCCCTCACAATGCAGGTCATGTGCCTCATTCGGGACTCTGTGAGTAACAGAAAGTCAAACCCAAGGATTCTCTGAAGAGACACAGTACCGGAGGAGTCCAGTCTTCATCTCAGGTCACTGGATAGCGTCCATGTCTCGCAAACAGGAAGTGCCAGGACTCTAAAGACTTGGACCTTCATCCTTTTGCAGATATCAGGATCACCACACACCCCTTTCCAGCAACCTCATGACCCCACATGCTCTCCCAATCCGTCTATGGACTTCATAGGAGGAGTCACCGGAGACATGAATGGAACGAATAGGTAGACATTTTAAAAATGAACATGTGACTATGTCACCAACACTTATGAATTCAGCTAAACTTTATTTTGTCCTTCCGGTGACTGCAGGGAGTAATCGGGCATTAACTGAATTAGTAATGTGAGCTGCCAATAAAATGAATCAACACTGGAAGTTCATCTGAGCTCACTGAACCTTTTAAATGTCAAAGCTGCTTGCCTGGTGCTTTTCCACAATTGCGCCAATCACTAAGAAGTAAGCAAGAAGGCTGCCTGTGTGTGTTGGTGAAATTTGTAAATGTCCTCAATGCAACAACACTCAGAGCACTGCAGAATATCTCGACTAACGTTCCTGATATTCTGTATATGCACTGAATTATCATTTCTATCATGGCTCTCCAATCTATACTAACCCCTACTTTCTCTGCTGTTCTTTTTCCGGTTTTTCTGTGGTGGTGATCTGCACTCCCACCACCTGATCAGGGCACCGTGCACTCCCTACATTGACGGATTGAAGACCACCGGTCCACATGTCCATCATCATCTAATTCTTTCACGTGAAGCCTGAAAGCCATGAGGACTGATTGAGGTCATTGATATTAGGGGGGCTGGGTGGTCTTGTGTTGTTTTTTTTTTTTTTCCAGCCCTCTGGAGTTGTTTTTTTTGTTTTTTTCTGTCCTCCTAGCCATCAGACCTTACTTTATTCTTTGTTACTTAGCATTGCCTAATTTTATTGTTCTTCATCTTGTAAAACGCTTTGAGCTATATAATAAATAAATAAATAAATAAATAAATAAATAAATAAATAAATAAATGTTGTTGTTAACTATCTTTAGTAACGTTACTTATATTTCGGGAGCAGCCGAAAAAAGAATAAGAAGTTGGTGTACAAAATGGGAGAACATGAATTATATTTCAAAGTGGGAATGACAACTGCTTATTACCAATAGATAGCTTGACCTCCAAGATCCCAGGAACTATACGTAAGGAAGATTTGGGAAAAAAAATTACAAGCCAGTGTGGCACGCGGCTGGGGGTGGCACCCAGCTGGGACGTCCAGGATGACTGGAGGAGGGCTTGCACCTCCCCCAGACCACGAGGAGGCGACCTCCCTGGTGGCTTTGGGGACCACAGATACAGAGCTTTGAAGTTCACCCCTGTAGGGGCCCATGGTCACCGCCAGGGGGCGTCCCAATGCCTTTGGAGCCCTGGACCTCAGCACTTCTGCCACACCCGGAAGTGCTGGGGGGAAGAGGAGCAGGGACACCCGGAGTGCTTCCGGGTGCGGAGCCGGTATTTCCACTTGCCGGTGGAAGCTCATCGGAAGACACCTGGAGCACATCCGGCTGTGTATAAAAGGGGCCGCCTCCCTCCATTCGTGGGCTGGAGTCGGGTGGAAGAGGATAGAGCTCAGGGGAGAGGAGTGGAGGCGGACCAGAAGAGGCATTGTGAGGCCTGGACTTTGGGGTTATTGGTGTTGTGGCACTGGGTTGTGCGTGTTTCACCGTCGTATATTCTGTAAATAAACGTGTGTGGGTTGTAAAAACGATGTCTGCCTGTCTGTGTCCGGCCTGCTTACCACACCAGATTATGGTAGTTTATGTAATAACATGAAACAGCAGATGACACATCAGAAAGCTGCTGGGGTTCTTCACAGTTGTCCTTACAGAAAGTTACCGCAGAAACTTAACGGGGCTCTTCATGATATAATACAACTTATTTTCTGTTTCTTCACTGAGTTCAGGCACAGAGTGCTACTGTCAGTTAAAATACAAGTATAGGTTATAACAATCATTAAACAGAGAAATGGTACACATATAAATATAGATTTGTTAAAACACACGGGAGGCCAAAGAAGAAAATGATCAAAGTAAAATGGAAATTAGCAATATCTGTTCATTAATTTATTGATCGGCTATGGTCAGAAGATAATGGAGGAGATTAAAGATGTTAAAGAGAAAGTCAAAAACAAGGTGACAGTCCTGGAGACCTATATTGGAGTCTGTGCTGGCCATCCAGTCTGATGAGAGACGGTACCACTAAAAGGAGGAGAGGTGGCTTTGCGGCGAAGGATCTGTGCTGGTACTTGAAAGGTTGCTGGTTCAAATCCCATTACTAACAGAAGGGATCCTACTCCATTGGGCCCTTGAGCAAGGCCATTAATCTTAAAATTGCTCCAGGGATGCTGTACAATGGCTGACTCTGCGCTCCGATCTCCAGAGGTCATGCGAAATGACAATATCCCCTAGGGAGTTAATAAAAGTTGTGGAGGACTGCCGGCTTCCCATGCCGGTCCTCACCCCCAGGCCGCCAGGAGGAGCTCTCCCGACAGCAGGATCGTGCCCCAAGGTCCAGCAGGGCCTTATGGACTTTATAGTGTTTATACACAGCCCTGCTGGATACCTTGGGGACCACCAGGAGTCGCTGTGGGGGGGCTTATGGGCTCTGTGATGCCGTATGACCCGGGAGTACGTCACGGTCACGTGACGGGAAGAAATGTCATGCTCCCGGGTTGAAGTGGTGGATTGATTGCCCTGACCCGGAAGGAATAAGGAACTGTGGACTGCTGGGACAGGAACACCTCCGGGTCAGGGGCTATAAAAGGACGAAGGCTCAGTCCAGACGCTGAGCTGTGCTGGGAGGGAGAGGAGCAAAGTGTCTGGGCGAGGAGGAGTGATTTGGTTTATTGTTTGTGAGTAGTGTGGAAGGTGCTTGGTGCACATTGGTGGGAAACGAAAATAAAGAGTCTTGGACTTTTACCTGGTGTTTGGCGTCATCCCTGAGGGTTCAAGGGAGCACTAGCGCCCCCTACTGCCACAAAGTATACAATGTATTGTCACACACGTGTGCAGGGGAGGCAATTGAAGAACTCAAAAAGGGATAATTCCATGCCAGACCAGGGGGTGGCAGAGTACACTGACCCTTCGTCTTTTTCATTGGCAGACCAATCACAGGAAATCTCGCCTGGACTCGATGACGTCACGTCCGGTTTCCGGCCCCCGTTGATGTCATCACGTCCAGTTTCGGCTCCCTATGACATCGCTGCCCCTGGCCGACTTTAAAACCGCCATGTTTGCCTGTCTGTTTATTCTATTGTTGGACTGAAGTCTGTGGAGACCTAATTTGGGTGGCCTTCCCCAAAACCTTTTCCTGTGTTTGTCGAATCCTTTCACATTATATATAAAAGTCAATGGGTTCCTTTATTCGTGGCCTTTAAGGGTTCTTGCTAGCAGTCCTTACATAATCCTGAAATCATGAATTAGAGCCAGAAGCAGCACCCTTAAAATTTGCTTGTCCAGAGGGATCCAGAGTTTGATTTCACACAGCAAATGACACATTTGGAAGTTGCTGGGGTTCTTCACATCTGTCCTTAAATAACAAAGAAATTAACAGAAGCAGATTTGTGCTCCTAAAAGTGAATGGGGTTCTTCATGGATGTCCTTGTATACTCTGGTATGTAATGGTTGCACATCGCTAAAGGCACAGCTGAACGTTGTTGTGGATTTTTAGGGCTGGCCTGAATTAACCACACATTCAGCAGACGGAGCAGGTGACGGCTAACGTGGCTCCTTCCATCTCTCCTTATCTGCTCTGCTTCTGCATTGCTGGCCTTCTTTAGAACTGGAAGCTCCATTTAAACCAGTATAGGATGCAGGCAAACGTTAGAGGCATTCTCAAGCCTTTTCTGTTATCCATCTTATAAGTTCATTTTAGCAGGCTTTATGGTAGAAAGTGAACGCCATCACATGCACGTGACACCCTGGGCGCCATTAGAGCTTCACGATGGGATTTGTAACTGCGATCACCAGAGTTATATAGGCTACCATAAAAAAATAATCTGAATACAGATGCATGTCTAAAACTAGGAACCTCATGGTGATGACAGCAAATAACCTTTCACAGAGGCTGCTCTCAGAAAGTTGATGAGCACAATAAAATTCAGTTTATCTGCTAGAGAAGTATTTTTTTTTTATTGTCATCCAAAATGAACTGAAATCCCCAGATGAAGGGCTAATTGTGTAAGAGCCAGACGCACACTACACGGATTTCCGTTTTTGTGAATGCAAGGTAATAACGTGGGGATAAAAATCGTAAGACAGGCCGCGTCTCTTATCTGGGCAGATGGAGATATTTGGTGGGTGCCATCGTGGCTGCTTCATCTGATCTTTTTTAGATATTTTTTTATTTTCTGCACTAGCTGAAGGCTGCATGTGCTTCTTGACTATGCAGATCTGCTCTTTCATCATGCCCACACTGAAAAGGGGGGTGTGGGGGGGTGGATGGGCTTTCGACTGACCTCTGGTAGCCGACCTGATAGTAGGAAGCTGACGTGTAGGGGGTCACGGCAATCATCCTAAATTTGATCCATTTTAGCATCTCGCGCGACGCACTTCTGTCATATCACCTATGTCCATATATTCGATCCCTTTTCGCTTTTATCATCTTTTTGTCAATATCACATTGAATTTTGATTCTGCGTTTGGAATGACATCATGACAACGCAACGTATAACTGCCCGTGAGTGACTATCGTTTCTTTCTCTCTACACAAACTGTGTCTGACAATAGCATTCACACAAATGAGAAATGATTTCTCTCACGGGATTTCACTTTCACCAAACAACAAATCTTTTAAGTCTCGTGGATACGCCTCTTCATTGGGAAGAAACACTACTTTTTTCTTCCTTGGTGGCAACATGAATTAGACGATCTACAAGTCTCCGACTTAAACTTTAAATCCAAACAATATATTCGATCTCTTTTCGCTGTTACGTTATTTCATCGAGTAATAATTTCCATTAATTTGCGCTAATGCGATCTTTCCTATCCTTTTTTTGAGACTTTTCAATTTTCGTACTTCCATTATCTCTAACCTGCTCTGCATTTGTATTGCGCCAACGTTTTGAATTCTTTACAATGTTCTACTTTCTCATCTACTCTGTGTCTTTTATTTCCGGCCACAGGTCTGATTAAATCTCTTGGCACAAAGTCTCATCTCGTGACACGTGAAAATATCTCTGAGAAAATCACATCTCATCTACTTCCAACATTCCAAGATTTTTTTTTATAATAGATATATATATGGGCCTCCCCTGCTCAGTGACGTCTTTTTGAGGTCACATTGAAAGTGTTTGTGTATATATATATACACATATATACAGTGCATCCGGAAAGTATTCACAGTGCATCACTTTTTCCACATTTTGTTATTTTACAGCCTTATTCCAGAAGGGATTAAATTCATTTTTTTCCTCAGAATTCTACACACAACATCCCATAATGACAACATGAAAAAAGCTTACTTGAGATTTTTGCAAATTTATTAAAAATAAAAAACCTGAGAAAGCACATGTACATAAGTATTCACAGCCTTTGCCATGAAGCTCCACATTGAGCTCAGGTGCATCCTGTTTCCCCTGATCATCCTTGAGATGTTTCTGCAGCTTCATTGAAGTCCACCTGTGGTAAATTCAGTTGATTGGAGATGATTTGGAAAGGCACACACCTGTCTATAGAAGGTCCCACAGTTGACAGTTCATGTCAGAGCACAAACCAAGCATGAAGTCAAAGGAATTGTCTGTAGACCTCCGAGACAGGATTGTCTCGAGGCACAAATCTGGGGAAGGATACAGAAAAATTTCTGCTGCTTTGAAGGTCCCAATGAGCACAGTGGCCTCCATCATCCGTAAGTGGAAGAAGTTTGAAACCACCAGGACTCTTCCTAGAGCTGGCCGGCCATCTAAACTGAGCGATCGGGGGAGAAGGGAGGTGACCAAGAATCCGATGGTCACTCTGTCAGAGCTCCAGAGGTCTTCTATGGAGAGAGGAGAACCTTCCAGAAGGACAACCATCTCTGTAGCAATCCACCAATCAGGCCTGTATGGTAGAGTGGCCAGACGGAAGCCACTCCTTAGTAAAAGGCACATGGCAGCCCGCCTGGAGTTTGCCAAATGGCACCTGAAGGACTCTCAGACCATGAGAAACAAAATTCTCTGGTCTGATGAGACAAAGATTGAACTCTTTGGTGTGAATGCCAGGCGTCACGTTTGGAGGAAACCAGGCACCGCTCATCACCAGGCCAATACCATCCCTACAGTGAAGCATGGTGGTGGCAGCATCATGCTGTGGGGATGGAACTGGGAGACTAGTCAGGATAAAGGGAAAGATGACTGCAGCAATGTACAGAGACATCCTGGATGAAAACCTGCTCCAGAGCGCTCTTGACCTCAGACTGGGGCAACGGATCATCTTTCAGCAGGACAACGACCCTAAGCACACAGCCAAGATATCAAAGAAAACTGGCCAAGGATAGGTGTGCCAAGCTTGTGTCATCATATTCAAAAAGACTTGAGACTGTAATTGCTGCCAAAGGTGCATCGACAAAGTATTGAGCAAAGGCTGTGAATACTTATGTACATGGGATTTCTCAGTTTTTTTATTTTTAATAAATTTGCAAAAACCTCAAGTAAACTTTTTTCACGTTGTCATTATGGGGTGTTGTGTGTAGAATTCTGAGGAAAAAAATGAATTTAATCCATTTTGAAATAAGGCTGTAACATAACAAACAAAATGTGGAAAAAGTGATGCGCTGTGAATACTTTCCGGATGCACTGTGTGTGTGTGTGTGTGTGTATATATATATATATATATATATACACACACACAGTGGTACCTCGGTATACGTCCTTAATCCATTCCAAATCATTCGACTTATACCAAACAGGACGCATACCAAACAAATTTTTTCCATAAGAAATAAAGGGAAAATGATTAATCCTATTGTTATTGGCATATTATACATTGATGGGGTTGTATAAAATAATTTAAACACTGCTTAATACTAAAATACATAAATACAAAAGCAATTAGATGAAATAAATGAAAATTTAACCTCACTTTACTTTTTAATAGCGTCTTTATTTTTCACAATCGTAGATACCGTCATTCTCGGCATACGGTATGCAGCAGCCATGTCCCAGATACGCATGCCACCTTCATACTTTTCAACAATCAATTCAAATTTACATGAAAAAACACAAAATCACGTGAAAATTCACAGAGAGTTATAGCGTGGGTTGTTCACTGAATGCTAGCAACTGGTGTACTGACGCTCGTGGGTAGTCGTGGCTTTGTCTCGAGAGAAAGGTAACAAGGGTAGTGTAGTGTTCTCTAGATTGAAGTTGCGACACACTCAGAATAACGATTCGAATGCTGTTTATTTTGAACCGTGTTTAACCAACTCTCCATACAGCGTGCCTTCTAAACCACACCCCTCCCTCTGGCAGTCATATGTCTCAAAAGACGCAGACCATAGCAATCAACACCCAAACATAAAGTAATGGACAAAAGCATCATTGAACAATCATATACAACAGGTAGCACGTGGGTTATTCACTGAATGCTAGCAACTGCCATACTGACGCTCGTGGGCAGTCGTGGCTTTGTCTCGTGAGAAAGGTAACAAGGGTAGCACACAAGTCGTATTCCAAACAAAGGTTGTATACCAAGCAAAATATTTCGTGTCCAAACAGGACGTATACCAAGTTGGACTTATTCCAAAGTGGACGTATACCGAGGTACCACTGTATATATACACATACACTATATACAGTATATATATATTTATGTATATGTATGTGTATATATATATATATGTTGGGTTGGTTGGAATTAACAGTCCTTTCTAACGAGAAGTGTGGGTCTGAGGTGTTTGAGGTGAATGTTTATGTTATGGGACGGGCATTTGCTCGTGGGACGGTTAAAGGGAACTTTATTTTGTTTTGGTGTGGTAGTGAGTAAAAGAGTCTAATTGTTTAGTTTAAATCTATATAAGTTTATACTTTTTTTTTCTTGTGTTGTTCCACAAATGTTTCTTTTTGTTTTATTCTTTGCTTAATATTATACCAGTCAGGTGACAGAACAGCCAGGTCCAATGTTTGAAGTTATTGGTAATGTAGCATGGCCCTCTTTGGAGTTGAGGGTGATCGCTACACAGTGTCCCCATCACTGCACTGAGACATTGGGGTTCGCATTCAGACCACAAGTGCAAGCGCCCCCTGCTGACCTCACCAACACTTCTTCCAGCTGCAACCCAAGCTTTTCCTAGAGGGTCTCCCAATTAAGTACTGGCCAGGCCCCAACATGTTTAGCTTCAGGTGGTATGGCTGCGGACCATCCTTAAGAAGGGATGCCAGTCTATCACAGAGCACATTCAGAGACACGTCCTCCAGGCCAGTTTATAATCACCATTGGACCTTCCAACATGTTGGAGGCCATCAGTACGTCTGTGAAGACTTCTGGGGGATTCCGGTAGAGATGAGGCATTCCGTTTAAATAGTTCTGTGGTATAGTGCATGTGGTATGACTGCTGGTGCAACTTTTGGCATGGTGTAGGCCGACGCCAGGCATCTAGGTGGGCAGCCAGGCTGCCTGAGAGTGAGCCTTATCTGGGCAGGCTAGTAGAGAGTCTGGCCTGTGTGTCTGGCTCTGTTTTGGAGGCCTCGCACCACTTTGGTCATTGTGTGCACTGCCCATAAAGATACAAGGAAGAATTTAAATGAGCTCCATACACGTGATGATAAATAGTAAATAAATCTGTGATAAAAATTCTGACATTGCCGAGGGATTGAGGCATCCACCCTCAATGGAGGTGCAGTGACTTCAGTTGCTTGCATCTTAAAGCAAACAAGACGGCCGACCTTAAGAATTCATTTATAGAATGAAGTTGCGTGTGTCTCAAGGAATACAAGAAACAATAACAGCACAAGCCAGCGTGATGTCAGTGTGTCTCTGCATGAGCGAGGGAGTCGGCCACCCATGCTTTATATAGCATCTTTCACTTTGAACAACATCACAAAGCTGACAACAAGTAGGCAAAAATACACCGAACAAGTCAGGGACCCTCACCATTTGGACCACTGGCAGACAAAGCAGCCACTCGGGGCTCCTTGCTGTCACACGCAACAGAAGGCCGAATTTACTTTGACTTTAAAAAAAACAAATACTTATCAGTGGCAACTGCCCAAAAAAATGCATGGCATGCTGATGCTGAACTAAAAAAACAAAAATAAAATAAAAAATAAAAAACAGAAAATCCCTGGGGGCACAAAGCACACTGGGAGTTGAGCTGAGAGTACAAATAGAATGGGCCTTACCCCCCCAACCAGGAAACCTCTGGTCACCCGATGCAGCAAATTAGAGAAGTAAGCAAACAAAGTTAGTGAACCATGAGGGGTGAAGCGCGGATCATTTCAGACCCTCACAACAACAAGCTTTTTCTTTTTACCAGAAAGAAGACTTTGTGTATCCTCAGACAAGGATATAGCGCCTTTCATACAATACACTTTCCACACTCTGTTACAAAACAAGCACCCGTACAGCACCAGAGTGGAGTGTGCATGTGTGTGTCAGTTCTCCTCATAAATCCAAAACATGTCTTCAGAAGAAGACCCTAAATGGGCCGTGTGTGTGTGTGTGTGTAACCGGTGTTGAACTTGAACTGACATCCCTTCCAGGGTTGTTTCCTGCCTTGTGCCCAGGGCTTTTGGGAAAGACTACTTAAAGCCCAACCAGGTTCCACTTCTGTCTCCAGACCACACCCACCTACTGACCTCACTTCCTCCTGTTCCCCGTTGAACCCTCCTCTTCCTTCCCCTCACCTATAAAGCTAGCCACTTGCCATCCTCAGTCAGTCCTGTCTTGGACTTGGTCATTTCAGACTACTCAATATTCCTCTTGATTATGACACATTGATAATAACAGACGGGGTTGAACCCAAAACATTTCCCTTGCTAGTTGTGCTCTTTTACACATTTTATCTTCTTCTTTCGGCTTCTCCCGTTAGGGGTTGCCACAGCAGATCATCTTTTTCCATATCTTCCTGTCCTCGTCATCTTGTTCTGTCACACCCATCACCTGCATGTCCTCTCTCACCACATCCATAAACCTTCTCTTAGGCCTTCCTCTTCTCCTCTTGCCTGGCAGCTCTATCCTTAGTATCCTACTCCCAGTATACCAGTATGTCCAAACCAATGCAATGTCGCCTCTCTGACTTTGTCTCCCAACTGTCCCACCTGAGCTGACCCTCTAATGTCCTCATTTCTAATCCTGTCCATCCTCGTCACACCCAATGCAAATCTTAACATCTTTAACTCTGCCACCTCCAGCTCTGCCTCCTGTGCCACCATCTCCAGCCCATATAACATAGCTGGTCTGACTACCGTCCTGTAGACCTTCCCTTTCACTCTCGCTGATACTCATCTGTCACAAATCACTCCTGTCACTCTTCTGCACCCACTCCACCCTGCCTGCACTCTTTTTTTCCCCCTCAATTCATTTCCTTTTCTGCACAAAAACAAAATCCCTCCCATAATATCACAACTGCCATGAACTAGGCCTGGCAGTTTAAAGGGTCACAGAGCCAGGCAACGGTGAAAGATAAAACAACCAACTCATATTCACTCAGTGTCAAGCTTCAGCCACTAGGGGGCCCCCAGTGTTATAGGTTTATTGGGTCACTTTTTTTTTGTCACACATATTGTAAACCCCTGAAGTGACTCTACTCTGTCAGGCCTTAAACCTGCGATTACTTCATCCAGGGCGTGATGTTAATCTGCATCCAGCCCTGCAAATAAGTGCTCCGGCGTACAGGGAAAATTTGGGGTTTGGTGGCAGAACTGGCACTCCAGCCACTGTAAAAAAAAAGGCTCATGCTGTTCCAGTCTGGTTTTGAGGTGTCACTCGCTGCACTCGGGTCCCAATCCAGGTGGCTTGTTGTGTGGTGGGCACAGCAATGTGCTATCAGTGCCAGCTCCCAACCTAATAAATAAAATTGCTAATATGTGAACTTCCTTTGTATGAACTGGATTTGTCACATTCATTTGTATCACTAATGGTCTCCTCCAGTTATCAAATCAGATCCGATCTGACGTTGTCTTCACTGAACACAATACAGTATAATACTGTAACGGCGACATCCAGATTAGCATCTAACCTGAAGTGCAAATCATAGAAATGCTCAGTTGGGGCAGCAAAAGTAACCTGATCAAGGTCCTTCTTGCCCGGTTACTCAGTCTGGCCAGTCGGCCAAACTCCTAAAGAGTCCTGCTTCTTCCAAACCTCTTCCACTTCAACAGTTATTGAGACCACGGTGCTCCTGGGAATACTCAAAGCATTCCAAATGGTTTGATCCCCTTTGGCCCTGATCTGCGCCTCACCACACTTTGATCACGGAGGTCTACAGAGAGTTCCTTGGACTTTGTGGCTTGGTTTGTGTCCTGCCAAGCAGTGCGTGAATTGTGAGACCCTCTAGACACAGGTACACGTGGTGCCTTTCTAAACCAAGTCCACTTCAATTCAGTTTAGCCCACAGGGTGGACTTCAATCAAGTTCTAGAAACATCTCCAGGAGAATTGGAGCAAATAGGAGGCACCTGAGCACAATCTGGTGTGCCACGACGAAGGGTCTGAATACTTCTAGGAAGGAGAGATTTTGAGGTTTATGATTTTTAATAAACTTGCACACCTTACTTGGTCATTACGAGTCATTGAGTGCAGACCGATGGGCAAAAATGGTGAATATCTACATAAAATGAAATGTGAAACACAACAGAGCGTAGAAAGTCAAGGGGTCTGAATACTTTCCAAATACACAGAATGCTGTCAACAAGGCTTTGTACAAGTGGGGGCCCACCCACCCAGTATTTGACTTACTGTACATTAACCATTCTAGATTTACAGATAAGTGTGTGACTGTTAAATTCACGTCAGTCCAACCCCAACCCTCTGCCTCGCTGCAGGCCTCATCATTCTAAGCATTGCTGCTTTCTTCTTCTTCTTTAAAGCTGCGGTTCTTGCAAGGCGACGTTGCACTCGTGTACTTCAGCCGCTGCACGAGCAGAACTTGTGCAGCTCAAATAGGAACCTCAAACCCACAGTGTTTCCTCTACCAAATGCACGCCCCAGGAAGCCGCTGCGAAGGGCCCACTACTGTGCCGCGCCAGAAACGATTGCTTGTGCCAAGCATGGCAAATGGCCGCGCTTTTAATAAAGTCCACGTTCCAAAAATCTCAACTTTTAACTTTTTTTTTTTTTTTTTTGTAACTTTTAGCATCAGGCTTTCGTTAAAATCTAATAACTAACAGCAAACAGACTGATAAAAAGACCCCCAAAGCCACACACTCATTCATTCATTCATCTTCTGAACTTACTACACCCGTGACACTCGAGTGAAGGCAGGACCACCAGCTGTGGCGAATCCTCAGGGACACAATGAGGAATGACTTAAGGACATCTACGGTGGGGTAGAATGCCCAGTTTGTTGGTCCTTTGGCCTTGAACCCCTGCCTATCTGGAGAAACTCTGGTCCTGACGGGCACGGAGTGGCTGCAGGTTTTCATTCTAAGCCTTCTCTTAATCAGTGACCTGTTTTTGCTGCTAATTCACTTTACTTCATGCGAGGACTGTTAAGTGGTCAATGATGTGATAAAGAAGTGCTTTGTGGAATGTAAGGCGCTATATGGAAAGGCATTAGCTACATAAACCTTAAGCATGCAGTTAGTACTCACTATGAAGGGCCGAATATCAATTTAATTTTTATAGCGTTTATTATGAAATACACTACTCCTCTATCTATTTCATCAAAATGCTTGTGTATCTGGAGCAGAGAATAAAAGTTTAACCCATAAAGCACTTTGTCAGGGCTCATCATTCCAGCACTAGTTAAAGGCACTATATACAGTACACCACTTTAGGTAGCAAGGACTGATTATGAGGGATGCTACAAGACGTGACCGAGGACATAATGAAGTGCCTGCCCGCACTGCACCTCAGAATGGAAGGTTGGAGGTGGATTTGCTGTTTAAGGCATTGCTGGGAGTTGGCGCAGTAAAACAAAAAGCCGCTATGCAGAGGAATTATTGGCTCTTACGGTGATTTGCTGCAGACGTCGTTAGAAACTCCATTCTTAAAGGTTTCATTGTCAGGCCTCACCATGCCCGTCACTCATTGAGGGCATCACACAGACTGCTGTATGCGCTTTATAGAGTATGACACAAAACGCAGCGCTAACATAAAGTGCTCACGCATGGAATGGAATGGAGTGCTCTGTTATTGGAGACGGAATTACTACATAAAGAACAATCTGCTTTAGAACGCGCGCAGTTCGTATTGACGACTGAAGGCTCCATAGTTGATTAATTCTTGACTTTGAAAGCTCTTTTGTTATAGCAGTCAACACGCAATATACTGTACGAATATTTTCATTTATTAAGCAGTCTGTCAGCATTCACCACGTTTGGTACTACTAAAGGGGTTGTATGAACGGCTTTGTCAGTTTTACACAGAATTTCATGAGAGGGCCAATTATGAAAGGCGCTATAAAAACTGAAAAAAATGACATTAATAAGCACTACAGTAAATAAAAATAATCTGCTTTATGGAAAACCCAGTTCAGACTATTAAATGCACTACAAAGATGAATTCTTGACTTTAAAAGCTGATGTTACTAACATTTTAATGTCTTAAACAGTTTATCGGCACTCATCATGTTCAGCAACATTAAATCAACTGCTTTATCAGTTTTAAACAGAATGTAATGAGAAGACTAATAATGTGGGGCACTATAATAACTAAAAAATGAATTTAATACGCCACTATGTAAAGAACAACCTGCTTTATAAAACACACAGTTTATACTGACTATTAAAGGCAATATAGAGATTAAATATTGACTTTAAAAGTGCATTTGTTATAGTATTTAATATTCAATATACTCCAATATACGGTTTTACAGCCCTATTTAAATGACTTTATTCAGTCTTACACACACCTACATGAGGGGGCCGATTATAAGAGGTTCTATATAAATTACATTAATAAGCCACTACAGTATATAAAAACAACCTGCTTTATGAAGCACCCCATTCAGACTATTAAATGCACTAAAGAGATGAATTCTTGACTTTAAAAGCTGTTGTCATAGCATTCAATATGCAATATACTAACATTTTAATGTCTTAAGCAGTTTATCGGCACTCATCATATTCAGCAACATTAAATCAACTGCTTTATCAGTTTTAAACGGAATTTAATGAGAGGACTGCGGTGGGTTGGCACCCTGCCCGAGATTGGATTCCTGCCTTGTGCCCTGTGTTGGCTGGGATTGGCTCCAGCAGACCCCCGTGACTCTATGTTCGGATTCAGCGGGTTGGAAAATGGATGGATGGATTAATGAGAGGACTAATAATGTGGGACACTATAATAACTAAAAAATGAATTTAATACGCCACTATGTAAAGAACAACCTGCTTTATAAAACACACAGTATGTGCTGACTATTAAAGGCACTACAGAGATTAAATATTGACTTTAAAAGTGCTTCTGTTATAGCATTTCATATCCGATATACTCCCATTTTAATTTCTTAAGCGGTTTTACAGCACTATTTAAATGGCTTTATTCAGTTTTACACAGACATACATGAGGGGGCCGATTATGAAAGGTGCTATAAAAATTACATTAATAAGTCACTACAATATATAAAAACAACCTGCTTTATCTGCGGTGGGTTGGCACCCTGCCCAGGATTGGTTCCTGCCTTGTGCCCTGTGTTGGCTGGGATTGGCTCCAGCAGACCCCCGTGACCCTGTGTTCGGATTCAGCGGGTTGGATAATGGATGGATGGATGGAACTTGCTTTATGAAGCAATTAAATTTAATAATTATAATAGTAATAATAATCAGACTATTAAATGCACTACAGAGATGAATTCTTGACTTTAAAAGCTGTTGTCATAGCATTCAATATGCAATATACTAACATTTTAATGTCTTAAGCAGTTTATTAGTTTTACACAGACCTACATGAGGGGACTGATTATGAAAGGCACTATAAAAATTAAAAAATAACAGTAATAAGCCACTATAGAAAGAGATGTTAAGCACTTGGTTCGCATTCACTATTAAAGGCACCATACAGATTAATTGCTGACTTTACAAGCTCTTCGGTTGTAGTATTTAATATGAAATATACTAACATTGTAAATTCTAAAGCAGTTTGTCAGCACAATTAAAGGTATTATGTAAATGGCTTTATCAATTTTACACAGAATTTCACGAGAAGGGCGGATTACGAAGGGCACAGTAGAAAGTAAATACTGGCACTATATAAACAGTGTTTAGATTAGATTTTTTCTTTGCTAAACTGCTTTTTATAATGAAATTATTATTCTACTATATTAAAATGTATGTACTAAATTATTCCACTTTATTAAAAAAGACACTCAAATTTTAATTGATAAAGAGACTGTCAATACTCATCATGTTCAACTCTGACTAAAGGCATTATAATTATTAAAGGTGCTATACTATAACCCACGATGTAATGAAGTGCGTTATGATACGGGCAATAATGTAAGGCACTATATGGAGATTTGTGGAGTAAATATCAATTCGCATTAAAAGTACGGTATTAGCACGCATTATGAAAGGTGCAGTATGCAGAATAAAGATTAGTTTTTAAAGTGCATTGTTAAAGTGATAATTATGAAATACACTGTAAAAGTTGAATTTGAGGGGCTGTTTGTAAGTCGTCATTATGGTCGGCACTCATTAAAAGATGCTGTGGAGCTCATTGTTGAGATAATGAAAGGCGCTATAAAAGTGATTAACATCGTAATGAAGCACTTCGCGTTATGGCACATTACATAAAACTCCATATGTGGGTTGATGTTTATAATAAAGACCGATTGGCTGTTAGAACTCACTACAAAACAGATCGGTTTTATTGAACGTGGCAGTGTTCAATATAAAAGCTGCGACGTAAAGACTGATTTGATGTCTTATACGGCATTTAATTTCTGAAAACCGGTAGAATTCTGATTAATTAAAAAAATGCGTCGCGTGGTGCTCCAATTGGAAGGAAACTCGTCACTTCATCCATGTCCTCAAAAGAGTTTACCGTCGTGCGTTTATTGAAGCAGAAAACCGGGGCTATCCATTCGCTGCTAGTGACAGCCGCAGGCTCGATTACAGGCGGCCCATTCCAAGCTGTCAATCAACCCTCACGGCGTGAAGTCGTGCTCGGTGAAGTGCGAGAACCTGATGGAGCGGATCAGAGGTCCTCATATGGACAGCATACGTTCCTTCCCACCCTGAACTTTTTTCCATTCGGTATTCTCCAGGAAATCGAGAAAGTTTTTTTTTTTTTGCCAAAAAGGCACTGAATATCGCCCAAGAAGCCGATCACGTGCCCTTCCGCTGTGTAACAGTTTCCACAAACCTGAACAGCAGACTGGAGCACACAATCCGTAAATCAAGAGCGCTACCACGGGCACGAGACAGCGCGTCAAGTTTTACTTTTGTGACGGAGCGATGTGGCTGCCCGCGTTCCCGCTGCGTTAAGCCAGATTGCTTCTCAGTATACAGGAATACTTGGAACGAATTCAAATAGATACATTTATCGTGAAATGTGACAATACATAAATAGAAATATTGTTATGCGCAGAAAAGTTTAGAGTGGTATGTGTACAACTCTAATGTTCAGGGAGTCTTTTACTCGTGATGCAGTTACCTTGTTTGTCATGCGCAGTAGAAGAAGCGCGGGTTAGTCGATTATTCATAGGCTTGTTGTATGGACGCTCGCTGGAAGCGCTCCGTACCCCGAGCCTGAGCAACGACCTGTTAAGCAGTATCTGTTTCACTAACTTCAAAGTGTAAGTACTGCTGAATACTACTGGATACTGTGCAGTTAATTATTAAAGGCTTCCTGACGGATATCCTTGTCGTGGAAAAGTTGTTACCCACGCCACACGAAAAAGCAGGACTGTATAATAAAATGTGAGCATAAACAATGACGCATGACGTGACTTTTTGGAACTTAATTCTTTATGTATTTAAAGAACTCTCTCTTCATTTAGTTACAGTATTTCAATGACACTGCAAGCGATGCAGAATACAGTTTGAAATGCACCCATCAAAGTTGAGAGGGGGGGGGATCTTGCAAGTACTCGGTATTGATATCGATCTCTTCCAAATATTCTCTGCACATTTTACCCAATGAGGGGATTCAGATTTTCAGATAAAATGAAGCAGAAATGAATACACTTTTTAAATGGTTACTTTCTTTATAAAGGATCAAAAGTTATCTATCACCATCGGCCATACAAAAAAGTTAAAAGTTTGTGTCAATACTTGGTTGCAGCCCGCTGGCAACTAAAAACTTCTTCTTTCTCCCTTGGCTGAGGTTCAAGTTCTTGTTTCATGTCCTTTATGTTCATTTTTACTTTGGTTAAATATGCACATTCTTCCTTCTTTTCCACTTTGCCATTTTCTTTCATTATGTTCCATGTGTATTGATGGTGGTCCCCCAAGAGGCGGGGGCACCACCTACCAATCACCTGCAGCAAATGCCCTCCACCCTATACACCTGGAGGGTCTCTGCCACAGTTCCTGGTGGTTCATTTGAAAGTTGCGTTTAAGAATGGTGAGTCCTTGTGTTTTAGTTTTTTTGTTTTTGTAAATTCTACGTGCCTTGTCATTTTCTGGATTTTTTCCGACCTTCTTGTTACAGGCAATTCAATTTTGTCTTTGTGCTCCACGGAGCTTCACTGTTGTTGGAATATTTTCTTGTGTAGAATAAATGTTATACATATTATATACAGTGAAGCACACAACCCCAAAACCCCCCCAAAGTCCAGGCCTCTACAATGCCTTGCCTCGCTCTTCAGGTCGCCTCCTTTCCTCTCCTCCCGAGCTCCGTCCTTTTCCGTTCCCAACTCCAGCCATCGAATGGAGGGAGGCAGCCCCTTTAATGCACACCCAGACGTGCTCCAGGTGCCTCCCGATAATCTTCCGCCGGCACTCCCAAGTGTGGCAGAAGCACCGGCTGCACACCCTGAAGCACTCCAGGTGTGGCGGAAGTGCTGAGGGCCAGGGCTCATCAGGCATTGAGGTGCCCCCTGGCAGTGATCACGGGCCCCTATAGGGTTGAGCTTCCAAGCTCCGTTCCCGTGGTCCCAAAAGCCACCAGAGAGGTCACCCCCTCGCGGTATAGAGGAGGAGCAAGCCCTCCTCCGGTCCTCCTGGGCATCCCGGCGGGGTACCACTCCCAGCCACTCGCCACTATATACAGTATATATATATATATATATATATATATATATATATATATATATATATAGTATTCACAGCACATCACTTTTTCCATATTTTGTTATGTTACAGCCTTATTCCAAAATGGATTAAATTCATTTTTTTCCACAGCATGATGCTGCCACCACCATGCTTCACTGTAGGGATGGTATTGGCCTGGTGATGAGCGCTGCCTGGTTCCCTCCAAACGTGACGCCTGGCATTCACACCAAAGAGTTCAATCTTGTCTCATCAGACCAGAGAATTTTGTTTCTCATGGTCTGAGAGTCCTTCAGGTGCCTTTTGCCAAACTCCAGGCGGGCTGCCATGTGCCTTTTACTAAGGAGTGGCTTACGTCTGGCCACTCTACCATACAGGCCTGATTGGTGGATTGCTGCAGAGATGGTTGTCCTTCTGGAAGGTTCTCCTCTCTCCACAGAGGACCTCTGGAGCTCTGACAGAGTGACCATCGGGTTCTTGGTCACCTCCCTGACTAAGGCCCTTCTCCCCCGATCGCTCAGTTTAGATGGCCGGCCAGCTCTAGGAAGAGTCCTGGTGGTTTCGAACTTCTTCCACTTACGGATGATGGAGGCCACTGTGCTCATTGGGACCTTCAAAGCAGCAGAAATTTTTCTGTAACCTTCACCAGATTTGTGCCTCAAGACAATCCTGTCTCGGAGGTCTACAGACAATTCCTTTGACTTCATGCTTGGTTTGTGCTCTGACATGAACTGTCAACTGTGGGACCTTCTATAGACAGGTGTGTGCCTTTCCAAATCATGTCACATCAACTGAATTTACCACAGGTGGACTCCAATTAAGCTGGAGAAACATCTCAAGGATGATCAGGGGAAACAGGATGCACCTGAGCTCAATTTGGAGCTTCATGGCAAAGGCTGTGAATACTTATGTACATGTGCTTTCTCAGTTTTTTTATTTTTAATAAATTTGCAAAAACCTCAAGTAAACTTTTTTCACGTTGTCATTATGGGATGTTGAATTTAATCCATTTTGGAATAAGGCTGTAACATAACAAAATGTGGAAAAAGTCATGCGCTGTGAATACTTTCTGGATGCACTGTATATATATATATATATATATATATATATATATATATATATAT
>JANRMT010062796.1:101393388-101424823 GCA_026402145.1 Polypterus bichir lapradei | reverse complement strand
AGTCGTAACCTGAAAGGCACTATATTATGAATAGTAAGTCGTAATCTGAAAGGCACTATATTATGAATAGTAAGTCGTAACCTGAAAGGCACTATATGATGAATAGTGAGTTGTAACCTGAAAGGCACTATATGATGAATTTTGAGTCGTAACCTGAAAGGCACTATATGATGAATTTTGAGTTGTAACCTGAAAGGCACTATATGATGGATAGTGAGTTGTAACCTCAAAGGCACTATATGATGAATTTTGAGTCGTAACCTGAAAGGCACTATATCATAAATAGTGAGTCGTAACCTGAAAGACACTATATTATGAATAGTGAGTCGTAACCTGAAAGGCACTATATTATTTCTTTTGATGTGACATGTCTGTTTTGGGACAGATTTTGAATCCAGGATGAGAAAGGCACAAATTTGTCTTTCTTTCTTGTAAAGTTATTTGTTTTGTCAATACTGCCTGATGTGAAAGGCACTATAAACGTCCTTTCTTGCTTGCTTGCCTTCACTGTAAAGTTATTAACATTTTTAGCAAATTGTGGACAGTGCATAATATGAAAGGGGCTACATTCTTTATTCTGATGTAATGCTCCTTGCTTTGTTAAAGAATGGACACTGATCGGTCTGAAAGGCGCTACATCGCTGCTTTCTTTCACTATAAAGAGTTAATGGCTTTAAAACTATGGACAGTGAGTAGAAATATGAAGGCACTATAATACTTCATTTGATTTGAAATTAATCATTTTAGAACATATGATGAGACAGGTGTGGCGTCTTCCTTGATTTGTAACAGTTGGCGAGCACTGCCTGATATGAAAGGCGCTATATCACTCATTTCTTTATCTTTAGCCTCAAAACAGCAGCAGGAATTTCCCAGTTGATTACCTTAAACTGCCCGCGTCTTTTAAATTAAATACTCGACTCCCACCATGGACTCCCTGCGTGCCCCTTATCCTGACCCTCATGAGGCATTAACTGGTGTCTCTGACTGGTTGTTTCCTGGTCCCTTGCCTGGCCAGGAGGCCATGGGAAAAGAAGGTCAGCTGGGGAGCGTTGGTATTACCCTACTATGCCTGGACATGGGCACAAGAAGATGCTGTGGCAGCAGCTACTCCAGAGTTTGGTGTCCCAGCAACCTCAGCAGGACACTCAGATTGGGCAAGGGTAGCTGGAACGTCAGGAAGGTGGGTGACTGCCTGCTATGGGCAGAATGTTCCCCCATACACCGGGTTCATTTGGCGAGCACCAGTATGGACCCCTGCAGGGCAGCATGGGAGCTGTGGTCCCAAGGGTCTGTCCTGCTGTGTTTGTTCTGTGGTGGGCCACCAGGGGGAGCTGTTGGATACTGACGGCACAAGGACTATCAGGGCTCACCCTGGGGGCAGTTGATTAAGCACCAGCAGTGTTCCCGGGGCTGGAGTTAAAGGTGAGCCGCCCCCCTTCGACTCAGGAGCAGTTGGAGTCAAATGTGGAGGAAGGAGTGGAGTTGTAGAAAAAGGATTTGTTTAAATTAAAAACATTTACATTGAACTGGGACTGTTGTGGTACAATTGTATCTGGGAGGTTTGGGGTCCTAGTGGCCACACCCTTAATGCGCTTTACAAGACGGGTGATCCTGTGACTTTGGGGTTGTGCTCCGCCCTTCTTAGTGCCACTATGGGAAACACAAAATACCTAACCAGAATGTACAGCTTGAACTGCAATACGACACAGGGGCTGCCAGTCACCACCCACCACAGTGCATATCAAATGGCCTCCCCTAAAACTGAAAAATAAAAACGATGACATTGGCCACGCCAGCGTCCCCTTACAGCTCACTGAACACCAAGCGGTGGCTTCTGTAGAAAGAGCCCGGTGAGTTCAGAGATCCGTTGGCCGTTGTCCGTTCCCAGGGGGTCTGTGGGAAATTTTTCTCATGCGATCAGCTGTTTGACAGGTGGCCCCAGCCAATGGTGCTAACAGGAGAAAGGAGGAGGAGCCCGAATCTAAGGAGACGCTCAGGCTCCGCCCACAGCCCCGCTTTGGGTTTTTGCATATTCAAGCCAGCCAGCCAGCCGAGGTGGGTTTCAAAACGGCGAGCATCCTGAGATGCTGGTGTGGCAGCTGCAGATAAAGACGGCGAGAATGCCGGCTGGCTGGAGTTTTAGAGAAGTGAAAGATTTTGTTATGCGAGATAATTTCAAATAACGAAAAAAAATAAATAAATAAATAAGAAAGGTAAGGGGTGGGGGACAATACATTCCACTCATCATCGACCAAAACTGAGAAGAAAACACTGTCAACAGAAATGAAACCGTCATGTGATCTGTGAACACACACCCTCTCTCGTGACCCTGGCATCAGCGGGACTGCCCTTTAGGTGGCGTGACTTCTATCACCTGGGCTGATCCTACCATATACAGTACAGCAGGGAAAATAAGCATTGAACGCGTCAACGTTGTTCTCAGTAAATCTATTTCTAATGGGGCGATTGACATGAATTTTTCACCAGATGTCGGTAACAACCCAAGCAATCCACACATACAAAGAAATGAAAACAAGTAAGTCCATAAATTAAGTTCTGTGTAATAAAGTGGACTGACGAAAGGAATAAGTATTGAAGACGCTTACTGCCACCCAATGAATGGGGGAACATTCTGCCCATAGCAGGCAGTCACCCACCTTCCTGACGTTCCAGCTACCCTTGCCTTCATCGCAGTGAGCGTGCATAGCAGTCATGGCGGTCGAGTGTGTTACTTATTGTTTTCTTTGAAACAACTGGACCTGCTAATTCCTGGTCTTTCTGAAGCTCTTGGCGAGTGGTCCTTCTAAGCTCTTCTGGTTATTCTTTTGACAGAAATCTATTGAGGAACACCTGGTCATGGCCGGTTTATATTGACATGATGTTCTTTCCACTTTCTGATTACGGCCCCAATGGTGCTCACTGGAAGATTCAGACATTTAGAAGAACGTCTGTAATCAGAATATAAATTTATTGTCACTGTGCTCTGTACAAAAATTATTATTTAAATCCACTCGCATGTACAGGCCAGGCCAAAGTTAGCACACGGGGCTCTCAGCATCTAGAATTGCTGGACCAAGCATACGACAAGATAGTGTGGCAGATTGCTGGGGTCCTTACCTGGCCGGGATGCCTGGAAGGACCGGAAAATGACAGGAATAGCTTCCAGGTCATGAGGGGGCAACTGCCCTGGACTAGGAGAGGACCACGGGAGATGAGCAAAGAGGTTCTGGCCTGTTGGGACCTGTGGCCACCACCAGGGGGCGCCTCAAGCCTCGTGGGACCTGGAGAACTGTTACTTCCGCCATACCAGGCAAGATGGCAGATGAACCTACCAGGGACGCCCGGAGTGCTTCCTGTGCAAAGGGCAGCACTTCCGCCACACCAGGAAGTGCTGCCGGAAGGACATCATCAGCCACCTGGAGCACATCCGGGCGGGAATAAAAGGTCGGGGAGCTTGAGTTGGGAGTGGGAGCAGGACAAAGCTCCCAGGAGGAGACAGGCGGCCGAAGACTGAGGAAGAAGAGAGAATTATCGTGTTGATGAATTGCTGTGTGCATTGTGTGGTGTTCGGGACTTTAATCGTGTGTTTATTAGTGTCAAATAAACGTGTGTGTTTTACAAAGATGTGGTCTCCGACTGGTGGTGTCTGGGCAAGTCTCACAATAGACAAAGACAGCTGGAGGAATGTAATGAATGCAATTTTCATCACGCTATAACTTATTAAGTTTATTACATAGAAAATCACCCGGAAAATCCCGGACCATCGAGAAGTGTGCAAACTGACGACATGAAGAATCATCTTTGCGCCGAACTGGAATCGTCCCCGCATAAATCAAAGTCATCCAGATGATCTGGATCTGCATAATTAGATCTGGACCATCCTGTACAGTCAGCCTAAAGACAGCCTCTGTTAAAAGTCAGCACAAAATCTTCTTTCCTTGCTTTGGAAATGGACTATTTACCGACGTGGGGGCCTGCACGTGGAGGAACCAGTATAAAAGGCTTGAACAGCAGCTAAATACTTTGAAGCCGACGGACGGATGGGTGATAACGTCATCCGTCCTGAAAATCCTTTCAGCGCAGTGACGGAAATGACAAACTATACACAAAGTGTTGTCATGGCTTCCTCGTCTGTTATGCCACGTAATTCGTCAGTGAAGAAAGCTAAGTTATTTTCTCTTATGTGATTTTTACCGCCGTATCACTATGGAAGGGATATCGTCTTTTTTACATTATATCTATATAGTTTCGGGTTACTTAAAACGCCGCAATTACAAAAGAACTTATTCCAACTAGAGAGCTATCGCCCCTTAAAGGAACAACGTCTGTCACCAATGCTATCAATAAAGCTGCGAGGGTATTGAGAGAGCTCTGTGCTTTTGACCCATCATGAGATGCTTCTCGTGTGACACCTCGGGAATGAGGGACCATTTTATAGGCCATCAATTACGACTCAACCGGCGGATATTCATCTGCACTGATGGGGGGCTATCAGGACTTTCTCAAGACTCACAGATGTCAGCTGCTTTCTTGGCTTTCCAGGCCTTTTAGCACCTCCATTTCCTTCTGGTTTTCAATACTTATTCCCCGTGTCATTCCACATTTATTACACATAACTATTTATTGTCTTACTTATTTTAATTTCTTTGCATGTGTGGATTACTTGGGTTGTTACCAAAATCTGGTGTAAATTTCATGTCAAAAGCCCCATCTTCTTCTATAATACGCTAGCATGGCTGTCCGTTTGTCTGTCCAGGATTTTAAATCGCCTGTAGCTCGCAAACTGTTTGACCGACTGACCTGAAATTTGGTACACAATATACTACGTGACGTCTACTATCCGCTTTCGGGGAGATGATTGACCTCCAAGGTTATTCCTCTTTTTAGTTTTATTTTATTTTATTGTATTGTAGAATCAACTCTCAGCAGCAACCAGCAGGATGGCCGTGTGGCACATGTGTACGGGCACCGTTCTCATTCCCTAACACCTTCGCTGTCACTTCCCCTTCCTCTTCATATTTTAAATCATTTTTGAGGCAGATTGAAGACTTAAGTGCCAGCATAAGTGAAAAATTAAGGAAAAATTACTAAGTAATTGCAACACAAACACTGACTTAATCAGTTTTAACGTGAAAAGATGTCAACAGAACAAGAGAAGCAGCGGGCCGCTAGGATGGAGAAGAGAAGAGCTGCTCAGGAAACAGCAAGCGCATCAACCTCTGAGCAAATGAATGGTAAACGTACAGAGAAAGAGGATGAAAACTACAAGTCAAGTGTGTTCACTGCACGTTATCATGCAATAAGCCGTTACTGGTATATAAATAACACGCGTGGAGTGTTTTGCTTGGCGCATTCACTTTGCTCTCTTGCCCGATGTTGGTGCCATTCTAGACGTCATTTACTCTGTGCTACTCACGCACACGCAGATATTCAACGTCAAGTCAACAAGTCTAACAGTCTTCCTAGCAAAGAGAGTCTTCACTGCACGATACATTACGGGTTAGAAATATATTTACTGAGGAAAGCGTTGACGCGTTCAATGCTTATTTTCCCTGCTACATCCTAGCGAGGACAGATGTCAGGGGTCAGTGCACCAGGCAAGCATGGGGGTACCCCAAGGACTGACACTGGGAACCTCTCCTCTTCTCTCTTATACACCTCCTCGTGATGCCCCGTCATCCCGTGGCACGTTGATGATACACAGCTGTACCCGTTGTACCATGGTATCAAGTAGAACCTCTGCATGTCTCACTGATATTGCAACCTGGGTGAAGGAACACCAGATCTCCAGCTCAACCTACAAGGATGGACCACCTTGTTATACCAGCTCACCCGTCTATTTAGAATCCCATCTCCGTTCGGTCATTACCATTAATATCCACCAAGTTAAGATGTAACCTTGGGGTGGTGACTGGTGACCAGAAGTCACCTTCAGGCACCATGTTATTATGGTCAATGCCACATCCACAAGATCAGACCATATCTGATGGAGTACGTGGCACACAGCTCCTGGTCCTCGATGCCATATCCACAAGATCAGACCATATCTGATGGAGTAGGTGGCACAGCCCCTGGTCCAGGCTTGGGTTTTTGTCATGTCTGGACTAATGGAATTCTCTTCTGGCAGGAGTTACCAACATGTGTCACCAAACCTCAGCAGATCATTCAGAATGCAGAGGGTACATCTGGGCACACGCCACTCGTCTTTTTCGGATCACCGCACTGACTCCCTGCAGTTCAAATCCTTGACGGTTGCCTACAGAGCAGTCACTGGGAATGCACCTCTATATCTGGAGACACTTGTGAGGTCCTTTGCTCCTTCTGGACCACTCAGGTCTGCTGATGCTGGTGGAATGGGCTTCCCACCTTCATTCAGAGTTCCGACTCTCACAGTGAGGACTCTCGTGGTCTGTGAATTACTGCCTGATGGACGTTGGCTTTCTAAGGTGCTTTCACCCTAGGGAAGTGTAACTCACTTGCATTTTGGTCTGAGCTCTTCACAGGAGATGATCCATTTTGTCCCCTTTTTTTAGTAACACTTGTTCCCAAACAGTCCCCCAGACTGACGTTTCCTAGATTATGTCGACATATTTTGTAAGTCACTTTGGATGGCAGTGGCAGGACCTGTAACAGAGAATCCAGTTTGATGCACCCCTTTGGGTCTGAAGATATGAAACCATAATTTCCATTCCAACCAAAATGGTCAGGAAATGACATCAAGGTGGAGACTTCACAGTTTTCCAAGCTCTGGATCCCAGCTCTCACTGGGATTCAAGAGTCAGGAGATGTCACTGATAAGAAGTTGAGTGCAGAAGAAAACCATGGAGACATTTTAGTTCACGTATAAATTAATTCAAGGACATCCAGGTGGAATTTTCAGAGATGCGACCTCAGAAACATTGAGAAGCTCCTCAAAACTGCACCCTACAAGGAACAGAAACTGTGATGTGACATAAGATCGGCTGAAATGCAATACCAGATGGAAAAATCTAGAAGGTGTTACACCTGCATGTTGCAGGGTCTCCTCACGGGGCTCAACTGAGGTATGTAATAACCCACCAGAGCGAGAGGGGGGCGCTGTCGCTAACATTCTCTTCTGTTTCGCTCTCTGCAGCACCAAGAAACCGCCCAGTGAGGGCACTTAGCTCCGCCCCTTTTAGTTCTTCCCACATACCCAGAAGGAGGAGGAGCCTTTTACGACCAGAGCAACCCACCAGATGGAACTCCTGTGAATGACCCCCTTAATTCTATTTTATTTAAATTTCGCCTAAGGGTTGGCAACAAACCGCCAAGAGGCGTTTGTTTCGCTAATTAAACGAGACGATCCAGTTGGCATCCCAACTTTGATCTTTGCCTGACCGGTCATTTATTCCCTCACCCGGCCACAAAGATCATTAAAAGATTACCGAGATGCTTCTTTTTGAAGGAGCCATCGGAAAATTCTTCAGCAATCTGACATCCAAAATGAAGCATCGGCGTTTATTTTTTTTCTTTCAAGAAGCCACAAGTAAACGATTCTTTCTGAAATTGTTTGAAAAGCCTGATGGACAAGATTGCTCCTGGATACTGAAAGTGCCCAGATGGGTGGCACTGGCAGGTTCCTTGTAACTCTACTAGAACCCTCCATGACACCGAAGGCTAACATGAAAGAGTTGAAGTAAAAACTGAAGATGGCGAACGTCAGTCTTTTACATGGGGGTATAAAAAGGGCAGCAGCTTAAGAACAGGGGATGCCAGCAGAACATGTGTGCCCTTCAGGCCTACGGCAGTACAGCTTTATAGTGCCTTGCTATTCTCTTATCATTAGCCAAGTTTCTCTTCTTTTCTTGTAATCTGTGTGTGTCTTTGGTGGGGTCTTGTTTTTGATTGCTATACTTTTAATGTGATTTTGCATCTGTAAAAGCTCAATTGCCCCTAAGATCAAATAACGTATTACCTATCCCTGGTTACAATGCATTTACTTGCACACTAGGAGGCGCCAACACTTAAGGGGCATACCAATTTGAAGAGTATGTCTCATGAACTGGATATGGGGGCCTGGAAGTGTTCTGAATGGCCCACCTACTTGCAAATAGGGCTATGCTCCAAAGGTGGTTGGCATTTTCTTTAGGGGGGAACCAATTAAAAATGTTCATTCGATCGGGTGGCCACAGGGCTTTTATATGGGTATTCTGAAACAGTTGAGTCACTGCTGAGCATGGGGATGGTCATGAAATCAATAAGTCACAACCTAAAGTAGGCCAGATTAAGGGGGTCTGCCCGATTTTAAGTGGTCATTTGATAAGCCTTACGATATTCTGAAGTGTCTGCCTACTCCATACCATTGCAAAATAAAAAACATAAGCTGCTCCGTTGGACCCCTTATCCTGCAATTGCTCCATCCTGGGTATGATGTTAACCTGCATTAACGCCCTGCAAGTAGATCTTTCAACTTGCAAAGGAACAATTCAGGAGTTGGTGGCACAAATGGCACTCCAGGCACTGTAAAAAAAAAAAAAAAATGCCTCACACTGTTCTAATCCATTCTGAACTAGTGTGGTGCTGAGGGGTCACCCGTTGCACAGCTGCACTTGGGACCTAATTGGGATCCTGAGGTGGTTTATCATGTGGTGGGTGCTCCTCCTAAGATTAAACCCTAGGCACAACAGGGGGTGTGGCCCGATATGAAGCCTAACAGGTGCCCTGATCTGAAGTGTTCATTTCATGGGTGTTTTGAAGTGACCAGCCCTACATGCTTGTCAGTAGTCAAGACGTTTTTCAAGTTCCCACTGTAACCAGCACCCCAAATCTCAGACAGAACTCCACAGACACAAGTCCTGGGCTCAAATATTTTTAATTGTATATAAAATACCTTACAAAAAAGGCTTTATACAGTGCAATGCAATTCATCTCCTTCCCTTCTCCTTCTTATGGGTGGAGTGGTGGCTCTGAGGCTAGGGATCTGCACTGGCAATCGGAAAGGTTGCCAGTTCAAATCCCATAAAATGCCAAAAGGGTCTCTGCTCTGTTGGGCCCTTGAGCAAAGCTCCCTAAACCTGTAATTGCTCCATCCTGGGTATGATGTTAATCTGCATTCATCCCTGCATGTAGACCTTCCAACCTGCAGGGAAAAACTTGGGGGTCGGTGGCAGACTTGGCACTCCAGCCACCATACAAAAAACCTCCCACTGTTCCACTCCATCTGAACTAGTGTGGTACTGAGGTATCACCCATTGCATGGCTGCACTCAGGTCCTAATCTGGATCCTGAGTTGGTTTGTTGTGTGGTGGGTGAGGCAATGCACTGTATCAGTGCGTGGTTGTGCTCCTAACCTCTCTCTCTCTCTCTCTCCTTCTCCTCCCAGTTGAGTTTCGTTCTTCTAATGGACTCCAACTTGCCTGGATAAGGTCAAGTTGGTTCTTTTACGTTGGACCCAGGAATACTTCTAGCCCAATGGGAGTACTTCCGGGTCAATCAGAAGTCTCATTAAGTAGGGATGATGCATCCCTACAGAACCTTCTGGAACCTGACAAGACTATTTTATGGGACCACGGTACCCAGCATGCATTGCGGGATTCCATACAGGTAGCATCACACAGGGAAGCTGCCAGCTAGTGTGGCGGGGAGGACACGTAATACTGCCAGGTTCACACCCCCAGCCAGTCCACTAAACTGACCTTTTGGTCGGGTATTATTCCGTGGACCAACCTTGCCACGATGCTAGTGTATCCATTGCCACACTGGCATCTTTCTGATTCCTGATTGAGGTCATTCATGTTAGGTAGAAAGCCTAGAGGGGGCTGGATGGTCTTGTGGCCTTGGAACCCCTGCAGAATTTTTTTTTTCTCCGGCCGTCTGGAGTTTTTTTTTTTTCTGTCCTCACTGGCCATCGGACCTTACTTTTATTCTATGTTAATTAGTGTTCCCTAATTTTAATTCTTATTTATTTTGTCTTTTATTTTCTCATTTCTTCCTCATGTAAAGCAATTTGAGCTACATCATTTGTATGAAAATGTGCTCTAGAAATAAATGTTGTTTCTGGCTGAGGCATGACAATCGTCATCCTGTTTCTTGTGCCATTAAAGGACTGGCCTCTCTCCATCCAGGTAAGGACATTTGCCCCATCCCGACCAGGATGCCTGTCCATGCATGTCGTCCATCTATTGTACACCACTCTGTACACTGACTGTGGCACTGCCAATGTTCTCTGTGAAGGTTTTGTTTGCCAGCTGCCAAAACACTGAGGCATCCACTTGCAGTCTATAAAGCATCTTTCTGTCTCCCTATGTATACTGTATAGTGTCTTTCACGTTTAACTGTCTCCTGCAAATACAGGAATCAACACTAGATGGACATGCCATTCCCAGACACAGGTCCAATTTCCAGTCGCCAATTCCAACCTTTGGCAGAATGGCGTCCCATCCAAGGTAGGGTCCTGTCTTCCATGCAGTGTTACTGTGAAATACATCAGTCGTTTGCACCCTCAATTAGAAGCTGCACTTAAGAATGTGCTGGGTGGCACGGTGGTTAGTCAGCACTTCTGCCTGCAGCACCTCACTGTCTGTGTGGAGCTGGAATGTTCTCCCTATGCCAGTCTCTCTGGTTCTCCATCCACACATTCAAAGGTGCACAAGTGAGATTACTTGGCAATTTCTGATTGGCCCTGTGAGACAGTGGGTGTGGTTGTATATGTAAGTGGGTCCAGTGATGGTCTGGTATCTTGTCCCCCCCCCCCCCCCCCTCACCTCATGCAGCCTGAGATTGGCTCCGCCCTCCAAGCCACGCCTTGCCTGCACTGGATTAAGCAGCTTTTGTAATGTTGTGTTATGCTGTACGTCTCATTCGCATGTGGGAGAAAAAACAGGAATGCACGGGGAGAACGTGCCAACTCCACACATGGGGGGGAGCAGGCCGTGACACAAGGCAGCCATGCTGCTTTAAAAAAAAACCAAATCTACATTCAAAATCTCAACAGACAAAAAGCGCCAAGCAAACAAGCATCAGCTCCCTCCAAGTTCTACACATATATAAGCAGCAGAGGGAATCTCTGAATTAATGCTGATTTATTTTGTTTTCATATTGTGTTTTTTATTTTTCTATTCTTTATTATGTAAAGCACTTTGAGCTACTGTTTGTATGAATATGTGCTATATAAATAAATGTTGTTGTTGTTGAAGTCGATGATTAAACGACGGGAAAATCCGCTTAATGCGGGAAATGTGGGAGACTGGAGCCGAAGGCAGCATGGGTAGGTGCAGGACAGCAAGCAACCCGGGATGGGAACAGCAGGGTCGTTAACACCATGTGCCACCTTCTAATTAGAAAGCCGACTGCAACATGAAGTGTTCCCTTTGAGTCGGGCACCCCTGCCACCTACCTACCCAAGCAGGGCAGCCGCTCCTGTGTAGGATCTCAGCGCCTTGACTCTCCTTTAACACACCCACTCAATGGAAAACAGGTCAAGTCCTGAATATACGTCTCCATACTAATTATGACATGTCACATAAAGAGGAATGTCACTCGACCGGAGCACAGATTGTTTCACTTTGACAGAATTGTTGTCTCCTCCAAAAAGGGATCTGCTAGTTAAAGTAGCAACGAATATGGCAGCCATGTAGACAGCTCTGAGGTTAAATGTTCACCATTCTCAGGGTGCCACAGGGAAATTCCCATTTACGTCAGCCATAAGTGACACATTGGGGATGCCAAGATGTACAATGTGCTGCAAAACACTTGGGACAAAGACACATTTCTTCTTCATTTCCCCCTCTGCTCCACAGTTTAGAACTACAAATCAAACAATTTGGACATCGTGATTAAAGTGCACACTGCAGACTTTCAATTAAGGGGATTGGCAGACATTTTAGTCACACAACCCTTTTTCTACATGTCCCCACCCATGTCAATGTTTGTAACAATTGGTGTCACAGGTGTTTGTTATTCCTCAGGTGGGTTTCTTCTACCCTTTGGAGTCTGTAGCTGCCATTGTTCAATAAGAGATGCGCCAATGATAGTCGAAGAAGCCATTATGAGGCTGATAGACAAGAATAAAACCATTGGAGACATCAGGAAAACCTTAGGATGACCGAAATCAACTGTCTGGAATATCATGAAGAAGAAAGAACATACTGGTGAGCTCAGTAATCAAAAAGGGGCTGGTAGGCCAAGGAAGACCTCCACTGCTGATGACAGAAGAATCCTCAGTATGGTCAAGAAAAAGCCCCCAACACCTGTCTGAAAGAACAGAAACAGTCTTCAGGGGACCAATGTGGACGTGTCACTGAAGAAGACTTCATGAACAGAAATACAGAGGCCACAGTGCAAGATGAACACCACAGAAACAGCAGGGGCAGATTACAGTTTGTGAAAAAGGACATCAAAGAGCCTGCAGAATTCTGGGAAAAGGTCTTGTGGACAGACGAGACAAAGATGAACCTCATCAGAGTGGTGAGAGCAAAGTGTGGAGACCAAAAGGAACTGCCCAAAGCAGACCACCTCATCTGTTAAACACAGTGCTGGGGGTTTTGTGACTTGGGCATGTATGGCTGCCACAGGTCCTGACTGGCACACTTCTCTTCACCGACGATGGAACTGCTGACGGCAGACGCACAATGAATTCTGAGGTGTGTAGAAATATCTGATCTGCTCAAAATGCCAGTCAATGCCTCCAAACTCACTGGATGGCACTTCACCCTACAAAATAATAAGACTGCTGAGGCAACACCAGAGTTTATCAAAGCTAAAAAATGGAAAATTCTTGAATGTCAAAGCCAGTCACCCGATTTCAGTCCAATTCAGCAGGCCTTCCATATGCTGTGGAGAAAACTTAAGGGAACAAGGCCCCCTGAAACAAGCAGGAGCTGAAGATGGCTGCATGAGAGGTTTGACAGAGCATCACCAGAGAAGACCCTCAGCACCTGCTGATGCCTATGAATGGCAGACTTCAAGCAGTCATTGCATGATGGGATATGCGACAAAGTCCTAAATATGACAACGGCTTTAACAGACCTGCCATTGCTGTGTCCAAACATTATGGTGCTCTGGGGCACGGTGTAGAAAAAGTGTTGTCATTTGTACATGTTGTAGACTAAAAAAAGAGGTATTTTGTCTTGGTGGGCTGTACAAAGGACTGTCATCCCATCTGGGGCTGGTTGAGGCCTTGTCTTCACCACCATCAGGATATAAAAAATGAAGGGTGGATGAACGGATGTTTAATAAAGCGGGTGCGTTCATCTTCTGTGTGAGTGCCCACCAACCCAGAGGCGGTGGAAGTAGTTCAACGATTCTGTTAATTTTGGGTGGCCCAATTCATGGAGTGTGGGCTCAGAGCGCTTGTGTGAATTCACATCTATAACTTAACGACAGTACACTGCTGGAGCCTACAGCACGTGTTAATCACACAGCCAGACGATTTTAATTGAGTTATCATAAACACCGATAATACAAAATCACCTGGTCATGAGATATGGACACCTGACAACAGAAGAGAACCCTCCTGGAGAACACAAATCCCCTACAGGGGTCCACAGTCAGCTGTGACAGGCCGACACAGAAAATGAGAGAGTGAGATCGAGAGGGAGGGCGGCCAGCCCGATAAACCTGCCCGACAGTCCGGGCTGAGCGAGCAGGCAACCGTCACAGGCAGACCTGGTCTTGTCTGATCTGGAGCTCACACACGGGTGTGGATCAAATCCAAGCCACTGCACGCCTCCTATTGTTCTCTACTTGCTCATTTAGTGTGACTCCTCACGCTGAAAAGACACCGATTTACAAATCTTGGCAAAATGTCTGTGGCAAGGCTTAAAGGTCCCAAAGGTCATCAAGAGTGGGGACCGCAGTTAACAATTAACACGTGTTTGGAAGTTAGAAAATGTGTGCTAAATTAAAACAGCTCACTTTTTATTAGTTAAGGGTCACACAAGGCCGGAATCAAATCTTGGATTACAGTAAATGCCAGTCCAAAACGAGACACACTCACGCATACACACCCACGCATAGCCAATGTGGAGTCCCCAGGTCACCAAACATGTACATCTTTAGTGCACAGAAGGGAAAAGACAAAACTAAGATGTATACAGAGAGAACACACATACACACACACCAAACCGCACACACACACACACACAGTGGGTACAGCCACTTGGCTTTGGGATTGTGGAGATTTGACATCGCAATGCTAACCAGTGCTGAAGCACCGATCACCAACTGACATAAAACTAAATGACGTGTGGAACAGAAAGACACTAACTACACTCACTGGCCACTTTATTAGGTACACCTCGCTAGTACCCGTTTGGACCCCCTTTTGCCTTCAGAACTGCCATAATTCTTCATGGCGTAGATTCAACAAGGTGCTCGAAACACTCCTCAGGGATTTTGCCCCATATTGACATTATGGCTTCACTCAGTTTCTGCAGATTTGTCAGCTGGACATCAATGATGTGAAACTCCTGTTCCACCACATCCCAAAGGTGTTGTGCTGGATTAAGATCTGGTGACTGAGATGGCCATTTGAGACCAGTGAACTCACATTGTCATGTTCAAGTAACCAGTTTGAGATGATTTGAGCTTTGTGACATGGCGTGTTATCCTGCTGGAAGGAGCCATCAGAAGATGAGTACACTGTGGTCATAAATGGACGGACATGGTCAGCAACATGGTCAGATCTAAAGCTAAGGTATCGGACGCTACAGCCCTGTCAGACAGTGAAACATGGTAGTGACAGACAGCATCATGTAATGGAGTTGTTTTTTCAGTGGCGGGGACTGGGAGACCAGACAGGGTTGTGGGAAAGTTGAATGGAGCAAAGCACAGAGAGTTCCTTAATTAAAAAGCTGCTCTGGACCACAAACTGGGCTGAAGGTTCACAAAAGTAAAGTCAATACAGGAGACGCTCGCTGCCAAATACATGAATGTTCTTGAATGGCACAGCCGGAGCCCGGACTTGAACCCAATTGATCATCTCTGGCGATACCTGGAAGTGCCCGTTCACCAACGGTCTCCACTGAACCTGATAAGAGGGGATCTTGAGGAGAAGAATGGCACAAAATCCCAAAATCAATGATGTTTGAATGTTGTTGCATCAAACCCAAAAAGACTCCAAGGTTGGAATGGCTGCCAAAGGGGCTTCAAAGAAGTACTGAGCAAAGGGTCTGGATACTTGTGTCAATGTGACATTTCACCGTTTTAAAACTTGCAAAACTTCATAAAATCCTGTTTTTTTTCTCTTTGCCATTCTGGAGGGTTGATTGTTGTATGATATGAGGGAGGAAAAAAAAGAATAATTTAAACGATTTTAGGACAACGCTGCGGCATAACAAAAATGTGATAAAACTGAAGGGTCTGAAAACGTTCATGAGTTGTAAATGTTTGGCTCAGACAGCAACCACCAGAAATAGAAAAATAAAATTAGTCTGGAACTAAAAACTTTACTGACTGTATCGTCACCACCGGAAGGACGGTGGCCTATTGGCACCAATGCTGGACTGTAAACCAACTAAGATGCGGGTTCAGTACCCACCATTGACTCACCAAGTCAACTAGTTAACCCGCCAATGCACCACACTGTGGAAACATGAAAACTACAGTACTGCGTGTGTAAAGGGATTATGGGATATACAGCACCCTCCATAATGTTTAGGACAAAGACACATTTCTCCTTGAATTCCCCCTCTGCTCCACAGTTTCAAATTAGAAATCAAACAATTCAGAAGCGATTGAAGTGCACATTGCGGACTTTCATTGAAGGGGATTTGCAGACATGTTGGTCACACCACACTTTTTCCACACAGTCTCCTCATTTCAGGTACCATAATGTTTGGGGGCAATTGGCGTCACCTGTTTCTGTGATTCCTCAGGTGGGTTTCATTGCTACATAAAGTGCGTCAGCTTGCTTCTAACGCTTTGGAGTCTGGAGTTGCCATTGTTCAGCATGAGGATGAGAGCCGTGCCAATGAAAGTCAAAGAAGCCATTATCAGGCTCAAAAAAAAAACAAGAATATAACTGAGACATCGGTAAAACAATTCAGACGTCGTGATTAAAGTGTACACTGCAGGCTTTCATTGAAGGGAATTAGTACTAGGGTGTTGTACCGTGTTAGCCATTATGAATGTAGAGACAAGCCAAGCAAAATGACACCTTTCATTGGCTAACTAAAAAGATTACAATATGCAAGCTTTCGAGGCAACTCAGGCCCCTTCTTCAGGCGAGATGTAATTGAAGGGAATTTGTAGACATTTTGGTCACACAACACTTTTCATACACAACCCACCATTTCAGGACACCAAAATAGTTTGACAATTGGTGTAACAGGTGTTTGTGACTCCTCACATGGCGTCATAAGAGACCTTGGCTTGCTTCTGCCCTTTGGAGTCGGTAGCTGCCATTGTTCATCATGAGTTGTGCCAATGGTAGTTGAAGAAGCCATTATGAGGCTAAATAACAAGAATAAAACCATTAGAGACGCCAATAAAACCTTAGGATGACCAAAATCAACTGTCTGGAATATTATGAAGAAGAAAGAACATGCTGGTGAGTTCATTAATCACAAAGGGGCTGGTAGGCCAAGGAAGATTAAGAAGATTATTATTATGATTGAAGTGTTTAAAATTATGAAGGGAATTAGTCCAGTGGATCGAGATGGTGACTTCAAAATGAGTTCATCAAGAACACGGGGACACAGTTGGAAACTTGTGAAGGGGGAAATGTCACACAAACATTAGGAAACAGAGAAGCAGAATACAAAATGGGAGATCTAAAAATCGAAAGTCCACCTTAGGAAAAGGATTTAGGAGTCATAGAGGTCTCGGCACTGTCAACTTCCAGTAAGCGTTCAGAAGCCATTAAGACGGCCAACAGAACGTCAGGTTATATAGCGTCTTGACGTGTGGAGTACAAGTCACAGGAGGTTCTGCTCAAGCTTTATAACACACTGGTGAGGCCTCATCTGTTGTCCTGGGTGCAGTTTTGGTCTCCAGGCTACAAAAAGGACATAACAGCACTAGAGAAGGTCCAGAGAAGAGCGACTAGGCTGATCCAGGGCTACAAGGGATGAATTATGAGGAAAGATTAAAAGAGCTGAGCCTTCACAGTTTAAGGAAAAGAAGATTAAGAGGTGACCTGATTAAAGTGATTAAAATTATGAAGGGAATTAATCCAGTGGATCAAGATGGTGACATTAAAATGAGTTCATCAAGAACACAGGGACACAGTTGGAAACTTGTTAAGGGGAAATTATGCACAAACATTAGGAAGTTTTTCTTTACACAAAGAACAATAGACACTTGGAATAAGAGACCAAGTAATGTGGTAGACAGTGGGACTTTATGGACTTTCAAAACTCGACTTGATGTTTTCTTGGAGGAAACAAGTGGATAGGACTGGCGAGCTTTGTTAGGCGGAATGGCCCGTTCTCGTCTGGAGTGTTCTAAAGACCTCCACTGCTGATGACAGAAGAATCCTCAAAATGGTCAAGAAAAAGCCCCCAATGCCTGTGCAGCAGATCAGAAAACAGTCTTCAGGGGGCCAATGTGGATGTGTCACTGCAGAAGACATCATGAATAGAAAAGCAAACCACAAACACAGGATGGCAGATTACAGTTTGTGAAAAAGGACTTCAAAGAGCCTGCAGAGTTCTGGGAAAAGGTCTTGTGGACAGACGAAACATCATCAGGGTGACGGCGAGAGGAAAGTGTGGGGATGAAAAGGAACTGCACGAGATCCAAAGCAGACCACCTCATCTGTTAAACATGGCGGTGGGGGTGTTATGACTTGTATGGCATGTATGGCTGCCACAGGTCCTGACTGGCACACTTCTCTTCATTGACGATGGAACTGCTGACGGCAGACGCACAATGAATTCTGAGGTGTGTTGAAACAACTCATCTCCTCAAGTTCCAGTAAATGCAAACTCGGTGGACGGCACTTCATACCACAAGAAGATAATAATCTGAAACAGACTGCTGAGGCAACACAGGAGTTTATCAAAACTAAAAAATGGAAAATTCCTGAATGGCCAAGCCAGTCACCTGATTTCAATCCAACTGCGCAGGCCTTCCAAATGTTGAAGAGAAAACCGAAGGGGACAAGCCCCCCGAAACAAGCAGGAGCTGAAGATGGCAGCATGAGAGGCTTGTCAGAGCAGCACCAGAGAAGACCCTCAGCACCTGCTGATGGCTATGAATGGCAGACTTCAAGCTGTCATTGCATGCTGGGATATGTGACAAAGTCCTAAATATGGCCACAGCTTTAATAGACCTGCCATTGCTGTGTGCAAACATTATGGTGCCCTGAAATGGGGGGAGCCTGTACAAAACTGACTGAAATGTCTGAAAAGCCCCTTAAATGAAAGTCTGCGATGTGCACTTTAATCACGTTGTCTGAATTGTTTGTTTGATTTGTACTGTAGAGGGGGAAATTAAGGAAAAATGGGTCTTTGTCCCAGACAATTATGGAGGGCAATGTAATTAGCAAAGTCCATCGTGATAACATTCTCCAACCCACTTAATCCAATTCAGGGCTAAGAGGGGTCCAGAGCTTGTCCTGGCAAATGTGGTGGCAAAGTAGGAGCCAGCTGTGGATGGATGACCCCGTCCTCCATTACAAACACGTGGAGGTCAGAGAGAACCACACACGGACACCAGCAGGACACACAAGCTCTACGTGGACAATGATTTGTGTGTGTGGGGGGTTAGTGGGATTCAAACTCCGCCCGCCTGTTTCTAGAAAGTTTACAAGTTCAGTGCCCTTCGCTCGCCCCTTATTTTCAACAGTCAGGCCTCACATTGTAAAAAATATTGAAGCAAAGTTATTGTGTCTGTAAAGTGAACTGTGCACTGAAAGGCGCTATATACAATGGAGTCTGTTTGGTGATGGTAATGGAGACAACAAAGAGAGCAACTTTCACAAGTCCACGTAGCATTAGGCCCAAAGTCCAGGCTGGAGCACGAGCCCATCGCAGGAGCGTAAGAGACGCACCATGAAGTGACGTTTGGTTTCGTCAACGGTTAACAAAGAAAAATGTTCTCTAAAGTCAAAGGTGTTTGCAATTTTAATCAAGATAATTGT
This sequence comes from Polypterus bichir lapradei, assembly GCA_026402145.1. Lineage (NCBI taxonomy): Eukaryota > Metazoa > Chordata > Cladistia > Polypteriformes > Polypteridae > Polypterus > Polypterus bichir. The sequence goes on along the minus strand of JANRMT010062796.1, from coordinate 101,405,775 downwards.
ATTCTAATCCTTGTGTAGGCAGCGTGCCTTGACAGTCGAGACTGTAAACTCACAGGATCAAAGCCCTCCACTAGGAGACCCTGAGCGAGTCATGTGACCTTCCCGCTCCGCAGACCATAGAAATACAGTTATGCTGTGTGCTTGTAATCCGATAGCCTGCTTTGAATAAAAGCATCTGCTGAATAAAACATGTAAATGTGCTTCACAATGGCCGGTCAGGTAACGTTAAACCAGGAAGGGCACTATATAAGATCAGCAGACTCAATACACATGTCGGTGTACGCTCACAGAGATCTACAGCCATGAAAAAGGCACTCCAGCAGTGCTCATCCGTTCAGGCAGCCTGCCCCACAGCTTCACCGGCTCACATCATGAAAACTCGGAGGACGGGTTTGACAGGTTCCAGTTCTGCAGCTCTGCACACCATTTTATGTCATGGAAGCTCCTCAAGTTTCCGGGTTGGAGTTTCCTTGATAAAGGTTTTGATGCAAATGTCAAAAGGATTAGTCCTATCAGCAAATACGAGAATGGTTCCTTCTTCCGTAGGAGACCCAGAACTTTCTGGCAAACTCGCCCTTCACTTAGACTTGAGATCACCTTTATAATACTCTGTCATGACGCACACATGAAGCTAAAAAAAGAGTGTGACGCACCAAGAAATCGCTGATAAAAATCCATCATAGCTAAATATCATTTCTCCATTCTGTTTACTCCTTTGTTACTCTTCCTCAAAATGTAGAAAACTGGACGAATATGCAAAGGTTAGATTTTCCATATTGAGCCAACACACCAGGTCATCATCAGCTTTAATACAACTGTGTTTGTGTGTGTGTGTACAGTGAACGATCAATCAATCAGACAGATATGAAAGGCACTATATAAGAGACAGCTAGACAGACAGATTTAGATTTTAGCATAGCTGGTAGGATTACATAGATAGACATACAGACAGACAGATATGAAAGGCACTATATGATAGTTAGTTAGATAGATAGATATGAAAGGCACTATATAATAGATAGATGGACAGGCAAACAGACATACAGACAGATTTATATTTTAGCGTAGTTGGTAGGATTACATAAATGGATAGGCAGACAGACAGATAGGAAAGGAACTAGATAGATAGATAGATAGATAGATAGATAGATAGATAGATAGATAGATAGATATGAAAGGCACTATATGATAGATAGATACATAGATAGATAAATAGATATGAAAGGCACTATATGATAGATAGATGGACAGGCAAACAGACATACAGACAGATTTATATTTTAGCGTAGTTGGTAGGATTACATAAATAGATAGGCAGACAGACAGATAGGAAAGGAACTAGATAGATAGTGTCACGCATGCGCGAGTAGGAGACTGCGGACGGATCCGAAACCAGTTCGAAGGACGTTCGCCGGTAGGGAATGGCGGGGTACTAACCTTTCTGCTCTTTCTTTCAGGAAAAAAGACGCTCCGCCATCGTAACCTGACCGCACTACGTCCACTTCCGCCCTTCCTCCGCCATCTTCCCTGACGTCAGCAGTCCCGTCATCCCTCACGCCTCCTTCCCAGCATTCCTCCACTTCCGGCTCCTCCTACATAAAATGGCCGCCGACGCCTGTGAAGGCGTTGAGCATTTGAATGATTTTCTTTGTCTGTGACGACTGTTTAACTGAAATATTCTTTTTGTTTACAGTATACGGGGCCAAAACCCCAACCCTTTATGCTGTGTTTGTCCTTTATTTTACAGTGGCGTAGTCGGCAGGATACTGCACCGAAGAAAAGGAAAAATGACCGAAAGGCAGGACCTCAATACCGTGCTGCAGGGCATGAATGCAAAATCCAGTCCCTGCAGCAAGCAGAGGCCGCTACTACCCGGGAACTGGAGGCCGCGAAGGCGAAGCTCGCGGAGGCCGAGAGGGTAAGGGCCGAACCACAGCGTCCCAAACCTCCGTCCCTTGTTCCGATGACGGAGGCGGACGATATTGAGTCCTATTTGGGGATCTTTGAATGGACGGCCACCCGGAACGAGTGGCAGCGGTCCGAGTGGGCGTCCATTCTGGCGCCCTACCTGAAGGGGCCCGCGCAGCGAGCCTATTATGACCTCCCTGAGGAGGAAGCCGCGGACTATAAGCTCCTGAAACAGGAGATCCTGGCCCGCTACGGCATTACGCCGAGCCAGCAGGCAAGTGAATGGCGGAGCTGGCAATTTGACCCGGAGAAACCGGACCGAGCACAGCCTTTCGAATTCTGGGGTAAGATGGGGAGGTGGCTACGGCCCGAGGGTCCCCAAGCCCGGAAGGTCGTGGAACATGTGGCCTGTGAGGGCCTGGTCAATGCATTGCCCAGCTCCCTTGCCCAGCAGGTTCGGCGCCACCCTTACACCGACATGCTGGGACTCCTGGAAGTCCTGGAGCGTCAGCTCGCGGTCTTCTGAGCCGGGGGGGCAGAAAGGCAAGCTCGCGGGAACCGGCAGGGACGGGCGGCCACCCCCGAGCCCTCTCGACGCGCTGCGGAAGCGCCTTCCAGACCCCGAGAAAAGCCGGCCTCTCCGCGCTGTTACAAGTGTGGAGAGACCGGCCACCTGCTACCGACCTGTCCTCTAAACACCCCCATGGAGCCGATGGACTGCACCTGGGCCTCTGCAGAAAGGTACTGTACTCCGCCGCATCCCTTGGCGAGTCCGAACACGGGAGTGGTGTTGGTTAATGGGCACTCAGTGGTGGCTCTTTTTGACTCCGGCAGCAACATAACAATTGTCGCTCGCCGCTATGTCTTACCGCGACAGTGGCTAAACAAACATTTACGGGTCACTTGTGTTCACGGAGAGACCAGGTCTTACCGTTCCGCCGAGTGTTATATTTCCTGGAGGGGGGAGTTGTCCAAACTGTTGGTTGCGGTGTTGCCCAAACCCCCCTTTCCGGTGATCCTGGGACAAGACTGGTCACAAAGGAAAAGCGGTAAGACACGCACCGCTCCTGGGGCCTCACTGGGTCTGGTTATGGAGGGACAAGGCACCCTTCCCGCGGTCTCCACGCCATGCAATGAGGCAGGCCACAATGGCGCGGGCACAATGGGGGAGGTGTCTCAGGCGACGGACTCTGAGTCAGAACCTCCCTCCGGCGAGGGGACGAGCCAGGGAACACCACCGCCCAACACTTCTCTAGATCCCCTGACTAACATGGAGTATCAGTTTCGCTCCACGCCCGCATCATTTAAAAGAGAGCAGTGGAATGACGATTCCCTGCGGTTTGCCAGAAATGCGATTGTTCTTCCAGGCAGCTCACAAGCTGATGGTTCCATGCCACGCGAGCCCTTCTTTGTATTGGAGAATAATCTGCTGTATCGGGTGGCAACTCACGAGGGTGAGGTGCGGAAATTGCTGCTAGTGCCGCGTACCTTCCGGCGGGAGGTATGCGAACTAGCTCACGCCCACCTCCTAGGCGCCCATCTCGGGGCCGAGAAAACGTTGGAGAGAATCAATCTCCGCTTTTACTGGCCCGGGATCAACGAGGAGGTCCGGCGTTTCTGTCAATCCTGTCCTGACTGCCAGATTCGCCAGATTCCTAGGAGGGACCGAGCTCCTCTCGTCCCGATACCCCTGATAGATGTACCCTTCGACCGGATAGGGGTCGACTTAGTAGGGCCCCTGGAACCCTCGAACCGTGGCCACAAGTATATATTGGTTATGGTTGATTATGCAACCCGATACCCAGAGGCGGTTCCCCTGCGCTCCGCTACCACTAAAAACATCGCACGGGAACTAGTCAACCTCTTTTCAAGAGTGGGGATCCCTAAGGAAGTCCTCACAGACCAGGGCACTCCCTTCACTTCAGATACGTTCAGGGAAGTTGCCAAGTTACTGAGAATAAAGCACCTAAAGACGTCTGTCTACCACCCCCAAACGGACGGCCTGGTGGAACACTTTAATCAGACGCTTCAACAGATGCTTCGTAAGGTAGTCAGCGCTGATGGCAGGAATTGGGACCAGCTCCTGCCCCTTGTGCTTTTTGCCTACCGGGAGGTAGCACAGGCCTCTACGGGCTTCTCCCCTTTTGAGCTGTTATATGGGCGACAGCCATGGGGACTTTTGGACATACTAAAAGAGGGTTGGGAGGCTGAGGCTCTTCCCTCCTCCAATATATTGGAGTATGTAGCGCAACTGCGCGCGACTCACTAAAATCAGGCCACTCCTCAAAGACCACGTGACTCGTGCGCAGGCAGCGCAGGCCCGGTGTTACAACCGCAACTCTGTCCTCCGGGAGTTCCACCCGGGGGACCGAGTGATGGTACTCGTTCCCACCTCCCACTCCAAGCTGCTAGCTCACTGGCAGGGGCCATACGAGGTTAAGGAAAGAAAGGGGCTCGTCGACTATTTGGTTAAACAACCAAATCGTCGACCGAGCGAGAGGATCTATCACGTGAACCTGTTTAAACCTTGGAAGGACAGGGAGGAAGCTCCCGACGCTCATAGATCCCTCTCCCTATTCGCGAGCATGACTGCCCTTAACCTCGGTGACGAGCTAATACCCGTACAACGGCGGGAGATAACCCAAGCTATCCACGGCATCCCCGAAGTGGTGAGCGAGTCGCCAGGCCAGACCTCGCTGATTGCCCACGATATCGTCACAGAACCCGGAGTAGTCGTCCGGGAGAGGCCCTACAGACTCCCGGAGGCAAAACGCGCCGAAGTGGAACTGGAGGTACAACGAATGCTGGACTTGGACATTATCGAGGAAAGTCACAGTCCCTGGTCCAGCCCGATTGTCCTCGTTCCCAAGCCGGATGGCTCCTGGAGATTCTGCAATGACTTTAGACGTCTAAACCAGGTCTCCAAGTTCGATGCCTACCCTATGCCCCGCATTGACGACCTCCTCGAGCAGCTGGGTGCGGCTCGGTATCTGACTACTCTTGATATGACAAAAGGGTACTGGCAAATTCCCTTAACGGCATCTGCCAAAGAGAAAACCGCCTTTAGCACCCCTAGTGGACATTGGCAATACAAGGTCCTCCCATTTGGGCTGCACGGGGCCCCGGCGACCTTTCAACGTCTGGTGGATAGAGTGCTGAAGCCCCACCAGTCCTATAGTGCCGCCTACCTGGATGACGTCGTCATCTATTCCGGCACCTGGGAGGAGCATCTATTGCAGCTCTCTGCTGTCCTCGCGACACTGGCTAAAGCCGGCCTCCGCATTAACCCCCATAAGTGTTTCTTTGGCTTAAAGGAGGCCAAGTATTTAGGCTACCTTGTGGGGCGAGGACAGGTGAGACCCCAATGTTCCAAAGTCAAAGACATCCTGGAATGGCCCCGTCCGAATACCAAGAGACAGGTGCAGGCTTTCTTGGGGTTGGCGGGGTATTACCGCTGGTTCGTACCCCGTTTCTCCGAGAGGGCAGCACCCTTGACTAGCTTAACGAAGAAGGGGGCTCCCCTGCACGTGGTATGGAACGACAAGGCGGAACACGCATTCAGTGACCTGAAACAGGCCCTTACTTCGGCACCCGTATTACGGACCCCTGATTTTGGGCTACCCTTTATTCTCCAGACCGACGCTTCAGACACAGGCCTGGGCTCCGTGTTGAGCCAAAGCGTCGATGGTGTCGAACACCCCGTGATGTACTTAAGCCGGAAACTGTTGGAGCGAGAGACCAGGTACGCGGCGGTGGAGAGGGAAGCCCTGGCTATTAAGTGGGCCGTGACTTATCTCCGCTACTACCTGTTGGGTCGCGAATTCACTCTGGTGACTGATCACGCTGCACTTCAGTGGATGTCCCTCCACAAAGAGTCGAATCCGCGAGTCACCAGGTGGTTCCTGGACTTGCAGCCCTATAAGTTCACGGTCACTTATCGCCGCGGCGGCCTTCAGGCCAACGCCGATGCCCTCTCTCGCGTCCACGACCTCTCGGCTAGGTCCGCCCGACCGGACGGTCTTGGGCTGAGGGGGGGTCATGTCACGCATGCACGAGTAGGAGACCGCGGACGGATCCGAAACCAGTTCGAAGGACGTTCGCCGGTAGGGAATGGCGGGGTACTAACCTTTCTGCTCTTTCTTTCAGGAAAAAAGACGCTCCGCCATCGTAACCTGACCGCACTACGTCCACTTCCGCCCTTCCTAACGCCTCCTTCCCAGCATTCCTCCACTTCCGGCTCCTCCTACATAAAATGGCCGCCGACGCCTGTGAAGGCGTCGAGCATTTGAATGATTTTCTTTGTCTGTGACGACTGTTTAACTGAAATATTCTTTTTGTTTACAGTATACGGGGCCAAAACCCCAACCCTTTATGCTGTGTTTGTCCTTTATTTTACAATAGATAGATAGATAGAGATATGAAAGGCACTATATAATAGATAGATAGATAGATAGATAGATAGATAGATAGATAGATATGAAAGGCACTATATAATAGATAGATAGATAGATAGATAGATAGATAGATATGAAAGGCACTATATGATTGATTGATAGATAGATAGATAGATATGAAAGGCACTATATGATAGATAGATGGACAGGCAAACAGACATACAGACAGATTTATATTTTAGCGTAGTTGGTAGGATTACATAAATAGATAGGCAGACAGACAGATAGGAAAGGAACTAGATAGATAGATAGATAGATAGATAGATAGATAGATAGATAGATAGACAATCAATCTATCCATTTATCTATTATATAGTGCCTTTCCCATCTATCTATCTATTAAATAGTGCCTTTCATATGATCTTATCTATTATATTGCCTTTCACACATACGAGCTATCCATTTATCTATTATATAGTGCCTTTCCCTTCAATCTGTCTATCTATCATAGAGTGCCTTTCATTTCTATCTATCATATGGTGCATTTTACACAATTGATCTATCCATCTATTATATAGTGTCTTTCCTGTGTATCTATTATATAATTCTTTCTGTGTTTAATCCCAAAATTAAATGCAAACCAACATGTTAACTGCACTGAAATGCCACATATATTGTTGTGTTGTGTATTTAATTTTGGCTTGTACTGAATTCCACAGTCACAATATTTTTTGTGATTACTTTTGTTATTTCTAGCTATAAAGACTCAGACATCCTGGTAACGTGGAGAGTCTTTGGCTTTGCTGTACTATGAGGGTAGGCCATGCAGACCTATCTGGATACAAAGTCTGAAAAACACAATCTGGCAACGTGCCACTTGGCTTGTTGAAACGCTCCCTTAAGCACTCACTTGCACATGCAATGCCACTCACAAATATGCCATTCAGGAAGTAGTGGCGCAGAAGGAACAGCACCATGAGTGCCAGAGCGTGAAGCGCAGAAGCGCCACTGGAGAGTCAAAGGCACTATATAATAGATAGACAGATAGATATGAAAGGCACTATATAATAGATAGATAGATAGATAGATAGATAGATAGATAGATAGATAGATAGATAGATAGATAGATAGATAGATATGAAAGGCACTATATGATAGATAGATAGATAGATAGATAGATAGATAGATAGATAGATAGATAGATAGATATGAAAGGCACTGTATAACAGATGGACAGACAGACAGTCATATTTACATTTTAGCGAAGTTGGTAGGATTACATATATAGATGGACAAAGACAGACAGGCAGACAGATATGAAAGGCACCATATAAAAGATAGATAGATATTGATTTGTCCTCAGAAAGTAAGCTGGCATACATTTCTATATACACACATACATATACAGAGCATATTCAACATATATCGATTAACACGTACACGTTATTTATAACATATGCATCATATATACACACATTTATTAATGAAATGCAGTAAGGAGCCAATCAGGTTAGCAGATTAATGTTTAGAATTTAAAAAACAAAATTCTGAATTTTAATACTTCTTGTTTATGATGATGTCAGAGAGTGGCAATGTATCGCATGATGAAAGTGCAAGTTTCACAAGGTCTGTGCACGTAACAAGGATGACCCTCTAAACCTGAAATCATGCACACAGACATAACAAGCAGTGCGTAACGCTACACAGCCCTGATCAGACTCACTGACCGACTCTCTGACAACTCATTCTTGGCTCACTGCAGACATCTTAAGGAAAAACATTGTCTGCACTAACAGCTCAGTCTCATGGGACTGTGGCCCACAAAAATCCAACCTCCCCGAAAACGATATTTTTTCTGCCATACTCTCCATACAGTAAGTGCGTCATTTCTCCACTGCTGTATCCACAGTCATTAATGTATTAGCCATTCCACAAAAACAGTAGCTTGCAGTTTATTGCACAGTCCGTTTGGTACACGTATATTGTACATAAATATGCATTGTCACACGTGTCACTGGATCGCCAACTGAGCATCGTTTAAATGCCACAGCCTACCAGAGGATTGTTGCTGACCATGTCCATCTCTATCAGCATCGAGTGGGGGTGATGGAAGCTACTGATAAAAAGTCATTGTGACCTCCGTTCTGTCCCCAAACTTGCCACTTACTGCACTTTAGTAATGAATTATATTTTTAAAGTTTGCCCACCTCTAAAAGCATGAAAAAACAATTGTTGAGAATTTTTATGAAACTCTCGGTTGCCTGAGCAAGAGCAGCAGCCTCTACACCTAAGCAAGTATGGCAACAGGGCAGGAAGTGGAAGAGGACAAACGATGAGACTCGTACGGAAGTCCAATAAAAAGAAACCACGTTGTAGGTTGGCCGCATTGAGATATGCCAGGAGCAACACGAGCACCCAGTCTGCGTGCCATGGCCACTCATGTGACACGGGTCAGTAGAGGAGAAGCACTTCACGTGGCAACCCTCCTCACAGACACGGACAAAGGTGGCTTTGTATCGACAAACTGAAGGGTGTCTGTTGGAAACTCAGTAGTGTGTAACAGGCCTTCTTGCTCTTCTGCATCACATGCACCGTACAATTCAACTATTTTATAGAGTGTCCACCACAGTGTGCCCACCCTTTCAGCCACTTTACAATGAGGGGTTTGAGAGCCCCTAATTATTACACAATTCAGCGCAGAAAAGCATTCCTGACACGTTGGTAAGCGTTGCTCGAGGAGCAGTTGAGTCTGTGCATTAAGGGCCAGCGGGGCAAAGCCGCACCAGAAGAAGTCATACACATCTCTCGGTAATCCAACTTGTTATTTATTTGCTTTATCTCCTTCATCCCCAATCCCATTTTCTATCATATGCTCACTGTCACTCCTCATTGCTTCTTATAGTCTGTGAAATTGTCTCAGTGCCTGGTGCTGCCAAGCCTGTTTCCAGAGGAGGGTTACTTCAATTGGCCCTGCAGTGTCCTCATGGATGGTATGCACACAACTGGACAGCTGAAGTTGCTCTTAAGTGACAGGACTTGAAAGTCATCGCCCGTATAAAAATCAACACACCCTGTTGAATTTGGTTCTCCAATTTGAGCTTTTCCAAGTCGGTGAAGAGGTATGAAAAGTCAAAGAGTCATGGAGGATTACTAATCCGCTCCTGGACGCAAGTCATTGGCATGATACCCTCTGGGGGGAAAAGGAACATCTTCAATAGAAGAACGACCAGACACTAACAAGAAAACACTAAGAAGCCAAAAAATGAAGAAAGTTCTGTTAATGGCGGGACCACCGTAGCCATGTGGGACCAAACCGGACCAACCCGTGCACTAAAGTTTACTTCATATTGTAAAATTCAGAGGGAATGCCATTGTGTCACCTTCAAGTATCATTGCTGATAGTCCAGCACATTTAACCACTTTGGGTCCGCTCTACCCATCAGAATTTTACACAGCAACCATTAAAAGCCGGCGCCATCCCACAGTCCATGTCACTCCATATTTCTTCAGTCAAGCACACGATGAGTTGGTGATGAACGAGACGTACTATCAGCCGAGTCGGCCATGAAGATACTTAGAGGGAGTGAAGACGGGAAGAAGAACAAAGCATGGGTCAAAACCGGATAATGGTCATAATACAAGGAAAAGATCGAATATCGTGCAACGACAACATTTATTTCTATAGCACGTATTCATACAAATGATGCAGTTCAAAGTGCTTTACAAGATGAAGAAAGAAAAATATAAAAAAAAAGATTAGGCCATACTAAGTAATAAAGAATAAAGTAAGGTCCGATGGCCGGGAGGACAGAAAAAACAAAGCTTCAGAGGGCTGGAGAAAAACAAAATCTGCAGGGGTTCTGAGGCCACAAGACCTCCCAGCCCCCCAACTGGGCATTCCACTTAACATCAATGATCTCAATCAGTCCTCATGGCTTTCAGGCTTCACATGCCAGAGCCTGATGATCACAGTCATTGTGGACCTCTTGCCTTCAATACATCAACGTAGGGGAACCTGATCAGGTGGTGGTGGCACAGAAAAATGGGAACAGCAGAGAAAGTAGGGGTTAGTAAGGATTACGGAGCCATGAAAAAAAAAACGATAATTCAATGCATATACAGAATATCAGGGTTACACTAAAATGAAAGCCATGTTACAATAATAAGCTTTTATCAGTTTTTTAAAGTGCTCCACCGTATCAGCCTGGTGAATTTCTATCGGTCAGCTATTCCAGATTTTAGGTGCCTAACAGTAGAAGGCCGCCTCACCACTTCTTTCAGAATTCTAAGCAGACCCTCATTTGAAGATCTGAGGTTACCATTTGGAGAGTAAGGTGACAGCCATTCCGAAATATCAGATGGAGCAGATTAGTTAAGGCTTTGTAAACCATCAGCAGGATTTTAAAGTCAATTCTAAATGGCACAGGTAACCAGTGTAGTGACATCAGAACTGGTGTGATGTGCCGGATTTTCTTTTCCTAGTTAAGATTCTAAAAGCTGCGTTCTGCACTCGATGCAATCGATTGATGTCTTTTCTTGGGTGATCCTGAGAGGAGTGCATTAAAGTAATCTAGCAGACGAAAAACTAAAGCGTGAACTCATTTCTCAGCATCTTTCAATGTTATAAGAGGTCTAACTTTTGCTATATTTCTTAAGTGTTATAGGCATGTCTCATGTAAGTAAGCGTCAGGCCCGAGCATCATGCAGGCAATGGTGTAGACACATCTTCTCCTAGCCTCGTAATGGCACCATGTAAGAAACGTTTTTCAGAAGCCCTGGTGTTCCAAGCTCTTGACAGAGAGGCACGCTGTGATGTTGAGGAGTCTCTTATCAGCAGTGCTGACGGGGTGAATCTGTTTTCAGGCAGTGAAATTGAAACGGACAGTGAAACTGGAAGAGATTCTGATGAACCCAAAAGTGACGCTCGCGTTTGGGTCTCTACTGACCCTGCTTCAAATAAACCAGCACCACCTCGTTTTGACTGTGTGGGGCAGCCAGGAATAAAAGTGAATGTTGACAGCCAAGGTCCTCGTGCTTACATGAAATTATTTCTTGATGATGCGATCGAAAGAATTGTTGTTGAGACAAACAGTTATGCTGAACAGTGTCTGGTAAATGACTGTACACCTAAGCAGTTTTCCCGTTCAAAGATATATAGTACCACACAAAAGACATATTTTGACGGTATATAAGGTATTAACATCATCATCACTATTACTGCTCTTAATTTCATATTATTATTATTTGTATCATTATTATACTTTTCACACTTCTGACTTTGTACTTTTAGAGCTTCATACGTTTTAATGTAGAAAGGCAACTTTTCAGACCAAAAAATGCAACACTAAGGAGGTTAATATAAAAACCCCTGGTGTGAGTTTAAGTGGTTGCGGTTTGTTATAATATTGATACCGCATTTACGCGTGTACCATGCGCACATTTTTTCCCAAAAATTAGCATTAGAAAATCAGGTGCGCGTCATACATGAGGAAATGTAATTCTGTAATGTTTACTTCTTCTGCTTGGGGACGCGCTCTCTCTCTCTCTCTCTCTCTCACTCGCACTCTCTTTCTCTCTCTCACTTGCTTGCACACTCGCGCTCTCTCTCTCGCTTGCTTGCTCGCACACTCACGCTCTCTTTCACTCTCTAAACGCTTCCTATACAATCACAACACATGTCGTACACGGGGCAAAATGATTTTCGCAATTTTCTTTGTAATATTAGGTTGCGCGTCTTACACGAGGGCATGTGGTACACGAGTAATAATGAGCTTCTGCAAAGTTTTAATTTCCCTTTGTGGCAAATAAAGTTAAGATAGACCAACAGATATAAATGGCACTGTATAATACACAGACAAACAGATAGATGTGAAAGGCACTATATGATAGAGAGAGAGAGACAGAGACAGACAGACAGACAGATAGATAATGAAGGGCACTTTATGATAGATAGATAGATAGATAGATAGATAGATAGATAGATAGATAGAGTGAAAGGCACTATATAATAGATAGATAGATGTGAAAGGCACTATATAATAGATAGATAGATAGATAGATAGATAGATAGATAGATAGATAGATA
>JANRMT010062796.1:101377283-101393061 GCA_026402145.1 Polypterus bichir lapradei | reverse complement strand
ATAGATAGATAGATAGATAGATAGATAGATAGATAGATAGATAGATCAAAGGCACTATATGTAGATAGATAGATAGATAGATAGAGATAGATGTGAAAGGCACTATATAATAGATAGATAGATCGATCAAAGGCACTATATGTAGATAGATGGATAGATAGATGTGAAAGGCACTATATAATAGATAGATAGATAGATAGATAGATAGATAGATAGATAGATCGATCAAAGGCACTATATGTAGATAGATAGATAGATGTGAAAGGCACTATATAATAGATAGATAGATAAATATAAATCATATATTGCCCTTCACATGATCTATCTATTATATAGTGCCTTTCACACATACGAGCTATCCATTTATCTATTAAATAATGCCTTTCACAAGATCTATTTATCTATCTATTATATAGTGCCTTTCCCTTCAATCTGTCTATCTATCATAGAGTGCCTTTCATTTCTATCTATCAATGGTGCATTTTACACAATTGATCTATCTATCTATTATATAGTGTCTTTCCTGTGTATCTATCTATCTATCTATTATATAATTCTTTCTGTGTCTAATCCCAAAATTAAATGCAAACCAACATGTTAACTGCACTGAAATGCCACATATATTGTTGTGTTGTGTATTTAATTTTGGCTTGTACTGAATTCCACAATCACAATATTTTTTGTGATTACTTTTGTTATTTCTAGCTATAAAGACTCAGACATCCTGGTAACGTGGAGAGTCTTTGGCTTTGCTGTACTACGAGGGTAGGCCATGCAGACCTATCTGGATACAAAGTCTCAAAAACACAGTCTGGCAAAGCGCCATTTGGCTTGTCGAAACGCTCCCCTAAGCACTCACTTGCACATGCAATGCCACTCACAAATATGCCATCCAGGAAGTAGTGGCGCAGAAGGAACAGCACCATGAGTGCCAGAGCGTGAAGCGCAGAAGCGCCACTGGAGAAAACTGATAAGAGAAGACGGAGAAACGTCAGCCACCATTTACTTGCTGCCCCGGAGGGCGAGGAGAGTCAGCGATGCTCACCCGGCGAGATTCCAGAATGGCTCTGCCTCAGAGCTGATAAGGCGCCCACGGGGATGGCAGTTCACTACACTGAGTTAGGCGTGTTTGCTTTTTGACCAGAACAGTATGGACACTTCTGGAAGACTCCCAAGATAAACCAGATTTTTTTTTTTTTTTTTTACGTCACCCATTTCATAAAACACACACACACGAGCTTTTCATAAATAGATCCGTACAATTCACCACACCCCCAAACAAAACATCTTTATATATTGTGTTTTTATTGAAGTTCTAATAATTGATAAAAGGAATGTGAGTGAACAAATACAGAAGCAAATATGTGATGTCATTTCATTTACATGTGATGTAATCTGAGGATCATCTGAACATTAGAACATTCTGGACGAGAACAGGCCATTCAGCCCAACAAAGCTCGCCCGTTCTGTCCACTTAATTCATCTAAACATCAAGTCGAGTTTTGAAAGTCCCTAAAGTCCTACTGTCAATCACACTACTTGGTCGCTTATTCCAAGTGTCTTTCGTTCTCTGTGTGAAGAAAAACTTCCTAATGTTTGTGTAAAATTTCCCATTAAGTTTCCAGCTGTGTTCCCCGTGTTCTTGATGAACTCATTTTAAAGTCACCGTCTCGATCCACTGGACTAATTCCCTTCATAATGTTAAACACTTCAGTGAGGTCTCCTCTTAACTCTTCGAGGGCTGAGCTTGTCTTCTGTCTTACATTCAGCTATTTGAACTTTGGAATAGTCTGGACAAGAACAGGCCACTCAGCCCTACAAAGCTCATCACTCATATCTACTTCTTTCTTCTAAAATGACATCAAATTTTGAAAGTCCCTAACGTCTTACTGTCTACCTCACTACTTGGTCGCTTATTCCAAGTGTCTGTGGTTCTCTGTGTGAAGAAAAACTTCCTAATGTTTGTGTGAAATTTACCCTTCACAATTTTCCAACTGTGTCCCCCCCGAGTTCTTGTTTTAAAGTCACCGTTTTGATCCACTGGACTAATTCCCTTCATAATTCCGCCCTTCCCTGCATTTGTATCGCGCCAACATTTTTGAATTCTTTACGACGTTCTACTTTGTCATTTACTCTCTCTCTTTTATTTCTGACCCTGGGCCCGGTTAAATCTCTTGGCACAAAGTCTCATCTCGCGGAACATGAAAGTATCTCTCTGAAAAAGTCACGTCTCGTCCCATGATTTTTTTTATTATGATAGAGAGAAATAAGTGGATAGGACTGGCGAGCCTTGTTGGGCTGAATGGCCTGTTCTCGTCTAGATTGTTCTGATGTTCTCTAGCGCTACACTCACTCACTCACACACACACTACTGGTCAAAAGTTTCAGAACACCTCAGTTTTTAAGGCATGGCAGCTGGCTAATAAACACAGGTTGTGAGGGAGGGGGCAAATACTTTTTCACAGCACTGCGCCCTACCTCAAAACTTCTGTCTTCCTTAACTGAAAACAGAACATATTTGTCACCATTGATACATACCATAATATCCCAGGTAAAGTAATGGATGAAATTATTCAAAGAAATACCGAGCTGTCAGGTGCAGGTTTAATAGTCAATACGAGTTTTAAAAAGCTCTTTGCAGCAAAATATTACAAATGTTCGTGAAAATAATAATGAATGTGATTTTTTCTTTTTTCATTTTTATGCGAATGATTCTGACTTGTGTGGTGGGCTGGCGCCCTGCCCGGGGTGTGTTTCCTGCCTTGCGCCCTATGTTGGCTGGGATTGGCTCCAGCAGACCCCCCCCCCCCCATAACCCTGTAGTTAGGATATAGTGGGTTGGATAATGGATGGATGATTCTGACTTAGGAAGCTCTCCAAGGGGCCACCGCATCCCATAGGATGATAAAAGGTGTTGGCTAAGGGGTGTCTGGGAACAACAAAGCAGTAAGGAAACGCTTTGAGTTCGGAGGTCGGAAGGAGAAGACTGGTCAAGTTTACAACGAGAAGCCCCCCTGCTGACAACCACATGAAAGAGCGGAGACGTTACGGACCCCTGGTGGGGATGGGGACGCAAAAACAACAACTCAAAGCTCAAAGGAGAGGAAAGAGGGGCACAGCCCTGCTGCACTGCCATGAGAAAGGATTCATTTTTAGATGCAGGAACAAAGGGCTAGGAAGAAGAAGAAATAGAAGAACGCCTCAAGGAGGGCAACGGTCAAAACCGAGATTAAAATTTCAAAAAAGTAGGTTCAAAAGTCCTTAAATCTAAGGATTTATAAACTAAAACTCCCACCATAAAATTGCTATCTTAAAGAAGTTTGCAGTGTTGACCATCACACGACGGTAAGCAGGCAACATAACGGCCAACAAAATAGCCAAGGCACAACTTGGAAATTCCAACATGGCAGTGCGCCCGGCGACATCATCGGCAAGATGACAAGAAAAAAGAGAAAACTATAAAAACCGAAAATGGCGCCACCTGCGGTCTGACAGGGTCATCTGCGAATCTTAAGAAAGCAAATCCGTGGGCCAGCGGTACAAAAGGCGTTGCTTCTTTTCTCCCGCACATCTATCCAAGCCCAGCTCCTCCATTTCTCTTCATAAAACCAGCAGTTAAACTTTGGGACTCGGCATGACTTCTGGTTAGACGGCAGGTGAAATTTAAAGACCGCTGCCTACATGGCAGTCAAATAATATGCTTAGTCAGTAATCATAAGAGAAGTGACGGATTACATGATTCATCATATTGCGCCAGCAATGTACCACAAGGTGCAAGGTACATTTTGGATGACAAATCACATGTGGGGCACAATGGAAAAAGTCCACAATCTTCTGCCATGTGTGGTCCCACAGGTGGCGCTGCAGCTCCCCAAACTCTCGACACAAAGGCATAAGATACAGGCTCGGCAATGAATTAAGGTTTGATTGTAGGAAAGTCTTCACAGTAAGCAATTCTCAGTTCTCACACCACAATCGCACTTGAATTCTCTTATACAATAACTGTCATCTCTCGGTCAATATCTCAAGCTTTGTCCTCCTCCGCCTGTCTCTGGCCCCTCAAGGAAGCGGAGCTGCTCCTTTTATGTAAACCCCAGGGGTACTTCTGGTGTCCTGAAGCCAGTAGAGCTTGCTCATCCCACCAGCAGCCCCTGACTGCACCCACAACAACATTTATTTCTATAGCACATTTTCATACAAATAATGTAACTCAAAGTGCTTTACTTGATGAAGAAAAGAGAAAAAAGACAAAGTAAGAATTAAAATAAGACAACGCTAATTAACATAGAAAAGGAGTAAGGTCAGATGGCCAGGGAGGACAGAAAAAACAAACAAAAAAAAAAACTCCAGACAGCTGGAGAAAAATAAAATCTGCAGGGGGTCCACGAGACCACCCAGCCCCCTCTGGGCATTCTACCTCACATAAGTGAAACAGTCCTCTTTGTATTTAGGTTTCTCATGGTAGGACGATGATGATGGTCATGTAGACCTCTGGCCTTTGAACCATCAATGTAGGAACATCACGGTGCTCTGATCAGGTGGTGGTGGCACAGGTCGCCACCACAGAAAACCGGGAAAAGAAACAGAAGAGAGAGTAGGGGTTAGTATGGATTTTAGAGCCACCATGAATAGTTATGATAATTAATTGAAAATACAGAGTATCAGGATTAAATGAAGGTGAGGTTATCAGAAAGCCATGTTACAGTAATGTGTTTTCAGCAGTTTTTTTTTAAAGTGCTCCACTGTATTAGCCTGGCGAATTTCTCTCGGTCAGATATTCCAGATTTTGGGGGCCTAACAGCAGAAGGCCGCCTCACTGCTTCTTTTAAGCTTAGCTCTTGGAATTCTAAGCAGACACTCATTTGACGATCTAAGGTTACGATTTGGTATATAAGATGTCAGACACTCCGATATATAAGATGGAGCGAGATTATTTAAGGCTTTATAAACCATAAGCAGAATTTTAAAGTCAATTCTGAATGACACAGGTAACCAGTGTAGTGACATCAGAACTGGAGAGATGTGCTCAGATTTTCTTTTCCTAGTTAGGATTCTAGCAGCTGCATTCTGCACTCGTTGCAAGTGATTTATGTCTTTCTTGGGTAGTCCTGAGAAGAGTGCGTTACAGTAATCTAGTCGACTGAAAACAAAAGCGTGAACTCATTTCTCAGCATCTTTCAAAATTCCAAGAAATATGAAACAGGTAGAAAGGACAAATATCAGGCAGATGTAGGAGAAACTTGACGAATATAAGAAGAACTTAACATAGAGGTCTAACTTTTGCAATGCTTCTTAAATGAAAAAATGCTGTCCTAGTGGTCTGATGAATACGCGATTTAAAATTCAGGTTACAGTCAATGGTTAACCCTAAGTTCTTTACCTCCGTCTTGACTTTTAATCCTAATGCAACAAGTTTATTTCTAATTATATCCATTATTGCCAATCACTAAAATTTGTTTTCTCTTTATTTAGCTTGAGAAAATTACTATTCATCCATTCTGAGATACAAGTAAGACATTGTGTTAGTGAAACAACAGAGTCGGGGTCATCAGGTGCTATTGATCAGTACAGCTGTGTGTCATCAGCATAGCTGTGGTAGCTCACGTTGTGCCCTGAGATAATCTGACCTAACGGAAGCATGTAGATTGAGAAGAGCAGCGGACCCAGGATAGAGCCTTGTGGAACACCATATCGGATATCATGTGTCTTTGAGTTGTGATTACCACAACTAACAAAGAATTTTCTCCCTGCCAGGTAGGATTCAAACCAATTTAAGACCCTGCCAGAGAGGCCCACCCATTGACTAAGGCAATTTATAAAAATATTGTGATCAATGGCATCAAATGTGGCACTCAGATCTAAGAGGATGAGAACAGATAAATGGCCTCTGTCTGCATTTACCCACAAGTCATTTACTACTTTAACGAGTGCAGTTTCTGTGCTGTGATTTGTTCTGAAACTGACTGAAATTTATCAAGAATAGCAGGTTTATTGAGGTGGTCATTTAACTGCATAATGACTGCCTTCTCCAGAATTTTACTTAAGAAGGGCTGGTTAGAGATGGGTCTAAGATTTTCAAAAGCAGAGGAGTCGAGATTATTTTTCTTCAGCAGGGGTTTAACTACAGCAGTCTTAAGACAGTCTGGGAAGACCCCCGTATCTAATGACGAATTAACTATGTCAAGAATACATATTATCAATTAGCACGCCTGATACTTCTTTAAAAAAACTTGTCGGTATTGGGTCAAGGACACAGGTGGAGGGTTTCAGTTGCGAGATTATTTTATGTAAATCAGGTAAATCTATCCTGGTGAAAGAATTAAATTTGTTTATAACGGAGTACTGGGGCTCAGGAGGATCCGCAGTGTTGGGGAGATATAATATATTTTTTCTAATATCATTAATTTTTTGAATGAAAAATACAGCAATAGCCTCACAGGTTTCACTGGAGGTATTTTGGAGGCATTCATTTGTGTTACCTGATTTAGCAGACGATCAATCGTAGAGAATAAGACTCTGAGATTACTAGCATTGTTATTTATAATCTTAGAGAAATAGCAGCGCCTCTCAAGACGGACTGTGTTGTTGTATTCTGTTATTTTAACCTTCAATATCCCATAATGGATAGTTAGTTTAGCTTTCCTCCATTTACGCTCCGCTCTACGGCATGTTCACTTTAAATCAGACACTCTTTGGGTCTTCCATGGTATAATAATGCTAGAAGATTTTTTAATTGTCTTTTCAGGTGCAACTACGTCAGCAGCAGCTCTCAGTTTAGTATTAAATTTTTCCACCTTACTATTTACATTACCCTCGCTATTGTAGTTGGCACTATAAACGGACTGATTGCTTAGAATGTTTGTAAGTTTTAAAGCTGCTGATGAGTCAAAGAAGCGTTTTTTAACAAAATGCTTCTCATGAGTGTTTTCTATCTTTATTTCTATATTAAATAGTAAAAGAAAATGGTCTGATAGACGATATCAATGACCTGCTTTAAATCAACTTTTAGTCCTTTGGTAATTAGTGAGTTAGTTAGTATAATAAGTCTAACGTATGACCTGCTTTATGTGTAGGCTGATTAATGAGCCGTCTCAAATCAAAAGGGTCCAGGAGGTTCATAAATCCTTTTACTTTTTGGTCACACTGATTATCGATATGAAAGTTAAAGTCGCCGACTATTAAGAGTGTGTCACAGTTTGTAATTAAAATTGACATTAAGTCTGAGAATTCCTCAAAGAAAGACGCGTTAAATTTAGGAAGCCTATACACGTGATAAATACTAGAAAGTGAGAATCTCCATGAATAACAACAGCAAGATACTCAAAGGACTTGAATTTACCAAAACTGACATCTTTACACTTTAACCGGCTCGGGTAAATGTTTGCTAAACCGCCACCCTTCTTTCCCTGGCGATTCGCACGACTAAAACTGTAATTCGGAGGCGCAGATTCGATTAAAACAGCCGTGCCACCGGAGCTACTGTAAGCCACGTTTCACCCAACAAGGCTGAGCCAAAAGACTACAGCTCCCAATGTGCCCTGTGGGAATCTGTGGTGGTGCTGTAACCCATAAGAGGAGAATGGAGTGAGGACCCCAGGGGTCTGCTCTTGGACCATCACATTTTTCTGATTTATATTAAAGGTTTAGTGAGCAAACTTGTGAAATTACCAGACGATATCACAGCCGGAGAAATGGCAGACACTGGGGAGGCAGCAAGAACAATTCAAGAAGACCTGGACAAGCTTCAGAACTAGGAGAACACCCGGAATATCTCAGATGTTGTAAGTTACTTTGGATAAAGGCGTAGGCCAAATAAGTAAATGTAGAAAAGTACACGTGAGAAAAAGTAACATCAGTTATAAACGCAACATGGGAGACACGGAGCTACGTGAAGCAACCACTGAAAAGGATTTAGGGGGTTATGTTGATGCAACACTTGCATCGACTAAGCAACGTGCAAATAAAATACAGTAGAAGGCTGTATTATAAAGACTGCTGAAAATATATAAACCGAGGGACGTTACGCTCATCCTATATAATGCACTAGTGAGACCACATCTGGTGTACTGTGTTGTGCTCATCCAGAGGAATGAAATGTTGGTGCGCCCACCCGTTTACTTCAAAGGACAAAACGAAAAAACAAACGCCCGATGGCGTCAAATGCAACAAATCAGTTGCCAACAAAAGTGTTTGTATGTCTGTGTAATCGAGGAGCTCCTTCGCTCCGGTCTCTTGGTTGAGAAGTGATGCCTCCTCTCCCAGGCCGTTGTGCTTTTATGGCCTTGCGACCGGAAGGGGCGGAGTCAGTTGCCCTCACTGGGCGGTTCCTCCAAACGGTGGAGGAAAAGGAAGACGACAAGACAGCCCCATCCCCGCCTCAGTGAGACTTCGCTTGGAAAGGTGACCGCCTGGTGCCCTCCTTGGTCACCACGCTACAAAGAAGGACAAAGCAGCACTTGAAGTGGTGTAGAGCAGGGGTGTCGAACTCCAGTCCCAGAGGGCCGCAGTGGCTGCAGGTTTTCATTCTTACCATCTTCTTAATTAGTGCTGATTACTTCTATTAATTAGCTTGACTCAGTTAGTTAATATAAAAATAGTTATTTCTTTTTTCTTAATTAGCAGCAGAGAGACACAAAACAGGCCGCCATATGACCAGCTCACCTGTGCCCATCACAAAATATGTGAAAATAAAGACAGGTGAAGGTGTCAGTAAGGCTGATTTCTCAGGTCACCAAAACATTTTGATGATGTTCTTAGAAAAAGCAGAAAATCAATAGTTTTAGAAATGTCTACTGCGGCAGAATGAGAGCAGCAACAAGCCATGGAATTAAATAACGAGGCTAATTAACAGCAAGAATCAGCTTCTCATTAAGAAACTGGTTGGAGTGAAATTGGTTGGAGTTTGAAGCCCCAGTTTAGCTGGTCATCTGTCAGCTAGTTTCACGTCTTATTTCTGTTTGGCTGCCATTTAATGAAGAAAAGAATCAATTCAGAGAACTGACTCCTTAAAAACAGGGCTATTAAAATGAAGGGTAAAGGAGTTAATTAGCAGTGAAAACTGGTCACTGATTAGGAACAGGGTGAGAATGAAATCCTGCAACCAGTGCGGCCCTCCAGGCCCGGAGTTCGACACCCGTGGTGTAGAGGACAGCAACCAAATGCATCTCAGGACTTAGAGGCATGGCCTGCAGTGACAGGCTCAGGGAATGAAACCTGTTTAAGTATCGAGCAGAGCAGGCCGCATGGAAACCTAATCGAGGTCTCCAAAATTCTCAAAGGCATTGATACTAAACGACAAAATGCACACTCAAGGACAACCTTGGAAATTTAGGACCAAACCCAGGAAGCACTACTTTAGGCAGAAGGCTGTGGGAGTCTGGAACAAACGACCGAGACATGGAGCTGAAGCAGAAACCTTTTACAACATTGAAGGATGTGGATGAGACATTGGGACAGCCAAACAAATGGGCTTGAGTGACTGAATGGTCTCCTCTCGTCTGTCAAATTTCTTACGTGTGGCTATGGCTGCAGTGCTTGAGAGGCGGCACTGTGAGCAGGAGTTTCTCATGCTGTGAAGCCCATCTGTGGAGACGCTGCTTTACTTTTCACATCACAAAAACCTGCCATTTTAAAAGGATGGGTAGACTTTTTATATCCACTGTAAAATGAGAGGACAGCCCGTTTAGCAGTGCACTTGCCAGTCCTCACATAATAGTGTTACTGGTTTTATATAATCTAAGTAATCAACGTAGACTTTGGCGTTAATGTTTGAAATACACCATGCAACACATATGTGTCTGCCATACGCCATTTGGTATGGGGTGGTCATATATTGGAATAAACAAATGCAATGTATTTTATTACTACAAATGTTTGTGAAGTGCCTTCTGTTGGAATGAGAAATGCAATGCACATGTTTCTGTTATATGCCATTTGGTATGGGATTCGTAAAAGCTGTGTTAATGGTTGCGATGCACCATCTGTTAGAATGACAAATGCAATGCATATGTCTCTGTTATATGCCATTTGGTATGGGATTCGTACAAGAAGTGATAATGTTTGGAAGTTTGGAATGTGCCAAATGTTGGAATGACAAAGGAAATGCATATGTCTCTTTTTTAAGCCATTAGGTATGGCATTCGCAAAAGAAGTGTTAAAGTTTGGGGTGGCCATATATTGGAATGAGAAAGGCAATGCACATGTTTCTGTTATATGCCATTTTGCATGGGATTCGTAAAAGCTGTGTTAATGGTTGCGATGCAACATCTGTTAGAATGACAAATGCAATGCATATGTCTCTGTTATATGCCATTTGGTCTGGGATTCATAAAAAACACTGTTAATGGTTGTGATATACCATCTGTTGGAATGACAAATGGAATGTGTTTAATTACTAAAACTTTTTGTGATGTGCTATCTGTTGGAAAGAGAAATGCAATAAATGTTTCATATGTTTCTGTTATATGTCATTCTGCATATGATTCGTAACAGCTGTGTTAATGGTTGTGATGCACCATCTATTTTTGTGCCACCTGTTGGAATGACAAATGAAATGCATTTTATTGGTAAATATATTTGTGAAGCACCATCTGTTGGAATGACAAATGCAATGCATTTAATTACTAAAACTTTTTGTGATGTGCCATCTGTTGAAATGAGAAATACAATGTCTCATGTTTCTGTTATATGCCATTTGGTCTGGGATTCATAAAAAACACTGTAAATGGTTGTGATATAGCATCTGTTGGAATGACAAATGCAATGCGTTTAATTACTAAAACTTTTTGTGATGTGCCATCTGTTGGAAACAGAAATGCAATAAACATGTTTCTGTTATATATCATTCTGCATAGGATTCGTAAAAGCTGTGTTAATGGTTGTGATGCACCATCTGTTAGAATGATAAATGCAACACATATGTCTCCGGTATGCTCTATATGCCATTTGGTCTGCAATTCATAAAAGTTGTGTTAATGGTTGTAATGCACCATTTATTTTTACGCCAACTGTTGGAATGACAAATGAAATGCATTTTATTGGTAAATATATTTGTGAAGCACCATCTGTTGGAATGACAAATGCAATGCATTTAACTACTAAAACTTTTTTGTGATGTGCCATCTGTTGAAATGAGAAATACAATGTCTCATGTTTCTGTTATATGCCATTTTGTTTGGAATTCATAAAAGCACTGTTAGTGTTTGTGATGCACCATCTGCCTGGAATGACAAATGCAATGCATTTAATTACTAAAACTTTTTGCGGTGTGCCGTCTGTTGAAAAGAGAAATGTAATGTTTTATGTTTCTGTTATATGCCATTTGGTTTGGGATTCATAAAATCAGTGTTAATGATTTTGATGCACCATCTATTTTTGTGCCACCTGTTGGAATGAAAAATGAAATGCATTTTATTGGTAAATATATTTGTGAAGCACCATCTGTTGGAATGACAAATGCAATGCTTTTTAATTACTAAAACTTTTTGCGGTGTGCCTGTTGGAATGACAGAGACATAGCAACCAGACAGACACACAGACACTTTTCCTTTTATTAAGGATGATAACACAACAGCAAAGGCAGTCCATTCCAGTAAATCAAAAAGTCACTTAACCTGCCAGTCCCCACAGTGTACAAAATACCCAAAGGAAATGTCATATAAAGTTCACCTGTTATGTATAAGCGGCTTTGGGCATATGCGTTACTTAAGTGAAGTAAATGAAACTAAATAAAGATTCTGGAAGTTGGATGCCCCAGGGTTCCCTATAAGAAAGGGGAAGGCAGCTGAAGTAGAAGACAACTCTGCCAGAACATGGCTCCTACCAGACGAGATGAAGTGAACTTGCTGGAAAGGCTCCGGGCTCCAAGGTTAAGAAGAACATTTCTTTATTTATTTCTCTTTCTTTCTTTCTTTCCTTTTTTTTATGAGGCTTCTGTGTGCACACGGAAAAAAAAAAACAGCACCACAGATAAGCACAGAGGGTGTCATTGGTGAAGAAAAATTAACCAGCAGCGATGGAGCCGAGTTTGGAGTCAAAAGGAAGCAGTGTCTCTTCCTTTTCCGCAGCACAGTGACCAGCGGCTCTACTATTCCCCTAGGGGGTGGGCTGACGCTGGGTTATGGGGGGCACAGTTGGGATCTGAGTGACCAAAAGAAGCTTGTTTATTTATGGAAAAAGGAAAGAACCCATAAAGTCAAAAGAAAACAAAAAAAAAAATCAAAGTGGGTAAACTCGACACGGCACAGCATGTTACACAAAGGAACTAAAGGACCCTCTGCAAACCCACCCCCCATCCCAAGCCCCTTTGCTATCAATTGGCAGTATTAGGTGGCAGTTACGGCTCAGTTATTCCAGTGGCCATTCAGTTAAATACATGATGGGTTGGCTGGGGGGGCACCATGAGATTGGCACAGCTACACCCCTTTGGCAGGCTTCCACCTGAAACTGAGGTGCCAAAAGGGGAGGAAAGTTTCATCAGAACATCAGTTTGGAGCAGACGGACACACACGTGAAGCTGAGCGTACGAAACAGGGGGGCTGCTCATAAATATCCGCTGTGCTGCCTTACATGTGTGCTCCAGACTGGGCCCCCCCTGGGGTACCGCCTTGTAGCTTATGTTAAGTAGACTTTATTATCGCAGATGGAAATTTGTTTGCAGCAGCAAAAAAAAATATTGGACACCATTACACAGTGCCACGCACGCACGACCCAGGATTTCCAACATGAACTCATTCCAGGCATGCGTTAACTCACCAGAGCTTGAGAGGGGGCGGCGTTGCTAACTTTACTTTTTCTCCTTCTCTCCCTGAAGCACCGAGAAACCACCCAGTGAGGGCACTTAGCCCCGTCCCCTTCCAGCCTGTATAATGTGAGAAGCTTGGCTGCCACGATGGAGGTGTCTCTTGTGAGCACAGCTGACCGCTGGACGGAGCTCCAATGATCGACCCCGACTTATGACGGCAAAGAGTCGGATTTCTTTAGTAGTTAATTATGCCCAAGCAAGCCATCTACTGGCACCGCATTATTTTCAGTTAGACTATTAAACGGGGCGGCATGGTGGCGCAGTAGGTAGTGCTGCTGCCTCACAGTTTGCATGTTCTCCCCGTGTCTGCATGGGTTTCCTCCCACAGTCCAAAGACATGCAGGTTAGGTGCATTGGCAATCCTAAACTGTCCCTTGTGTGCTTGGTGTTTATGTGTGTGCGCCCTGCCTGGGGTTTGTTCCTGCCTTGCATGTTGACTGGGATTGGCTCCAGCAGACCCCCCCGTGAACATGTCTTAGGATATAGCGGGTTGGACAATGACACACACACACCAACGTATTTCAACAAATACTTAATTTAGCAGGATACCCACAAATCATTGAGAGCTCTTAAATCAGTTACTCTTTACACTTGGGAACTTTCCACAATGTCCCCTTTCATACGACAGCAAATACCCTCTAACGTTCAGACCGTCGAGTCAGGTCGTGCAGGAAGCGTTATAATGTCCACATCGCCACCGTCAAGTGTGGCGTAAGCCTTGGGTCAATGAGACGGGCTGGATCATAATCCATTCACACACTCATATCGAGGCATCGATGGCCACTTACATGTGTAGGCTTTCCTTCGTTGACAAGATGTACGTGGTTACCACGAGAAGAACACTTGATGGAAGTGACTTACTCAGTGACCTGCATGAGGCAAGAGAAGTTAGCAGAGACAGAGACAAAGCCAGGAGATGGGCATGCTATGATCGGTCACCTGCAAGCCCCTTGCTCCGTCAAGCCAAATGCCTTTCTCTCCACATCTTATTCCTATCTACAGAGTCTCACGGTAGCATCATCCAAATCCATCAGATAAATGGAGGATAATACTGTATTTATATATAGTATATAGATTACTGTCTGCTTTATTGTGTATTTCATCGATTACTGTTGTTGTCTGTCTCAATTATGTAGTGCCTAAGGAGGCTGGGCCACCTAATCATGCAGCTCAGCAACTGGCTCCAGCAACGTAGCTAAGGAAAAGCTGCAGTTGTGATCCTTGATTTACGTGGATTCCCTGGATTGATGAAAGTACGGTTTGTCTTTTGCATTATCAGCTTTGTATGCTTTATATTTTGACTTTTAGTCAAACCTACTTGTTCCCTCTTGCTCTGCATCATCTTTGTTTTTGTTTAATCCTTTTTTTTTTTAAATTCTGTAAAATACCAAAGAAACTTTGCTTTATAATATTGGGACCACAGGTTTACATTCTCCTCCACCACCATTTTGAACTTTTGTATATTTTAAATCCTTTGGTCCATTTTAGGGCCTGTGCAGACCACAGGTTTCCTTTTTGATTTCAGGGCTCGGCTGCCTGGGGTGAGGCCCAGCGAAGGAATTTGGCCTGGCTTTTGATTGCTTTAAAGTCTGCATTCCCTTTTTGAGATTTTCAAATGACTGGAATTATGGTGGTTACCATGGGGTGCTGAATAAGAACATAAGGACACAATTGGAAACTTGTGAAGGGGAAATTTCATGACAAATATTTGAAAGACTTTCCTTGCACAGAGAACTATAGACACATGGAATAAACTACCAAGCAGGCAGAAGGACTTTAAGGACCTTCAATACTTGCCTTGATGTTATTTTGGAGAAACATGATGAACAGGATTGGAGAGCTTTGCTAGGCTGAATGATCTGTTCATGTCCAATTTATTCTAATCTTCATAATTGTTTTATGGGACTGGGATGTTACAGGGAGTAGAAGATAAATTACAACCAGAGTATGGCTTGCTCTCTTGACTTATTATCTTATTGCCACAATTGTTTTGTTTTACAAATCTCAAATATAAAATGCAAAGTGGCACATCTGACTCCCTCAACTGGGCTTTAGAGTCAAAATCATGGAGTCAAAGGAGGAAACAATTATTGGGAAACCAGAGCCAGTGTCGATACAATTGTACCGAATCTGACTTAACATAAATTGTAATATAATGTGTGTAAATTTCCAATTTCACATATACTGATTCAATTAAACTATTTTTTCTTCTAAACCTTTGGTAAAAATAGCTTATTTTGTAATTTTGAAAGTTTACTCTTATGTTTGTTGTTAGTCAGTGTTTGTAAGCCACAACAACATGGCTACCACCTTTAAACCCGAACATCAAAAGGTTAGAGTGCTTAAAAGTAGCCAGATGATTCATGCTGGCAGTGATGAAGTGCCTTGTATCTTCTATGTTGTGTGCTTTCGTTCAATCAACAAAATAAATATACGAGTCTAATTATAAAGAGAGGGTAAGAGTCAGAGTTGGTAGTACCAGAAGACGAGGAGTCAGAGTTGGTGGTGGTAGTACAACAAATTGAGGAGTAGGAGTCGGAGTTGGTGGTACCAATAACCAAAGAGTCAGGATCTAAGCTGGAGCTGGTGGTGCCATAAATTGAGAAGTCAGAGGCTGAGTTGGAGGTGGAGGTACCATAAACTTGGGAATCAGGGTCTGTGCTGGAGGTGGTGGAACCATAAATTGAAAAGTCAGGTTCTGAGTTGGAGGTGGTGGAACCATAAATTGAGCAGTAGGGGTTAGAGCTGGTGGTGGTCCGATAAACTGAGGAGTAGGAGTCAGACTTAGTGGTGCCATAAATTGAGGAGTCAGGGTCTGAGATGGAGGTGATGGTGCAATAAACTGAGAAGTATGAGTTGGAGGCACCATACATTGAGGAGTCAGGACCTCAGTTGGAGGTGGTGGCACAATAAATTGAGGAATCAGGGTCTGAGTTGGAGGTGGTGGTACCATAAATTGAGAAGTCAGGGTCTGAG
>JANRMT010062796.1:101303102-101360065 GCA_026402145.1 Polypterus bichir lapradei | reverse complement strand
TGCACCATCTGCTAGAGTGACAAAAACAATGCATATGTCTCTTTTATATGCCATTTGGTATGGGATTTGTAAAAGCAGTGTTAATGTCTGTGATGTGCGATCTGTTACAATGAAAAATGCAATGCATTTTATAACTATAATTGTGATGCAGCATCTGTTGGCATGACAAATGCAATACATTTTATTACTACAATTGTGATGCACCATCTGTTGGAATTACAAAAGAATAAATATTTTTCTTTTATATGCTATTTGGAATGGGATTGGTAAAAGCAGCATTAATGTTCGTGATGAGCCATCTGTTGGAATGACAAATGCAGTGCATTTTATTACTATAACTGTGATTCATCATCTGCCAGAGTGACGAAAACAACACATATGTCTCTTTTATATGCCATTTGGTATGATATTCTTAAAAGCAGCGTTAATGTTTGTGATACACCATCTTTGAAAAGACAAATGCAATATATGTTATTACTACAATTGTGATGCACCATCTGCTGGAGTGACAAAAGTACATGCATATGTCTCTTTTATATGCCATTTGGTATGGGATTCTTAAAAGCAGCGTTAATGTTTGTGATGCGCCATCTGTTAGAATGACAAATGCAATGCAATTTATTACTACAATTGTGATGCACCATCTGTTGGAGTGACAAATGTACACACATAGCTCTTTTATATGCCATTTGGTATGGGATTCATAAAAGCAGCGTTAATGTTTGTGATGCGCCATCTGTTGGAATGACAAACGCAGTGCATTTTATTACTAGAATTATGATGCATCATTTGTTGGAATGACAAAAGAATAAATATTTTTCTTTTATATGCTATTTGGAATGGGATTGGTAAAAGCAGCATTAATGTTTGTGATGAGCCATCTGTTGGAATGACAAATGCAGTGCATTTTATTACTATAATTGTGGTTCATCATCTGCCAGAGTGAAAAAAACAACACATATGTCTCTTTTATATGCCATTTGGTATGGGATTCATAAAAGCAGCGTTAATATTTGTGAGGCGCCATCTGTTGGAATGACAAATGCAGTGCATTTTATTACTATAATTGTGATGCACCATCTGTTGGAATGACAAAAGAATAAATATTTTTCTTTTATATGCCATTTGGTATGGGATTCATAAAAGCAGCATTAATGTTTGTGATACACCATCTTTTGCAAAGACAAATGCAATGTATTGTATTACTACAATTGTGACGCACCATCTGCTGGAATGACAAAAGTAACACATATGTCTCTTTTATATGCCATTTGGTATGGGATTCTTAAAAGCAGCATTAATGTTTGTGATACACCATCTATTGCAATGACAAAATCAATGCACATGTCTGTGTTATATGAGATTTGGCATGGGATTCGTAAATGCAGTGATTTATTGTTTGTGATGCACCATCTGTTGGACTGACAAATGCAATCTATTTTATTCCTACAATTATAATGAGCCACCTGTTGGAAGGAGAGAAAAGTATCAAATGGACAGATACGTAAACAGAGACACAGACACTTATCCTTTTATTAAAGTGGATTGCATTTTTAAGTATCTAAAGATGAGTCCGACATTAAAATCAGATGGTCGAGGAGGACAGAAAAAAAAAAAAAAGATTACTCTAGAGGCAACGTACTTACGAAAGAAAAAAAAAATGGTTGTTTGTTATTGTTTCTGCAATTTAGCATTTGGCACAATACTTGCTATGTAAGGCGCTATACATGAAGAATGAAGGATGAAAATGAAAACTGGGACAGGGTCTCATGCTACTACCACAAAGGCAGGGGTCATTACAAAGCAGAAGTGGCTCGGTTTGAAAGAAAGAATGAAGCGATGTGATTTCAGTGATCCGGGACAGAGCGGCACAGTTAGGCTAATCAGTTCATTAAAATTGCATCACTGAAAGCAATATGGAGTGACAGTCAATGTTAAAGGCACTATATAAAATAAAGGTTCTCTGAAAGTAATATGGGACGGTACCCCATAATGTGAAAGATGCTCAGGTTCTCTGAAACGGGATACTGAATGCTACCAACTGTGAAAGACACAAAATGCAACAAATAATCTCTGAGTGTGGATTACTGAAGGCAATTATGTGAAAAAAACCCTCACACTATTCCATTGTGCTGCCGAGGTGTCACAAGCTGCACTCGGGTCCCAATCCAGGTGGATCGTCATGTAGTGGGTGTGCCAACGTGCTATCAGAGGACGTGAAAGGTGCTATATGAAACAGAGGCTCTCTGAATGTGGATTACTGAAAAAAATATAGGATAAGATTTAATGCTAAAGGCACTATATGAAGCATAAGGTTCCTTGAAAGTGGTTAACTGAAGCAATACGAGATGATACGCCATGTGAAAGGCGCTATATAAAACAAACATTCTCTGAAATTGGATCCCTAAAAGCCATACAGAATATGAAAGGCACTATATGACAGTCATACAGCATGTGAAAGGCACTATATGAAACAAAGGGTCTCTGACAGTGTATCAGCAAAAGCAAAGGGGGATAATGCTCCATGTGAAAGGCGCCATATGAAACTAACATTCTCTGAAATTGGATCACAAAAAACCACACAGAATGTAAAAGACTATGAAACAAAGGGTCTCTGAAAGTGTATCACTGAAAGCAATGGGGGATAATTCTCCATGTAAAAGGCGCTATACAGTATGAAAGAAACATTCCTTGAAAGTGGAGCACTGAAAACAATACAGAGTGATACACACTGCAAAAGGTGCTACATGAAACAAACATTCTCTGAAACTGGACCACTAAAAGCCACACAGAATGTGAAAGGCGCTATATAAAAACATTCTCTGAAATTAGATCATTAAATCCACCCATTATCCAACCCGCTACATCCTAACTACAGGGTCACAGGGGTCTGCTGGAGCCAATCCCACCGCAGGGCACACACACACCCACACACCAAGCACACACTAGGGCAATTTTAGGATCGCCAATGCACCGAACCTGCATGTCTTTGGACTGTGGGAGGAAATCCACGCAGACACGGGGAGAACATGCAAACTCCATGCAGGGAGGACCTGGGAAGCAAACCCGGGCCTCCTAACTGCGAGACAGCATAGCTACCCACTGTGCCACCCTGGATCATTAAATGCCATACAGTATATGAAACCAATACAGCATGTGAAAGGCACTATATGAAACAAAGGGTCTCTGACAGTGTATCAGCGAAAGCAATGGGGGATAATGCTCCATGTGAAAGGCGCTATATGAAACAAAGGAGCTCTGCAAGGCTGTGGCGTTACTATTCAGGGAATTATTTGCTGGGTGATGTACGTCGTGGAAGGCGCTATATGAAACAAAGCTTCTCTAAGCCATGATGTCATTACTCACCAAAAGGGCCGCATCATGACGTCACGGCTTACAACATGACTGTTGTAAGCCGTGATGTTGCTGTCCATGGAAAGCACTGCAGTTTGTGTAAGGCACTATATAAAACAAGTGTGCGGAGTAAGCTGCGAAGAGGCGCTGTGGATGAATATTGCGAAAGCTGCAGCAAAATCAGAGAACTGGGCTTCACCAAAATTTAACACCCAGGGGTCCTCTAAAAGCAGATTACAGAATCCTCATCCTGAAAGGCGACATATGAAACATACTGCATGTCCCCTGTAAGCCGTGACGTCGCCGTTTATGTAAAGCGTCACAAGGTGAGGCATGATGTGGAAAGTGGTCAATAAAAGAAGGCATCTGTGTACGCAGTGGCGTCCATGTTAGTTAGGAAACACAGGATGATCCTCATTGTGGAAGGCGCTATATAAAAGAAGATGGGCTCTGATGGAGCTGCAGAGTGAGGAACACCAGGAAAGGGGCCCGTGTAAGAGAGTGCGCGCTATAAAACACGGACCCTCGCTGTAAGCAGTGGTGACTATTCATGGAGAGGACTGCAGTGTGATGCTCACTGTTGAAGATGCTGATGATGCCATACGAATGAAGAGGTCAGTCAGCTGTGATGGCTTCATTCACGGAAACTATTAACAGGATAGCGAAGGGACGCTACTCACCCAAGATGTGATTTTCTAAGCAAGATTTTTTTTTTTCTCCGATTTCACTGTCGTAATCTTCTTTATTTATTTGGTTTGTACAATGCTATATGCTGTATACCCTGCCGTTCGTTCTTATATTATGTAAGTGCCTTGAGCATGGGAAAGGCGCTATATAAATAAAATGTATTATTATTATTAGAACGTGGCTCCTCATGGAAGATGTTATATAAAGCGATGGTGGTCTACAGTATAAATGTCAGGATTTATGAAAGCACGACAGAAAGATGAACAAGGCAGAAGGCGCTATATAAACCACAACTGCCCCCTTTATGCTGCGAAGTCAAGGCTTCCTAAGCACGACAGAAAGAAGGACCTCAGAATGATAATGGAGGGCAGGCACCGTACAAAGCAAGAGCCACAAAAAGCAATGCAGGTCATCGTGAAAGGCACTATATAACAAACTTTCTGTAGGCACCGATGCCACTATGAATAAAATCGCAGTCTACTCGGTAAGAATGTCCGAGTCTGAATGTGTGATGCCGCCATACATAGAAAGCATTGCAGAATTGTCAACGTGGAAGGCGCTATGTAACACAATGACCCTGAATAAGTAAATACAGTGGAGCCTGCCGAGGACACAGAGAGATGATTATTGGCACAAGTTAGCCATTACGGACTGAATGGTCTCCTCACGACTGTCAACCCTCTTTAGGTCTTCAAGTCGCACAGACAACCAGAAAGCTTGCGCAGACATCCCCACAGCGGACACTTCTCTTTTACGCCGATTCACAAACAAATGCCAATGCAACCAAAAAATCCAAAACAAAATCGCTCGGTTGCCTCCTCCAGCGTCGCGAGGCTCTCTGCTGCACATGGACTAAACTCTAAGGGCTCGGTGGATTCAAAAGTGAAAGTGAGCCTCCTACGGCGAGGGGCGAACACGGCGACGACGGCACGCGGCGCGTCTCCTTACCTTCTGGTCCACAATGGAGCAAGCCAGCTGTTTCACGTGGGCCAAATCCGCCGTGACCGGCAGCAACACCGATTCCCTGGTTAGTCCGATCTGGATAACGAAGGAGACCCCGGCAGGCGCCGCGGTGCACGGGGACATGACGCCTCCGCCAACGCCAGAACCCAGATCTCCACTTGTGCAGTTATGGCCAAAGCCCCCAGGTGACCCCATGGGGCTCGCAGCCAAAGCTGGTCCACCAGGAAAGAACAGTGGACTGGGCAAAGAAGAGGAGGATGACGAGAGGCTGAGGCTGGTCGACATGTTCATCCCAGCTGCTCAGGCTTCCCGGGGGTGGGGGCAAAGGAAAGGATGTGGGCGAGGGTGGGTTAGTCTCAGTCTCCAGAAGTTAGTACAAGTACCGCTGGTCCCCTTCAGGTGATCCACCAACTTCACCACCTTTGCTGGCTCGTTTCCCGCTGGCTCCCTCTCTGGCGTTTTACCTCTCCGCGTCTTCTTAGAAACAGGAAGAATATAACAAGAAACAAAGAGCCACCACCATCTGAACAGCAGAGTCCAAACTTCGGAGAAACAAACTTAACTTGAAAGAAAGAAAAAAAAAACAAAACTCAAGATGGCTTCCTGGGCTAAAGGCAGGAAACTGAAGAGCGCTTGGTGCGGCTCACACAACGATCAAGACCTCCGTCGTTCGTTCTCGCTCTCTCTCTCTCCTTCTTTCGCACACTCGCTCGCTCAGTCTTACTTCTCAACTTTCGAGGGCTTCGTCAGAGTCGAAAAGGAAGTGTTCGGAGTGGCAGCTCAATGAGCCTATCAGAAGACGAGTCGTCTGTGACGTCACGAATATCAGTGCCCGTCCTTTGTAGTTTACTTTCTATGAGCGCAAGTTTAGGACTTTAGAAACGCGCGCGCGCTGATGCGTGTAGCTCTGCTGAGACCGCCAAAACGGCTTCTTTCTTTTTTCCCCTTTTATATCTCAATATTTTCTTTCTTTACTTAACCTTTTATATCTCAATATTTTCTCTTTCTTTTCCTTTCCTTTATATATCAAATTTTTTCATTTTCTTTTTTCATCTCTTCCTTTCTTTTTAGACCTCTCTTTCTTTCTATATTTTAACTTTTATATCTGTCTTTCTTTTATTACTTTTCCTTTTATATTTCGCTTTCTTTCTTTCTTTCTTTCATTACTTAACCTTTTATATCTCAATATTTTCTCTTTCTTTCCCTTTCCTTTATATATCAAATTTTCTCACTTTCTTTTATATCTTCCTGTCTTTACTTTTATATCTATTTATTTCTTTCTTCCTTTACTTTTATATGTCATTTTTTCATTATTTTTCCTTTTATATCTCACTTTCTTTCCTTCCTTTTCCTTTTATATCCCTTTCTTTCTTTTCCCTTTTATATCTCCTTTCTTTCTTTTTTCCTTTTATATCTTTTCTTTCCTTTTCACTTTTCCTTTTATATCACCATGTTTTCTTTATTTGTTTATTTTTCTTTCTTTCTTTTATATCTTTTCTTGTAGTTTGTGCCCAGGTGTGTCACAAAATGAGATGGGAACTGAGGCAGGAACAAACCTTGGACAGGGTGCAACTCCATTTCAAGGGGCAGAGCATTCATAATATGCTTGTTATGAAAGGAGCTATATAAAATGAACACTGTCTGGTTGCTCCTGTTTCTATTAATGTAAATTAAAGTGGCTTTTTTGGTATATAGATGTGCTAAAAAATCTTTTGTTTTATGATCCTATCAGCTGCTGTCTCTTTACTTCTCCCTCCTTCTTTTTTTCAAGTTTTCTTCATATTGTGGGATTTTTGAGACCCCGACAACCAACTGCCTGCATTAAAAAAGTTTCAGCGCAAAGCACAGTTGGGGAATTCGCTGGGTCTAAAAAAATCACATAATATAAAAAAAAAGCATGCTAAACTCCACACAGATGAAGGTTAAGTGAGGGATATATAGATAGATAAACATGAAAGGCACTAGATAGAGTGCCAGGCACTATTAGATAGATAGATAGATAGATAGATAGATAGATAGATAAGGCACGATAGATAGATAGATAGATAGATAGATAGATAGATAGATAGATAGATAGATAGATAGATAGATAGTGTCTTATCTATCTATCTAATAGTGCCTTTCACTCTATCTGATAGATAGATAGAGAGAGAGAGAGAGAGAGAGAGAGAGAGAGAGAGAGAGTGAAATGCACTATTAGATAAATAGATAGATAAGGCACTATATAATAGATAGATAGATAGATAAGGCACTATATAATAGATAGATAGATAGATAAGGCACTATATGATAGATAGATAGATAGATAGATAAGGCACTATTTAATAGATAGAGTGAAAGGCATTATATAATAGATAGATAGATGGAGTGAAAGGCACTATATAATAGATAGATAAGACACTATCTGATAGACAGATAGATAGATAAGGCACTATATGATAGATAGATAGATAGAGTGAAAGGCACTATTAGATAGATAGATAAGACTATCTGATAGATAGATAGAGAGAGAGAGTGAAAGGCACTATTAGATAAATAGATAGATAAGGCACTATATGATAGATAGATAGATAGATAGATAAGGCACTATATGATAGATAGATAGATAGATAGATAGATAGAGTGAAAGGCACTATTAGATAGATAGATAGATAGATAAGGCACTATATGATAGATAGAGTGAAAGGCACTATATAATAGATAGATAGATAGATAGATAGATAGATAGATAGAGTGAAAGGCACTATTTAATAGATAGAGTGAAAGGCACTATATAATAGATAGATAGATGGAGTGAAAGGCACTATATAATAGATAGATAGATGGAGTGAAAGGCACTATATAATAGATAGATAAGACACTATCTGATAGATAGATAGATAGATGCTCATCATGCTTTAAAAGGCAGGATCAAGCCACTTGAACCACCACCAATGTGAAGCGCCCACCTGGATGAAGCAATGGCAGACTTTATGCGCTGGTACACACGCCACACATCAGCCATCAGATGGTGATGGGATTAAAGAGACAGTTAGCCAATCAGAGACAGGATATATTTAGGGGGCCCAGAATGAACGGGTCTTGGTGGAGAATTTAAGCAGGACATCGGGATACAGTCGACTCTTTTTCGAAGGATGCTCTTTTATGACCACAGAGAGTCAGGACCTCATTTGAAGGGTGCCTTTATTACAGTACAGTGTCCCAGTCACTGCACTGGTGGGCATTGGGATCCACACACCGAGCACAGGGTAGGCGCCCCCTGCTGGCCTCGGCAGCATCTCTTTCAGCAACAGGCCAAGCATATTCCTAGATGGATTCCCATTCACATACTGGCCAGAACAAAGCATGCGTAGCTTCAGGTGGTACGGATGCTGGACGTGGACTTGGCACCTATAAGGCAGCAATGTTAGCCGCTGTGCCATCCCTACAGAATAGTTATGAGTCTCTTTTCCAGTCCATTTGCGATTCAAAGTCACACAAGCATTTATGGCCAAGCTGCTCACGCGTATCTTTGCTAACTCATGTGTACACTGGGAACATTTGTTCAGACGGTTAATTATTTGAAAGTTCCCGAGCCTGTGATTTATTAACCAAAGCCACCAGAACAGACTGACAGTCCCCACCATGGGACACACAGAGAGCAAGTCTATTCATCCATCCATTTTCTAAACTTGTTTTCCGTATTGTAAGGCAGATATCCCAGCATTGGATGGGATGGCAGTCCATCACATTGCCCACTCACATACGATAAGAGAAGCACGTTCAGGAGATGGAGAGAGCAGACAAAGGTACACTTGAACCCGGATCTCGTGTCACGTTAAGTCGCACCCTTAACCACCATGGCACACTTCCAACATGAGCAAAACACTTGGCACATCTGACATGACTTTGTAGAAACGTTGTCATTCCAGCTGTAAAGAGATTTGACTTAGAGTTCACTATGGAAAGGCCAGAACTCTTCACTCGCTACAACCGTCACCTTCTGTGACCCTCAGTGTGTCACTTCACATGCTTACATTATAAAAATATGACAAGAATACTGTAGTTACTGTGCAAGAACAAGCCCTGGGGAGTAGTTCAGCAGGAAAGGCGCCATAAAAAAAGCACTATATATGAAAGGCACTATATAATAGATAGATAGATATGAAAGGCACTATATAATAGATAGATAGATAGATAGATATGAAAGGCACTATATAATAGATAGATATGAAAGGCACTATATAATAGATAGATATGAACGGTACTATATGATAGATAGATAGATAGATATGAAAGGCACTATATAATAGATAGATATATAGATAGATAGGGCACTATATAATAGACAGAGAGACAGAACTGTTTCTGTGTTACGACACTGTGAGAGGTGACATTAGGGACAATGGCACATTACATTCATTGTTCTTTGCGGTGAGGCATGTAAATGGAAACCCCTAACTGGCATAGCATGAGTGGCAAAGCACAACTTGGCACAGCACGAGTGTGCCCTGAAACAGACCAGATGTACAGTGCAGAATCGAGGCTGAGGCCTACTGAAGTTGGGATGAGCTGTGGGTTCACACATCGATGCACAGACAGACAGATATGAAAGGCGCTATATGATAGATAGATAGATAAGGCACTATATAATAGACAGACAGACAGAACTGTTTCTGTTTTACGACACTGTGACAGGTGACATTGGGGACGAAGGCACATCACATTCATTGTTCTTTGCAGTCCATTCCTCACCCCCAGTCCACCAGCCTAATGGTGTAGACGTCGTGACTCAGTAAAACGTTATTTAATTTTGCACGTTGATCCCTGGTCGTCTACCTCTAAACCTTGTGGCAGAGGATGAGCCAAGCCTTGAGGGGACTCCATTCACCTTGGGGACTCTAAACTGGACGAGTGTCCTGTTATCGGGTGTCTTTTTCTTTGGTGGTCTTTCCTCCCATTGGCCCAATGCTACTAAAAGGGGCTTTTAGATGCACACAACCCTTTTATGGGAAAAACCAAAGAAAATCAGAAATTTTGGGAAGGACAGATTGTTATGCTAATGACTCTGACCCCGCCCCCCCCATGCTGCCTTCTCATTGGTCCTGCTCGTTTTGTTTTTTTCTCTCTCACTGCTCCTTCCTTTTCTCTTCTTTGGTGGGCACCTGTTGACACCCCGGCTGAATGGCCGCAACTTCCACTTTTTACAAGCAGCCACTGGACTCTCGACTCTCCTTCAGCAGGCCGTGGAGATGACCCTGAACTTTTCTGCCGAGTGAAATGTTGCCTGAAGCTGCAATTACGGGCACTTCAAGTGCTAATGGAGCAGAGACGTGGACTTTCCATGGGTGAGGCTGAATTTCAATGCTGATTTTTAAACTCCAGCATGCGATGCACACACAGGTCCCGTTCCCACTTTCAGGTGTGTTTCAGTATTATGTGAGAAAGCTCCAGCTGTCATCGTCATGGACTACATGGTTTACGGACACCGGACCACCACACCTGTATGAGCCTGTTGTACTTCCCATTGCAAAGCTAAGGGCGTGAAGATGGGGTCTTAATGTCAGTGAGGACGTGTGGCTATTGAACCAAAACAGCACTTGTGAGATCAGGTAGTGAGATTGGGTTAGAAGACCAGCCTCGCCATCGGCGTTACACTTCATCCCAAAGGTGGTCTGTAGGGGGGAGGTCAGGGTTCTGTGCTGCCCACTCGAGTCCCTCCCTGTCTTTATGGAGCTTGCTTTGGGAACAGGGGCGCAGTCACGCTGGGACAAAGAATGCCTTCCAAAAAACAGTCGGCAGCACACAATCGTCACAACTGTCTTTGTAAGCCGTCACTTTAACAAGACCCTTCAATGGAACCGAGTGGTCGAGCCCAAACCCGGCCATGATAGCAAGACCGACCGTCCGTCAGACTTCTAGAAAGTGAAGTGGGACTCATCACTCCAGAGGACGCGCCAGCACGACACCAGAGTACGACGGCGGCCATGCTTTACACCAGGGGTCCCAAACACCAGTCCTGGAGGGGTCTCAATGGCTGCAGGTTTTCATTCTAACCCTTTTCTGAATGAGTGACCTGTGTTTGTTGCCAATTCACTTCTTTTGAATTCATTTTAATTGACTTGCTCTTGAAGACTCGGACCCCTTTGTTTCTTTTTCCTTAATTAGCAGCCAAACAAATAACGAGATACAAAATGAGCCAAAAACAACTGGTGTCCATCACACAATATCAATCCATTTTCCAACCCGCTGAATCTGAACACAGGGTCACGGGGGTCTGCTGGAGCCAATCCTAGCCAACACAGGGCGAAAGGCAGGAACCAATCCCAGGACACACACACACACGCCAAGCACACACTAGGGACAATTTAGGGTCTCCAATGCACCTAACTGGCATGTCTTTGGACTGTGGGAGGAAACCCACGCAGGGAGGACCCGGGAAACGAACCCAAGTCTCCTAACTGTGAGGCAGCAGCACTAACCACTGCGCCACCGTGCCGCCTCACACAATATCTGAAAATAAAGAACGATGAAGGTCACAGTGTCAATCTTCTCAGGTCCACAAAACTTTTTAACAGAAAAGAGAAAACCAACAATTTTGGAAATGTCTGCCAATGCACAATGAGAGGAGCAACAAGCCACAGAATTAAAGAACGAGTTTAATTAATGACAAGACTCGGCGCCTCATTAAGCAGATGGTTGGAGTGAAATTGGTTGGAGTTTGAGGCCCTGACTGAGTTGCTCTTCTGTCGGCTCCCTCACTTCACATTTCATTTCTGTTCGGGTGCCATTTAAGGAAAGAAATGAAACATTTCAGAGGAACGATGAAGAAATTCAGGGGAGCAAATTTTAAAAAAAAAAACAAGTCAATTAAAATGAATGGAAAAGGAGTTAATTAGCAGCACAAACAGGGCACTCATTAAGAAGAGGGTTAGAGTGAAAACCTGCAGGGACTGCGCGGTTAGGTTTAGAGTTGGGGTAGGGGATAATAACCCGAAGGTCATTTTCCTTATACATTGGTACACTTTTTTCATTTATAAAATTTTTTATTTTATAGTCCCCGTCTGAGACCCCCTAATTTACACCACCACAGGCGACAAAGTGACGGAAGCTCTCGATGTGCAGTACTGGCATCCTACAGAGATCTACAGAGCCCTCCATGGTGTCTGTCCTTGATGTCCCCCTCAGCTCCACGGTTTCAATGTAATTCTTTACATTTACTGACATTAAGTTTCATCTGCCACAGATCTGCCCGAGCCCAGTCCTTCTGTGATGATATAATGGATACCAAATTATCTGCTAATCCCCCCCATCTTGGTATCATCTGTAAACTTAACCAGCTTGCTCCTTATATTCCTATCTAAATCAATTATGGATATTAAAAATAGCTGCGGCCCTGCACTGACCCCTACTGGTCACCACTCTTAACATCATCCAGATCTGATTTAGTTTCTTGCACCATCACCCTCTACTCTGTGTCTGAGCCAATTCTGCACCCATCTAAAAACATCACCCTGAACTGCCACTCCTTTTAACTTGATGTCCAACCTCTCAGGTGGCACCTTATCAAATGATTTCTGAAAGTCCAGATAAATCATCTCATCTGCTCCACTCTGGTCGTATCTTTTTCTTGCCTCCTCATAGAATTCCAGCATGTTAGTAAAACACGACCTCCCTCTCCTGACCCCACGCTGACTGTTCCTAATAACTCCTGTCCTTGCCAGGTGTTGCTCAGTCTTATCCTTAATAATTCCTTCCATTAATTTTCCTGTGACGCATGTCAAGCTTACTGGCCTACAGTTGCTTGGATCTGCCCGGTCACCCTTTTTATATAATGGGATGATATTTGCCATTTTCCAGTCCTTCAGAATCTCTCCAGTCCGCAGTGACTTCCTAAAAATGTGTCAAGGGGTTTATATCTGAACACGCTAACCTCCTTAAGAACACGAGGATAAATATTATCTGGTCCTGGTGATTTGTTTGATTTCAGCTTATTTAATCTGAGCAGCACTTCTCTCTCTACAATTTCCAAATCCCTCAGTACCTCCTTAGTGGTCGCGTTTACCTCTGGCAGGTTATCCACACTTTTCTTCTATCAAACACTTCTCTTCTTGATGGTCGGGAAATGACACTCCTTCGGAACCAATTCGCTGCTCAGAAATGTGATTGGTTGTTCCTCCTCATCGAAACTCTGAGAAAGCTCAGCTCCTAAACCAAACGCACTTGCATCTGTCTATAGAACAAACTCCTTAGAAAAGTCTGGATTCTGCAAAACTGGGAATGAAGACAAAGCAGATCTCTGGTGAGAGAAGGACCTTTCACAAACATCTGTCCAGACAATGCTGCGGTTCTTCCTGCCCTTCCATCAGGTCAGTGAGTGGGGCGGCTCTATGTGGAAAATTAGGAATGAACTTCCGGTAATAACCAGCAAATCCGAGGAAAGCACAAACCTGTTTTCTACGTTTCCAGATGTGGATATGCAAGCACCTCACCCACCTTGTCC
Source organism: Polypterus bichir lapradei (assembly GCA_026402145.1). Taxonomy (NCBI): domain Eukaryota; kingdom Metazoa; phylum Chordata; class Cladistia; order Polypteriformes; family Polypteridae; genus Polypterus; species Polypterus bichir. The sequence goes on along the minus strand of JANRMT010062796.1, from coordinate 101,346,579 downwards.
AACTAAGGATTGGTCAACCTGTTCTCCATAAAGTACTCCAAATGACGCATTTCCGACATCAGTGTATACTTCTTCGGGTTAGCTGTCAATGTCTGGGGAGAATTTCACATGAAAAGCCTCATTGGAAACAGATTCACTGAAATAAATGTTGATGCGTTCAATGCTCATTTCCCTCACTGTACGTCGATGGTCAGAAAACTCCATGTCCTTAATGCTTTTCAGTCACACGGTTCGTGTTTTGTTCTGGTTGTTAAACTGCAACCTGAGAGTTTCAGTATGAAAACTAAGAAGGGTCAAAAGATGGAGCGAAATGGCAAAAGAAAATCCAGAAAATCAGAAACAATCTGTGGTCCATGGCTGGCGTGTCACCACGGCCAATACCCCCAGGCCGCCAGATGGACCTCTCCCTGCAGCATGGAGGTGCCCCAGATGCCAGCAGGGAATCATGGACTATAGAGTTTTCCCTTACAAACCTGCTGGATACCCCAGGGGCCAACAGAGGACGCTGCAGGGAGGAATAGAGAGTCATATGTGCCCTACAACCTGGATATGCGTCATAGGCTGAGTGACAGCAGAAGTGACGTACTTCCGGGATGAAGAAAAGGACTTTTTATCTGACCCGGAAGTGATAAGGATCACATGAACTGGGGATTGGAACACTTCCGGGTCAGGGACTATAAAAGGACTGTGACAGCTCCCAGACGACGAGCTGAGCTGGGTGGAAGGGTGGCAACGCGTCTGGGAGTGGAGGATTGATTATTGTAGTGATTACTGGTTTATTTAATGAGTATAGTGGTGGAGAGGGTGCGTTGTGCACTGTGCTGTGTTAATAAAGTCAACATTTGGACTTTTATCTGGTGTCTGGAGTCTTGGACAGGGGTTCAAGGGAGCGACAGCGCCCCCTATCTGTCACAAATCAAAAAAGAAAATCAATCAATCAATCAAATACATACAGTGGGTACAGAAATGAACCCCCCCTTTGAATTATTCCCATTTTATTTTTGCTTTACAGCCATAAATGAAAACACACACAAAAAACATTTCTACCCAGCTTTACTTACTCAATGCAACCTAAAACATCCAAGTGAAAAATATCACGGCTGCAGTTCAGAAAAATTATATATAAAAAATCAAAAACAAGACCTACTGAGATTAATAAAGGATCAGCCCCCCCATTGTCGATGTCATTTTGTTGGCCCCCCTTTTGCTTTAATGTCAGCCTTGAGTCTGTTGATTCTTCTCTATTAGCTTTGCACATCTAGACTGAGCCCACTCAATATTTGCCCCCCCCACTCTTCTTTACAGTTGAACTGTTCAAGTTCGGTCAGTTTGGCTGGTGAGCGTTGCTGGTCTGCTATCTTCAGATCTTTCCACAGATTTTCAGTGTGATTCAGGTCTGGGCTCTGACTGGCCACACCAGGACATTCACTTTCTTCTCCTTCAGCCACTGTGTGGTCAGTTTTGCTGTGTGCTTCAGGTCGTTGTCGTGTTGAAAGGTGAACATTCTGCCCATCTTCAACTTTCTGGCAGAAGGTAGCAGGTTTTTCTTTAGAATTTGACCGTATTTTTGGCCCATCCATTTTTCCTTCTTCCCTAATGAGATCCCCAGGCCCCCCACAACAGGATGCTGCCCCCTCCATGCTTTACTGCAGGTATGGTGTGTTGTGGATGGTGAGCTGCATTGGTGGACCGTTTGGTGTTGAGGCCAAATACTGTAGTTTGATTTTGGGCTCATCTGACCATAAGACATTTTTCCACTTGGCATCAGATTGTTCAAGGTGCATTGTGGCAAAGCTCAAACGAGCCTTTCTTGAGAAGTGGCTTTAACCATAATTGTGGAGCGCTTGTGAAATTGTTGTCACCTGCACACAATGACCACTCTTTGCCATAAAATCCTGTAACTCCTTCACAGTGGCCATTGGCCTCTCTGTAGCCTCTCTTACCAGTTCCCTCCCTGCTCTTCCATCAAGTTTGGAGGAACCAGGGAGGGTCCTAGTCGTACCAAACACTTGCCACTTCTTTATGATGGACATTACTGAGCTCCTTAGGATTGATAAAGCCTTTGAGATGTTTTTGGTCTTCATCTCCCGCCTTATGTCTGTCCCTGAGATCTTTAGAAAGTGGCCTGCCACCCATAGTCAGTTGTTTGCTGTCAGTTGTTCTACCAAGCAAGGGAATGAATGGACCAGGAAGAGCTTCACTAATCACACTCATTATAGCTGAGCACAGGTGGAAGAAAGCCAGTAACCGCAATGGGAATGGTGGGCACTGACACCTGAGTGAGTTTAGGGGGGTGAGGCGGTCCTTTATTAATCTCAGGATTTCTTGTTTTTGATTTTTTCAAATTCTTCTGAACTGTAGCTGTGATATCTTTCACTTGGATATTAGAGGTGGCATTGAGTAAGTAAAGCTGGGAAAAAAGATTAGTTTGTGTGTTTACATTTAAGGGTGTAAAGCAACAAAATGGGAATATTTTGAAGGGGGGATTCTTTTCTATACCCAGCGTACATACATAATTAATTAACTAATTAATTAACTGAAATAAAACTAAACACACAAGAGGACCCACCACCCACCTAGAGCATTCAATGAACCACAAGGGGCTGTGGGGTTGACCTCAGCCTTTATGGGACCAAAGGCAGACCCTTGATGGTGATGGGCAGGTAGCTCCACCACTTGGGGGATACAAGGAGTAGAAGCACAAGATGCTTTGACAAAAGAAACTAAATGAACACCAATGTCAACGTTAATAAACTTAACAGAGACATCAGAACCCCAGCCGGGGGGTCCCATAATTGTTCACAGAATAACAGAAAAACAAAACAAAGCATACCTTGTGACAGGAACATCACGGACCCTGACCTCAGCTGAGGATGAGAGGCCGGCAGCTCTTTGGATCTTCTTCTACAGCTTCTTGAAGGAGTTGTCGCCATGCCGTTGGGGTCATTCGGCAGGCCTGAATGTTCTCCATGTTGAGGAGACGGCTGGGAGTAGCAGATCTTTCTAAATGGCTTTGTAACTGGTGTGATGGAGCCAGGTCATCACCAAGCCCCAAACACGATCACACGAACACAGTTCTGGGTTCAAATAATGGATGGTTTTATTACCCAATATCTGCAAACAGATATAAGCACAAGCACAAAACAAGTAATCTCTCTCTTCTCACCACCGCACTGCCCTCCACCAGGACAGTGTTGCTCCTCGTCCTCCCAGCTCCGACTCCTCTGGATAAGGGAGTGCGGTCCCTTTTATTGAGGACTCTGGAGGGCCACTGCGTGATGGAAGCACTTCGGGGTCATACGAAAGCCCCATAAACTGGGGCATGCATCTCCCTGCAGCGCCCCCTTGCGGCACCCACAGAACCCAGCAGGGCTGTGCTGCCGGACTACAACTCCCAGCATTCCCTGGGAGGGCTGCTGCTATCTATTGCCTTGGGGGGGGGGGGGATAAATATCCCTCTGTGACAGTCCTTCCCTGTCCTCTTCTTTTATCCTGGCAAGGGAAGGAACTGAAATCATGTCCAGCTACGATGTCCACCCATCACTTGGGACAGCCTTGTCCGAATGCAACCTCCTTCCTCTGTCTCGGCCGGGATTGGCTTTCTGTATTCTTGGGGTCTCCTGTACGGGTAGGGGATCTTCCCGATTTCCCGCCGGGATGCCTGTCCTACACCCTTTAATGACTGGGAAGTTTCCTGCAATTTGCTTTCATCGAGGCCAAGTGGTGACCACTTCACCGTCCTGGTGAGGTTTAATAGGTGGGGAGGCTGAGGGTCAACAGGGCTGGCTGTGTTCAGTCAGCAGAATCGCATTCTGAACTCTGGCCAGCGGTCCGAGTTGAGTAACTCAGGGACAAATGACCTTTTTACAACAGGCAATGCAGGTGTACGAGAACCTGATTGCTTTAATACACTAAGTAGACATTTTAAAATGGTATTAGACAGTGCCCTCCATAATGTTTGGGACAAAGACTCCATTGTCCTTGACTTCCAAACAAAAAAAAAAAATTCAAGCAGACAATTCATTCAATTCTTGGCCATTCAAGAAGTTTCCATTTTTTAGCTTTGAGACAAACTCCTGTGCTGCCTCCGCAGTCTGTTTGGCTCCTTATCTTGTAGGGTGAAGTGCCATCCAGTGAGTTTTGGGGGCATTGACTGGCATTCTGAGCAAATCAGATGTTTCGACACACCTCAGAATTCATTGTGCGTCTGCCATCAGCAGTTCCACCACCAATGAAGAGAAGGGTGCCAGTACCTGTGCCAGCCATCCATGCCCAAGTCACAACACCCCCATGGCCAAGCCCGCTCACCCGATTTCAGTTCAATTGAGCAGGCCGTCTATAAGCCGAAGTGAAAACTTAAGGGAGGACAATCCCCCCAAAAACAAGCAGGAGCTGAAGAAGAAGACCCTCAGCACCTGATGATGCCTATGAATGGCAGACTTCAAGCGGTCATTGCCTGCTGGGATATGTGACAAAGTCCTAAATATGACGATGGCTTTAAAAGAACCTGGCATTGCTGTGTCCAAACATGATGGTGCCCTGAAATGGGGGGACCGTGTAAGAAAAGTGTTGTCATGGCTACATGGTATAAACTAAAAAAAAAAAAAAAAGATATTTTGGCTTGGTGGGCTTTAAAAAGGACTGTCATCCCATTTGGGGCTGGTTGAGGCCTTGTCTTCAACACCACCAGGGTATAAAAAATGAATGGATGTTTAATAAAGTGGGTGCGCACATCTTCTGTGTGAGTGCCCACCAACCCAGAGGCGATTCTTTTCATTTTGGGGGGTGGCCCTCTTCATGGTGTGGGGGCTCAGAGCGCACATCTAAAACTTAATGACAGTCCACTGCTGGAGCCTACAGAACGTGTGAACGTGTTAATCACAAGCCAGACATGGCCATTTTAATTGAGTTATCATAAATACTGTGTGCCAACCATGATGGTTGCATTGCAGCCATATCACCCTGTAGCCCAAGACTGGTTGCCCACTGAAGCTAAGCAGGGTTGAGCCTGGTCAGTACCTGAATGGGAGACCTTCTGGGGAAAACTAGGTTGCTGCTGGAAGAGGTGTTAGTGAGGCCAGCAGGGGGTGCTCACCCTGTGGTCTGTGTGGGTCCTAATGCCCCAGTATAGTGATGGGGACGCTATACTGTAAAAAAGCACCGTCTTTCGGATGAGACGTTAAACCGAGGTCCTGACTCTCTGTGGTCATTAAAAATCCCAGGATGTCTTTCGAAAAGAGTAGGGGTGTTACCCCGGCATCCTGGCCAGATTTGCCCATTGGCCTCTGACCGTCATGGCCTCCTAATCATCCCCATACACTGATTGGCTTCTTCACTCTGTCTCCTCTCCATCAGTAAGCTGGTGTGTGGTGGGCGTTCTGGCGCACTATGGCTGCCGTCGCATCATCCAGGTGGATGCTGCACACTGGTGGTGGTTGAGGAGATCCCCCCCCTTGTATGTAAAGCGCTTTGAGTGCCTTGAAAAGTGCTATATAAATGTAATAAATTATTATTATTATGGTGTCCTGAAATGGGGGACTGTGTAGAAAAAGGTATCGGGTAACCAAAATGTACACAAACAGAACTGACAAGACACCATTTACAAAGGCACACGTGTACCAGTGTATGCTTGGGTCCCACAATTCACACTGCATGTCAAGACAAAAATACCAAGCCAAGGAACACTCTGTGGTTAAAAAAATCAGGGCGAGAGGATTAAACCATTTGTAAAGATTGTGAGGGGTCCCGGGACCACTGCACCCTCAACACCTGAGAAAACAGAAGACGTTTGTAACCAACCAGGGTCGACTGTCTGGCTAAAACTGAGCAACCAGGCAAGAAGGGAGGACCAGATATAGAAAGTGCTGTCATTTCTACATTCAACTGCCCTGAAATAAAAGTCTGCCATTGGCACTTTAATCACGATGTCTGAATTGTTTGATTTGTGATTTTAAACTGTGGAGCCGAGGGGGAAATCAGGGCAATAAAAAATGTGCCCCAAACTTTATGGAGGGCACTGTATGTTCCCATTAGTCAGTCAGTCATTATCCAACCCGCTATATCCTAACACAGGGTCACGGGGTCTGCTGGAGCCAATCCCAGCCAGCACAGGGTACAAGGCAGTAACAAACCCCGGGCAGGGCGCCAACCCACTGCAGAATATCCCATTAATTAATTAAAATAAAATAAAAGTAAACACATAAGAGGACCCACCACCCACCTAGAGCATTCAATGAACCACAAGGGGCTGACCCCAGCCTGTATAGGACCAAAGGCAGACCCTTGATGGTGATGGGCAGGCGGTCCCACCTCTCGGGGGGAAATGGGGCACAAGGAACACAAGACACTTTGACAAAAGAAACTAAATGAACACCAAAGTCAATGTTAATAAACTTAACAGAGACATCATCTTTTGTTTTTTCCAATTGAAGCCCAGGCAGGTGAAATGACTTGCTGAGGGTCCCGCAGCGGCATTGGTGGGATTTGAACCCACAACCTCAGGGTTTAGCCTTAACCACCACTACGATTATCAGATGGGGGGGCAGATACGTTTTCCCCAGCACTGTTTTTGTGTAAACAGCTATTGTACAACTGCCAACGAAACTTGGCATGAAAAGCGGAAGCAATGCTTGCCTTGCCAAAATAATGCCAACACACATTGGATTCTGCTAATAAAGCACAGAGGAGGTCAAACTGAAGCAAAACACCAAATCCGCCGAACTGCAAACACAATTCATTAGGCTACCGTTACATTTTAAAAGCAATGAGTGCCAAGCCGTGGGGGCCCACAGCCGCCGTTAAGTTTAGGTTAAGTGGGCACCCGGCTCCTCATCTACAGGGCTGCCCTGCAGAAACAGAACAGAGGCCGTGTATCATTTATGTGCAAAATCTTTTTAATCTTTGTTTGCATTTAAATGGCATACAGAAAGGAAATTAATTTGATACAAGCTAAGCATTACAAAAATGTGGTTCTTGTAAATACAGGAAAATTGAAGAGTACAGTATAATGATGTATAAAATATCACACAGTGATACACTGCTTGAAAGAACAAAAAAAGAAAAAAAGAAAAGAAAACACATAAAACTAGAGCCCTTTACACTTGGGGTTGACCTTTCTATCAGAATTTGACTTACTTCTTCTTCTTCTGGTTTTTTTTTTACATCATTTACAAAGTTTTCTAACCCTAAATATGCAACTACAGGACATTTTTATTAAAAAAAAAAAAAAAAAAAAGGTATCAAAATGTTTGATGACATCTACAGACACGCAGTTTTCCGTTCTTTACAGTATGTACTGGAATGTCATTTTGTATTTTCTTTCTTATTTAAAAATGGAGATGTCTGGGGGGGTGGGTGGTGGTTCCAGTGCAGGAATACAAAGTGCATTCTTTCCGTTCACCACAAGAGGGTATCATTGAGAGGCATCCAGACTAATGGCTTGAAAGCCAAGTGACGAATCTCAGGGTTCAGGAATACAAAGTGCATTCTTTCCGCTCGCCACAAGAGGGTGCCACTGAGAGGCATCCAAGCTGGACTAACGGCTTGAAAGCCAAGCAACGACTATCAAGGTTCAGGAATACAAAGTGCATTCTTTCCGTTCACCACAAGAGGGTGCCACTGAGAGGCGTCTAGACTAACGGCTTTGACGAATCTCAGGGTTCAGGAATACAAAGTGCACTCTTTCCGCTCGCCACAAGAGGGTGCCATTGATAGACGTCCAGCTGGACTAACGGCTTGAAAGCCAAGTGACGAATCTCAAGGTTCAGCACCCCCCCCCCACTCACCTCCTTCCCTTTACGTCCTTTCATATTTATACAAAGTGTGCCTCGTGTGGCGCCTAAACCGCGCATCAGCCACCGCCATTCTTGCTTTGTAATGAAAATGAAGCAGCTCGGCTCTGGTGGGTCCATTTCATCGATTTTTTATTTTCCCCACTTTTTTTGGAGGGTGCACCAGTGCAAATAACGCAGGACAACGTCCAGGTAGTAGCGGACTGGCTGCACACACGTCAAAAGTGGAAACGTTTCTTTTTTTTTTTTTGTCTCGGTTAGTCCTATTCCTGTCTGCAAAGGGTTCATTTTTATTGTTGAAATGTTTTGGGCCTTTCAGAAGAAGAGAGTATGACCTTTTTACACTTTAAATCGGACATCGTAACAATATATTTTTTTTTTTTCCAGTCTGAGGTATTATGTTCATAATGACGTAAATGAATAGTCGGCAGAAGTGCAAGAGAGGATGCCGATAACCATTGGGCCACTCTAGTGAGAGCCCTTCCACGTTCCATCAATCACCGTGAATGGAGTACGAGAAAAGCATCACGATTTCGATTAAAAAAAAAAATTACATAGAAGAAATGTTTACACGTGGAAAAAAAAAAAGAAAGAAAAGGCGCCTTATCCACACGCACAAGCCAGTTCAGGTAGGCATCAGCCTTCATTGCAGGGCCTATTATTCACCGTCACTGCCGGCAGGTTATTTATTCACCCGTAGGTGCGCGACTTGAAATGAAGCTTTTGGGTTTTTTTTTTTTTTTTTCCCGCTTAATGTCTTTCCCATAGGCTATGGATTCTGGTGGGCCTCTTGTTTACAGATTTATTTACTGTGGGAAGAAGGCCAAAGCGTAAAAAGAAAAAGTCAGCAGACAGAAACAGACGCCAACTGCAAGATACGCAGCCTCTTGTTAAGTTAAAGTCCTGACCTGCTGAATCATAAAGAGATTTTGGTCAACTATGTGCTGTAAAAATAAATCTAAAAAAAAATGAAAAGAAAGGAAGATGCAAGAAGCAGATTGTAGTTTTGTATCCCAATAATGACCTGAACAAACTGAAGGCTGCCCACCCGCCACTCCCTTTGTCTTTAATAAACTACAGGCTGGCCCGGTCACCACTCACTGCTACACAATACTTTTTGTTTTTCTTCTACTCGGGCACCTTGACACCATTTCGCCACATCTCTCCCACCTACTGGGGTTGGGGTGTCCCATAATTGTTCACAGAATAACAAAGAAAAACAAAACAAAGCATACCTTGTAACGGGAACGTCAAAGGAATTAATTAGGCCGAAGCGACTGTGTGGCAGGTTTTCTTAGGGGTGGGTTAAACAAATTTGGCGATGGGCTGACGTGCCAAGAAATTCTTCACAAAGAAGAGAGGAGCTGCTCTGAGCTGGAAAGGAAATTCGACGCACCTGCAAGAAAACTACAAACAGGAAGTGAACGCAAACTTTCCTTAAATGCCTGGAAGTGGAAAACTATATTTAAGATTAGAATTTAAAAAAAAAAAAAAAAGAACAATGAAGTCGTAAAAAAAAAAAAACTGCTCTTTTAACCCTTTCCCATTAATAAGAAGAAGATCACAATCCTATTTTGAACAGATCACTAAATGGAAGCGGTGAACAGTGCACCTTTCACAGAGCCTGTTGATGGCTCCGCAGGCCTGTCACCCAAAGCTGTGCCCACCACATCCCTCGAGTTTGCCGCGCCTGATAAGAAGAAGCGGACCACACGGACGTACGACATTCAACGACCGTTTTCTGTGAAAACGAACACAATAGCTTTAACACGCCGATCTCACATTTCACTTCTCATTTAACACCGCACTCTGGAGAAGTGGGTGAAAATCTGTCTGCTTTAGTGTTATGCGACTCCGGTGTCGCCGACATTCCCCACGAAATACATATATATAATAAAAAAAAAAAAAAAGTCATGTGACGCAGCAGCCATTGTAGGACACAGTCCAGTTTGCACTTATATGTCCTCGGCGGGTCACTGCAGCAGCTGCTTAGCTCATCCATACCTGACAATTAGGTGTTCCTATAAGGCTGACGAGCTACCAAATACACCGCTCCCGATCGTGTAGGGTTAATATTTGCAGACATGAAAAATCGTATTTTACAAGAGCAGCATCATCCATTGTTTTAATATGTGCAACAACTTTATTGCCGTATGCAGCACGACTGCTGTAGTAGCAAAAGTTCTGGATCGGAAAAAAACTTATCGAGAGCTGTGTCACTGATAGTGTCACTTCAGAATGAATCTTCTACCCGTCCAGAAGAAAGTAATGGACTACTATAAACACTTTTTTAAAGGACTACATTTAATTTTTTTTTTTTTAAATGGACTAGATTTAACTTTTCTTTTTTTTTTTAAATCTCCACCAGTAACTGTCAGATTTACCTCACTGGACTCCAGAAAGGGCAGCAGCTATTTTAATCAGAGCCCTGGACTGAGAAGGAGCTCTTGGGTCAGCCATATACACTTCATGGCTAAAAGGTAAGCTAACACGAGGGGGAAAAAATTGCAAAAATAAAGGAATTCTATTCCTATTTTTTGTGTCAGAAGAGGTGGAAACTGATCCCCCTACATGACCAAAAAGAGACGAGATGACCATCAAGAAAAACGGGCTGCTTATTCCCAGGTATCTCCTTCATCCCCAGGTTACGCTTTATACACCTTTAAACTTATCTCAGTCCACTCTTCAATATAGCAAAACCTTTTTTTTAAAGCCATCTAGAATGAACAAAAAAGCAGTCACTAATAATAGACTAATATCTTAATGTATATAGTCATCACGTAGCAAAGTGAAAAAATAACAAAGACGAGACAAAATGGCGAGTAAATGAAATACTCCTTATTATAAAGTTCTTGCTGCTGAAACAGAACCTTTGCCAGGAGGATAAAATGGTGGGGTGGATAAAGCCGATGTGATAAACACGCCGAGTTTGAAAATCAAATTAAAAGGCCGAGAGAGGGATAGGGACAGATACAGAGGAGAGCGCAAAACTCCCTGAGGACAGGAGCAAAACAAAATGCTATGCTATGAAATGCACACTTGACAATTTTGTGGTCCCTGATTTGAAAACTGTTTTAGCACCAGGAATAAATTACATAACTTAAAGAAACCGTAATGTTTACCCTTAACGTGAAAATACAAATCACATTGTGGTCTAAAATTTGGGAATGATTTTTACCCCTTCCAAAAAATAAAAGGTCCTAGAAATACAGACGACTTACTGAACACGGCTTCACAGGAAAAACCTAAAATGGTAGTGGAAAGGAAAATCAAAGCTACCCACTGCTGGATGGGAGAACTAGACGTTGGGGGAGAGATATCTTACAGTGACCGCCATCAAAACGGCTTCTTCGAAGAGGAACGCCAGAGAGCAGCAACCTAAAAAAAGGTCAGAGGTAGCCGCACACCTAATCCTGTACAAAAAGCAGGGGAGGAGAAATCGATGATTCTGATCAGCACCTGTTTCTTTACATCAAGTACATCAATTTGTTTTTAATGTCGACGGCCTCTGAAGAAAGGAAATGAAGATCCATTCAAGGTACTAAAATCGTCTGCAGACAGCTAACAGTTTATGACGGCCGTTTTGCGTTAGTGTTCTGTGCACCACGTCTCCGAGAGGCCACGCACCCGGGGTTTACACTTGCATCAGGATTCAAGGAGGCTTGCGAAGAACGTCTTCCCAGAGTGCAGCAGAATGCGAGAACATCATCTGTGGAGAAGGAAGAGGGCATCGGAGAGGTCTTTTAATGGTGCAAGAGATACCATTGGGTGCAGGTGGTCGAGCCCTGAGCTGCTTTTTCTGTTTTTGTGTTTCATTTGTTGAAAATTAAAGCAGCAGCAGCAGCAGCAGTAGCAGACGTCGATTCGATAAATGAACCTGTAGAAGATGACAAGCTGAGCACACGATCTGGGGGGTGTGGGGGTTGGATATGTCACAGAGTGTGTTCCACCCAGCATGGAGGTTCAGTCGCTTGGTTGCTAACCTGAAATACAAATAAAACAGCTCAATGTTAGATTCAACGTAACATTATAAAAATCTGTTAAAGAGGTTTCACGACCGCACCACCAGGGATTTGAAAATAATTCACCTTCAATACACAGTTACGGTGCCTTATGCATGGAAAAGCTGCTATATCAGTGGTTCCCAAACTCGATCCTGAGGACCCCCTGTGGCTGCAGGTTTTTTGTTCCAATCACATTCACAACTGAAAACAATTGATCTCATTTAATTAGCTCTTTTATTTTTTACTCTGCTCTTATTCTACATTCAGAAAAACACAACAGTATGGTTTTTACATTTACTAGCTTCGCTCACTAACCCCTTCAAACCCCGTCCCCCAGCCAAGGGAGCTGAACGCACCCCAAGGAGACGTGGTCACTCCTTCAAAACCCCTCTTCAATGGTGACACAATGGGAAACAATTAACAGTTGGTTATTTTACCTCCTCATTGCTCGATCAGCTGTTGGCTTGCTGCGTGATCAGCATCTCTCATGGTGCTTCTAACGTTTAAAAGCCTGTACAGCAGCTGTCCTTTTGTCTCAATGCCTTGTTTCTCTCTTCTCCCCCAGATATCCTCAAACACTAATCGATCTCTTTTCACTGTTCCGTTATTTCAGTGAGTAATATTTTCCCTTTGTTTGCGCTAAGGTGATCTTTACTCTCATTTTTTTGAGACTTTCGAATTTTCTTACTTCCATTATCTCTAACCTGCTCTGCATGTGTATCACAGGACTTCTTCCAAAGGCTGTAAGTATGACGTGACTTGACCGTCTCATGGGACGTGAAAGTGTCTCTCTGTTTCTCTTCAAAATATACATTTATGATCCATCCATTCATTATCCAACCTGCTATATCCTAACTACAGGGTCATGGGGGTCTGCTGGAGCCAATCCCAGCCAACACAGGGCGCAAGGCAGGAAACAAACCCTGGGCAGGGCGCCAGCCCACCGCAGGACACACACACACACCAAGCACACACTAAGGACAATTTAGGATTGCCAATCCACCTAACCTGCATGTTTTTGGACTGTGGGAGGAAACCCACACAGACACGGGGAAGAACATGCAAACTCCATTTATAAGACATTTAGAAAGATTTCTATTTTTTTCCTAAAGCTATAAATTCTTAACTCTCTTTTGTTGTTTTCCTATAATTTTCCCCTTTTCCTGTGTAGTTTGTTCCCTTCATTTAACCCTAAGGCCAGGTTTATACTTTGCGTGCGCCTGTGGACACTACTGCTACACAAGCGTTGTACCGTTTATACTCGTGCATGTACTTTATGTAAATCTGGAAGATTCCACCAGGTGGCAGTGTGAGATATCATCACGGTGAGAAAACGTTTGGCTTCGCTGTGTTGTGAACTGCGTGAAACATCCATTAAATTCCGAGGACACCTTGCCGCAATATCTCTAAAATGAAAAGATGTTTAAAGATTACATCCATCAATCCATGGATGTGCCCGTTCTAGCAAGCATCGGGTGCCAGGCAGAAACAATGCCTGGACGGGGCATCAGCTCATCACAAGGTAAGATCCTGGATGGCTAATAATTTTCTTGATCTGAATCAAAATAAAACGGAGGTGCTTATAGTGGGTCCATCAGCTAAAGCCAAAAATTGGTCTTGGACTTCTCGGCTCTTTCTCTGTCTTTTGCAAATCTCAAGTCAGCAATCTTGGTGTTATCTTTGACAGTAACCTCTCTTTTGAGAAACAAGTTAATTCTGTAGTCAAGAGTTGCTTTTTCCAGCTTCGTCTATTAGGTAAGATCAAGCCTTTTTTTATCTTCTAGGGATCTTGAGAAAGCTACTCATACTTTTTATCTTCTCTCGCCTTGATCACTGCAACTCGCTGTATTCTGGGATTAGCAAATCGCTGATACGCAGGTTACAGTTGGTCCAGAATACTGCCGCTCGCTTTCTGGTTGGGGCAAGAAAGTCCGACTCTGTTTCTCCAATATTAGTTTCTTTACACTGGCTGCCTGTCAGTTTTCAAATTGATTTTAAATTTTGTTGCTTGTTTTTAAATCTTTACATGGGCTCGCTCCTGTCTATTTATCTGAACTGTGTGTTTTACACCAGCCATCCGGAGTGCTTAGATCTTCTGGTCAGTTGTCTCTTGTTGTCCCTCGTCCCAAGTGTAAAAATAAGGGGGGCAGACAGGACTTGTGCTGCTGCTGCTCCTCGTCTGTGGAACTCTTTATCTCATCACATAAAGGAGTCGTCTATAATTGAACTGTTCAAATCGAGATTAAAGACTCATTTCTATTCACTTGCATTCCATGACATTCAGTAATACTGATGGTTTCCTCATTGTGATTATGTAACATTACTTCTATTTATCATTTATTTTATTTATGTTCAATTATTTTATATCTATTAATGTTAATTGTATGTTTTTTCTTTTATTCTATTATTGTAAAGCACTTTGGCCGCAGCATTCCTATGTTGTTTTAAATGTGCTATATAAATAAACTGACATTGAACACAAGCACACACATACAACTGGCGTCATTTTACCGTCACCAAATCCCCTGACCTGCATGGAAGGCAATGGGAGCCCACAGTGGAAACCCACCAGGAAAACATGCAAAACTCCAGGCAGGAAACACCAGGGACACGACTTCCTGTGAGGTAGCAATGCAACCGTGCCGCTCCCACATGTGTAATTATTAACAGTATTCATTATTTAAATGAAGTTAATGACTTATCTGTAAAATGTAACATACATATGTTAATGCATTTCATCATGAAAGTGATATCAAGTAGAAATCTAAGGATTCTAAAGAACTGGAATATCAGAAATGTGACGTGTTCTGCATGGCGATCACCGCCTGCCGCTGCTGTCAGCTCAGGAGGAAGACCCAGAAACAGGTAGCGATTAACAACTGGGTCAGTTTTAAGATGACGTTTACGACAGTCTACTTTAATGGTAAAATAAACAACGAGGTTAAAGCGGACATTTCGAGATTAAAGCTGAAATTTCCACTTTAATCACATAATAGAAATTTTCACCGTGCTCTAAATTTTTTTCTCTTTGGCTCAAATAAACTGTTATACATTCTGCTCATGTTATGAATGTGCAAAAAAAATGTAAAAAAAGACGGCACAGAAGATGGTATGTGAGACTTTTAAAAATGTATTGTGTCGTTACGATGGGGAATATGCGACGCTTGAATATAAAAGCACCACAAATGCATTTGTATGTCGGCATTTTGCTTCATTACATCAAACCATTCATTAAATATTGAAGCGCGTACATCGATCCCCGAAGATGCTTACTGTCACATGTAGATAGTAAACAGAGACTTTGACGTCACATTTCGACTTGATCACACTGTGCCCCCCAACTTTTTGCTGATACTGCAACTCGCGCATGAGTCACGTTAATTTCTGAGGATGTGCTCAGAGGACGCGTCACATGAATTGATGGCTCCGCAGGCCTGTCACTCGAGCTGTGCCCACCAAATCCCCCGAGTTGCCGCACCTGATAAGAAGAAGCGGACAACATGGACGTACAACATTCAACGACCAATTTCTGTGAAAACGAACACAATAGCTTTAACGCGCCGATGTCACATTTCACTTCTCATTTAACACCACACTCTAGAGAAGTGGGTGAAAATCTGTTTGCTTTAGTGTTCTGCGACTCCGGTGTCGCCGACATTCCCCACAAAATATTAAAAAAAAAAAAAAGTCATGTGACATAGCAGCCACTGTGTCCTCTAGTCCAGTTTGCACTTTTATGTCCTCGGCGGGTCACTGCAGCAGCAGTAGCTGCTACTGCTTAGTTCATCCATACCTGACAATTAGGTGTTCCTATAAAGCTGACGAGCGACCAAATACACCACTCCCAATCGTGTATGGTTAATACAGTGGTACCTTGGTATACGTCCGCTTTGGAATTAAGTCCAACTTGGTATATGTCCTGCTTGGATGCGAAAAATTTTGCTTGGTATACGACCTTTGTTTGGGATACAACTCGCGCGCTACCCTTTTTACCTCTCTCGAGTCAAGGCCATGACTGCCCACGAACGTCAGTATGCCAATTGCTAGCATTCAGTGAACAACCCGCGCGCTACCCTTGTTTACCTTTCTCAAGTCAAAGCCACGACTGCCTACGAGCGTCAGTACGCGCTATAACTCTCTGTGAATTTTCACGTGATTTTGTGTTTTTTTGCATAAATTTGAATTGATTGTTGAAAAGTATGAAGGTGGCATGCGTATCCGGGACATGGCTGCTGCATACCGTATGCCGAGAACGACGGTATCTACGCTTGTGAAAAACAAAGACGTTATTAAAAAGTAAAGTGAGGTTAAATTTTTATTTATTTCATCTAATTGCTTTTGTATTTATGTATTTTAGTATTAAGCAGTGTTTAAATTATTTTATACAATCCCATCAATATATAATACAGTAATCCCTCCCTACTTTGTGGTTCACTTTTCGCGGATTCACGACTTTGCGGGTTTTTAAATATAGTAGTAGTATTTCCTAGTCTAAGAACAACAAAACAAGTTCGTGACTAAGTGCGTTGTAACACGGGCAGTGATTGGTACATGGGAGGGAGACGTTAAATCACAGCTTCCCGCTTTCTAATCAGGCCCGTGATTGGTGCTTTGACTGTAAAACATTGGACACCACTGAGAAAACCTTGAACAACAGAGAAAACTAACACTACAATAGTTTGTGCTATAGCGCTACCAACCGCTGGCTAAAAGCACTTTTTTTAATGAGTTTTAAGCACAGGGAAAAAAATTAAACATTTGAAAAAATCCGTAATTTAATAACCCACCAAGAAAAATAATATTGCAACAATGCACGCTACGAACCAATCGCTGGAAACAGAAGTGAAAACAAAATCAAGCCCAGTGCATTCTTTAACTGCCTTCCTACCTTAATGCGTCCAGCTCTCTCTCGCGCTGCCTGTGTGTCTGCGCGCTGCCTCTGTGTGTGTGTCTGCCCAGATCCCACAGCATCTCCCCTTGTCTCTCTGTCGCGGCCATTTCGCTTCAAGCTTTCTCGCCGAGCGGTTTACTTTACACTGTACTGTGTGTGATTTTTTTGTGGTTTCTTTGTGTTGAACTTCGCTTCAATTTTCACCCCCTGCAATGGCTCCCAAACATGCTCCTTCTTCCAAGGCTGGTGCTGAGCCTAAACGCCAACGAAGAATGATGACGATCGCTGAGAAGGTGAAACTTCTGGATATGTTGAAGGAAGGGAGAACGTTCGCGGCTGTGGCCGCAAACTGGCTAAGGATCTGCTAGAGCGGTCACAGGAATGGGACGACGATATGGTTTGATCGGTCCAATTTTGCAACAAGGTTGACGACGTCATGACTGCCTACAAGCTGCTCTTCAACCGGAAAAAGAAGCAGCGGCAGCAACTGCCGATCACAATGTTTTTGCAGCCTCGCAAAAAAGTGCCAGTTCCTACTACTACTACGGATACACCTTCAAAAACCGTGGAAGAGGTGCCCCAGGAAATGGCACCGCCGTCTGAAGAGACGTAAAATACAGTCATCGGCTGCGCAGTAAAAGTCATCATCACCTTCATCATCATCATTTTTACTGCACAGCATATTCATCACCATCATCACATCATATATAGGTAAGTGTACTTCGCTATACAGTAACTGTAAACTTATCTACCGATTTCATATTGCTTAACAGTTGTCCCTTTTATTAATAGAGTAAAGGGTGGGTTGTAAACAGTACAGGGAGGGTTTAAAAACGTCCAAATACACGTTAAATAATTAAATAAATATGGTGTCCCTACTTCGCGGAAATTCAGTTATTGCGGCCGGCCTTGGAACCTATCTCCCGCGATAAACGAGGGATTACTGTATGCCAATAACAATAGAATTTTTTTTTCATGGGAACGGATTAATCATTTCCCCTTTATTTCTTATGGGAAAAATTTGTTTGGTATACGTCCTGTTTGGTATAAGTCCAAGGATCTGGAACGGATTAAGGACGTATACCGAGGTACCACTGTATTTGCAGACGTGAAAAATTGTATTTTACAAGAGCAGCATCATCCATCGATTTAATATGTGCAACAACTTTATTGCCGTATGCAGCTAGTTAGAGGATGCGTCACATGAATTCTGGGAACGCGTGGCAGCCATGACGCATGCACATACACGAGCCCTAATAGAGATAAATTAACAACCGGCACAGCAGACACCCGGGATGATGAAAGCAGCAACAACTTCAGTGTCAAGACTCGCTTATCAGTAAATCATCAATTAAATAATCAGAACACCTGGAAAAGCAGAATGAAAGTTAGGTGTAAAATACTGTTAACGACTTAAAAATAAAACTACATATTCCCCAAATAACTGCTTATTACATTTTAATAAAAATCTAACAAAGCTGGTTTGTAATTTCTACATTGACTCCAAAGCACAGAAACTGGGAAATAACGACCCACTTAATTAAGCTAGTGAGTGGGAACAAAAACCTGCAGCCACAGGGGGTCCCCCCAGGACCGAGTTTGGGAAGCCCTATGCTATATGAATAAAATTGATTATTATTAAAATTTCCATTACCGGATACATTTTTCACATCCTGCTTATAAAAACATCAACACTTTGATCTTTAAGAAAAACTAAAAACAGTTTCAGATTAAATGAAAACATATTTCTGTTTGTGGGGCCTGCTTTTACTTACTGTTGAATTATAGGAGTGTATAAAAACAGCAACAGATGCAGCGTGTAACCTCAAATAAAGACAAAACGGCGATTCATCCTTGCGTTTTCTAGCCCACTTACCTGAGACAGGGATGCAGGGAGCTTGAGCAACACCCCCCAAAAGTATTAGGTAAACTGGCAGCTAACCCCGTGCAGGGTAAATGGACACATTCAGTCAAACCGAGTGAAAGCTGCCATTGTGACCTCTTGGGGGCGTCAAAGAGCCCCAAACCCCAGAAACAACTTCGCAAACGCAAGCCCCGGGTTCAAATATTAGTTCAAGTGCAAAAGTGGCTCCTGCTTTAAGGTACGTTTTTTCAGCCTTAGGCTTTGTTCCCCTCTGATTTTGGATTAAATTAAGCACGTTAGGTTAGGTAATATCTTGTCATTCTAAAATTACTGTTCTAAAAGTCAATTTTAGTTAATACCTTTAACTGCACTACTAGAATTACCTATGAGTGTAAACTAAAATTGAAATTAATAATGATATGGTATCTGAGGGAGATTGGTTCCAGAACCCCCACACATACCAAACTCCACGGATAAGAAGTCCCTTATATACAATGGGGAGGAAATAAGCATTTGATCACCTGTTGGATTTGTAAGTTTGCTCACTTACAAAGAAATGAACAGTCTCTAACTGTTATGGTAGTTTCATTTTAATGGAGAGAGACAGAATATCAACCACAAATCCAGAAAATAAAACACATTACATAAAAGTTATACTGCGGTGGGCTGGCGCCCTGCCCAGGGTTTGTTTCCTGCCTTGAGCCCTGTGTTGGCTGGGATTGGCTCCGACAGACCCCCGTGACCCTATCGTTGGGATATAGCAGGTTGGATAATGGATGGATGGATAAAAGTTATAAATTGAAATGCATGTCATTGAGGGAAATAAGGATTTGATCCCCTACAACCCGCCAGAGTTTAGGCTCCCACAGATTACAATCAATCAATCAATCAGATACTCCTGGTCTCAATTCCTTATGCGTGTATAAAGCAAATCTGTCCACAAAATCAGTTTCTTCCATTCCAACCTCTCCACCACCATGGGCAACACCAAAGAGCTGTCAAAAGATGTCAAGGCTGGAGTGGGCTACAAGACCATCAGCAAGAAGTTTGGTGAGAAGGTGACGACTGTTGATGCGATTATTCAGAAATGGAAAAAATCTAAAATGATCATCAATCACTTTCGGTCTGGAGCTCCATGCAAGATCTCGCCTCATCATGAGAAAGGTGAGGGATCAGCCCAAAACTACACTGGAGGAATCTGTTAATGATCTGAAGGCAGTTGGGACCACCACAGTCACCAAGAACAACAATGATAACACACAACGCCGTAATGGATTGGAATCTTGCAGCGGCCACAAGATCCCCCTGCTCAAGGCGGCACAAGTACAGGCCTGGATGGTCACTGGCAAACTTAAAGACAGGCCTGCACATGTGCCTTCTTGATCAAATACTTATTTCCCCCACTGTAAAATAGTGTAGCATTGGCATATAAGAGGAGACCTGACTGAAGTGTTTAAAATTATGAAGGGAATTAGTCCAGTGGACGAGACGGTGACTTTAAAATGAGTTCATCAAGAACACGGGGACACAGTTGGAAACTTGAGAAGGGGAAATTTCACACAAACATTAGGAAGTTGTTCTTTACACAAAAACGATAGACACTTGGAATAAGAGACCAAGTAGTGTGGTGGACAGGAGGACTTTAGGGACTTTCAAAACTCGACTTGTTTTTTAGAAGAATTCAGTGGATAGGAATGGTGAGCTTTGTTAGTCTGAATGGCCGGATTGTTTTAATGTTCAAATAGCTGAATGTATGACAGAACACAAGCTCTGCTAAAGGCATACACTGATGTGCTTCAGCTTTATGACAGGAGAAGTGACACTTAATTTTCATTTAACTGTATGCAGATGCATATTTAGTCTCCTGTAGCAACAATATGAATGTAACACCAAAAGTTCACCTTATGTGAAAGATTTAGGAGTCGCAGTGGACTCTAAGCTATCGACTGCCAGCCAGTGTTCAGAAGCCATTAAGAAGGCTAACAGAATGTCAGGTTATATAGCGCCTTGATGTGTGGAGTACAAGTCACAGGAGGTTCTGCTCAAGCTTTATAACACACTGGTGAGGCCTCATCTGGAGTACTGGGTGCAGTTTGGGTCTCCAGGCTACAAAAAGGACATAACAGCACAAGAGAAGGTCCAGAGAAGAGCGACTAGGCTGATTCAGGGCTACAGGGGATGAGTTATGAGGGAAGAATAAAAGAGCTGAACCTTCACAGTTTAAAGAAAAGAAGATTAAGAGGAGACCTGAGTGAATTGTTTAAAATTATGAAGTGACTTAGTCCAGTGGATCGAGACGGAGACTTTAAAATGAGCTTGTCAAGAACACGGGGACACAGTTGGAAACTTAAGGGGAAATTTCACACAAACATTAGGAAGTATTTCTTCACAGAAAGAACCACAGACACCTGGAATAAGAGATCAAGTAGTGTGGTGGACAGTTGGACATTAGGGACTTTCAAAACTCGACTTGATATTTTTATTTTAGAAGAATTAAGTGGATAGGACTGGCCAGCTTTGTTGGACCGAGTGGCCTGTTCTCATCCAGATTGTTCTAATGTTCAAATAACGTACACACATCCTCCCATATTCTTTGTATATCCCATCTCTAGATTACTTATAATAATTATAATAATAATTTCATTTATATAGCACCCTTCCCTTGCTCAAGGCACTTCTATAATACCTAATACAATATAAATGCTATGCAAAGAGTTGTTATATTGTATTGTTTAGGGAATCAGATCAAAGGTTTTTTATTTTCTCATTGCGAGACTGTACTTTACACTCCTTCTTGACCTCCGAGGGATTACATTGACCACTTAAATGCTATTTTTGGGAGCCACTTTTTTTTTTTACAAAAACAAAGGGGGCACACGATGTGATGCCAAGGGCCTCACAGCGCCTTACAGTAGGGATTGCCGGCTGAACAGCTTTTGTTTTAAAGAAGTGCGGAGCAGCACTTGTCGCTGAGCGTGCCTGTGTCTGTACCAATAATAATAGTTTTGTCTGTTGAAAGTTTAATATTTACATTGGACTGATTACCTGCAGCCAGTCTGTGCGGGTATACAAGTCATTTCTAGCTTGTGCAGCCATTTGCATACATGTGTGCCACATATAGACAGCCTTACCTAAGTTTAAAGCCGGTGCCCTGGCCAGGTGTCTGCGGGCGAAACGATGCACATACTGTACTTTTACTGGATCGGGGTGGGACAATGGTTCAAGGAAGTCCAATTTCATTTTAATTTTTATGGTTAGTGTTCTGGGCAGCACGTTGGTTGCTGCCTCACACTAAGGAGACCTGGGTTCGCTTCCCGAGTCCTCCCTGCGTGGAGTTTGCATGTTCTCCCTGTGTCTGCGTGGGTTTCCTCCCAAAATCCAAAGATATGCAGGTTAGGCGCATTGCCGATCCCAAATTTTTTGTAGTGTGTGCTTGGTGTGTGGATGTGTGTGCGCGCCTTGCCCGGGATTTGTTTCCTGCCTTGCGCCCTGTGTTGGCTGGGATTGGCTCCAGCAGACCCCCCGTGACCCTGTGTTAGGATATAGTGGGTTGGATAATGGATGGATGGATGGATGGATGGTTGGTTAGTGGTCATTTAGTTTTCTTTGTTTAAATGTCTTTATGTTCAGGAATACATACAGTTGTGCTCAGAATAATAGCAGTGTGTTTAAAAAAGTGAATAAAGCTCCAAATCGTTATAATAACTTTTATTTATTTCCATACATGCAAATGCATTGGGCACACTGCACATTCTATTCCAAATCAAAGCATGAAGAACAGTTTAGCACATTTGTGTTATTCCTTTACAGAAAGTGAAGAAAATGGAATATTTTTAAACACACTGCTATTATTCTGAACAAAATTGAATGTGTCTTTTGTGTTTTGTTTAAGGGCTGCAGTACTATGGGAAGTGGAAAGATGGAAACCGCTTCCCACCTTGTCTACTGGTACTGCCCAGGAGATCAGTTAGGGTACGTAAGCAAGAAAGACCTTTGATTTATTTATTTTTTTTAATAAAAAGATGGCGATTTCCAGAAAACAGGATCAATCGACCTACGGGGCAGAACAAGGGTGCTTCACGCGAGCAGAGCCAGACTCCAGCTGCGGACCTCCAGAGCTCCACTCCATTGAAGAGGTTGTCGCTTTGTATTACATACGCCAGTGATAACACCTGGATAAGATTAGAGTTGAGGGGAGGGCTACCTGACTCATGTGACAAAAACCCTGCAATCCAATTGGCTGTCCGGTGGAGACAGTGAATGGCAGAGCTCTCACCTGAAGAGCAGTGTGGCGGCGCAGTGTATTCCCTTGCCATACGGGGGCTCCCAATGGGACGTTTCATTTAACGTTGGGTATGCTAACATTCGCATGGATTCAGCATAGTACTCAGGGTGTAGAAAAATTAAAGTTTTGCATTTCAAAACTTTATGAATTTTTCTTTTTTTCATGAATATTTTCGATCCGTGATTGGTTGAACCCGCGGATGTGGAACCCACAGATACACAGGACCAATTGAATACTTAATACAACGAACAAAAGTAGTCTGTTCAGTTACCTTAACTATTTCTACATTGTTATTTTACTACCTCACATGTAGTATTTTTTGCCCCAATAGAAAGCCACAGGAGGTCTGAGTCCACCTTGGCTGCATCTTCGTAAAAGGCATGAACGTAATCTGGACGGGACAAAATGAAATTATCAAAAAGGGAGAATAACATGCATGTGATTTTTGCAATTTGTTTTTTAACTCAGTTAAGTGCAAAGCTCAAAGGGCACAGTAGATGAACTGGAACCACCGCACCGACTTGACAGACTGCTAAGTATTTGTGTGTTTTTTAATTACTGCTACTCCCATGTTAGTCAGGCAACCCACACCCATACGTTAAAACCAGAAAAAGTGGTTTAACATAATGCTTATTGTCAATACCTGGAACTGAGAGAAGGGAGTTTCTTAATAGTTTAAACAACACAAGTAATTACCCTGCCTTTCCAGTAGCACATGTAGGACATCAGACAGGAAGGCTAATATGATTAAACCCCACAGCAAACGCCGAGTGCCGTACCTCATCCAGACGCACATGACGTAGGTGGTGGGGCTACACAAAGATCTTAGCCAGAGCGTCGGCCCCACCACTGGCAATGTACGGCTGACTCGGGTGAAAGGCCACATCATGGATCGCCTCGTCGTGTTTCTTTCGGTGGGCCGTGATCTCCTGCACACACGTCCGGCTGTCCAGCATCCAAAGACGCACTGAGCAGTCGTGACCTGGGAACAAGGAATAAAGCCAAGTGTGAATTACGAAGGTCGGAGAATAAAACGACACACCTTTTCCCTAAAACAAGGAAATCTGAAACACAATCATTCTTTGACAATTGGAAAAAACATAAAAACAATTGAATTAGCACAATTAGGGCAGACCACTGTAAACAGAGCTGTCACTCTAACACAGGGGTGTCAAACTCCAGTCCTGGAGGGCCGCAGTGGCTGCAGGGTTTCATTCTAACCATCTTCTTAATTAGTGACCAGTAATTTTGCTACTAATTACTTTTTAATTAACTTGCTCAGGCCCTTTAGTTGTTTCTTTTTCCTTAATTAGCAGCCAAACAATAATGAGACACAAAACAAGCCGCCACATCACACAAAATCTGAAAATAAAGAAAGGTGAAGGTCTCAGTAAGGTTGATCTCTCAGGTCACCAAAACACTTTGACGATGTTCTTATGAAAAACAGAAAATCAACAGTTTTGCAAATGTCAGCTGTGGCAGAAAGAGAGCCACAATAAGCCGTGGAATTAAATAAAAGGTTTAATTAACAGCAAGAATTGGCTTCTCATTAAAAGAACTGGTTGGAGTTTGAAGCCCCAGTTTAGCTGGTCATCTGCTGGCTCGTTTCACGTCTCATTTCTGTTTGGCTGCATTTTAATGAGGAAACGAATCAATTCGGAGGACTGAATCCTTCGAACAGGGATATTAAAATGTGAATTAGCACTGAAAACAGGTCACTGATTAGGAAAAGGGTTAGAATGAAAACCTGTAGCCGCTGCAGTCCTCCAGGCCTGGAGTTCAACACCCGTGCTCTAACATTACTTAGTGGCGTGACTCGGATTGTTGATTGCATTTGATGTAATCAACTCCACCCACCCAAAAAACCCCCCGGTTTCGAGGGACCAACTCATTTAAATCCCCACTTGTTTTACTTGACCAAAACAAACCATTTGTTGCTCATCACCCATTGATCAGATACGCTTCAGGGCTTCTGGACGGTTGTTCTATGGACAAATGAGGTCTGACAATTAAGTTCGTGAACTCATCCTAGAAAAAGTGCTACGTACCTCAATTATCATATATCACTTGTCACCTTCGAAATGCTCCCCTTAGGAAGCTACAGTCATATGAACACAGTGGTGTTGGGACCCCCTCTTAATTCTTTGGATGTTTGTTTATCATTGGCTTAGCAACTTCCTTTTAATATACGACATGCCTTCTGGAAACAGTCGTTTTTCAGCAGTGACATTAAGTTTATTGGATTAACAGAAAATATGCAATATGCATCATAACAAAATTAGACAGGTGCATAAATGTGGGTACCCCAACAGAGATATGACATCAATACTTAGTTGAGCCTCCTTTTGCTCCTTTGAGCCTCTAGACGCTGTCCTCCTATAGCCTTTGATGAGTGTCTGGATTCTGGATGGAGGTATTTCTGACCATTCTTCATACAAAATCTCTCCAGTTTAGTTCAATTTGATGGCTGCTGATCACGGACAGCCTGCTTCAAATCATCCCATAGATTTGCGATGATATTCAAGTCAGGTGACTGTGACGGCCATTCCAGAACATTGTACTTCTCCCTCTGCATGAATGCCTTTGTAGATTTCCAACTGTGCTTTGTGTCATTGTCTTGTTGGAATATCCAACTCCTGCGTAACTTCAACTTTGTGACTGATGCTTGAACATTATCCTGAAGAATTTGTTGATATTGGGTTGAATTCATCTGACCCTCGACTTTAACAAGGGCCCCAGACCCTGAACCAGCCACACAGCCCCACAGCATGATGGAACCTCCACCAAATTTGACAGGAGGTAGCAGGTGCTTTTCTTAGAATGTGGTGTTCTTCTTCCGCCATGCAAAGCGCTTTTTGTTCTGACCAAATAACTCCATTTGTGTCTCATCAGTTCAAAGCACTTTGTTCCAAAATGAATCTGGCTTGTCTAAATGAGCATTTGCATACAACAAGCGACTCTGTTTGTGGCATGAGTGCAGAAAGGGCTTCTTTCTCATCACCCTGCCATACAGATGTTCTTTGTGCAAATTGCACTGAATTGTAGAATGATGTACAGATACACCATCTGCAGCGAGATGTTCTTGCAGGTCTTTGGAGGTGATCTGTGGGTTGTCTGTATCCATTCTCACAATCCTGTCCATATGCCGCTCCTGTATTTTTCTTGGCCTGCCAGACCTGCTGAGTTTAACAGCAACTGTGCCTGTGGCCTTCCATTTCCTGATTCCATTCCTTACAGTTGAAGCTGACAGTTTAAACCTCTGAGATGGCTTTTTGTAGCCTTCCCCTAAACCAGGAGACTCAACAATCTTTGTTTTCAGATCTTTTGAGAGTTGCTTTGAGGATCCCATGCTGTCTGTCACTCTTCAGAGGAGAGTCAAAGGGAAGGAAGCACAACTTGCGATTGACCACCTTAAATACCTTTTACCACTCATGATTGGACACTCCTGTCTGTGAAGTTCAAGGCTTCACGAGCTCATCCAGCCAAGTAATCAGCATTGAGCAGTGACAGGCATTCAAATCAGCACAATGACAAGGGGACCCACATTTGTGCACAGTCAGTTTTTCACATTTGATTTAATTTTATACAACTAAATACTGCTTCACTAAAAATCTTAGTTTGGAAAACACCCCAGAACTCAGATGTTCCTAGGAAATGAAAGACATACCACTGGTATCTTTATTGTTGAAAGGAGAGTCAGTTATTATGCAGACTGAGAGGGGTTTTCATATGACTGTCTGCATCGACGGCAGCACCCAGTCTACCCTCCAAAGCAGTTTTGGAACTCTTTTTCAGGAATGGCCATCAGAGCTGTTATCGTATTATGCTCAATGACGTGAATCTCATCAAAATGTCTTCCTTTCAATATTTCCTTTATCTTCAGGTAAAGAAAAAACATTGAGGGGCAGCTCAGGTGAGTAGAGAGGTTGTTCCAATACAGTTATTTGTTTACTGGCTAAAAACTCCCTCACCACTGTCATGATGCTAGAGCCATGAGTTGTTCGGGTCGTTTTTGTCAAACTTTTTTCACACAGCCTGTTCAGCACTTCCAAATAGTAAACCTGGTTTACTTGTTTATCCAGTTGATACAAACTCATAATGAATAATCCCACTGACATCAAAAAAAAAAGGTTAGTAATCTCGTTTGGACTCTTGATTTGGTCTGATGGAACTTTCTTGGTCGTGGAATTCCATTGTGCACTTTGACGTTTTGTTTCAGGGTGGTACCACCACCTGATCAGGGCACCATGCGGTCCCTACATGGATGGATTGAAGGCCAGATGTCCACCTGACCATCATCATCATCCAATTCTTCCATGTGAAGCCTGAAAACCATGAGGACTCATCATTTATATTAGGGAGGCTGGGTGGTCTCGTGGCCTCGGGACCCCTGTAGATATTTCTTGTTTGTTTTTTCTGTCCTTCTGGCCATCAGACCTTACTTTATTCTTTGTTACTTAGTATTGCCTAAGTTTATTTTTACATTTTTTCTTTTTTCATCTTCTAAAGCACTTTGAGCTACGTCATTGTGATGATACAGGTTCTTGCCCCCTGGCTCTCATCTCCGTTTTGGGAGCTCTTCAACCCGACACCGTCAGTAATGTCACCAGATGAGCTGATCAGTGAAGACATCAACGAAACAAGGGGATGTTGCAAAAAAAGTGCAAGAGTGAGTTTATTTAAAAACAGTCAAAACAAAGTGTTTAAATGTAATTAAATAAATAAATAAATAATCCATTAAAAAGGTAAAAATCCCAGGCGTTAAAACAAGGCTAAAATGAGATTGAAATCCTACTGACAATATTGGGGTCACACCAGCCAAGCTCTGCTCCTTCCCAGTCCCTCCAGCGGGAGACACTTCAGCCACCGCGGTCCTCATTCTACTGACCCCCCATCATGGCTGCCTCCACCGGTGTCTGCCGGGTCGGTTGTCTTCCTTCTCGCACTCGTAGTCGTCCCTCGGATCCCTAGGGTGGACGTTTCCCTGATTGCACCCACTCTTCTGTTAACTCAGTGGGCACAATCCTGTCCCACGAGTGTCAATCACTCGGTCCATTTGGGACCCTTGACCTCTGTCTTGTTCTCCGTCTCTTACTTTCTTTTACCGTTTTTTTTTTCGTCCGCCTCACGCTTCTCCTATTTATTACGGGGACGTGGCTCAGGTGTGGTGATTAGCAGCTCCCGGCTTCAATCACGGATGCGGATGATTTCTCACCTGTGCACTTAAGCGAGGAAACGCCCGCCTCACATAGCATCCAGGAACCGCTCTGGCCACACTACCACGCCCCCTCTTTAAGCTGCGAGTGTAGCAATTATATCTGTTTAAAAACTGGCCATTTTCATCTGAGCTGTGGACCCGCTATACCAGAGTCATTTGTTTGAAAACGTGTTATAAAAATGAATGCAGTTCTTGTTTTTGGTATTGGTAGACACGGCCAAAAATATCGTCTTGCCTCTCAGAAAGGTCTTGGCAAACTTCTGACTCTCCTCTGCTTTTGCTCATCAGCGACTTCCTTTTTTGCACACACCTTTCTAATGGTACTGTGTCTCTCCAGAAAATCCTTGGGTACCGCTGGCTTGACTTCATGTTGCTCATGGAGTCCCGAATGAGGCACATTATCTGCATTGTGAGGGAGCGTCAATTACGGCACTACGGCCATGTGGCGCGTTTCCCCAAGGGTGATCTGGCTCGTAAGATCCTCATTGTTGGGGACCTGAGTGGCTGGACCAGGCCAAGGGGTTGCCTATGTAACACCGGGCTGCGGCAGATAGAGGGTCATTTCCGGAGGGTGGGACTGGACCGCGTGTCTGCCAACCAGGATCCCACGTTGTTTCGTTGTGTAGTGGGTGCGGCAACGCGCTGTACCAGTGCAGGCTCCACAACTTGACTTTCTCATGCCAGGATTTTCAGTTAAGATTTTCCTGTTTCTCTATCAACGTTTACTTGGTCTGCTATGCTTCTCACAGTCGGCCAACGATTCTGACACACAGTTTAAATTTTTGCAATGCAATTTTTCATCAGTTCCGCTCCTTACTGGCTGTCCTGACCGCTCTTCAATAGTGATGCCTTCTCTCCCCTCACAAAAACATTTAATCCATTTGTCCACTGCCGTTTTCTTCGTGACATTATCCCTATAATCTTGGACTAACATGTCCCTGATTTCACTTCCACTCTTGCCAAGTTTAACAAGAAATGTATTGTTTGTTCGTTGCTATACTGCAAGTTCTGACGTTCTTGCGAAGGCACACAAGAAGACGCAACACCACTAATAAACGCCACACAGCAAGACACCGCCACATGTCGACATGAACACAGCTGGGACACAACAGATACACTCACCTAAAGGATTATTAGGAACACCTGTTCAATTTCTCATTAATGCAATTATCTAATCAACCAATCACATGGCAGTTGCTTCAATGCATTTAGGAGTGTGGTCCTGGTCAAGACAATCTCCTGAACTCCAAACTGAATGTCAGAATGGGAAAGAAAGGTGATTTAAGCAATTCTGAGCGTGGCATGGTTGTTGGTGCCAGACGGGCTGGTCTGAGTATTTCACAATCTACTCAGTTACTGGGATTTTCACGCACAACCATTTCTAGGGTTTACAAAGAATGGTATGAAAAGGGAAAAACATCCAGTATGCGGCAGTCCTGTGGGCGAAAATGCCTTGTTGATGCTAGAGGTCAGAGGAGAATGGGCCGACTGATTCAAGCTGAATCTGATTCAAGCACAACCGAGGTATGCAGCAAAGCATTTGTGAAGCCACAACACGCACAACCTTGAGGCGGATGGGCTACAACAGCAGAAGACCCCACCGGGTACCACTCATCTCCACTACAAATAGGAAAAAGAGGCTACAATTTGCACAAGCTCACCAAAATTGGACAGTTGAAGACTGGAAAAATGTTGCCTGATCTGATGAGTCTCGATTTCTGTTGAGACATTCAAATGGTAGAGTCAGAATTTGGCGTAAACAGAATGAGAACATGGATCCATCATGCCTTGTTACCACTGTGCAGGCTGGTGGTGGTGATGTAATGGTGTGGGGGATGTTTTCTTGGCACACTTTAGGCCCCTTAGTGCCAATTGGGCATTGTTTAATTGCCACGGGCTACCTGAGCATTGTTTCTGACCATGTCCATCCCTTCATGACCACCATGTACCCATCCTCTGATGGCTACTTCCAGCAGGATAATGCACCATGTCACAAAGCTCGAATCATTTGGTTTCTTGAACATGACAATGAGTTCACTGTACTAAAATGGCCCCCACAGTCACCAGATCTCAACCCAATAGAGCATCTTTGGGATGTGGTGGAACGGGAGCTTCGTGCCCTGGATGTGCATCCCACAAATCTCCATCAACTGCAAGATGCTATCCTATCAATATGGGCCAACATTTCTAAAGAATGCTTTCAGCACCTTGTTGAATCAATGCCACGTAGAATTAAGGCAGTTCTGAAGGCGAAAGGGGGTCAAACACCGTATTAGTATGGTGTTCCTAATAATCCTTTAGGTGAGTGTATATCGAGGTTATGAAACCTTACCAACATAAGCACACGGTGACAAGTTCACAAACTTCATTGTCGGACCTTGTACACATTAAGAGATGTGCTTCTTGGACTACGTGCACCCCACTGTATCCATGAAGAATTGCAGACAGAACCTTAAGGTTTGTGGTGTTCTGGTACCAAAGACCTGGCCACTTTATCATCTTTTAAAGAGACACCATTTCTATAAAAAGGTAAGTTTGTCTGCTCTTGCAGCACAATGGAGGCATGAAGCCAAACTATTATTCCATAAACCCAGTCAATAATAAACAAAAAATAAAGAAGAAAGGATGAAGAAGAATTTTAATGTTATCGAGTGGCCAAATCAAAGTGAACTCAAGAAAGCTGCACAAGTGTTATTGCGATACCCCTAAAATGGAGTTGTTGTGAGACTCTCCTTGACTTGACGTAGTTTCCCATGAAAACAATGGGCCGAACTCTCAAATACAATGGCTGTAACTGATCACCAGTTAACCGGGAAGATGTTGCTTTGGTCATATCCAGCAGCCATACCGCATGCACTTCTGATCAGGTCCTCCACCTGAAGCTAAACATGTTCGGACCTGGCCAATACTTGGATGGAAGACCAGCCTGGAAAAGTTTGAGTTGCTGCTGAAAGAGGAGCTGGTGAGGCCTGCAGGGGGCGCTTATCCTGTGTTCAGTGAATGTGAATCCCAATGGCCCATTGCAGTGACGGATACACTGTGCTGTAAAGATGGCGCCATCCATCAGATGAGGTGTAAAATAAAGATCCTGACTCTCTGGGGTCATTAAAGATCTTTGGGCATCCTTCGTAAAGTGTAGGGTGTATCCTGATGTCCAGGCTAAATTGCCCACCACGGCCTACTCATTCTGGACCACTAATCATCCCCGTCTCTAATTGGTTAACAATCTCTCCCACCACTTAACAGCTCATGTGTGGTGAGCATACTGGTGCAAAAATGGCTGTCATCACACCATTCAGGTGATGGTGCACATCAGTGGTGGTTGAAGTGGCTCCCCACTCTCTATGTGAAGCACTCAGAGTAGTGAGGAAATTGATAAATAAATGTGAAGAATTATTATTATTGTGCTAAAATTAGATTTCAATGGATGAAACATGACTAAAAATTATAAAATAAATAATTCACAAAGTCTGGGTTATTAGTTTGCTCAGCTCCCCTAAGCCTATTAATAGGATTTGGATGTATATCTAAAAACATTTAATATCAAAAATTGACAGCGATCCACTGAAATCTAAGCAGAGGTTTATAATCATGTCTTTATAGATCTGTAAAAATATAGAAACATTATTCATGAAGGCATGTAGGTAATTACATATTAATTATTTAGAAATATGTTTTTTCTATATTTGTACTTCATCACACTGTACTGGGAGGCATACGATAAAAAATACCCGAAAATCTTGGGATATGCACTGATGGAAACTTTGTGGCACATCGTTCAGCTGTGACAATCACCACACATTATGAGAACTTCTGTCCATAGTTTCACAATTTTGACAATAAACTCTGGGGTACGAACAGAAGTGCAGGGCTGTGGAGTCAGGAGCCGTCAGACAGATCCTTCACCTCGAGTCGCCGCACAGAAGCCCCCGACTCGAGTCGCCGCACAGAAGCCCCCGACTCGAGTCGCCGCACAAAACCCTCGCCTTGAGTTGGCATACAAAAACTCTGACTCCTCAATTTATGGTACCACTGACAAGAACAATTTTTGTATTTTTGACAGAATTTGAAACCTTTTATTTATCAAGATATCATTACATTGATTTAAAATATAGTTGAGGCATTACTAGTTTGTATAATGGCTATTACTCTTTGAAAAGAAAGTGTTTTTTTTATTTTTTTAATTTATTACCCACACATGGCCGCAAAGCCCCAGTTTTGGGCAGCCATTCCTTACGTGTCCTATCGGTCAACTTTCTTTGCTTATCCTTAATTAGTCCGATGTTGAAGCTAATCGGTTATTACAGAAACTTTTAGCTCCACTGAAACCTGTTATCCTGATCACTTGTGTTCCAAGTTATTGGCATTCCTAAACTTCAAGTCCGAGTTCAAAAATGGCCAGAATGAAACCTCTTCCTCAAGTAACATGTCAGTCTATTGCTGTTTTTTGTTTTATTTTGCAGAATGAAGGTTATTTCACGTGACAGATTGCCAAGAAAATGAAGACTTGATACAAAGGTTGTGTGTTACTGTCTTGAGAGAAGACAGCAAACTGGATCCGACCAGGACAGAAAAATAAGGGGAAGGCCCAGATGGACAACTGCATAAGAGGAGGAAGGAGATCAGAGTGTGTACGTGGGACGTTCAAAAAGTTTCCACATTTT
This sequence comes from Polypterus bichir lapradei, assembly GCA_026402145.1. NCBI lineage: Eukaryota > Metazoa > Chordata > Cladistia > Polypteriformes > Polypteridae > Polypterus > Polypterus bichir. The sequence goes on along the minus strand of JANRMT010062796.1, from coordinate 101,313,863 downwards.
TTAACTCTATTTATCAAGAGTTTCAAAAACAAATGACGTCACTTTTCTACTTAGTCACCTTCCTTTGCGATTCAATTTTCCCAGCATTGTACCAACTTTTTAATGCCATCATCAAGAAACGTTTTTGGTTGAGCCCCTAGTCATTGATGCACCGCTACTTTCACATCGTCATCATCATTACATGGCTGTTAGCTGGACGTCCGGAGCACTCTGCATCCGTCACACTAGTACGGCCATTTTCGAACATTTCAATCCACTCATAGATGACTCAATGAGAGAGAACTTTACCCTCATACTGAATGCTCATGTGGAAATGAATTTGCGCTCCCGGCACACCTTCTACCCACAATAACTGTATGACAGAACGCCGTTCCTCTTTGGTGCAAGTTTCGCAGCCATCTTCACCACAGGGTGATAACTCTTATACTAAACTGCAAGGGCAGCCGGCTTGCCAGACAGAAGAATCACGTGACCCTCTCAGACACGCCCAATTATTGCTCCTCCCACCTTCAACGTTTCCAACGGAAATATAAAAGTGTGTCAACTTTTTGAACGACCCTCGTAGTCTGAGAAATGAAGGCCTTCCTAACATGAAACGAGATAAATCTTACAAAATAAAAAGGTTGTAATAATTTTATCAAAAGGCTAAAAGAAAAAAATAGTTTATAGGTGAAATCGGAAATTTTAACACATTATATGATTATATCTTGCAGTGGGCTGGCGCCCTGCCCGGGGTTTGTTTCCTGCCTTGCGCCCTGTGTTGGCTGGGATTGGCTCCAGTAGACCCCCGTGACCCTGTAGTTAGGATATAGCGGGCTGGAAAATGGATGGATGGATGGATGATGACATTTTGCCTAAAGAAGGGGCCTGAGTTGCCCTTGTATATTGTAATCTTTTTAGTTAGCCAAAAAAAGATGTCATTTTGCTTGACTTCTCATTACATTCATAATGGCTAACACGGTACAACACCCTAGTACTACAATTTACATTTAGTCATTACATTTTTTCCCGACTACAGCAACCCAATAATTGCTTCCAACTCCACAATCCACTCCGACTATTTTTTATTATTATTATTTTTTATTAATTGATCAATTTGCAGGAGCAATCTGCAATGGAATATTGTTGCAGAAATCTCTCCTGTTTCAACTTGAGCTTGTACGAACACACACTCGAAACACAGGTGGGCCTCAGGTAACAAACAAGTTGACGTTCCTGCTGACATCCGTAATCCATCTTTATATACAAGTCGGGACTCGAACTGAAAATGGCAGTTAATAGAAAAAAAATGTCAAAAATGCATAATGCCTTAAATAGTTCCTTTCTCTTTGACATCTTGTAAAGCACTTTGAGCTACACTGCATGAAAATGTGCTATAGAAATACAGGATGTTACAGAAGAAGCTGCGGAGGTCTGCAGCTGGACCCCTCTCACCTGAAGAGCAGTGTGGCGGCTCAGCAATTCCCTGCCATATGGGAGCTTATTGCTCCTTTGAGACATTTCATTTAACTCCCACGGCATCAGGGGGTATGCCAACATTTGCACGGATTCAACATAGTACTTGGGGCGTGGAAAATTGGAAGTTTTGCATTTCAAAACTTTATGATTTTTTTCTTTTTTTTTTTATAAATATTTTCGATCCTTTATTGGTTGAACCTGCGAATGTGGAACAGACGGATACGCAGGGCTGACTGAATACTTAATACAAGGAACAAAAGTAGTCTATTCAGTTACCTTAGTTATTTTACTACTGTTTAACTTTATTTGTAGTATTTATTTGTCCATCATTTGACCTTTGTATCTAATTGAAAGCCACAGGAAGCCCGAGTCCACCTTGGCTTCATCTTGGTAAAAGGCAGGAACTTAATCTGAACGGGACTGGCAGGCTATAACACAATGAAACTACCGTATATACTCGTGTATAAGTCGGGACTTGAAACCCAAAAAGTCAATTATAAAATCAGACCCCGACTTATACGCCCGTTCAAAAATGCGACACTTAAAAAATTTTTTTTTTTTTTACATCTTCTTGCTGCCTCCAATCTCGCACCAGTTTCTCACAAACATCGAATTTTGTTGCAGCAGCACAGTTACCAATTTCTTTCGCCACTTCAACAACTTTTAATTTCAAACCAGCTTCATATTTTCTTCTGATCGAATGCTCCATCATAGATAAGGGAGTGGTTCTTACGATAAAGGTGTATGAGGGTGTGAGATACAAAAAACACTAAACAGTACGAACGTCACTTCGGAATAGTTTGGATATTACCGTGTGGTCACGTAGGCACAATAGAGGCAGAGAGAGAGAGGTTAGGAGCGGATACAGCGCATTGCCACACCCACATACAAAATAAAGGCAGTGTGCTCCGTGGTTACTCTCTCAGGTGGGCGTTAGCATATCATAATCTCTTGAACCAACAGTGTGAGTTTTCCACATTCGACTTATACGAGCGACATTATAAAATACGGAAATTATACAGTAAAATCAAGTCCTGACTTATCTGTGGGAGAACTCATCTGCAAGTATATACGGTATCAAAAGGGAGAATAACAAGCATATGCGTTTTGCAATTTGTTTTTTAACTCGGTTTAGTCCATGAAATGTATTTAATTAAATAAAAGGTGAAACAATATAACTGTACTGTAAATCAAAAAGTAAATCATATGCAATAAAATGAATCACAAGTACCGCATATACTCATGTACTCATGGATAAGTTCTCTCGCGTATAAGTCGGGGCTTGATTTTACTGTATAATTTCCAGTATTTTATAATGTCGCTCATACAAGTCGAATGCAGAAAACTCACACTATTGGTCCAACAGATTACGATATGCTAATGCCCACCTGAGAGAGTAACCATGGAGCACACAACCTTTTTTTTGTATGTGGGTGTGGCAATGCGCTGTATCAGCGTGTGCTCCTAACCACTCTCTCTCTCTCTCTATTGTGCCTACGTGACCACACGGTAATACCCGAACTATTCCAAAGTGACGTTTGTACTGTTTTGTGTTTTTCGTATCTCACACCCTCATACACCTTTATCGTAAGAACCACTCCCTTATCTATGATGGAGCGTTCGATCAGAAGAAAATATGAAGCTGGTTTGAAATTAAACATCGTTGAAGTGGCGAAAGAAATTGGTAACTGCGCTGCTGCAACAAAATTCGATGTTTGTGAGAAACTGATGTGAGACTGGAGAAGATAAGAAGATGTTAAAAAAGGAAATTAGTCCAGTGGATCGAGACGGTGACTTTAAAATGAGCTCATCAAGAACAGAGGGACGCAGTTGGAAACTTGTGAAGGGGAAATTCTGCACAAATATTAGAATGTTTTTCTTCACACAGTGAGCCACAGGCACTTGGAATAAGATACCAAGGAGCTTGGTATACAGTAAAACTTTAGGGACTTTCAAAACTTGATGTTATTTTAGAAGAATCAAGTGGATAGGACTGGTGAGCATTGTTGGGCTGAATGGCCTGTTCTTGTCCAGACTGTTCAAATTAAATAAGCTCGCTTTAGACTCCAACTTATGACATGACCCATCTTTTAGGGGCTCTGTTTCTCAAGATATTCGGTAACACTTTATAATAACTGCACATTATGAAGCATTAGTTAAGCATGACTAAATACTTTGTTCATCATTTAGAAAGCATCGCTTCCACATTAATTGGCATTAGCAACCACTTTATAAATGCCATTATAAATGCTTTAGTACTGAACACAAAGCATATTTATGTCTTTGATAACTGCATTTACGATGCTTTATTAATGATCAATTAACTAATAATTAATATTTTTCAAAGAATCAGTACTAAAGCATTTATAATGGCATTTATAAAGTGGTTGCTAATGCCAATTAATGTGGAAGCGATGCTTTCTAAATGATGAACAAAGTATTTAGTCATGCTTAACTAATGCTTCATAGTGTGCAGTTATTATAAAGTGTTACCAGATATTCTTATTTAGACACTTTTGATTTTCCTCACATTTAAATCAATTGGAAAATCTTGAGGATATTATTACTTCCTTAGAATCACTGCTGGTTATGTTTTAACTTTTTTTATTTGTGGATATTTCACTCCCTTTTTCCCATAGCTTAAACAACACACAACAGCTTATCTTTTTGTGAACAGTAAAACTTGGCATTATTCAAGCTGGTGTTTATATTATTACTAGCTGTGTAAGCCCGTGTTGTAAAAAGCCCGGGCTCCAAGAAACTATTGAAATCGTCAGAAAAAAAATTGAAATGGAGAGTCGGCGGTTTCATTTTTCGGACGTGCTCTATCTATCAGTGGCTAAGCAAGTTTCTCCCTCCTCGGAGGTTTCGTTTTGCCGATGTGCTCGCCTCGCTTGTGTATCAGCGGCTAAGCGAATTTGTCTTTCGTCATTTCTTTCAGCTTCATGCTGTAGCCACGCACTTCTTTCTTCTTCCGACTTGTTAACTTGAGGCTGCCTTGCCGGCTCTTTGAGCTTCATGCTGTAGCCTCGCACTTCTGGGCCAGACAGACAGACAGACACACACTTCCAAGCGTAGACATTTACATATAAGATTATATGCCACTAAAACTGACCATTTTAAAAAAATGTTCATTTTATCACAACGATGGTATATGCAGCTACGAGACAGCTGGTGAGATTCACACTTACTTATTGAAAGCAATTAAAGATTAAACTTTCATACCAGGAACAACTTACTTTTTCATAAACTAAGTTCAAATTAGTAATTTTTTAAAAATATGATACATTTCTCAAGTTTACATGGCATCAAAGCCCATTAACTTACTGCCTGAAATGAGGTAAACTCCACTGGGATCTGCAGCCAGGCAGGTGACAGCGTCCAAGTGTGCCACCATGGAATGGATAATTTTACCTGAAGAGCAGATTACAGAAATCATAGTCAACTAAATTCATTTATGAATTTTTGCAGTAGGTGCACACAGGAAGAGAATAATGGGAAACACCATACCAGTTTTATTGTCCAGGAAGCGGATGCTGCGATTCTCGTGAGCGGTAATGGAGATGGGCAAAGACGGGTGGCTCACAATGCGGTTGACCAAAGTGCTTCCTGTAAAAGGAGAGAAAGACAGAAAAACTGAGACTGAAGTCGCAAATACCTAAGGGAAAGGTAAGCAGGCCTAACTGTCCTAGTGTCTGATAAGTAAAACATATTGTTCATGCTATATTAATATAAACCATAAAATACATACCTGATAAAATTTCTATGTTTGAATTATTTTCTAATTCCCATCAGACCTTAATTTACTAAATTAGTTCTATGTGATTTTACTTCTGCACTACATCATACTCCTTTAATTGAGGGATAGGCAGATCAATTGCAAATGCAGTAAATAGCTGGAAAAGAATAACATTTTATGCTAATATTAAGAATTTACATCCAGCAGCACATTACCACAAACACGGTTGGCATTACATTCTTACTGGTGAATTTTAAACCTTCAGTTATTTTAGGAACACCACAGTAATAATATTCCATGGCTGCAGTGACATTTAGTAATACTAGCCAAGAATAATATGTGACATTCATAAACAGGAAGGTCTCGGATACTGGTGGTCTCGACTTACGGCTGTTCTTCATGAAACCCCTACATTTTTCTTTGACTGAATTTTAATTAATTTTCATCTAGTGACATCCACTTTTTACTTATGAAGGAAGCAAACTAGATTTGTATAAGGAGGAATACTGAGCAGGTGTCATTCATGGAGAAGAATAGTACTCCACTTATAGAATTAGTCACTAGTTTCAGTCACATTGTGCCGAATCCAAACAGTAGTGTGCACAATAAGCTCAATCAAAGAAATGCAGCTGGCAGTTTAGCTGAACAGTAAACGTTGCTGCCTGGAATTCCCAATGTCCAAGGTACGTGTGCCTGTCACGCAGTCTTGGGGAGTAAGGCCTCCGAGATGGGAAAGTGATCCTCCAAGTAAGCCCTCAACAAATGCAGCACCTTTCTGCTGAGGGACCAATCATCACTTAGTCAGTCATTTTCTAACTCTTTCAGACCTGAACAGGGTCACAGGGGTCTGCTGGAGCCAATCCCAGCTAGCACAGAGTGCAAAGCAGGTACAAACCCTGGACAGGGTGCCAGTCACTAAGTGATGTTTATTTTTTGTCATCATTATTCCTTTTCCATCTCCCTGAGGTACTGTGTCATATATTGAAATCTGTAGTATTTTTAAGCATAAGGCTCAACATACTGGACATACCCGTGGTTCATTTTTGTTTAAATTAGCTGTTCCTGTGGCCTGCGAAGTAGTGAAACAGGACAAACTTTAAAAGTCAATAAAAAAATTTTAAAAATGTAATTTGTACTGAGACAAATTTAGATTGATAGCTTTCGTATCTGAGGGCCTCTTGATATACAATATTTTTGGCTTTGTTATCAGGGGCGAGAATGTAGCTGTAATCTCTTTGCCAAAAATGTACAAAGTTGGCAAGGTATTTCTGGCCAAGCATAAGGTAGATACGCTGAAACGTCAAACATTGGCACTGTATTTGATCATGTTCAGATCTGACGGGAGAGCGTCCCCCACGTGGAAAAAAGAGCATGTGGCTGTGATATCTCTGGCAATGAGCAGCTACCCTCTAAAATACACTTAGCTCTGAGCTCTCTCCCAAAAACGTCAAACATTACTCCTTAACAATCTGTAGATGATAATGTCTGCTGAACAAACAGGTATCGCTAGCTAAGCAGAGGCAAGGTACGCTCCAACATGTGGTGAGAGGTAGAGCGACTCTAACGGAGGCTGGCACGTGAATGAGAAGGGCCCCGCCTGGCTCCCGACTCCGGGTGTCAAGCCTCACCCTCGCCTCGGCCCACAGCCTCTGTGTCGGATTTGAGCAAATAAATCCGTACCGCAAGTGAACTATGATACTTAGCACGAGGAGAGAAGTCATAAAATCAACCGGAATGTTCAAGCAAATTATAAAGAAAAAACACAATCTAAATCCGTTAAGTAGTTCTTTTTGTGAAAAGCAGACAAACAGACAGACGTTGGATTTTATATATACAGTGGAACCTCGGGTCACGAACGTCTCTGAACACGTACAAATCGGGTTACGACCAAAAAGTTCGCCAAACTTTTGCATCTGTTCACGACCACACACTCGGGTGATGAACAAGCCAGTTTCCCTTCCGGTTTGTACGCGCCGATGACTTCCGCACATGTTCAGTCTCTCCCTGTGCATTTGCTGTGAACTCTTTGTGCTCTATTTCGTTTCCCATCCGGTTCGTACACGCCGGTGATTTACGCACCTGTTCAGTCTCTCCCTGTACAGTACATTGTTCTCAGTTAGACGTGCATCGCGATGAGGGACTTTACCTCAAAACTGTAATCTCCTCTCCACCCAGCTTCCTGCTCACTTCCTTCATGCCAGAACTCGACTTATGCAAGGTTAGTTTTCTTGGTTGTTTATGGTTAGTTTTTGTATAAATTAAGGATTTTTCAAATTTTCATTTTTTCCCTGTGCTTAAACTCATTAAAAAAAAAAAAGTATTTACAGCGAGCGGTTCGTAAGACTGTAGCGTGAACTCTTGAAATGTTAGTTTTCTCTGTTCAAGTTTATTCAATGTTTTTACATTTAGTTTACTATTACACTGTGCATTCTATGGTATAAGTAACTATTTTTGTGCTTAAAAATCTTTAAAAAAATATATATTTACATACAGCTCGTACAGTCCGGAATGGATTAATTGTATTTACATACAATCCTATGGGGGAAATTAATTCGGGTCACGACCAAATCGGGTTTTGACCAGAGTTTTGGAACGAATTACGCTCATGACCCGAGGTTCCACTGTAGACAGAGATTTTATGAGTTGTGATTTAATGTGCAGTGATTTTGCTTTCAGGTCATTTTATTACTGAGTTTGAAATGGCTTCTACAAAATGAGCAATATATCATTAGGCATTTTTACCATGTTTTCTGAAGCTGATTGGATTGATTCCATCATTATAGAAAGAAGGTTTAGGATAGAGAGTAAAACAGAGTGAAAGTTGACCCGGACACAGACAGGCAGACACGTTCATGTCACCCACAAACACGTTTATTTACAATATCTACAGTTAGTCAGTGCACCACAAACCCCTAAAGTCCTGGCCACACAATGCCTTCCTTTCTTTCTTCAGGCCACCTCCTTGCCTTCTCCAGCTCAGTCCTCTCCGCTCCCGACTCTCGCCCTGAATGAAGGGAGACGTCCCCTTTTATCCGCACCCGGATGAGCTCCAGGTGCTTCCCGGCAATCTTCCGCTGACACGCCCCAGTGTGGCGGAAGTGCCGGTTGTTCTCCCGGAAGCTCTCCGGGTGTCCCTGCTCCTCTTCCCCCCAGCACTTCCTGGTGTGGCAGAAGTGCTGAGGTCCAGGGTCCCCAAGGCATTGGGGCGCCTCCTGGCGGTGACCACGGGCCCCTACAGGGTGGGGCTTCCATGACCTGAACCCGTGGCCCCCAAAGCAACCAGGAAGGCGGCCCCCACGTGATCCCAGATGGGCACACACCCACTTCCGGTCCTCCAAGGCGTCCCAGCCGGGTCGTGGCCCCTGACATCCTCGAAAAGAGGAAGAGCAGTGTGGTTTTATACCAGGGAGAGGAATAACTGATGCAGTATTTGCATTGAGACAGCTGATAAAGAAGAATCAAGAAAAACAGAAAGGTCTGCATATGGTGTTTATACATTAGGAGAAGGCTTATGATGGAGTGTCACGTCAAGAGGTCTGGAGGTGCAAGAGAGAGAAAGGATGACCACAGAAGTGTGTGGGAGATTGTACAGGATGTGTATTAGGGAGTGAGGACTTGGGTTCAAAGCAGTGTTGGGGTAACAGACAAGATCTTGGATAGAGTAGGTTTGCACCAGGGGTCTTTCTTTAAGTCCTTACTTCTTTGATGTGGTTATGGATGTGTTGACTCGTAGGATAAAAGACCAACCACCCTGGTGCAAGGTGTTTGCTGTTGACATTATGTTGTGTAGCACCAGAAATAAGGAAGTTTAGGAGTGGAGAAGGGCTTTGGAAGATAGAGGATTGAAGATGATAAATGGGGGAAGAACAACAAGAAGGACGACAGAATATCTGAGGTTTAATGATGATCAGAATTCAGAAGTTAGAGAAAGGAGGACCACAGAAGTGTGTGAGGATTGTCCATGATATGTATCGAGGGAGTGAGGACAGGTTAGAAGCAGTGTTGGGATAACAGACAAGATCCTGGTTAGAGTAGGTTTGCACCAGGGGTCTTTTTTAAGTCCTTACTTCTTTGATGTGGTTATGGATGTGTTGACTCGAGGGATAAAAGACCAATCCACCTGGTGCAGGGTGTTTGCTGATGACATTGTGTTGTGTAGCATGAGAAATGAGGAAGTTTAAGAATGGAGAAGGGTTTTGGAAGATAGAGGATTGAAGATAAATACGAAGAAGAAAACAGAATATATGAGGTTTGATGATGATCAGAATTCAGAAGTTAGAGAAAGGAGGCCCACAGAAGCGTGTGAGGATTATCCGTGATATGTATGAGGGAGTGAGGAGGTTAGAAGGAGTGTTGCAGTAACAGATAAGATCTAAGTTCCAGTAGGTCTGCACCAGGCATCTTCTAGAAGTCCTTGCCTCATTGAACTGGATATGGATGTGTTGTCTCGAGGGATACAAGACCAGTCTCTCCTGGTGCCGGCTTTGTGCTGATAACATTGTGTTGTGTAGCACCAGAAAGGGGGAAATGGAGAGGAAGTTGGAAGAATGAAGAAAGGCTTTAGAAGACAGAGGATGGAAGATAAATAGGAAGAAGATGACAGAATATCGGAGGTTTAATGATGATCAGGATTCAGAAGTTAGCCTTCCAGGAGAGCCACTGAAAAGAGTGGAGAAGTTTAAATATCCAAGATCAGTGGTAGCCCAAGATGGAAAACTAGATGCATAGTGCAGTGTGGATGGATCAATCGGAAGAAGGTATTGGGAGTGTGATTGCAGAATGAAGGTGAAGGTTAAAGGTAAGTTTCATGAGACCATCAATGACATACGGAGCTAAGACATGGACAGTAAAGAGAGCACAGAAGGAGAAGTAGTTAGATATGATGGATGCGCGGAGTCACAGAAAAGGACAGAATAAGAAATTAAACAATCACAGGAACAACAAAGGTGGCAGAGATATCTAAAAAAGTACAGGAAAGTAGGCTGAAGTGGTATGGACACGTGATGAGGAGAGACAAGGAAGATGTGGGCAAGAGAGTGATGGGAATGGAAACACAAGAAAGTGAGGGAGGACAAAGTGGAGGTGAATAGATAAAGTAAAAGAAGATATGAAGGAAAAGGGCTTGACTGGTGTGGAGGTGAAGGACCATGCTGTGTGGAGAAGGTTCATCAAGCACATCCACCCCACATAGAAGTGGGAGAAGACAAAGAGGAAGAAGGCGGCATTTTTGCCATATTTTCCATTAACGGACATCTTCAGTGCAAATTCCAACTTGCATATAAAATAGGGTTACGATTCCCTGTAGTAATGGAGCTTACTTGTAATCCAAGGCCCGTCTGTGTTTGAAGCCTTTTGCTATCAGAATGTCCATAATAAAGCAAGCAACAGCTATGAGATAGACCAGATTTCTGAGTCCAATATTTTCCTGGAGCATAAGCAGGAATAACGCTTCCAGGTTTTGCATTAAAATGTCTGCTGACTACTACCTCCTTGATTATCTTAAATTAGAGAAGCATGGAATGGCGAAGATCAACAACTACATCAGATGTGTTACATGAACAAGA
>JANRMT010062796.1:101286890-101303092 GCA_026402145.1 Polypterus bichir lapradei | reverse complement strand
ATGGTGCCAAGTCATTACAGTGTCACACACGAGCATATGGGAATCAGCTAGAGGGCTTAAATAATAGTAATACCATGCCAGACCAGGGGGAGGCGAGCTACACTAACTCTCTCTCTCCATTCTCTTCAGACTATCCTCAGGAAATCCCATTAGGTGCTGGAGGCTTTAAAATGACCAAACTGGAAAGGAAACTTGGGCCTTACTGTACACTTGATAAAGGAAAATCTGTGGGGCTCATTTATTGCTTTACACATCACACTTACAGCAATGAAAGAACTATTACATTTCAAAATTACAAAAAACGTGTCGGACTTACCCTCTTTGCTTTTCGAGTCCAGCTGTAGAATGCTTTGCTCAGAGTTAAGATCATACAGGACCGTCTCTCCTCCATTAAAAGAAGCCACAACCTGCGTGGGGTCAGAGTTCACAAAGGCCACTGAGGTAGGAATCCCGTACTCTGTAATGGGAAAAGGCAGGTTGAGAAATTAAAAAAAAAAAAAATAGGCAGTGGTCTCCCCTCGAATTTCTCGTACACTCAGATATGGGGATGGGTATTTGAGGAGTAAGCCGCAAGTAAACCAAAATCTACATTTTGTACCTTATACTTGTATGCAAAATTTGGTTGACCCAAGTGAAAGCACACTCAAGTTATCATGACACACACACACACACGCGATTCCAAAAATGGTATTTTCAGACTCAAGGAGGTCTAAAACGTTTAGACTCATCAAAATCTCGAAATCGAATTTTTGGACGATTACAAAACTTTCCCTATACTTTGTATACAAGAAAGTAAAAATTTGATACCTGACCCTGTAACTGATGCACTGACATTAGAAAATGTGCCCTGTAGAAATATGATACGCAGATTTATGATCAGGTAGTGACTCTGCTCAGATATGTGCGAGTGGTGACTGCATCGTCCACTGAAGTGGTGAGAAGTTCTAACACCCTCAGGAGATTAAAGACAAGGCTGTGAACCAACATGGCACAGGATAGACTCAACAATATTGCTGTCTGCCATGATCATAAAGAAAGGCTTGATCACTTGGACAAATTGCAGGCGGAGATGTTCGTAGGCACATCTTTAGATCCTTTCTTTAGAAAACACAAGCAAGAAAACTCACCTGTACACACTGTGGTACATGGCCGGCCATTCATCCCGGCCAATACCCCCAGGCCACCAGATGGAGCCATCCTTGCAGCATAGAGGTGCCCCGAATGCCAGCAGGGAATTATGGACAATGGACTTTTAATGCACAGCCCTGCTGGATACCATGGGGGCCGCCAGGAGTCGCTGCAGGGAGGCCCAGACACTATTTTCCCTACACCCCGGACGTACGTCCTAGTCACATGGACAGAAGAAATGACGTGCTTCCGGGATAAATAAAAGGAGTTTTACCTAACCCGGAAGTGATGGAAAGTCACATGGACTGAGGGACAAACACTTTCGGGTCAAGGACTATAAAGGACTCTGGGAAATCCCAGACGGACGAGCTGAGTTGGGAGGCAAGGTGGCTAAGCGTCTGGGAGTTTGGAGGATTGTTTATTGTGTATTGTTTATTTAAGAATTGTGGAGAGGAGCGTGCTTTGTGCACTTTATCATTATAATAAATCTAATTATTTGACTTTTTATCTGGTGTCTGATGTGGTGTCTGGGGGTACAAGGGAGTAAGAAAGCCCTAATCTGTCACAACACATACATGAGTTGTAATGATAGTGGCTACCGAGAAATCTTTATGTCAGCTGAGTGACTAGAGGACTCCGAGTAGAAACCTCTGAGAAGTTTGTATTTGCAAATCTGGATTTTAACTTTAGGCATCATACAGTTTACACAATGTGTGTGTTGACACAGTTCTAAACCGTTTGATGCATCGAGGTATTTTTATTATAGTCGTTAACTGTATAAATAGTCGAATGAGTGGCACTGTCGAATCCTTCCCAATAAATACGGTGAAGAAAATCCCCTTTTAAAAATGAAATGAAATGTACATCTTTTCCTGCAGTTGCCAATGCATGTGCAGATGTCAGGGTGTAACTAATGAGTAGGACTTCACCTGAAGTGAAAATGTACTCAAATTACTTATGTACCGTATATACTCATGTATAAGTTGGGTCTTGAAACCTGAAAAATTGATCATAAAAGCAGACAACGATTTATACGCCCATTCAAAAATCCGACAATTATTATTATTTTTTTTTTTTTACATCTTCTTGCCTCCTTCATTCTCGCACCAGTTTCTCAGACACCTCGAATTTTGTTGCAGCAGCACAGTTACCAATTTCTCTACTTCAATGACTTTTAATATAAAACAAGCTTCATATTTTCTTCTGATCGAACGCCATTGTAGATAAGGGATGCTCTTATGATAAACTTGTATGAGGATGTGAGATACAAAAAACACAAATCAGTGCAAACGTCATTTCGGGATAGTTCGGGTGTTATGTAGGCACAATACATAGAAAATAAAGGCCGTGTACTCCGTGGTTACTCCCTCAGGTGGGTTTAGCATATCATAATCTCTTAGACCAATAGCGTGAGTTTTCCACATTCTACTTATACGACCGACATTATAAAATACTGGAAATTATATGAAAAAAATCAAGCCCCAACTTAAACGCGAGTATATAAGGTAGTTAAATTTCAAATAAGACACAAAGTGTTGTTATGGATGGCCGTGAAGCCAGCCAGGTGGAAGGACCGAAGGAGAGAGAACAGTTGGGACATTATCTCAGCTGGGATGCTGGAGGGCAGCTCCTCTGGGTTGCTGTGGCACCACGGATTCCCACAAGGCAAGCTGGAGCAGCCCCGTTGAGTTCCATGGGCACCACCATGAGGGTGCTGAAGAGATGATGGAGCCCTTCGAGGCCGTGTTTTCTGCCAAACTTGGAAGTTAAGCAGGGAGAAGGTCAGGGAACATCTGGAGCACTTCCCAGGTGCCCTGTAAAAGGAGCCACCTCACTGCAGTTGAAAAGTCAGAGTCGGGAGGAGGTGGACAAAGCTAGCTGGATGAGGAGTGGAGACAGAGAAAGGGAGGAAGAGAAGAGGAAGAAGAAAAGGACTGTGTTTATTTGAGCATTTGGTGCTGGTACTGTGCTGTGTAGTGGGGAGCAAAAGAAAAACATCTCCCCTCTTAAAACAGAGGCGTGCTGTGCAGCAGTACTGAGCTCTGTGTTTATTGTGACTGGGGTTTGAGGAACTGTATGCCCCCTGGTGGTCCACAGTGTATAGTAGTATTAAGTGACATAAAAAAATTGCTTTTTATAACATACTAGCCAACCCGCGGCGTAGCATACGCCGCATAATTATGTATTGATGGGTGAACACTTCCTGAAAGACACAGTTGTGCAAATGGGGTTGGTTTTGAGGATACGACTGTAGGTGAATGAAAAGATGTAACTCTGGAGAGGACAACATACAATACAGCGTTTTACACGCTGCATACAGCGATTCACATTCGCGACAAACTGTTTTACACGCCGCATACAGCGATTCACATCCGCGACAAATATGATTCTTCTTAGATAGTGCTGTCGCGTCCACCCACGCTCTCGAAGCACACACACTGCCTGGTCATGTGCCCGCTCGCAAGAGCAAGCAACAGAGACCCGCCCACCAACTGTAAGACCATGGGAAACCCCTCGGAAACTGTTTTACATGCTGCATACAGCGATTCACATCCGCGACAAACAAACTGTTTTACACACCGCATACAGCGATTTACATCTGTGACAAACATGCCTCTTCTTAGATAGTCCTGCCGCGTCCACCCTCGTTCTCGAAGCATACACACCACCTGGTCATGTGCCCGCTCGCAAGAGAAACTCACGGAGAGCCGCCCACCAGCTGCCTGTGTGTGTGCCTCTGCCTGTATGTGTGCACGGCGTTCTCTCGCGCTGCCTCTGTGTGAACCGGTCAGGCACAGAGAAGGTCAGTTGCTGAGAGAGCGTCTCGACTGTTGCAGGGCCTGCACTGGTGAAGCAGGTGAGACGGTAATGAAACAGAGGCACAGGGCGTATTGGTTTTTAAAGACTGCTTCCTTCATTGTGTTTTAACCTCAGTTTTAAAGGATTGTTTTAAGGATCCCATGGGATACCCCTCGCAAACCGTTTTACACACTGCATATAGCGATTCACATGCCTCTATGAACAGTCAACGTGGCTCAGAGGTGCATGTGGACTCTACCACAGACGAACATAAATGATGCCGTTTTTCCTGTGTCATCGCGTCCGAGTTGGTGGGCGTGGTTCTGCGAGTTGTCGTCGTATCCAATGGTCTTAGAGTTGGTGGGCATGGCTCCTTCCTGCGTGCGCCTTGGGCGTCTTAGTGAATCCACGCCCCTTCCGGGCGTGCTTATCATGGGTGTCTTGCCTTAGTGAATTATATATATAGATAGCACTTAATGAAGTTTTCTACCATGATATTTAATCAGAACATTTCAAACAGCTATTCACATGACCTTTATCTTTGTTGAAGACACTGAGGCAGGCCGGAGTCGCAGCGTCATCCCAGATGCGGATGGTTCCATCAGCAGAACAGGAGGCCAGGCGCTGCTGATTGAGACTGAAGGCTAAACCCCATACGGCATCAGTATGTCCTATCATCATGCTATGCTGAACGCTGGGATCTGCAGCAAAAAGAAAAACAGAGGGATGATTTGATTACTATTTGCAAAATAAATGAAGTGGCAAATGTAAGCATAAAAAAACAGGTGCACTCATTTCAAGGGAGGACAATCATCTTTAAGCTACAAATATTTATCCATTCATTATTTTAATTAGAACAATCTGGACGAGAACAGGCCATTCAGCCCAACAAAGCTCGCCAGTCCCATCCACTTATTTCTTCGAAAAAAATATTGAGTTTTGAAAGTCTTGCTGTCCACCACACAACTTGATCGCTTATTCCAAGTGTGTATCGTTCATTGTTTAAAGAAAAACTTTCTAATGTTTATGCGAAATTTACCCTTATCAAGTTTTCAACTGTGTCCCTGTGTTCTTCATGAACTCATTTTAAAGTCACTGTCTCGATCTACTTGACTGATTCCCAACACTTCAGTCAGGTCTCCTCTTAATCTTCTTCTCCTTAAACTGTGAAGGCTCAGCTCTTTTTGTTTTTCCTCATAACTCATCCCCTGTAGCCCTGAATCAGCCGAGTTGCTCTTCTCTGGACCTTCTCTTGTGCTGTTATGTCCTTTTTGTAGCCTGGAGACCCAAACTGCACCCAGTACTCCAGATGAGGCCTCACCAGTGTGTTATAAAGGTTGAGCAGAACCTCCTGTGACTTGTACTCCACACGTCAAGGCGCTATATAACCTGACATTCTGTGAGCCTTCTTAATGAACACTGAACACTGGCTGGAAGTCGATAGCTTAGAGTCCACTGTGACTCCTAAATCCTTCTCATAAGGTGGACTCTCGATTTTCCGACCGCCCATTGTGTATTCAATCCTAACATTTTTACTTCCTATGAGTAATTCTTTACATTAAATTTCACCTGCCCAAGCCTGTCTGCTATCCAAGTCCTTCTGTGATGATATAATGGATTTCAAATTATCTGCTGTTCCCCCCATCTTGGTATCATCTGTTAACTTAAACAGCTTGTTACTTATATTCCTATCTAAATCCATCCATTATCCAACCCGCTATATCCTAACTACAGGGTCACGGGGGTCCAGGCAGGAAACAAATCCCGGGCAGGGCGCCAGCCTGCCACAAGGCACACACACACACACACCCCCTCATAACAAGCACACACTAGGGACAATTTAGGATCGCCAATGCACCTACCCTGCATGTCTTTGGACTGTGGGAGGAAACCCATGGAGACACGGGGAGAACATGCAAACTCCACACAAGGAGGACCCAGGAAGCGAACCCAGGTCTCCTAACTGTGGGGCAGCAGCGCTACCACCACCGTGCCACCCAATTCAATTTAATTCAATTCTTTAGCATCATGTGTATAAGTACAAGTAGCATGAACAATGAAATGCTTGCTTGCACGTGCCCCCCACAGACAGTGAACACACAATAAATAAATGAATATAAACAAGTAAATAAATAAAACCAGAATCCTAGGGGTAAATAGAGACAGTGGCAGAAGTTTATGTGCAGGTAGCAGTGGAGGTGACACAAGGTTACTGATTGTTCATGAGTCTGACTGCAGTTGGGTAGAAACTGTTCCTGAACCTGCAAGTGCGCGTCCGAATGGACTTTAGTTGCTTCCCAGATGGGAGGAAGGTGAAAAGTGACAGTGTAGGGTGCCTGGGGTCCCGCCTGATCCTGAGAGAGTGTGTAGTGTGGATGTCGTGGATCGCAGGGAGCTGTGTAAATTCATGAAAACGTAACAGGTTTAAATACATTAAATAAATAGTACGTAAGCGTGAACATTTTATTCATGAGGTACCCGGCTCTGTCCATTATGTAAGCATAATGTATGGTGGACCAAAATCACCTTCATGAATATTTATGACGGCGCCACATGAATATTCAGAATCTATTTTGAGACAGAAGTTTCCATTTTCAATGACCTCTCCTATTTAAATCCTCGACATTTACAGCAAACCCATACTAAAAACTCGAGACAAGGAACAAATGGATTGCTCTTAACTGAGCTCCCTCTTGAATATTTCAGTTACATTATCATCCATTTGTCGCACAAGCTTGTTTAACAATTTACAGGGTTTTTTTTTTTTTTTTAAAGTAAGAGGATATAAAAAAAAAGAGTAGTACCACAGTAATTAAAAGTAAGTCTTGCGGGGGCCAGACGTGATTCTCAAACGACAATACACATCCAAGGACAACCCGTTAAAAATACGAAGTGAACAGCAGTGGAATCTTGAGCTGCAAAGGCTCCACACACAGACCTCCAATTTCTTCAGTCAGTGCGTTTTGATTGTTTAGACTGATGAAGTATTCATGCCCCTTAAATGTCATCCTAATTTTCTGCATGACAAAAAAGTTGAGGAGATATTTATCTATTCAGGACTTTTACTGTGAACTCTTCTGCTGTAACAATACATTTCCAAAGTCCAAAGAAACCATTTTCTGCAGATCTTTAACTGAAGAAGAAAAACAAGTTTTTGTTTAAAGTTTATAAGTTTATGTTTAAAGTATTTAAACCTCTGTATGCTGGTTTACACAAACGAATCCCAAATGACGCAAATGTGACAGTCGTAATTTCTATATATAATCTTCATTTGGATCTTGATCTTTGTTTGTCCGCAAATGAATTAGAAGAAGAAGCACTAGATGGCAGTAGAGAGACAGCTAAAACATAGGCATTGCATTAAGAATCTCCTCCAGGCTTATACTACTGAAGACTGTAGTACGCCAGTCACACCTCAAAACACAGACATTCAAACTAAACAAATTGTTGTGCTTTAAATTAACTAAAGAGATCTTCATTCAGATCTTGATCTTTGTTTGTCCGCGAATTCCACGCATGCATAGACCACCTTCCAGTTTAGTACGTTGTTGTTACTCACGGATGTCAACAATGTGCCGGAATAACGAAAGGGGTGGTGGACAGTGTTACGCTGGTTAGCTCCTGAGGCCTGGTTAGAGAATGAGATTGCCGAAGATAAAAGGTACGTGCCTACGTAACATATGAATGAAAGAAAGACAGTGGATAAAATGAATGACAACGTAACAGCACGTTCCGGAAATTATTATTGTTACGTTGTAGCCGGCGAGTGCTGCGCGTCTCACAGTTGTACTGTGCCTTGCTCACATGTCAGTGAAGTGATCCCTATTTATGCTTTAAAGAGCCTGGATACCTATGTGTCCCCCTTTTATAACCATTGCTCCGTGTATATTGCCTTACTCTTTGGATTGCCACAAAGCAACCTGCGAGATTGGAGAAAGGTTGAGAAGACATCGTGAGAGGAAACGACAGCGTCGTGAAAACGAGACGAACTGTGAACGGACAGAAGGAGAAATGCTCCTACACCACCACATAATTACGATTCGGACAGTGATTCCGAGTAGGCGTTCCTATTGAATCAATATCCAAGGGTTTTCTTTTGTAATTTTGTTTCCCTTATAAAAAATCATAATGCTGTGCGATGAAGGGCCCAGTTCACGACTGGCAGCCGCGTTTAAACAGGGAGCCCTTTACAGACAACTTCAACACGTGCAACGTAGTTGGGCGCACATGGCTAGTTAAACATAATGAGGTGCTATCCATGAGTCTTTTCTCTCTGGATATAAGAATCCCCCTTTGTGAAGGCCATAGTCTTTGTTGGACCATCACTGCAAAAATGGCAAATAAGCATCTACTAATGTGAGAAATAGTCATCAAAATGCACAAGACAGAAAATGCTACAAAAAAAATATAAAAGAGTTTGAATGTCCTGCTGCACACTGCTGGATCCATCACTAGAAAATGGAAGGTTCACAACAGCACCCAGAATCTGACTAGAACAGGCCATCCTTCAGAGTAGGACGTCGACTGGTCAGAGAGGCGACTAAAAATCCAACCGTCACTCTCGGAAGTCTGCAGTGCTCTTTGGCTGACACTGGAGTGGAAGTGCAGAGTCCACAATTTCAGGAGCTCTCCATAAAACAGGAGAGTAGCGAGAAAGAAGCCATTCCTTAAGGAGGTCCACAAAGACCCAGTTAAGACGTGGGAGAAGATTTTATGGTCAGAGGAGACCAAAACAGAACTTTTTGGCCAGACTTCAAAGAGGTATGTGTGGCGTAAAACTAACACTGCCCAGGACTGAAGAAACACCAGACCTACAGTGAAATACTGTATGGCTGTGGCAGGCGGGATGCATTCACGAATTGGCACTGGGAACCTTGTCAAAGTTGAAAGGACAATGGATGGACACAAATACTGCAGAGAATTGCAGGAGAACTTGTTCCAGTCTGCTATGAACCTATGGTGGCTCAGGAGAAGATTCATCTTTCAACATGACAGGGCCCCTAAGAATAAGGCAAAAGTCACACTGCAATGGCTCAAAAACAGAACGGTGAATGTTCTGGAATGGCCAAGTCAAAGCCCTGATCTTAACTCTATTGAGAATCTGTAGTACTATTTGAAAACTGCTGCCCAGACGTGCCATCCCACCAACCTAGAGGATCTTGATCAATTCTGCCAAGAACAATAGGAGAAGAATCCCTCCTGAACAATGTGCAGAACTGGGACATACTGACATGGCCTAAAGAATGAAGGCTGTTATGGCAGCAAAAGGCTTCTCGACAAAGTAAGAATGTGGTGGGCTTGAATACTTAGGCAAACACAAACTTTGGAGTTTGTCTTCTTCAGTTAAATATCTACAGAAAATGATTTACTTGGACTTTGGAAATGTATTGTTACAGCAAAAGAGTTCACATGTAAAATACTGAAAGGAGAAGTATGTGGAGAAATCTTTTGGGATGACTTTCAATGGGATTGAATACTTTTGTATGCCATAGTCGGCCAGCCAGTTGGCAGAACTTTATTTGCCCCAGAAGGAAATGTCTTTTAACAGAAGCCCTTTAAATACAGTAAATAAATAAATACATAAATAAATAAACACACACACACTTTGGTTTGAACACACACCAGAATGACTATAAAGCACAAAAATTAAAAGAAATAAAAGTTCTGACTTGACTGGTCACAGTCCCAGTGAGGCGCTATACAGGTGTATTGCTGTTGGTATAAAGGAGCCCCAGTCGTGTTTCTTTGCCCACTTCTGCTGAATAATTCATTGACTGAAAGTGCTCAGTGTTGGTGTGTCAAGACAGAGGATGTTCAGCATTGTTCATAATGGCACTCAGTTCTGTTTTAATTCCCTCCTCTACTACAAACTACAAGGGGTCCATAGTGCATCCAATAGCTGAGCCTGCCCTTTTAATTAGCTTGTCAATTCGGTGGGCCTCTCTTGAAGTGATGTGGCCAGCTCAGCACACCACAGCATAAAAAAAATTGCACTGGCCAAGAAGATTATTTGTGCCAATGTAATTTGTGAAATTTATTTCACAAATCCATTGTGCCGCACACCCCTCTGACGTAAGGACCGGGAGAGAGAGCTCCTGCGTGGCACTACCTCCCATGGGACACTAGAGGGCAGCCCTCCCGTGCGGCAGTGGCACCACGGATTCCCACAAGGCACGCTGGCAGTTAGAGTTTGGTGCAGCCCTGTTGGGTTCCGTGGGGGCTGCCAGGGGGTGCTGCAGAGCCTTTCCTTGAAGTTCCATCAAACCTGGGAGTGATTCCAGGTAACGCTAATGAACCACCTGGAGCACTCCTGGGAGCAACATAAAAGGGGTCGCCTCACTCCATTCGGAGAGCCAGAGTCGGGAGGAGGTGGACGAAGGGGAAGGAGTGGAGGCAGAAGAGATGAGAAGAGAAGAGCAGAGGAAAAGAAAAAGACTGTACTATTGACTTGGTGCTTGGTTGTGCTGTGGGGAGCAAAGTAAAAGTGCTGCCGCCCCACGTGAATAAAATGTGTGTACTAGACTTGAACTTGTGTCTGCCTGTCTGTGTCAGGTAGGGTGGCTAGTACGCCCCCTTGGTGGTCCACACCATGTCATTCAGCTGAGAGAGAGAGAGAGACAGCCAGGGAGATTGACAAATGACAGCTGTAAGCCAGGTTAGGGACAGAAGGAGAAAACACGTGAAGGACACACACAGGTTGTTTTGGGAAGTGCTGATGTCTGCTTAACCAATATGGCTCCAGAACCCAGTGTGTATGAAGGTATTAATAACCAGCCAATTCTGACATGAATTCTATGAATATGTAATTGCGTGATTATAATGACGAAGATCCAGCATGACGTTAGTAGCGTCACTATGCCACCCAACATTCTTAATGCTGGATGGAGACATCTGATTTGTTAGCATTCTCCCACTTGGCTGTGATATCCCAATGCTTCTCTCCGGCCTAAATATGTACAGTACAGGCCAAAAGTTTGGACACACCTCCTCATTCAATGTGTTTTCTTTATTTTCATGACCATTTACAGCACTCCATCACTCTCCTTCTTGGTCAAATAGCCCTTACACAGCCTGGAGGTGTCCTGTTGAAAAATAAATGATCGTCCAACTAACCTGACTTCTGCACAACACAACTGCTGGTCCCAACCCCATTGATAAAGCAAGAAATTCCACTAAATAACCCTGATAAGGCACACCTGTGAAGTGAAAACCATTTCAGGTGACTACCTGTTGAAGCTCATCGAGAGAATGCCAAGAGTGTGCAAAGCAGTAATCAGAGCAAAGGGTGGCTATTTTGAAGAAACTAGAATATAAAACATGTTTTCAGTTATTTCACCTTTTTTTGTTAAGTACATAACTCCACATGTGTTCATTCATAGTTTTGATGCCTTCAGTCATGAAAATAAAGAAAACACATTGAATAAGGAGGTGTGTCCAAACTTTTGGCCTGTACTGTACGTATACAGGGTTATGCATTATATTTCTGGGAATTAATGCTACCTGTTAAAGCAAGTTAAGTACATTGTAAGGTTTCTAAACTCTTTTGGGACTCCCCCCAACGGGACGACATGCCAAAGAGCGTCCCGAAGCAAGATCGCCACATCTGTGGAAGACAGCCTATCTGTTGCAGGGGCAACCGCAGGCTCCCAGCGAAAGTAAATCCGAGCCGACCACGTTCGCGTTATAAGTGCCTGTCGTCAATGGGGGATGCAAGGAACATTATAAATGCAGGGAACAGGATTATTTGGCCAATAACCCGACTACGACCCTGCCGGATTGCTGTGTCTGGGTACGGCAGAGTAGTAGACCCCGCTACAATAAATAACCCTGCTGTTCCCGTTTCAAGCTGAATAAAGCTGGTTTTGCTAAAGTACTGAGACTCAGCCTCGTGTTTTGTGGTGCAAGACAGGGACTCACACGTCACAACATACATCTCTTTCTGCACCATATTTCTCTCTCTTGTAATTATTTACCGCAAATAAAAGATATGGCTTCTAGTCAATCCTCCATCAAGAAACACATTCCAGGGATAAAGAGTGCCACCTGCTGGATACAGCATTACAGTTTAAAACCTCTACTGGGGTTTCAGGGAGACAGCAAAAGATACTGAACAAAAGCCTTGACGGCAAGAGAAAAGAAAAAGCTAAACTTGCTGTTATCCATTTAGCAGCTCAGTACAGCAAAGTAACTGAAGCTTAATATTTAATTTGCATGTTGTAATGAGCACTGTGACAGTGGAGACTGACAGACACACACAGAGACCACTGCAGCTACTGGGGCTACACCTGTTTGAGACGTGCCTCTGTCTGCTACGATATCTTTCTGTAAATTTAAACTTTTCACTATATATATATATATATATATTCACTATCACTATATGACATAATAACAGCATACAGGTTTAGATAAGCATTGTGGTCTGTAGAGATACGTCATGTTAAAACACCATGGATATTTTTGTCATGGCATGTTTGCATTTCCGATTAGACAGTCCTGTTAAATTTTTTCAGTTATTCGTTCAGACGTACAGACAGAAGGTGGATGTTGTGCAGCCTAATCTGTGCATCTACTGGAGTCGTACGGCCGATTTATTGATTCGGGTGTTTTGAGTCCTGAAATCTGCATCTCCTGTGGCTCGTCACGACCAGCTCTCTTAACGGCAGTCCTTCTGACAGAGTGCGACATGCCGTTTACTTCAAACGCAAATTCTGCAGTTCATATTTTGATGACAATAGCTGCTTACATCGACTCCTGTGCTATCACCGTAACGCTGAACAGCAGAGAGCACACATGGCACCTGTGACAACGTACCGTTCATGTTTACCAGTCGTCTATGGATGTCTTCAAATGCTAAAGTATCATTCGAACAGAAAGGTTTTTCCCTTGCATCAGTTCATGTTTATTTTTAACACATACTTTCTGCACACGTGGCACACATTTATAGATTATTTAATAGGACCGTTTTAAGGAGACTTTTCATTGTAAACAGAAGCTTGCCGTCTGTCAGACCAGGTTGATGACTGCACCTCTGATCTTTGTAGATCAAAATCCTCACCCCGCTTTGAAAATTGCCTTCAGGTTGGATTGGTTTTGAAATGCAATGTCTAATCGTTACCACCCAGTCTTCAGCAAAATTCACTCATGATTGCCTCCAGACGTATATAATAAACGTCTGGCTTCAGCAAGACTATTTATTTCATAGAGAGTAACCAACAGGTAGAAAAAGATCATTTTTAAAATAGCATATATATTTACTCAATGTTTTTTCTGGCTGGTTCCCATTCATAGTGTTTTAATTCCCCATCACTTGGCATAGAGTCATATGAAAAAGTTTAGGAACCCCTCTTAATTCTTTGGATTTTTTTTTTCCAAAGTAGCAACTTCCTTTCAATATACGACATGCCTTATGGAAACAGTAGGATTTCAGCAGTGACATGAAATTTATTGGATTAACAGAAAATATGCAATATGCATCATAACAAAATTAGACAGGTGCATAAATGTGGGCACCCCAACAGAGATATGACATCAATACTTAGTTGAGCCTCCTTCTGCTCCTTTGAGCCTCTAGACGCTGTCCTCCTATAGCCTTTGATGAGTGTCTGGATTCTGGATGGAGGTATTTCTGACCATTCTTCATACAAAATCTCTCCAGTTCAGTTAAATTTGATGGCTGCCGAGCATGGACAGCCTGCTTCAAATCATCCCATAGATTTTCAATGATATTCAAGTCAGGGGATTGTGACGGCCATTCCAGAACATTGTACTTCTCCCTCTGCATGAATGCCTTTGTAGATTTCCAACTGTCTTCTGGGTCATTATTTTGTTGGAATATCCAACTCCTGCGTAACTTCAACTTTGTGACTAATGCTTGAACATTATCCTGAAGAATTTGTTGATATTGAGTTGAATTCATCCGACCTTCGACTTTAACAAGGGCCCCAGTCCCTGAACTAGCCACACAGCCCCACCGCATGATAAGACCTCCACCAAATTTGACAGTAGGTAGCAGGTGTTTTTCTTGGAATGCGGTGTTCTTCTTCCGCCATGCAAAGCACTTTTTGTTCTGACCAAATAACTCCATTTCTGTCTCATCAGTCCAAAACACTTTGTTCCAAAACGAATCTGGCTTGTCTAAATGAACATTTGCATACAACAAGCGACTCTGTTTGTGGCGACGTGAGTGCAGAAAGGGCTTCTTTCTCATCACCATGCCATACAGATGTTCTTTGTGCAAACTGTGCTGAATTGTAGAACGATGTACAGATACACCATCTGCAGTGAGATGTTCTGGCAGGTCTTTGGAGGTGATCTGTGGGTTGTCTGTCACCATTCTCACAATCCTGTCTCTGCATATGCCACTCCTGTATTTTTCTTAGCCTGCCAGACCTGCTGGGTTGGTTTAACAGCAACTGTGCCTGTGGCCTTCCATTTCCTGATTCCATTCCTTACAGTTGAAGCTGACAGTTTAAACCTCTGAGATGGCTTTTTGTAGCCTTCTCCTAAACCAGGAGACTCAACAATCTTTGTTTTCAGATCTTTGGAGAGTTGCTTTGAGGATCCCATGCTGTCTGTCACTCTTCAGAGGAGAGTCAAAGGGAAGGAAGCACAACTTGCGATTGACCACCTTAAATACCTTTTACCACTCATGACTGGACACTCCTGTCTATGAAGTTCAAGGCTTAACAAGCTCATCCAACTAATTTGGTGTTGTAAGTAATCAGCATTGAGCAGTGACAGGCATTCAAATCAGCACAATGACAAGGGGACCCACATTTGTGCACAGCCAGTTTTTCACATTTAATTTAATTTCATACGACTAAATACTGCTTCACTAAAAATCTTTGTTCGGAAAACACCTCAATACTCAGATGTTCCTAGGAAATGAAAGACATACCACTATTATCTTTTTTGTTGAAAGGAGAATCAATTATTATGCAGGCTGAGAGGGGTTCACAAACTTTTTCATATGACTGTATACTGGACTGTAAGCTTGCAAACGTAGTAAGCCATTTTACGGAAAAAAGAGAGTATAAAATAATAACTGATTCAGGGTTCCATAATAATGCTCTCTTTTATTACTCACCATAATTATCATAAGGATCCACATTTAAATCGGGAATCTTCCAGCAACGCACACTACCATCGAGACCACCACTGTAGCAAAAGTCACCATTTTCCCCCATAGCAAGAGAGAGTACAGATCCACTGGAAAGATAAAAACCAACAACAATAACATTCAGAATACAGGTAACGTGGATTTAAAATTGGAACTTGACTCGAGTAATTTAGGTTGGCACAGTGGGGCAATGCGGTGGGCTGGCGCCCTGCCCGGGGTTTGTTTCCTGCCTTGCACCCTGTGTTGGCTGGGATTGGCTCCAGCAGACCCCTGTGACCCTGTAGTTAGGATATAGCGGGCTGGATAATGGATGGATGGATGGACAGTGGGGCAGTGGTGAGTGCTGCTGCTTGCCTCACTGACAGGGTGACAGAGATGTTCCTGTACCAGCCCACTTCAACAGCCATGGACACGGTGAGAGGGACTTTGAAGTCACAGTGCTTATGGGCAACTTCAGAACACAACAAGAGAGAAAAGAATGGGATGTTAAACTCATGCTAAAATATAACACATTACATCCATCCATCCATTATCCAACCCACTATATCTTAACTATTTGGTGCACAGAAAATCCAAATCCATGAGAAAGCAGTGCTAACCACTGTGCCACCATACTGCCCCTTCTAAGACAAAACAAGCTTTAATTAAAGACAATTATTTGCTCATTTTACAAAAACAACTGCTTCTGTTAAGAAACCTACTGTAATACTTTCACTATTATTATTATTGAGAAAGAGGAAATTGCAGCCTTAATAAACGAAAACATTGCGACTATCAGAGACAAGTGCTGGCATGTGCCAGGAGAACTTGGAATGTCTTATTTATTTTCTGCTTAACTGGAAATGCCACAGCGGCATCTTAGATGTTTCAGATTAATTTCTGAGAAGAAGGCAGGTACTGCACATTCCAAAGAAGTACTGGGCTAAAATAAAACTCTCATACCTGTGTGCCCGAAAAGTGTATATGGGTTCCACATCCAGGACTGCATTTCTGCAAAAGACAAAAAAAAAAAAACAGTTTTCTATGATAATGACAATAATACTGTAAATTCCAGATGACAAAAGTTTGCCCAGTGGTTAGTGGTGTTCCCCAGGACTCTGTCTTGGGCCCCACTTCCACTTATCATTAACCCTCTTCCTTTTAGTCGTATTTTTAT
>JANRMT010062796.1:101249628-101279975 GCA_026402145.1 Polypterus bichir lapradei | reverse complement strand
ATATATATATATATATATATATATATATATATATATATATATAAAATCCAACGTCTGTCTGTATGTCTGTCCGCTTTTCACGAGAGAACTACTTAACGGATTTAGATCGGGTTTTTTTCTATAATTTGCTTGAGCATTCCTGTTGATTTTGCGACTTCTCTCATCAAGTATCATAGTTTGCTTGCGGTAGCGATTTATTTGCACAAATCCAAGAGAGACGCAACGGGGCCCCCCTCACTCACACGTTAGCCTCGGGGCGTAACCTTAATTCCGCTAAGCTAGCGAATGAGAGAACTACTTAACGGATTTAGATTTTTTCAATAATTTGCTGGAATATTCGGGTTGATTTTGCGACTTCTCTCATCGCACTAAGAATCATAGTTCGCTTGCAGGAGCAATATATTCGTGCTAATCCAAGGCACACGCTGCGGGCCGAGGGGATGGGGAAGCATGACATCAAGAGTGGGGAGCTGGGCAGGGCTCTCCTCACTGTCCTGTTTCAATGTATTATGCCGGCAGCACAATAACCTGACCCTGTTGCATATTTTTTTTTAACTGACTTTTTGGGCAAGTTACCCAAAGACTAAATCAAGTGCTAAGACTGCTCACTTCTTGGAATGGATGGCCTTGTGCAAATTCCAGAGTTTGAGGGTACCATCCTCCGATCCTGTCAGCAGAACTGCTTGGCTTGGATGGAAGGCCAGCCCTCGGATCCCATCAAAGTGGCTGCGCAGTGTAAAGCGGGGATTCCACGTCTTTTTGAACTCCTCCCGGCTATCCTGTAACTATAAAGAACAGAACAGCCTATCATGCGCGGCCACAACTTTATTTAGAAGATCCAATAAGACCACACCTTTAAATACTTACGTCAATTGTCAGGTCATTGTCATTCGCCACCGTGAGGTCTGCAAGTTCCCCCAAGTTCATATCTCCACCCCCCACGGTATCCAAAATAAAGACATCAGAAGGGAAACCCAGAGAACTCCCTGAAATAAAATCCCAGTAATATCAAACATTATACCAAAACCAAGAAAAGATATTTTTTAAATCCAGTTATTACATTATTATCTAACTGAAAAAAAATCCAATGAAGTACCACTAAAAATGTAGCAAAGGCTTAGTGAGAAAAAGCAAACAAATACCAAAAAACACCTTGACAATAATAATACATTTACATTTTATTTATACAAAGGCACCTTTCTAAGCACTCAAGGACACCAAACAAGCAATAAATAAAAAGCACATTTGTTATGGTGTATAAAATCTGAACATTTTAGTTTAATTTTCCATTATATTTTGGTCAAGATAAGACAACAGATGAACTACATTTAGAACAAATCAAAGCATGTCATGTTCCCTTACACCTCACTTTTATAACAGTTGTTCACAGCATAGTGTTAAAATGGTATTACAGCCTGGGAATGGAAGACTGAGCCATGCCTCTGGTTACTGATTACTTTATGGATGGACATCTGGGACAACAATTTGGTTTACAGCATGGGAAAGGAGGACATGAGGCAATATCAAAGAACTTTATTATCTGGGCGAGTTTGCGCAAAATTCATCCATTGACAGCCAGCCAATCAGGTGCATGTGTTGTGAAACCGCGGCATGACATTTTACAACCCCAAATCAGAAAAAGTTGGGACAGTGTGGAAAATGTGAATAAAAAAATAAAGCAGTAATTTACAAATTTCCCTTAACTTTTATTTCATTGCAGACAGTATGAACACAAGATAATTCATGTCTTTTTTGGTCAACATCATTTGATTTGTAAATAAACATCCATTCTTGCCATTCTGGCTTGCAACACATTCCAAAAAAAGTTGGGGTGGGGGCAATTCAGGGGTAGTAATGAGGTATAATAACTAAATAATGATGTCATTTGAAACTGGTGATGTTAACAGGTGATTGCAATCATGATTCGGTACAAAAGCAGCGTCGAGGAAAGGCCTACTCCTTTAGGAGCAGAGATGGGTAGAGGATCGCCAGTCTGCCACCAAGTGTGGGCAAAAATCTTTGAAATGATGAAGAAAAACGTTTCTCAAAGACATATAGGAAGAGATTTGGGCATTTCTCCCTCTACAGTGCATAACATAGTAAAAAGAATCAGGGAATCTGGAGAAATTACCGTGCGCAAAGGCGCAAGCCTAAACTGAATGGCCGTCATCTCCGAGCCCTCAGACGGCACTGCATTAAAAACCATCATTCATCAATAAATGATATAACTGCGTGGGCTCAGGACTACTTCAGGAAGTCACTCTCAAGCACTACAGTACGTAGTTACTTTAGGAAATGCCAGCTAAAACTGTACTGTGCCAAAAGGAAGCCCTACATAAATAGTGTCCAGAAGCGCACGTCGACTTCTCTGGGCTCGGAGGCATCTGGGATGGTCTATTGTGCAGTGGAAACGTGTATTGTGGTCAGACGAATCAGCTTTTCACATCTTTTTTGGAAGAAATGGACACCGTGTGCAGCGGACCAAAGAGGAAAAGGACCATCCAGACTGTTACCAGATACAAGTCCAAAAGACTGGGTCTGTCATGGTATGGGGTTGTGTCAGTGCCTTCGGCAAAGGTAACTTGCACTTCTGTGATGGCACCATCAATGCTGAGAAGTATATATCAGTTTTGGAGGAACAAATGCTGCCTTCAAGACGACGTCTTTTCCAGGGACGCCCATGCTTATTTCAGCAAGACAATGCATAACCACATACTGCGCGCATAACAAAGGCATGGCTGCGTAAGAAGAGGGTGCGGATGCTTGACTGGCCTGCCTGCAGCCCTGATTTGTCTCCTATAGAGAATGTTTGGCGCATTTTGAAACGAAAAATGCGTCAATGAAGACCCCGTACTGTTGCGCACCTAAAACGTTGTTTGCAGGAAAAATGGGACAAACTAACACCTTCAACACTTAGTCACTTGATTTCTTCAATGCCTAAACGTCTTTTAAGTGTTGTTAAAAGACAGGGGAACTGTACAAAGTGGTAAATGCTGTACTGTCCCAACTTTTTTTGAAATGTGTTGCAAGCCTGAATGGCAAGAATGGATATTTATTTACAAATCAAATGATGTTGACAAAAAAAAAAAACATGAATTATTTTGTGTTCATACTGTCTGCAATGAAATAAAATTTGAGGAGAATTTATAACTTGCTTTTTTCTTTTTTTATTCACATTTTCCACACTGTCCCAACTTTTTCTGATTTGGGGTTGTATAATAAATATGCCTCATTTTGAAAGCAACGTCAGAAGAAGAAAATAAGGACGCAAGGAAGGAGGGAGGAAGAAGAACGGACGAAGACGTCACTGGTCATCAGAAAAACATCATGAAAATCAATTGCTAAATCAAACGCCACCCAGGGATATTCATCCTTGACATCTGAAACTATTTCGTAAGCTTTTTCTAAAGACTATATACATCTAGACTTTCCTAACAAGTAACTATTTTCTATTATTCTTTGTTCCAGCAGTATTATTATTATTCCTGTAATAAATACCATGCTGCTTTTAACTTTCTATGCTTTGTCTTCATGTCTTGAGTGATTGAAGTAATAAGGTAGATTTCTTTGAGCACCTAGTGCAGCCAGATATTTGCCATTACCTCTGCGCTACGAGGTTTATTAAGGCTGAGAGTGAGAGCTCCACTCAATAGTAGGAACAGTACGTGAAGAAGGTATTCGTGACTGATAAATGGCCTATAGTCAAGAGTGCTGAGTCTTTGTATGTTTAAATGTATTCTTGTAGACCAAGAGTACTATTTAGGTCTGAGATATCATTAAAATATCATATGTTGTTTGTGCCGATAATAAGTAAGTCTCTTGAAGTGCTGAGTGAGTGACAGGCTGTGTTATTCCTAAAGCACTTGTAAGGTTTAAAGTGCTAAAGGTTAACCAGTGTGTGTGTGTGTGTCATTCATGGGGCACTGTTGTGGTGAGGATCTGCGTGTATGCGTATAGCTATGTATGTGTGTGTTCATCTTAAAATGCAACAGTAGACCAACCCGATAAACTTGACAAGCACACTTACCCTTGAGGGAAAACAGGTAAAGGGTAAGTAGAGGGAAATACTACGATAATACAACATTATAAACAGAACTAAAAGTACCAGAAAATAAGAAGTTAAAACCAAACAAAGCCATTGTTCTTCACAAAGAAAAAGCCATTTTGAATAGATGGGTTATAAGTTTACGTTTGAATGTCGAGAATGATTCAGTATTTCTAAACTCAGTTGGTAGTGAGTTCCAGAGCTTGGGAGCAGGACGGCTGAATGCTAAGCTCCCAATGGTAGTTAGAGGAGAGAGAGGGACGGTCAGGTGGATGAAGGAAAAGGAGGATCTAAGTGTTATGGGAGGGAATGGCCACATGAATAAGGTCGGACAGGTATGGAAGGGCGAGGTTATGAATGGCCTTAAATGTTAACAGAAGAATTTTACAATCAATTCGAAACTTAATCAGGAGCCAATGAAGCTGCTGCAAGACTGGAGTAATATGGTGACTAGATGGGGTTCGAGTAATGATGCGGGGAGCAGAATTCTGAATTGCAATAGTCCAGACAAGAAGTTACAAGACTGTGAACAAGGATGGCAGTGGTATGGGATTTGATGGAGGGGCGAATGTGATTAATATTACGTACGTGGAAGTAGGCAGACCAGGTGATGTTATTAATGTGAGATAGGAAAGATAGAGTACTGTCAAGGATGACACCAAGTCAAGTCAAATTGGGGAGCATGCACTGGTACAGTGTATTGCCACACCCACTACACGACGAAACAACTAGGGATCCTGGTTTGCAACCCCCCAGGCAGACACACGGTCCAATCCCACCCTCTGGAAATGACCCTTTATCTGCCACAACCAGGTTTTACGTGGGCGAGTCCAGCCGCTTGGGTTCCCAACAATGAGGATCTTACAAGCCGGATCACCCTCTGGGAAATGCGCCACATGGCCGTAGTGCCGTAACTGATATTCCCCCACAATGCAGGTAATGTGCCTCATTCGGGACTCCATGAGCAACACAAAGTCAAACCAACGGTACCCAAGGATTTTCCAGAGAGACACAGTAGTGAAGGAATCCAGTCTTCGTCTCAGGTCACTGGATATCGTCCATGTCTCACAACCATATAGCAAGACAGGACTCTAAAGACTTGGACCTTCATCCTTTTGCATAGATATCAGTAGCACCACACACCCCTTTCCAGTGACCTCATGACCCCCCCATGCTCTCCCAATCCGTCTGCTGATTTCATAGGAAGAGTCACCAGAGACATGAATGTCACTGCCGAGGTAAGTAAACCTCTCAACGAGGTTGACGCTCTCCCCACAGACAGACACACTGCTGATGGCCGTGCCCAAGAGGTCATTAAAGGTCTGGCTCTTGGTGTTTATCAGGACACTCACAAGCCCAGACACTCAGACTCCTCACTCAGTCTCTCGAGCGCCCCAATCAGAACCTCCATTGACTCTGCGAAGATTACATCATCGTCAGCAAAGTCAAGATCCGTGAACCTTTCTTCACCAACAGATGTCCCACAGCCGCTGGACCCCACGACCTTGCCCAAAACCCAGTCCATACAAGTATTGAACAGAGTGGGAGCAAAACACACCCCTGATGAACCCCAGAATCAGCTCCTACTCTACTCTGATTTTGATAACACTCTAATAACATAAATATCCATTGTAATTGCCTTCAGTTTTTCTGGACATTTCTCAACCACCACCTAATCAAAGCACCGTGATGTCCCTACATTGATGGATTAAAGGCCAGAAGTCCACATGACCCTCATCATCAAGTTCTTCCATGAGAACCCTGAATACCAGGAGGACTGATTGTGAGGTCATTTATGTTAGGTAGAATGCCTAAAGGGGGCTGGGTGGTCTTGTGGCCTTGGAGCCCCTGCAGATTTTATTTTTTCTCCTGTCGTGTGGAGTTTTTTTGTTTTTTCTGTCCTCCCTGGCCAGCAGACCTTACTTTCATTCTATGTTAATTAGTGCTCCCTAATTCTACTTTCTTATTTATTTTTGTCTTTTTTTCTCTTAAGTCATTATGTAAAGCCAAACCTCAGATTCAGGAAGAACAGTGTGGTTTTTGTCCTAATCGTGGAACAGTGAACTAGCTCTTCACCCTTAGCAGGGTCCTGGAGGGTGCATGGGAGTTTGCCCAACCAGTCTACATGTGTTTTGTGGACTTGGAAAAGGCGTTTGACCATTTCCCTCGGGAAATCCTGTGGGGGGAACTCAGAGAGTATCGGGTACCGGACCACCTGATAAAGGCCGTTCGGTCCCTGTACTACCAGTGTCAGAGTTTGATCCGCATTGCCGGCAGTAGGTTGAATCAGTTTCCGGTGAGAGTTGGACTTTGCCAGGGCTGCCCTTTGTCACCGATTCTGTTCATAAAGTCATGGGCCCTCCAACAGGATAAGGAGCCAAAACACACAATGAAAAGCACCCAAGAATGGCTGAGAACAAAACATTAGACTAATCCAAAGTGGCCTTCTATGAGCACTGATTTGAATCCCATCAAGCGGAAGGAGCTGAATCATGCAGTCTGGTAAAGACCCCCATCAATCCTGACAGAGCTGGAGCAGTTTGCTCAGGACGAGTGGGCCAAACGACGTGTGGACAGATGCTGACGTCTCATGGAGAGCTCCAGGAATGGCTTGTGATCGCCACTAAGGGTTGTGCAACCAAATATTGGGTTAAGGGTCCCATCATTTTTGTTCAAGCCATTTTCATTTGTGCTATTACTTGAAATATTCTGTTGAACCAAAAGTCTGAATAAACAATGATGGGTGGCAATTACTTTTGTCACATTCAAGTTACTTCAGAGGCAATTGTGGGTAGTTCTTTTTTCATGGACGGGGTACCAACAAATTTGTGCACCTCTGTAACAGTAAAGATGTGCCTATAAAATTCAACACAAATGTTTTCCTATTAACTATAAAACAAACAGGTAGCTAACACCATAAGTAACTTACCTTCACTGGCTCTGGACTGGCTGGGTCCTGTGGAAGAGATGGCGCATTTCGTAGATAAACCATCAACGTCACGGAGATCAGAAAGCATGCCCTGAAGTTTATTCCTTCTGTTCTCTGCAAAGTGGAGCAAAATTAAGAAATAAGTAAAAACAAATAGGAATATGCATTTTTAACGCAATTTTTCCCGTAAAGGGCTTCAGGGCACTATTGGACAACAGCTCATTAACATGAAGACACACACATATGCAGCAAACCTTCACTCACTCACGCACGACTTGTTCTGAATCATTCTATCCACCTAACATTGGACAAGTGAACCAGTGAATGACTAACCAACCCACCATGTTTTACTTTGGGGTATGGAAGCATATTGGAAAGCCAATATCCAGTTCTGGTGTCTGTGATATAGCGGGTCCACGGCTCCGAAAGAATGGTCGGGTTTATAAATAATACAGTCCCTGACAAAAGTCTTGTCGCTTGTGTACAAATTGACCTGAAGTGCCTCTAAAATATATTTCTAATCAAGATTTTGTTACAAGAAATGGGTCATTTTAATCCCATCAGCTTTTGTAATAATGTTTCAGTGCAAAACGAAACTGACAAAAAGTATTCTAATATTCACAGCTTGGTAAAGCCCATTGAGTCAATTTTTGGCAAGACACAAGTGTTGTCGCCTTGTCATGTGAGCTTCACCTGTGACTAACAATGGATCAATTACGTCTCAGGTGTGTATAAAAAGAACCCCAGTACACTAGACCTTCACATCAACTGCAACTAGACCTCTGCAAACATGCCTAAGATTCACCCTGAGACTAAAGTGTTGATTATCAAGAGGCTGAAGACCAAATCCACTGCTGATGTGGCAAACATCTTCAATGTGTCTCAGCGTCAAGTTCAGAGGATAAAAAAAAAGATTTGAAGAGACTGGAGACGTTTTTGACAAGCCCAGGTCAGGAAGACCCCGCAAGACAACTTCTCGAGTGGACTGTTTGTTGGCTCAAAAATTCAAGGCCAGCCCCTTTTCCACTGCAGCAGAGCTCCACGAGACCTGGTCACCTGAAGTCCCTGTGTCAACCAGAACAGTTTGTCGGATTCTGTCTCGAAATGGCCTCCATGGTCGAATCAGTGCCCACAAGCCAGCACTAAAGAAAAGACAATTGAAAAACCGTGTGGCATTTGCCTGCTAAAAGGATGGACGCTGGAAAAGTGGCAGAAGGTGGATTTTTCAGATGAATCTTCTGTTGAATTACACCACAGTCACCGCAAATATTGCAGGAGACCTACTGGAACCCGCATGGAGCCGAGATTTACCCAGAAAACAGTGAAGTTTGGTGGAGGCAAAATCATGGTCTGGGGTTACATCCAGTATGGGGGTATGCGAGGGATCTGCAGGGTGGAAGGCAACATCAATAGTGTAAAATACCAAGAAATCTTAGCTACCTCTTCTATTCCCAACCATAAAAAAGGCCAAATTCTGCAGCAGGATGGTGCTCCATCACATACTTCCATCTCCACATCAAAGTTCCTTAAAGCGAAGAAGATCAAGATGCTCCAGGATTGGCCAGCCCAGTCACCAGACATGAACATCATTGAGCATATGTGGGGTAGAATGAAAGAGGAAGCATGGAAGACGAAACCAAAGAATATTGATGAACTCTGGGAGGCATGCAAGACTGTTTTCTTTGCTATTCCTGATGACTTCATCAATAAATTGTATGAATCCATGCCAAACCGCATGGATGCTGTCCTTCAAGCTCATGGAAGTCATACAAGATATTAAATTTGGATCTCACAGCACCACTACTTAATTTGCTGACATATTTTTGGATTTGCAGTAAAGTTGTTAATTTTCTGTATCGGCGACAAAACTTTTGTCTTGCCGAAATTTGACCTTTCTGTCTTGATTAAATGATAAATCTTTTTTCAGTGAAACTAATTTATTTCAGTGCATTAAACATCATTTGGGAGGGCTTTAGCTTTTCATATGAGCTATTTCTAACACCAGTTGATTAATTAAAAGTCAGGTTAATAGCAGGAGTTTCTACAAAATAGAGAAGCGACAAGACTTTTGTCAGGGACTGTACATTGGCCGTGTCAGCATCCGTGGGTGTGCTCGCACAGCTGCAGGGAGTGGATGAGGTAGTTGGGGTGAGTCGCACCGCCATCTTTCTCAGTTACTTCACTGGCTTCCTGCGGTGCACGATTGAGGTGCTGTGCCCATGGAGCTGTATAAGTACGGGCTGGCACAGTAGGGGAGAAATGAAAAAGGTAATGAAACAATGGAAAAAGGAAAGAAAGGCAGGCAGAGTGAGAGTGCGCCATCGGGGCAGTGCAAGAGAACGAGCCAGTTGGCTGAAGAGAGACAGAAAGAGAAGGCAACCACCCGCTAAAGAGTTGTTTTCTAATTTGGGACATCACCATTTGGAGGAATGCTGAAGTTCGTTCGTTCAGAAGGCGAGATGCGTAGTGATGATGGGCTCTTTGTTTTTAAAGAACACTTTGACAGCAAAAGCAAGGTGCGCACCGGACCAAGGCATGCTGCAGACTGAAAACTACGAAGGGATCGTCTTTCAAAGGACCCAACTCAACTACCTCCACCTCACACAATGACCTGGAGAAATGGGGTACTTCATTTTGGCTCACCCTGTACCTCCAGTGGAACATTCTTTAGTTAATTTGGTTGTCAGCTCTCCTGCACACACAGTTAACCCCTCCGTGTGATCACAGGTCCGTGGCAAAGCACGAGTTTTAAATAATCACATCCCGGAGCATGCAGGCTCCGATAGGGTGCAATGGAAAAATCTGGTAACTGCCATTTTTTTTTAGTTTTTGATGTTACTAGGTCGTTCTTTATGTCAGAATGTAGTGGTGATGACCAAATATGTCTTCATTCCGGTCATAGCTCAATGGAAGAAGCTCGTATGCACCCAGTATTGTACATACTGCAAGACAAAAACCTAACAGCTCTATTGACCAATGAAGAAAGACCGCCTACCAATGAAAACATCTGATTACAATCACATGATTTAAATGCTGTGACTGCGTGATTTAAATGGCAGGCATTGTTGATTCATGAAAAAAAAACAATATTGTGTATGTGAAGCTTAAGAAAAATGAAATCTAGAGATTGTTGATTTTAGGGGCGACATGAACTTCTCTATTTGCCGAAAACTTGAAAGATGTGACATACAAGGTTTTTTTCCACAGTTGGAGAGAGGTGTATGCAAATAAAAGTCGCTCCGGGGTTGATTGGGCTGCTTGGCTGATCGTCTTCTCTCGTGCAAACGCGAGTAGATAAAACAGATGCCTCATTCACACCTAAGAGGAAGCAGAGTACCACATCCCCGCCCAATCAGCTAGGATATAAGAGAAGCCTGCACGGCGGAAAAGAGCAGATGAAAAGAAAAGACAAAAAAGGAAAGGAGGATGAAGACAGATGGAGGTTAATGGAATTGAAAGGAAAGAAGGAGGGGCAGGAACAGTACAGAAGC
Source organism: Polypterus bichir lapradei (assembly GCA_026402145.1). Classification (NCBI taxonomy): domain Eukaryota; kingdom Metazoa; phylum Chordata; class Cladistia; order Polypteriformes; family Polypteridae; genus Polypterus; species Polypterus bichir. The sequence continues at coordinate 101,269,510 of JANRMT010062796.1, read as the reverse complement.
CGATGTGATATGTGTGGGGAAGCAGGCGACCAAGAAAGTGATGCCCAGGAGAGGAGTGTGTGGCCGACACTCACGAGGGGGCTGAGGGTTGCTTCTGCAGTGCAGCCTGGGAGCAGGAGTGACCAATCACTCCAGGAGGACTCCCGTGTAAGGCCGAGGAGTGGCAGCGGGAGGTGAGGGTGTAAAGCACGGCACCTTGTAATGGCCACCGGACTTTATCTCGGGAGTTTTTCACCTTCAGTTAAATATCTGATTTATTTGGACTTTGGAAATGTATTGTTACAGCATAAGAGTTCACAGTGAAAATACTGAATGGATAAATATGTGTTCAAATCTTTTGTCATGCGGAAAATTAGGATGACTTTCGAGGGGATTAAATACTTCCGCACAAAACTGTAAAGGAAGAAAAGCAACATTAAACAACAAAAAGTTTTAAATTAAATTCTAAATAATATAGTAACAAATTACAATCCGTATTACCTAGCTCTCTGCCGTCTCCAGAGACACGGGCCTCTCCCGCACCTTCGCCTCCTTCTCCGGAGCCCAAAAAGTCAAACTCATTCAAAGCGTCCTCAGAGTCATCCTCGTCCTCCTCATCCTCTGGCTCAAATTCTGCTCCAGTCGGCTCTGACCCCATCTGAACAACGGGAAACAGGGAGTCAAGGATAGTGGAGTTTTCTTTGTTAAGCCATGTTTACCACCTCCGCGTTCTGAATAAAAACTACCTTGACTCGATCCTTTTTGTGCTGCCTGGGGCCATCGATGCGGTCTGTGGTGATGCCATGGAAGTCATCCTCCTCATCGCTGTCTTCCTCTTCCTCACAACCCCGTAAAAATGGGATCTTCTCCAAAACCGAACTAGTGATGTGGTCTTTTGTGGACTCTTTACCTGCAGCATTTCTAAATACAATAACCAAGACAAATATATTTTACACAAATAGGAGGAAGGGTAGCAGAGTGCTTACCACTGTTGTCTCATTGATTCAATGGTCTGGGCTCTTCAAGCGTTTAAGTGGGTTCTCCTCCAAGCACTCCAGTTTGCTCCCTCATTGTGAATTTCCCCTTGGGATTAATAAAGTATCTATCTATTTTGTGCAGGTTAGTTTAATTGAACGTGGGTATACGCCTAGAGATGGATGGATGGAAAGCAGGGCCGTCTCCTGCTATACATCCAGTGCCGTCAGATAAGCTCCATTCAACTCTGAATTAGATTAAGAGGCTGTTTTAGTTTAGAACTCTTTTTAAAAATGTTCTCCATGTTGGTTGCATTTATTTTATCGTGTCTTATTTTTCCTGCTCTTTTGGGGCTTTAGACCATGTGGTTTAAAGTCTATTGAAAGTACACATCCTCATGTGACGCCATTTTGTTTACATGGATGTTGCTATTTTGTGTCAGTGTCGCTATTGACAACAACACATTTCTATAGCACATTTTCATACAAATGGTGTAGATCATAGTACTTTACAAGATAAAGTTTATATGAAACAATACTAATTAAAGAATAAAGTAAGGTCAGATGGACAGGAGAACAGAAAAACAAACAAAAAAAAAAACTCCAGAGGGCTGGAGAAAAAAAAAATAAATCTGCAGGGGTGCCAAGGCCGCACGTGAAAGAATTTGATGATGATTACACAACAGACTGTTACTAGTGGACGCCACCTGGAGGTCCCATCCCTTTTAGGTGAAGTTATCATTTTAAAAAGTTTCATTTTTTTGGAGTTTAACATTTCCAAGCAAAGAATTTGGTGAACTCTTCTTGATTACAAATTAGGGTTACGCAATGAATTTGGTAATTGAGCACACTGTGACATTCAGCCTCGACCACAGCATATTTTTGACCACAATTAGTTTAAAAAAAAAAAGGAATTTTTTTTTCTCCTGCCATTTTTACTTTCTGGTATACAAAGTATTGTAATCATCCAAAAAATTTGATTATGAGATTTTGAAGAATCTCAACATTTTAGACCTCCCCAAGTTCGGTCTACTTTCTCATAAGGAAAGTATTATAATCGTCCAAAAATTTGATTTCAAGATTTTGATGAATCTCAGCATTTTACACACTCCCTGACTCCGATTTACTTTTTCATAGGAAAGTATTGTAATTGTCCAAAAATTTGATTTCGAGATTTTGAAGATTCTTGACGTTTTAGACCTCCGAGTCTGAAAATACCATTTTTGGAATTGTGTGGGTGTGCGTGTGTATAAACACGATAACTTGAGTATGCTTTCACTTAGGTCAACCAAATTTTGCATACAAATATTAGGTACAAAACTCAAGCTTCTATCAACTTTTGAGCTATTTCCGCTAACTGGAAGTACTTTTTTTATTAATTGCAGCTGCAAAGTCAGATTTATTCAACATTACTTTTTTTAATAATTGTTCAATATATTTTTAATTAGATTTGATTTGTTGGTGATGGTTCTTTAATGTACATAATATAAAAATATAATCATTGTCTTGCGGTTTACTCCCCATATACGAGAAAGTCGAGGGGAGACCACTTCCGTTTTCTTTCTTGGAATAACAGTGACTTTGAGAATGCAGGTACAGTGGAGTCAGAAAGTACTGGGACCCCTTCAGTTTCTGCATACTTTATTGTGCTGCACACTTCATTTAAAATGGAGAAGTTGCCAGTAGTCTACACCCAATAAACTATAATGACAAAATGAAAAGCTATTTTTCGGATTTGCAAATACTACATTAAAAATCAAATCAGACCATTTGTTGTGCAAGATGTAAGATGCAATACAATGAAATATTGTTTGGAGCAAGCCTATAGATGGCTTAGATAAAGTTATATCAGAGTTGATAATAAACTGAGTAAGCATTAAACTACGAGACGCACGGTTACTATTAACAGATCCAAATATACACAGATGCAAAGGTAAACATGTAAGCATAAAGAGGTAAATAATAAATGAAGTCACGGTGAAGATTTCAGTCAATATAATGGCAATGTGTTCCACATGGGTCATGTACAAGTGTGTGACTATGCATGATTGCAATCAGTGGTAGTCTCAGTTATAGGAAGGGACAGGGGTCGCTGTGCATTTAACACTAGAATTACCAAAGCCTATGAAAAAACTTGTAAATCAGGCCCACCTTAAATCCCTTTGCACCTCTCCGTCAGCGTCTTTTGTCTTGTAAATGTGTCCATCAACACAAGCAGCAAGCAGCCTGCTATTCCATCCTACCCAACAGTTCTCCCAGCTCAAGTCTGGATTATCTGGGAGTGAAGTGCTGGAGTTTTAGAGGGGAAATAATAGATTGTTATTTGGAACACATGCATTTCATGTGTGTTCCGTGTCTACAGCAATCTATGTAAACACATTGTTAAAACAGAAACGTTTTTCATGTTTTAGTAATAAATGACAAAATGTCAGTTTGAACTATATAATGTGTGAAGGCTGAAGTCCAAATATCAAATAAACATTTTCACAAAAGGAGCAAGTGGAATACGACAGCTTCCGTGGTGTAGCGGTAAGAACTGTTGACTTGTAATCTAAAGGCAATGGGTTCGATCCTGGGTGGCACGTAAATTTACCGTTTTGACTAGTGAGCCGCTCTTATTGTTAATATTATACAATAAAAACATACATTTGATTTGCATCTGTAACAGTGTAAATTTATAGTACTTGTAAAAGTTAGCATTTTTTTTTTCCACTTTTATTCTCTCAATCACGATCACGATACAAGAAGGGATCTGACGCGGTTAGTTTTTATCTGAAACTGGGAATAATTATAGATGTGAGTGTTTTTTTGAGACAATGGAACTGGAAATTCTCTTTACAACACAAAAGATGCTGACGGAGAGGTGTGAAGGGATTTAAGGTAGGCCAGATTTACATGTTTTTTCGTTGGCTTTGGTAATTCTAGTGTTAACAGGCTGATTGCTTTGGGTTATAAGCTGTTCTTCACTGTGGACATGCAGGGCTCTGGCACTCCAAACTGTGCTCAGGTGCCTCCTGTTTGCTTTTATTCTCCTTGAGACAGTGTCTAGAACTTGAGGGGAGTCTGACTGGGCATCATTTAGAAAGGCGCACGTGTGCCTGTGGATAGAAGGTCCCACAATTCACACTGCATGTCAGGACAAAAAAAACAAAAAAAAAACAAAAAACAAGCCATGAAGTCCAAGGAACTCTCTGTAGACCTCTGTAATCCAAAAAAAAATCAGGTCAAGAGGATTAAACTAAAGATTTTGAGCGTTCCCAAGACCATTGTAGTCTCAATAACTGTAAAACAGAAGTTTGGAACCGCCAGGACCATTCCTAGAGTTGACCGTCTGGATAAACTAAATAACCAGGCAAGAAGAGAGGACCAGGTATAAAGAGGGTCGTCATTTCAACATGGTGTGACCATAACGTATACAACTGCCCTTAAATGAAAGTCTGCAGTGCGCACTTTAATCACGATGTCTGAACTGTTTGATTTGTAATTTTAAACTGTGGAGCCGAGGGGGAAACCAAGAAAAAAAAATGTGTTTTTGTCTTATGAAGAGCACTGCACTTCAAAGGTCAACGCAATACATAATCTGGCCAGGGATGTCCAAACTTTTGCACTTTGGCACAACAGCTGTGCTTACCCAATACGCTTCATGTGTTTGTCAGTTCTGCCTTATTTTATTTGATTAAAACATACATTTTAGGTAAAGCTCAATCCAGAGGCGTAGCTTGAGTTTTTGCCGCCCTCCAACATATCTGAATATGTTAACCTATTTAAAAAGAAAATTAAAATCACGTATGGAGAAAAATGAAGATAAATTTTGCATAGATTTGTTCATGTATAGAGAAACAGCAATAATTTTTCACATATAATTATTTATAAGCATCAACTAGACAAGAATATCGTATAGACGCACTGATAAGCCGTGTTCTAATTATTAGTTTAATATAATTACGCTGCGAAAACCAGAACCAGTGTAGTGTACAAGTGATAGGTGGGGATGTTTTCTGCGCAGAGCAAGAACGCATTCAGATTGATAACGAAACTAAATTATAAATCGTAAATTAGTTGTTTATCTTCCTGGAAATGATTATCAGTGTAACGTTCATGTTTATTTTTGTTATTGCCTCATAAATTTCAACTGCTGTGTCTGATGCCGTCACAGGAGAGCCTGAAAATTATTTTTGAAGCATTTGTGGATAAAAATCCAAGAATTTTACTGTTTTCATTCATGAGTGATATTTTTCCAAACCCTGCGAATTGTACTGAGCCTTGTGGCCAATAATGCTGCCCCCAGCTAAGCCACTGACTCAATCTACATAAATATATACATATGGTGTTTCATTGCTAACAGAAACAATGTCATTGAAAAAACAAATCAAGCTTGAATAAGTCAGAGTGTCCTCCTAGTGTTTAACTGTGTATCTACTAAAGCCCTTCTGAAAGACGTGGCGCTGTAAACTGCACCTTAATGGTCACATTTTGCTCTTTGGTGTTGGAATAAGTGTAATAACACCTGCTGCCATTTTGCAAGCAGTACATTTCATTTATGTTTTCCAATTTCACCATCTAGTGGCCAAAAGATGTAGTTACACTACACAAAGAATGAATGTTACGTACAGTGGTGTGAAAAACTATTTGCCCCCTTCCTGATTTCTTATTCTTTTGCATGTTTGTCACACAAAATGTTTCTGATCATCAAACACATGTAACCATTAGTCAAATATAACACAAGTAAACACAAAATGCAGTTTTTAAATGATGGTTTTTATTATTTAGGGAGAAAAAAAATCCAAACCTACATGGCCCTGTGTGAAAAAGTAATTGCCCCTTGTTAAAAAATAACCTAACTGTGGTGTATCACACCTGAGTTCAATTTCCGTAGCCACCCCCAGGCCTGATTACTGCCACACCTGTTTCAATCAAGAAATCCCTTAAATAGGAGCTGCCTGACACAGAGAAGTAGACCAAAAGCACCTCAAAAGCTAGACATCATGCCAAGATCCAAAGAAATTCAGGAACAAATGAGAACAGAAGTAATTGAGATCTATCAGTCTGGTAAAGGTTATAAAGCCATTTCTAAAGCTTTGGGACTCCAGCGAACCACAGTGAGAGCCATTATCCACAAATGGCAAAAACATGGAACAGTGGTGAACCTTCCCAGGAGTGGCCGGCCGACCAAAATTACCCCAAGAGCGCAGAGACGACTCATCCGAGAGGTCACAAAAGACCCCAGGACAACGTCTAAAGAACTGCAGGCCTCACTTGCCTCAATTAAGGTCAGTGTTCACGACTCCACCATAAGAAAGAGACTGGGCAAAAATGGCCTGCATGGCAGATTTCCAAGACGCAAACCACTGTTAAGCAAAAAGAACATTAGGGCTCGTCTCAATTTTGCTAAGAAACATCTCAATGATTGCCAAGACTTTTGGGAAAATACCTTATGGACTGATGAGACAAAAGTTGAACTTTTTGGAAGGCAAATGTCCCGTTACATCTGGCGTAAAAGGAACACAGCATTTCAGAAAAAGAACATCATACCAACAGTAAAATATGGTGGTGGTAGTGTGATGGTCTGGGGTTGTTTTGCTGCTTCAGGACCTGGAACCATGAATTCTACTGTCTACCAAAAAATCTTGAAGGAGAATGTCCGGCCATCTGTTTGTCAACTCAAGCTGAAGCGATCTTGGGTGCTGCAACAGGACAATGACCCAAAACACACCAGCAAATCCACCTCTGAATGGCTGAAGAAAAACAAAATGAAGACTTTGGAGTGGCCTAGTCAAAGTCCTGACCTGAATGCAATTGAGATGCTATGGCATGACCTTAAAAAGGCGGTTCATGCTAGAAAACCCTCAAATAAAGCTGAATTACAACAATTCTGCAAAGATGAGTGGGCCAAAATTCCTCCAGAGCGCTGTAAAAGACTCATTGCAAGTTATCGCAAACGCTTGATTGCAGTTATTGCTGCTAAGGGTGGCCCAACCAGTTATTAGGTTCAGGGGGCAATTACTTTTTCACACAGGGCCATGTAGGTTTGGATTTTTTTTTCTCCCTAAATAATAAAAACCATCATTTAAAAACTGCATTTTGTGTTTACTTGTGTTATATTTGACTAATGGTTAAATGTGTTTGATGATCAGAAACATTTTGTGTGACAAACATGCAAAAGAATAAGAAATCAGGAAGGGGGCACACCACTGTATGTAGTATGTACTGTATCCTCCTCGTCATCATCATCATTCAATGCCAATTCTAAAAAACCACACAGGGCCATTTATTGTGCCAGGAAGTAATCAGGTGCAGGCAAAAACAGTAAGATTTATTTAGTTATTTATTTTTACCACAGTTAAAAATTAAGCTTCTGTTGCTTTATGCACCCAACTTCTTGAATCTCATCAACTGTCATTGATCATATGGAGTCTGCATGGTCTTAGGCTTTCCTGCAGATACCTTAGCTTTTCTAAAACACCAACAAGAAAGTGCAGGTTAGGTACGGATTCTAAACTGGTGCTGTGCAAGTGTTATTGTGAATGCAAGTGTAAATCAGCCCTGCGACTGACAGGTGAGTCTAATTAGTGTTAGATTGGTGGTAAAAGTTTGACTTTTGTACCGGCATCAAAATGGTTCCAAAGCAATTACCGGATAACTCCCCAAAAACCCCACCATCTTATTCCAGCCTCCCTAGTGCATCCCATAATTGCTTGCCTCCCTGGTGTGCCACACCAACATGCCGAACCATGCGCCGCTTTCCTCTTGCCAAGAAGCTCTGATCGCACAAAGGCAAGAATACGTCCGCTGCAAAATCACCTTCACGTTAAAGCAATAATCCCACCCCCCGTTAAGTAACTATCACGTTGAAGCAACAGTATGTGCCCCGTGAACTCAACATCACATTTGATGCAATAAGGGGTTGGGGGGGATTTGGATTGCATGTGATGTGCCAGTCGCAGCAAAGCGGGCACTTCCATTTCATGAATCCTATAGCCTATCCGCAACTGTAACAGCGAGGAAAGCTGATGTTTACTTGCAGTACCAAAAATCCCAAAATGTAAGCATCAAACCATTTTAAAATTTGAGTTTTTGGGTATACTTTTCCATTACCAGTATACCGTGTGCTCCTATTCCTAATACTTGAGAATGGCTTATGATACCCCACAGACCTAAAAAATGGGTTAAGGGGATTTAAGAATGTCATGTGATACAAAACTGACAGTATAAATAAGATAGCATTTTAGAAAATATTTTTATTCATAGGGCGGCATGGTGACGCAGTGGTAGCGCTGCTGCAGTTAGGAGACCTGGGTTCGCTTCCTGGGTCCTCCCTGTGTGGTCTGAGGGGGTTTCCTCCCACAGTCCAAAGACATGCAGGTTAGGTGCACTGGCGATTCTAAATGGCCCCTAGTGTGTGCTTGGTGTGTGTGTGTGTGTGTGTGTGCCCTGTGGTGGGCTGGTACCCTGCCCAGGGGTTTGTTTCCTGCCTTGCGCCCTGTGTTGGCAGGGATTGGCTCCAGCAGACCCCCCGTAACCATGTAGTTAGGATATAGCAGGTTGGTTAATGGATGGATTTTTATTCATCCCACTCCAGTGACTGTACATCTCCTGCTCGTGACTTTGAAAATGACCATAGACCTACTTTTCTGTACTCACCTTTTTTTTTTTTTTTTTTAATTTTTTTTATTTTTTTTTAAATATTTCAAAAAAATTAAATCCATTTTAACAAAAAAAAAAAAAAAAAAAAGGATGAAAACACATTAACCCCCACCCCTAAGAAAGCATGGCCAACGGAGTAAAACTTAAAGCTTGTAAACATACCTAAATTGATTAGTTTAAAAGGGCAATAGAGATGAATGGAAAAGAAAAAGAAATGCGGAGATAATTGCTTCCTCTGTGCTTTAAGAGCTTATTCTAAAATATTATTGATTAGATCCTGCCAGGTTTTGAAAAAATTCTGTACCGATCCTCTAACTGAGAATTAGATTTTTTTTCCAATTTCAAATAGTATATAACATTGGTTACCCACTGACTTAAAAGAGGAGAGTTAGGATTTTTCCAGTTTAGCAAAACAAGTCTGCATGCCAGAAGTGTAGTGAATGCAATCACAGTTTCTTTGTCCTTCTCCACTTTAAGCCCATCTGGAAGAACCCCAAACACAGCTGTTAATGGGTTAGGAGGGATTGTGACATCAAGGCTGTCTGAAAGGCACTTAAACATTTTGGTCCAAAATGATGTTAATTTGGTGCAGGTCCAGAACATGTGACCCAGTGAAGCTGGGACTTGACTGCGGCATTCGCAGGTTGGATCTTGACCTGGGTACATTTTGTACAATTTTAAGCGAGACAGATGTGCTCGATATATAATTTTCAGTTGAATAATTGCATGCTTTGCACATATGGAGCTTGAGTGAATTCTCTGCATTGCTGCCTTCCACTCCTTTTCTGATATATTGATTAAGAGATCTTTTTCCCAGTGTCCTCTTGGATCTTTGAAAGGGAGGGACTGTAAAATAATTTTATATATTGTAGAGATGGTGTCTAAGTCCTCGAAAACTGAGCAATACTCACCTCTTAATCTGCTCTTCAATCTGTTTTACCAGCATTGACTCTCCAGCCACATTTCCTCCTCCTCCTCCTCCTCCTCCTCCTCCTCCTCCAACCCCACTTCCTGCTCGGGATTCCACATAAGGATCGCTGGGCTGAGTAGTCGTGCCGTTCACTTCTGAATTACCACGACCCAGCAGCGAGCGCACCCTTTTGGAACGCATATCTAGTATAGTGTCTGTGTAGCCCACCTCCTCTAGATACCTGTAAATAATAATTAATAACGGATTACTCGACAGGAAAAAGATACTAGCACCAGAACCAGTTCAGTAGAAAAATTGGCGAAAACAGGCCATTCAGTTCAACAAAGCTTGCCACACTTATACATCTAATTTCTCCAAACAAAGATCATTTTTTAAGGGTCTTTAGGGTCCCTAACCATGATGTGTCAAAGGTCATCTGCATGTTAGGAAAAAAGAAAAAAAAAAAAAAAAACAAGTTTTCAACTGTGACCCCGTGTTCTTGATGAACTCATTTTAAAGTCACCGTCTCGATCCACTGGACTAATTCACTTCATCATTTTAAAAACTTCAATCATGTCTTCTCTCAATCTTCTTTTGCTTAAACTGTAAAGGCTCAGCTCTTTTAATCTTTCCTCATAACTCATCCCCTGTAGTCCTGGAATCAGCCTCGTCGCTCTTCTCTGGACCTTCTCTTGTGCTGTTATGTCCTTTTAGTAGCCTGGAGACCCAAACTATACCCAAGACTCCAGATGAGGCCTCACCAGTGTGTTATAAAGCTTGAGCAGAACCTCCTGTGACTTGTACTCCACACGTCAGGGCGCTATATAACCTGACATTCTCTTAGCCTCCTGCACACTGTCTGGCAGTTGATAGTGTAGAGTCCACTCCTAAATCCTTCATATAAGGTGGACTTTTGGTGTTACTTTCATATTGAGCCTACTGGAGAGTAAATACGCATCTGCACACAGTTAAATGAAAACTATGTGATATGTCTCCTGTCATAAAACTGAAGCACATCAGTGTATGCCTTCAGCAGAGCTTGTCTTCTGTCATACATTCGGCTATTTGAAGATCAGAACATTCTAGATGAGAACAGGCTATTCAGCCCAACAAAGCTCGCCAGTCCTATCCACTTAATTCTTCCAAAATAACATCAAGTTGAGTTTTGAACGTCCCTGAAGTCCTACTGTCCACCACACTACTTGGTCACTTACTCCACATGTTTGTGGTTCTCTTTATAAAAAAAAAAAAACTTCCTAATGTTTGTCCGGAATTTACCCTTAACAAGTTTCCAACTGTGTCCAGTGTTCTTGATGAACTCGTTTTAAAAATCCAATCTCGATCCACTGGATTAATTCCCTTCATAATTTTAAACACTTCACTCAGGTCTCCTCTTAATCTCCTTTTTGTTTAAACTGTAAAGGCTCAGCAGTTTTAATCTTTCCTCATAACTCATCCCCTGTAGCCCTGAATCAGCCTTGTCGCTCTTCTCTGGACCTTCTCTTGTGCTGTTATGTCCTTTTTGTAGCCTGGAAACCAAAACTGCACCCAGTACTCCAGATGAGGCCTCACCAGTGTGTTATAAAGCTTGAGCAGAACCTCCTGTGACTTGTACTCCACATATCAAGGCACTATATAATCTTTCTATCACATATACTTATAAAGTTACAACTATTTTTAAATGGCACACGGACTTTATGGACACCCTGTATTTATATGAGCCTCCATATTAGGATGTGCCAGAATGATGTGAAAATATACTTTACTTTTTTAAACATATTTCTTTGTCACAAATATCTACCGCCTTCTTGCTGGTTCCACTACAGAGATGAACCTTTTTAGTTTAAGAAAAGACTAAGAGGTGAAATCACTGAAGTTATTGTTATTATGAAATGAATTACTACAATGGACCCCAGAGGTTACTTTAAAATGAGTTCTTCAACAAGAAGACAAGGACAGTAATGGAAATTTATTAAATGGAAAACTAAGGGGCTCAGCCCCATGCTTGCTTCGCTAGCCAAACCCCGGGGGCAAGTCATGGCTGACCGGCCCGAAGGGTGTCGGGGTGCTCCTCTGTTACAGAATACAATTCCATTTAAAGAGATGGTATATAGAAGAGTATGACAGTTTGGTCCTTAGATATTATAGATTGAGTATTTCACTATAACTGTCTTTAAATTCCAATGAATAACAAAACATAGTAAAAAGTAGAATTAAAAAAGTTAAAACATAATAAAACGTAAGAAAAAGTGAATAAAAAATTAAATCGTATTAACGTCGTGTCAAAAACAAAACTGCTAATTACTTTATCCTCCACCTTATATTCTATAAACTTTGCCTTTTTGCATTTCTGTTTACATTTTGATTGAGATATTTTTCTCTTTTTCATTTATTGGACGATTCCCTTTGTTCTTGATTTTTATTATATGCAGCAGTTTTTTGTTCATTTTCTTCTTTTTTTTGACATCCATTATCAGCTCTTGCCACTGTTTCTCTACTGCAATCTAAAATCTGACGTTCTTGAACAGACAATTTGCTTTTCCACCTCGCCATTATAACCGACAGCATTGAAGGGCGAGTTAGCACTGAGAGTGTCACGGTGTGGGATGGAGAGAGGATGTGCACAGTAGGAGTAATGATTGGGCGAGCAGTGTGGAGGGGTGTGGTCAAGGCCGAATAACGGCGACACGATAGAAAACTTTAATATAATACAGACATATGACAGAAGTGTTAGAAAGCTTTTCTTCTGATAGGGAACCATAGACACATGAAATAAATTACCAAAAAGTCTGGTAGACAATAGAACTATAGTGACTTTAAAAAAATATTTTGGAAAAATTAAGTGGGGAGGATTGGCAAGCTTTGTGGGGCTAAGTGGCCTGTTCTCTTCAAAATTGTTCACAGATGGCCTACCACAATGGGCTAACATCTTTTCGAGATGTTTTGTTGGAATTTATCAAGCCATCTATCTTTTGATCCTTTTCTCGGAACTAATCTATTGAGCCAACGCTCCAGCCACAGACGCAGATCTTGTCCACAGTTCCCGTTGTACCAGAGACTCTTGTCTGATGAAACTGATACGTTGCCCTTAAAGCTGCTTGTTTCAGGAAGTTAAACTAACATTACATGTTAAGCAAAGGGCTATTTCTCTCTAATGTTTAAGTGTTTTGTTCTACACTCCCTATTGGGAGGTGTGTGTTGGTGCATTTTTCCCCTATTAATGGGCTGTCAGGTAACAATAACTTATTTTTCAAGGGCCACATTTTAAACATCGTAGTAAAATGACTGGAAGCAAAGCAGACATCACTGGCCCACTCTTCTCTGGTGATTTCATATGAAAAATAGCTGCACTGTTTCATGCTATTTTTTTTTCCAAAATTCCCACATGGAAAGAGAATTTTTAAACAATAAAAAAAAAAACTTGCCTTTTCCCCTTAAAAACCCTGCACATCACGTATATATTTGGTACATACGAGGCTCACATTATGCTAAACTGCACTACCTTGAGTTGACGCCAGTTTTCAAATGTTTAGAATGAATACTCACTTGCGCAGAAGCTGGCGTCCATCTTTCCAGGACATCTGGCTTCCCTGTTCAGTATCAGAGTCCAGTGGCCCATTAGTGACTGTTGGGAAAGTTAAGTTATGACAGATCAATAGAGAAACCTTACCCTGTAAGCATCCTTCCCTATTACTACCCGGCAATAGCTGATCATTTTATTAATACGATAGCTTGGGACATTAAAAATCCTGAACTGCTCTGCTTGAAGTTCTAGTGTGCAAAGAACATCTACTGTTCTGACTGCTAGCACACCATGTCTTCTCACCCAGGTAGAAGAATCCTAACTTATTTAGTTGTGGGAGATGGCCCGGACACAGACAGGTAGACATGGTTAAATCACCCAATACACGTTTATTTACACAGCTACTATATACAAGGTGCAGCACAACCCCAAAACTCTCCCAAAGTCCAGACCTCACAATGCCTCTCTCTTCGCTTCAGGCCGCCTTCGCTCCTCTCCTCCAAGACTTCGTCCTTCTTCCACCCGACTCCAGCCATCGAATGGAGTGAGGCGGCCCCTTTTATACACACCCGGATGTGCTCCAGGTGCCTCCCGATTAGCTTCTGCCAGCACTCGCCAGTGTGGTGGAAGTACCGGCTGTGCACCCGGAAGCACTCCGGGTGTCCCTGGTCTTCTTCTCCCCTGCATTTACGGGTGTGGCGCAAGTGCTGAGGGCCAGGGTTCCTCAGGCATTGGGGCGCCCCCTGGCAGTGACCACGGGCCCCTATACAGTTGAGCTTCCAAGCTCAGTTCCCGTGGTCCCCAAAGCAACCAGGGCGGTCGCCCCCTCATGGTCTGGAGGAGGCATAAACCCTGCTCCGGTCCTCTTGGGCGTCCCGGCTGGGTACCACCCCCAGTCACACGCCACATCTACATAAATATAAAATTCTTTTCATGTTTGAAACGGAAATTGCGTATGACCACGCGAAACAGAAATTACGTATGACCACAGAACATATTATAATACAGGAACTAATCACTTCGTTTGTGGATGCCATTTTTATATCATCTTTATGAATTGTTATTATTTGTGAGAGTTATTTTACTGATATTGAAAAGAAGTAAACACAAACACGCTGATCTATCCCATAAAAGCGAGCCCCGCGTCGCCCTCCTCTCTCGACTCCAGCGCTGAGCTGTCCGCCGCCAGACACGTTCTGACAGAGAAGTTTTATTTATTCGTCCAAGTGACTGTCATGGATTGCCACATTGTAACTTTTTTTTAATTGGCAGTACTTGATAGTAGAACAGATGAAGAAAACAGCTTTGCGTCTTTCTACTTTTTAACTGCGCCGAGCTGTAAACAATGTGAAGACGAGACCATCTTCAGCGGCGAGGTCGTGACAACAAAGTGGACGCTGGGAGGCGCGGAATGTCGGGCTGCTCCGCCGGGTCGAGAGCTTCGCAGTTTCGGGCGGCGTCCTCTCTTCTCACACTGTTTGTGACACTTCGAGTGCCCCGTCAGCTCCTTGGACAGTGGAAATCTTTACGAATGAGAGTAATGGGCGCCATCGAAGTGTGACTCTCTTGGTAAACTGAGCTGAACGGCTACTTACTGTCCCTTAAGGTGAGTTTGGGTCACTAAAACCCTGCAACATTCAAGGTTGCTTTTGTGATCAGTTCTTTTAAGAAGATGGAGGGTTTACATCTAAGAAGATGTACTGACCTCTTCATGTGAAGTATTGGACTTGGGAATTGTTTGGACCTTCTGCCCGTTAAGCACGGAAGGGCAGTGTCCACATTTCTCAGAATAATTTTTCTCTTAAATCACAGGCACGTAGTGCAACGTTGTCAAGCAGGTAGTTTACCAGAAACCACTGCAGTAGTACTCAATGTATCTTTACTTCTTAAATGTTAATGTTTTACTGTTTAATAATTTATACGCTTCTTATATGTTCTTCAAATTCTTTTATCAAAATGTTTTACTACTTAATAACTTATTTTATAAATACTACATTTTATTTTTTTCCCTTGCACTCAGTGAGCAAAGCCACTGGGTAATCAGCTAGTAGTACATAAAAAAGCCTATTTGACTTTAAAGTTGAGAAAATGTAAAATTATGAGAAACTTATGGGCGATGACTTAAAAATCTTTTCAATAAGCATATTGAACTATGGCTAACATATTGGCCATTTCAGTATTTTTGTATGATCATATCAATGGGGAGGGTTACGTCAAGAAGGGTATCCAGTGTAAAATTTTGCCAAATCAATATATGGACAACAATTTTGGATGATCCGTTGTGGCAGCCCATAACGGGAGCAGCCAAAAGAAGAAGATATCATAGGATGGCGTGAGTACTAATAACGTACTGTAAAGCACCTTTTTTTTTTGTTTTTTTTATATAAACAGTACGGTACCAGCAGTTTGTTAATTTTGGCATCAGAAGTGAACGGTCATTTTCATGCACCTTGCGCTCAGTTATTTCCAAGCGTAAGTGGAACTCTGTGGTTTGATTTTAATATACAGTCCCCTTCAAAACTATTTGTGTTTGCTGTGCACTGAAGACATTGGTGTGTGAGATCATAAGATGAATATGAACAGAGAGATCAGAGTTTCAGCTTTTATTCCCTGGTACTTACAAGAGAAGACAGCACAGTTTGTAACAAACCACACAGTTTTTCAAATGTCTTCAGTGCACAGCAAAAACAAATTTGCTGGCCTTACCGTTCCAATACTTTTGGAGGAGACTGTATGTATTCAATATGCCTCAAGTCACCAAAGGGCCCAAACCACTCTTTGAACAGATACGGGGTTAGGGAATGAGTATCTGATCCCCTGCTGAATATGTAAGTTTGCTCACTTACAAAGAAATGAACCATCTCCGATTTGTATGGTAGTTTTATTTTAACGGAGACAGACAGAATATCAACCAAAAATACAGAAAAAAAAACACATGATATATAAAGTTATAAATTGATTTGTATGTCATCGAGTGAAGTTTTTGATCCGCAACAACCCAGCCAGAATTCTGGTTCCCACAATCAATCAGTCACCGATACTCCTGATTTCAACTCGCACACCTGTCCACAGGATCAATTTCTTCCATTCCAACCTCTCCACCACCATGGACAACACCAAAGAGCTGTCAGAGGACATCAGGGACAAGGCTGGAGTGGGCTACAAGACCAGCAGCAAGATGTTTGGTGAGAAGGTGACGAGTGTTGGTGCGATTATTTGGAAATGGAAGAAACAGAAAATGACCATCAATCGCCTTTGGTCTGGAGCTCCATCTTGGCTCGTCATGAGAAAGATGAGGGATCAGCCCAAAACTACACGGGAGGAGCTTGTTATGATCTGAAGGCAGTTGGGACCACCACAGTCACCAAGAACACCATTGGTAACACTCAAGAAGGCACGTGTGCAGGCCCGTCTTATGTTTGCCAGTGAACATCTGGGCCTCTACCTGTGCCTTCTTGAGCAGGGGGACCTTGCAGTTTATTATGTTTTATTTTAGTGAACATTCTCAAAACAATGGATTTTGTTTTAATACTGAAATGCTTCTCTTTAATAGGTTGTGAATTTTGTTTAATATTAATGCAATCAGTGTAACTTTTGTATAATAGTTCCTGTTACCTGTTGTAGCAGGGGGGGCTTTAATTAATGAAACACCCATAGGGCGCACATATAGCGTAACAGCAGGCTCACAGCAAGGTAAGGTTGCAGGTAAGATGCTTCTCAGTACTCTCCGTCTCTCATGTAAGCTAACAAGTTTTAAAATCGTGTATTCTGTCTCAAACTGCATAGAAACATTACGTCATGTGATTATTGATGTATCTTGAGGTTCTGTCGTCACTTTTTGTTTAATTTGACCGAGATCCAGCCTCATTAGTGTATTGTTTGGCTTGCTACAGGAGACTGAGAGAGCGCCTGTCGCTGCGGGTGTTGACTGTGCCCCTTACTGCTTGTCTTATCGCTGGAGGACGTTGTTGCAGAATAAACAGCAGAATTTGGATATGGGTGTGTCTGTCTTCCTTCAAATCATCAGCAACCATTTTAAAGCCGCTACACTTGCACTGCAAGGTTCCAATCCATTACGGCATAGCGTGTTACCAATGGTGTTCTTGGCGACTGTGGTGGTCCCAACTGCCTTCGGATCATTAACAAGCTCCTCCCGTATAGTTTTGGGCTGATCCCTCACCTTTCTCATGATCATCCTCACCTCATGAAGCAAGATCTTGCATGGAGCTCCAGACCGAAGGCGATTGATGGTCATTTTAGATTTCTTCCATTTCCAAATAATCACACCAACAGTTGTCACCTTCTCACCAAGCTTCTTGCTGGTGGGCTTGTAGCCCACTCCTTGTCCCTGTCATCCTTTGACAGCTCTTCGGTGTTGCCCGTGGTGGTGGAGAGGTAGGAATGGAAGAAATTGATTTAGTGGACAAGTGTGCTTTATACAAATAATGAGTTGAGATCAGGAGTATCTGTGATGGATAGATGGATGGATGGATGCACACAGCCAATCTGTGGGAGCCAGAATTCTGGCTGGGTTGTAGGGGAACAAATCCTTATTTCTCTCAATGATATGCAAATCAATTTATAACTTTTATGTAATGTGTTGGGTGGCACGGTGGCGCGGTGGGTAGCACTGCTGCCTCGCAATTAGGAGACTCGAGGTTTGCTTCCCGGGTTCTCCCCGTGTCTGCGTGGGTTTCCTCCCACAGTCCAAAGACATGAAGGTGAGGTGCATTGGTGATCCTAAATTGTCACTAGTGTGTGCTTGATGTGTGTGTGTGTGTGTGTGTGTGCCCTGCAGTGGGCTGGCGCCCTGCCTGGGGTTTTTTTCCCTGCCTTGTGCCCTGTGTTGGGTGGGATTGGCTCCAGCAGACCCCCGTGACCCTGTAGTTAGGATATAGCGGGTTGGATAATGGATGGATGTAATGTGTTTTATTTTTTGGATTTGTGGTTGATATTCTGTTTTTCTCCATTAAAATAGAACTACCATACAAATCGGAGACTGTTCATTTCTTCGTAAGTGAGCAAACTTACAAATTCAGCAGGGGATCCAATACTTATTTCCCCCCCACTGTATATGTAAATGTGTGGAAAAATCCAAAGAGGAGGTTCCTCTTATTGATTCACGTAGTGCGGCGCATGCATGCAGGCTGGGGGAAACGCAAACAACAAAAAAAAAATTAAATGGCAGTTTTCAAGCGTTTTGTTCTAGCACGATCGAAACAATAAACGTGCTGGAGGAGGCCCCTCTTAAGGAGAATGTATAGGCTGGTTTATACTTGATGCATCTGCACTGGGATTGAGGGCCATGTGGCGTAACTGGCATCAGGTTTTCGCCATGTGCCATGCACAGAATCTGGTGATGCAGATGCACTGCCACGTATCCAAAGTGGTGAATTTCAAGGATAGGCTGGTTACGTGGGTGCCAGAATGATGAATGAAGGACTGAATATTTGGCAAGCGCTGGATTGCAGTGGTGCAGGAAGGCGCAGGTTGGGGGATCAGAACTATATTCAGGTGCTACATAGCCTAGAAAGGAGGCTCCTCTGATGGAGGGATCATAGGTTGGTTTATATCTGACGTGAGGGCCACACATCAGGCACAAAGGCAAGCTCACGATAGGATTCTGCTGTATGCTGCACGTATACAAAGTGGTGAATTTCGATGAGAGGCTGGTTACATTGGTTGCCAGAAAGATAAACGTAGGGCCGAACAGAAGGCAACACGTCATCAAAGCGCTGGAAGCTTCAGAGTGCCGTGTGCCAGCTGTGTGCATGCGGGCTGAGGAAAGAAACAAACAAAAAAAAACTAAATGGTAATTTTCAAGCACTTTGTTCTCTGTCCTTCATAAGCACAACTGGAATTGTAAGGGAGGCCCAATTTAGAGCCCCCAAACCCCCAATTCGAACATATATTAATGTAAACCTACTGCAGAGTCCAAAGCGGAGGCTCCTCTCACAGATGTGCAGAGTACAAGAAAGAGGAACAACTGTGCACCCGAGTAGCAAGACGCATGTGTATGTGGGCTTAGGAAACAAAGCAGATGTGAGATGATTGGGAGTTACCCATTACTTGCTTTCAGAACCATCTTGGTGCCATTATTGAGGTCCATGAGCTGGTATCGGCACTGAGGTCATATTTTTAGTAATGCTCCAACACTATTACTGTATATCAAATTAATTTTATCACTCATTTTACCACTACACATCCTTATCAACATTTCACCTGTTAATATGCTAAACATTATCAGTTAGGCATGTCTTAAGAGAGTCCTACATGCTCCTGCTGACTTGCTGGGAGATGAAGTCCCCTCAGCAGCACCTTTACAGGCTCAGCTCAATAAGAACAATTAAGAGCAAAACTGCACTCTAAGAGCCTAACGAGACCAAAGATTTCACTTTACCATTTCCTGGTCACAGAAAAATAATGCAAACTTGAAGAAAGATGGAAGTGGCTTACATGTTTCCCAAACCGAACACCTTTTGTTATCACGCTATTTACAAGTGCAATTATGCTCTTTAAATTCACTGAGTTGATGCCCCATACAGGCCTGCACCAATGACTGCATGTCATTCTGAGTTGCTTCCTAACAAACTCTCTGCACTCTGCCTCATACTTTAAAATGTGCGATCCTTTCTCATCGATGGGCAGCTGCCACTCAAACATCTAGCCCCGCCCATACTGCTACCACTCAAACGTTTTGCCCCACCTAGATGTGATGCCACTCAAACATCTAGCCATGCCCATCCTGCTGCCACTCATATCTAGCCCCACCCACACTGCTGCCACTCAAACCCAGACGTGGTGCCAATAAATTGACATTGAGTCAAACATCTAGCCTTGCCCATCCTGCTG
>JANRMT010062796.1:101226613-101249618 GCA_026402145.1 Polypterus bichir lapradei | reverse complement strand
GTCTATCAACCCCGCACATTGCTACCCTTCAAACGTCTTACCCCATCCAGATGTGGTGCCATTCAAACATCTAGCTCCGCCCATACTGCTGCCACTCAACTGTCTAGCCCTGCCCACACTGCTAACACTCAAATGTCTTACCCCACCCAGACATGGTGCCATTCAACCGTCTAGCCCCACCCATACTGCTGCCACTCAAATGTCTAGCCCCGCCCAGACCCGCTGCCACTTGCTAGAGTTAGTTTTACAGCCAAACACTACACTTTACTGGCCAGCCATGGAATCCAGTTGTCACAAGCATGATCTTTATTACAAACAACTGTGGATGATGTCCAGCAAGCCTGTTTTTTTAGTACACCACAGACGGCACAGTTTGTGTCATTTAGCACAAGACTTTAGACACAAATTAAAATCAAAAGCAAAAACCTATGAGGAACTAAGACTATGGCCATCTTTACTTTAGTGACTTATTTCAAAAGCTAGGGGATATACAGATATGGTAAAATTAATTTATACAAACTGAAAAACAACTAGTCACTATAATCTAGGTACAATTTTTTGGGTCAGTCGTTGCCACAGTCTAATGTGACAATAGAGAAAACAAAACAGTACTGCCGTTTACATATACAGTATTAGCATATTAAAGTAAGTTGGCACAGTACACTGTGTCATTACCTTGCTCTGTTTCTGTATCTGCCTTCTTCTCCCCCTGGTTAGGGTCATTACCAGATTTCAGTTTTTGATGTTTTGCTCTGTTTAAGAAAGAAAAAAAAAAAGATGCATCAAGTCTACGGCAGGACAGGGACCCTTCCTATAAAGTGAAGTCTTGAAGTTGAGACGCTTGGGCTGGGGAGGTTGTCAAAATAACCACCGGGGTGTTCGTGCAATCTTTTTATCATCAAAGTTCCAATCATACAGTGCCTTATAGTAATGTTTGGGGCAAAGACCCACTTGTCCTTAATTTCCCCCTCTGCTCCACAGTTTAGAGCTACACAAACAATTCAGACATTGGGATTAAAGTGCACATTGCAGACTTTCATTTCAGGGGATTTGCAGACATTTTAGTCACACAACACTTTTTCTACATCTTCCTCCCATTTCAGGACACCATAATGTTTGGGACAATTAGCGTCACAGGTGTTTGTGATTCCTGAGTTGGGTTTCGTGGCTTCATAAGAAACCTCGGCTTGCTTCTGCCCTTTGGAGTCTGTAGTGGCCATTGTTCAACATGAGGACATGAGCTGTGCCAATGAAAGTCAAAGGAGATATTATGAGGCTGAAAAACAAGAATCAAACCATTAGAGACATTGGTAGAACTTCAGGATGAACGAAATCAACTGCCTGTAATATCACACTGGTGGGCTCAATAATAACAATGGGACTGGTAGGCCAAGGAAGACCTCCACTGCTGATGGCAGAAGAATCCTCACTATGGGCAAGAAAAAGCCCACAATGCCTGTCTGACAGATCATACAGTCTTCAGGGTGCCGATGTGGACGTGTCAGAGACAAATATCAGCAGAAGACTTCATGAACAGAAACACAGAGGACACACTGCAAGATGAACACCACAGAAACAAGATGGCCAGATTACAGTTTGTGAAAAAGGACTTCAAGGAGACTGCAGAATTCTAGGGAAATGTCTTGTGGACAGACGAGACAAAGATGAACCTCATCAGAGTGATGGTGACAGCAGAGTGTGGAGATGAACAGGAACTGAACAAAGCAAACCACCTCATCTGTTAAACATGGTGCTGGGGGGTGTTATGACTTGGGCATGTATGGCTGCCACAGGTCCTGGCACACTTCTTGATGTCAATCTATTATTGATGACATGACTGCTGATGGTAGTGGCACAATGAATTCTGAGGTGTGTAGAAACATCTCATCTGCTCAAGTTTCAGTAAATATCCCCAAACTCTCTGGATGGCACTTCATCCTACAACAAGATAATGAGCCAAACAGACTGCTGAGGCAAAGCAGGAGTTTATCGAAGCTAAAAAATGGAAAATTCTTGACTAGCCAAGACAGTCACCTGATTTAAATCCAACTGAGCAGGCCATCCATAAGCTGAAGAGAAAACTTAAGAGGACAAGCCCACCAAAACAAGGACGAGCTGAAGATGGCTGCATGAGTGGCTTGGCAGAGCATCACCAGAGAAGTCCCTCAGCATCTGCTGATGTCTATGAATAGCAGACATCAAGCAGTCATTGCACATGAGGGATATGAGACAAAGAACTAAATATGACAACAGCTTTAACAGACCTGCCATTGCTGTGTCCAAACATTATGGTGCCCTGAAATGGGAGGACTGTGTAGAAAACGTGTTACCATTTCAATATGGTGTGACTGAAATGTATTCAAATCTCTCTTATTATAAAAAAAAAAATCTTGGGCGGGAGACGAGGGAAACGAGACGTGATCTTCTCGGAAGACAATTTGACGTCCCGCGAGAGACACTTTGACGTCCCGCGAGACAAGGCAGTGAGACAGAAGGACAGCTGCTGTACAGGCTTTTAAATGATCGACGCACAGCGCGACACGCAGAACACGCAGCTCGGCAATAGCAGCACAAAGCCAGTAGCTGATCTGTCCGCATCTCCTTAGCGTGCGTTCAGCTCCCCTCTTCACAAGACGAGCGGCAGAGACGGCAGAGCAGGGTTAGGGTTGAGGGGAATGAGAAGCGAACAAGACGTGATCATCTCGGAAAGACACTTTGACGTCATGTGAAACTAGACATTACAACCTTAGGAGGCAAGGTGAGACGGTGACTTTTGCACGTCACACCCTACTTACAAACAATTTAAAACAAGTTCACGGACATCTAACCTCGCAGTTGTTGGAATGCTTTTGGCAGACACACTTCATGTGCTCCCAGCTCTTAAAACAATGACGAGCGACAAGCAGAACACACAGCTCGCCAGCAGATGATCCAACCGCATCTTCTTAGCGTGCGTTCAGACCCCCTTTAAAACTTTTGTAATGCTTTTTTTCACAAAAGCTTTAAAGTAAAAGTGAAAATAATGCATATGTAACAATTCCCATGAAAATAACAGTCTCCACACTTGTTACAATTCAAAACCCTTAATTGCCTATTTAAGTTTTAATTGTTGCCAGACATTAGTTAATAAGGAAATGTAGATAATCAATAAACCAACAGCTCTCCAGCTAATATGCTCCCTTGTATCAGGTCAGGTCAGGCTGGGGAGCATGCAATGGTACAGCATGTTGCCGTACCCACCATACAATAAAAGAGTTCGGGGTCCCGATTGACAACAAGGCAGACCAGTCTCACCCTCTGGAAATGGCCCTCTAACTGCCACAGCTAAGTGTTATGTGGACGTCCCCTTGGCCTGGTTCAGCCACTTGGGTTCTCAACAATGAGGATCCTGTGAGCTGGATCACCCTCTGGGAATCGTGCCACATGGCCATAGTGCTGTAACTGACGCTTCTTCACAATGCAGGTCATGTGCCTCATTCAGGATCCATCAGCAACCGCTCATTAGACACAAAGTCAAACCAGTGGTACCCAAGGATTCTCTGAAGAGACGCAGAACTGAAGGAGTCCAGTCTTCAATCTCAGGTCACAGGATAGCGTCCATGTCTCACAAACAGGAAGCACCAGGACTCTAAAGACTTGAACTTTTGTCCATTTGCAGAGATATCGGGAGCGCCACAACCCCCTTTCCAGCGACCCCATGACCCCCAGTGCTCTCCCAAATCCATCTAATGACTTCACAGGAAGAGTCACCAGAGACATGAATGTGACTGCCGAGGTCAGTAAACCTCTCGATGAGGTCCATACTCTCTCTGCAGACAGACACACTGCTTCTAAGAACATACAGAACAGTATCATTTTGGGTGGAGTATTCTGTTTAGACAAATGTTACAGTTTAATGAACTCCCACACATAAATAACACAGAATAGATGGGCGTCCCATTGGCCTGATCCATCCACTCAGGTCCTCAACAATGAGGATCCTGTGACTCGAATCACCCTTGGGAAATCGCGCCACATGGCCATACTGCCGTAACTGACACTCCCTCACAATGCAGGTCATGTGCCTCATTCGGGACTCCATGAGCAACACAAAGTCAAACCAGCGGGACCCAAGGATTCTCTGAAGAGAGACTCAGTACCGAAGGAGTCCAGTCTTCATCTCAGGTCACTGGACAGCGTCCATGTCTCGCAAACAGGAAGCACCAGGACTCTAAAGACTTGGACCTTCGTCCTTTTGCATAGATATCAGGGGCGCCACACACGCCTTTGCATTGACCTCATGACCCTCATGTTCTCCCAATCCGTCCACTGACTTCATAGGAAGAGTCACCAGAGACATGAATATCACTGCCGCTGTAAGTAAACCTCTCGACGAGGTCGACACTCTCTCTGCAGACAGACACACTGCTGATGGCCGTGCCCAACAGGTCATTCTGAAGGGAAAAAAAAATGACTTGTTACAAAACTACTCTTCTTCTTTCGGCTGCTCCCTTTAGGGGTCGCCACAGCAGATCATCTTCTTCCATATCTTTCTGTCCTCTGTATCTTGTTCTGTTACACCCATCACCTGCGTGTCCTCTCCCACCACATCCAAAACTATTTAAGAAAAATATACAACTGACTCTTGGATGAAGTAAACAAAACAATGCAAAATGCTCCAACTTTCATATCTAGTAAGAGCTGCCAAATGCATCTGAATGTGACGCCATGCCGACATTGTCTAACACATTGTCTTTCTTTCTCCACTTGATTATGGCAATAGAGCAGTGACATTGTTTCTCTCGTCGTTATCTGGACGAGAGGTTATCAAGCACTTGCCGTGTGGATGCACTCTGGGTCAAACAGTAAACATCCATCCATCCATCCATCCTCTTCTGCTTATCCGAGGTCGGGTCGCGGGGGCAGCAGCTTGAGCAGATACCCCCAGACTTCCCTCTCCCCTGCCACTTCTTCCAGCTCTTCCAGGGGAATCCCGAGGCGTTCCCAGGCCAGCCGAGAGACATATGGCGCTTTTCCACTGCATAGTACGGCACAGCACTGTTCAGTACAGCTCACCTTGGTTCGGCTCAGTTCGGCTCGGTTTGCGTTTCGACTGCAGTTTAGTACCGCTTTAGAGTGGGCAGGATTATTCACGTGTCGTTATAGTTGCGCTGCCTCTACTGCCGTGACATTTTTTTTGAACTTGTCCCTACACTGTTTGTAAGTCCGATGGTAGCCGTGTGCGCCCAAAAGCTTAGCGACCTCCTGAAAAACTTTTTCATTCCGCGTCGCCCCATCCAGCTCTCACTGGATCCGCTCCTCGGCTACCAACGAGAGGAACGTCTGTACTTCCTCAATAGACCACGAAACAGCCATTTTTGGTTAAAACAAAAATGGTGCGTCCGAACCTTCGCTGGCTGTGCTAAAAATCTAGTGGGTCTGTTGTGTCTCGTGTCGCAAGTTCAGTGACGCAGTAATGACGATTTTCTCCGGCCAATCAATGACCAGCAGAGTTTACACGTCACGTTTTGGTAACGGTTCGGCGCGCTTGGAACCTCGGCTGAGGTGGTAGTAAAAAAAAGGACCAGGTACCAGGTACTGTTCCCAGTGGAAAACCCCCCAAAAGTGAGCTGAACTGAACCGTGTCATGCCGTAGTATGCAGTGGAAAAGCGCCTTATGTCCCTCCAGCGTGTCCTGGGTCTTCCACAGGGCTTCCTCCCAGTTGGACGTGCCCAGAACACCTCACCAGGGAGAAGTCCAGGGGGCATCCTGATCAGATGCCCGAGCTACCTCATCTGACTCCTCTCGATGCGGAGGAGCAGCGGCTCTACTCTGAGCCCCTCCTGGATGACTGAGCTTCTCACCCTATCTTTAAGGGAAAGCCCAGACACCATGCGGAGGAAACTCATTTCAGCCGCTTGTATTCGCGATCTCGTTCTTTCAGTCACTACCCACAGCTCATAGACCATAGGTGAGGGTAGGAACGTAGATCGACTGGTAAATTGAGAGCTTTACCTTTTGGTTCAGCTCCTTTCTCACTACGACAGACCGATGCAGAGCCCGCATCACTGCGGATGCCGCATCGATCCGCCTGTCGATCTCCCGCTCTATTCTTCCCTCACTCGTGAACTCTTCCACTTGAGGCAGGATCTCACTCCAACCCTGAGAGGGCACTCCACACTTTTCTGGCCGAGTATCATGGTCTCGGATTTGGAGGTACCGATGCCCATCCCAGCCGCTTCACACTCAGCTACGAACCAATCTAGAGAGAGAGCCGAAGATCACGGCCTGATAAAGCAAACAGGACAACATCATCTGCAAAATGCAGTGACCCAATCCTGAGTCCACCAAACTGGACCCTCTCAATGCCCTGGCTGTGCCTAGAAATTCTGTCCAAACAGAATCGGTGACAAAGGGCAGCCCTGGCGGAGTCCAACTCTCACTGGAAACGGGCTCGACTTACTGCCGGCAATGCGGACCAAGCTCTGACACCGGTTGTACAGGGACTGAACAGCTCTTATCAGGGGGTCCAGTACCCCATACTCCCGGAGCACCCCCCACAGGACTCCCCGAGGGACACGGTCGAACGCCTTTTCCAAGTCCACAAAGCACATGTAGACTGGTTGGGCAAACTCCCATGCACCCTCCAGGACCCTGCTAAGGGTGTAGAGCTGGTCCACTGTTCCGCGACCAGGACGAAAACCACACTGTTCCTCCTGAATCCGAGGTTCGACTATCCGACGGACCCTCCTCTCCAGAACCCCCGAATAGACTTTTCCAGGGAGGCTGAGGAGTGTGATCCCTCTATAGTTGGAACACACCCTCCGGTCCCCCTTTTTAAAGAGGGGGATCACCACCCCGGTCTGCCAATCCAGAGGCACTGTCCCCGATGTCCATGCGATGTTGCAGAGACGTGTCAACCAAGACAGTCCTACAACATCCAGAGCCTTAAGGAACTCCGGGCGTATCTCATCCACCCCCGGGGCCCTGCCACCAAGGAGTTTTTTGACCACCTCGGTGACTTCAGTCCCAGAGATGGGAGAGCCCACCTCAGAGTCCCCTGGCTCTGCTTCCTCATTGGAAGGCATGTTAGTGGGATTGAGGAGGTCTTCGAAGTACTCCTCCCACCGACCCACAACGTCCCGAGTCGAGGTCAGCAACGCACCATCCCCACCATATACGGTGTTGACACTGCACTGCTTCCCCCTCCTGAGACGCCGGACGGTGGACCAGAATCTCCTCGAAGCCGTCCGAAAGTCGTTCTCCATGGCCTCCCCAAACTCCTCCCATGCCCGAGTTTTTGCCTCAGCAACAACCGAAGCCGCGTTCCGCTTGGTCTGTCGGTACCTATCAGCTGCCTCCAGAGACCCACAGGACAAAAAAGTCCTATAGGACTCCTTCTTCAGCTTGACGGCATCCCTCACCGCCGGTGTCCACCAACGGGTTCGGGGATTGCCGCCACGACTGGCACCGACCACCTTGCGGCCACAGCTCCGTTCAGCCGCCTCAACAATAGAGGCACGGAACATGGCCCATTCGGACTCAATGTCCCCCGCCTCCCTCGGGACGTGGTTGAAGTTCTGCCGGAGGTGGGAGTTGAAGCTACTTCTGACAGGGGACTCTGCCAGCCGTTCCCAGCAGACCCTCACAACACGTTTGGGCCTACCAGGTCTGACCGGCATCTTCCCCCACCATCGAAGCCAACTCACCACCAGGTGGTGATCAGTTGACAGCTCCGCCCCTCTCTTCACCCGAGTGTCCAAGACATATGGCCGCAAGTCCGACGACACAACCACAAAGTCGATCATCGAACTGAGGCCTAGGGTGTCCTGGTGCCAAGTGCACATATGAACACCCTTATGCTTGAACATGGTGTTCGTTATGGACAATCCGTGGCGAGCACAGAAGTCCAATAACAGAACACCGCTCGGGTTCAGATCGGGGGGGCCATTCCTCCCAATCACGCCCTTCCAGGTCTCACTGTCATTGCCCACGTGGGCATTGAAGTCTCCCAGCAAAACGAGGGAATCCCCAGAAGGTATGCCCTCTAGCACCACCTCTAGAGACTCCAAAAAGGGTGGATACTCCAAACTGCTGTTCGGCGCATACACACAAACAACAGTCAGGACCCTTCCCCCCACCCGAAGGCGGAGGGAGGCCACCCTCTCGTCCACCGGGGTAAATCACCCCTCCTTGAACCGTCACCTTATTGTGGTGGAGGGGTTTGCGTGTCTCAATGATCCTAGGAGCTATGTTGTCCGGGGCTTTATGCCCCTGGTAGGGCCACCCAAGGCAAACTGGTCCTAGGTGAGGGATGAGACAAAGAACGGTTCAACAAACCTCCAATGAAGAGTAAAAACTGTGGACGACGTTTTCCCTTGCCCGGACGCGGGTCACCGGGGCCCCCCTCTGGAGCCAGGCCTGGGGGTGGGGCTCGATGGCGAGCGCCTGGTGGCCGGGCCTACACCCATGGGGCTCGGCCGGGCACAGCCCGAAGAGGTAACGTGGGTCCTCCTTCCCATGGGCTCACCACCTATGGGAGGAGCCAAGGAGGTCAGGTGCAATGTGAGTTGGGTAGTGGCCGGCGGCGGGGACCTTGGCGTTCTGATCCTCGGCTACAGAAACTGGCTCTTGGGACGTATTTTATCATTGACTAGCAAAATACTCGCGCTTCGCAGCGGAGAAGTAGTGTGTTAAAGTAGATATGAAAAAGAAAAGGGAACATTTTAAAAATACCGTAACGTGATTGTCAATGTAATTGTTTTGTGACTGTTATGAATGTTGCTGTCATCAAGGATTTGATTATCATTATTTCTTTCAATCAGGTTCGTATTTGGAGGACGTGTTGTGTTCAAGTTACATTCCGTGTTTGTCAACCGTTGTAAAGATACAGTGGTGTGAAAAACTATTTGCCCCCTTCCTGATTTCTTATTCTTTTGCATGTTTGTCACACAAAATGTTTCTGATCATCAAACACATGTAACCATTAGTCAAATATAACACAAGTAAACACAAAATGCAGTTTTTAAATGATGGTTTTTATTATTTAGGGAGAAAAAAAAATCCAAACCTACATGGCCCTGTGTGAAAAAGTAATTGCCCCCTGAACCTAATAACTGGTTGGGCCACCCTTAGCAGCAATAACTGCAATCAAGCGTTTGCGATAACTTGCAATGAGTCTTTTACAGCGCTCTGGAGGAATTTTGGCCCACTCATCTTTGCAGAATTGTTGTAATTCAGCTTTATTTGAGGGGTTTCTAGCATGAACCGCCTTTTTAAGGTCATGCCATAGCATCTCAATTGGATTCAGGTCAGGACTTTGACTAGGCCACTCCAAAGTCTTCATTTTGTTTTTCTTCAGCCATTCAGAGGTGGATTTGCTGGTGTGTTTTGGGTCATTGTCCTGTTGCAGCACCCAAGATCGCTTCAGCTTGAGTTGCCGAACAGATGGCCGGACATTCTCCTTCAGGATTTTTTGGTAGACAGTAGAATTCATGGTTCCATCTATCACAGCAAGCCTTCCAGGTCCTGAAGCAGCAAAACAACCCCAGACCATCACACTACCACCACCATATTTTACTGTTGGTATGATGTTCTTTTTCTGAAATGCTGTGTTCCTTTTACGCCAGATGTAACGGGACATTTGCCTTCCAAAAAGTTCAACTTTTGTCTCATCAGTCCACAAGGTATTCTTCAGACCACTAGGACAGCATTTTTTCACTTAAGAAATATAGCAAAAGTTAGACCTCTTATATCATTGAAAGATGCTGAGAAATTAATTCACGCTTTTGTTTTTAGTCGATTAGATTACTGTAACGCACTCCTCTCAGGACTACCCAAAAAAGACATAAATCATTTGCAACGAGTGCAGAATGCAGCTGCTAGAATCCTAACTAGGAAAAGAAAATCCGAACACATTTCTCCAGTCTTAATGTCACTACACTGGTTACCTGTGTCTTTCAGAATTGACTTTAAAATTCTGCTTATAGTTTACAAAGCCTTAAATAATCTCGCTCCATCTTATATATCGGAATGTCTGACACCTTATATTCCAAATCGTAATCTTAGATCATCAAATGAGTGTCTCCTTACAATTCCAAAAGCTAAACTTAAAAGAAGTGGTGAGGCGGCCTTCTGCTGCTATGCACCTAAAATCTGGAATAGCCTGCCAATAGGAATTCGCCAGGCTAATACAGTAGAGCACTTTAAAACACTGCTGAAAACACATTACTTTAACATGGCCTTTTCATAACTTCACTTTATCTTAATCCTGATACTCTGTATGTTCAATTCATTATAATAACTATTCATGGTGGCACTAAAATCCGTACTGACCCCTACTCTCTCTTCTGTTTCTTTTTCCGGCTTTTCTGTGGTGGCGGCCTGTGCCACCACCAACTTACTCAAAGCACCATGATGCCCCAGCATTGATGGACTAAAAGCCAGAAGTCCACGTGATCATCATCATCATCAAGTCCTTCCGTGAAAACCATAAATACAAAGAGGACTGTTTCATTTATGTTAGGTAGATTGCCCAGAGGGGACTGGGCGGTCTCATGGCCTGGAATCCCTGCAGATTTTATTTTTTTTCTCCGGCCGTCTGGAGTTTTTTTTGTTTTTTCTGTCCCCCCTGGCCATTGGACCTTACACTTATTCTATGTTAATTAATGTTGACTTATTTTATTTTCTTAATGTGTCTCTTATTTTTCTATTCTTCATTATGTAAAGCACTTTGAGCTACATTTTTTTGTATGAAAATGTGCTATATAAATAAATGTTGTTGTTGTTGTTGTTGTTGGCAATCATTGAGATGTTTCTTAGCAAAATTGAGACGAGCCCTAATGTTCTTTTTGCTTAACAGTGGTGTGCGTCTTGGAAATCTGCCATGCAGGCCGTTTTTGCCCAGTCTCTTTCTTATGGTGGAGTCATGAACACTGACCTTAATTGAGGCAAGTGAGGCCTGCAGTTCTTTAGACGTTGTCCTGGGGTCTTTTGTGACCTCTCGGATGAGTCGTCTCTGCGCTCTTGGGGTAATTTTGGTCGGCCGGCCACTCCTGGGAAGGTTCACCACTGTTCCATGTTTTTGCCATTTGTGGATAATGGCTCTCACTGTGGTTCGCTGGAGTCCCAAAGCTTTAGAAATGGCTTTATAACCTTTACCAGACTGATAGATCTCAATTACTTCTGTTCTCATTTGTTCCTGAATTTCTTTGGATCTTGGCATGATGTCTAGCTTTTGAGGTGCTTTTGGTCTACTTCTCTGTGCCAGGCAGCTCCTATTTAACTGATTTCTTGATTGAAACAGGTGTGGCAGTAATCAGGCCTGGGGGTGGCTACGGAAATTGAACTCAGGTGTGATACACCACAATTAGGTTATTTTTTAACAAGGGGGCAATTACTTTTTCACACAGGGCCATGTAGGTTTGGATTTTTTTTTCTCCCTAAATAATAAAAACCATCATTTAAAAACTGCATTTTGTGTTTACTTGTGTTATATTTGACTAATGGTTAAATGTGTTTGATGATCAGAAACATTTTGTGTGACAAACATGCAAAAGAATAAGAAATCAGGAAGGGGGCAAATACTTTTTCACACCACTGTAACAGGTTTCATTCATCCAAGTGATCACCACTGTGGAGAATGGCCAGCCGTTTATCCTGGCCAATACCCCCAAGTCGCCAGGTGGAGCCCTCCTTGCAGCATGGAGGTCCCCAGAAGACCAGCAGGGCATCATGGACAATGGAGTTTTTATGCACAGCCCTGCTGGATGCCATGGGGGCCACTAGGGGACGCTGCAGGGAGGAGTAATGGATATTTTCCCTACGCCCCGGAAGCACACGTGGACAAGAGGAATGACGTGCTTCCGGGGTGAAGAAAAGAACTTGTACCTGACCTGGAAGTGATTGAGAGCCAAATGGACTGGGGATTAGGAACAATTCCGGGTCAGGAGACTGGAAAAAGGACTGTGGGAGCTCCCAGACGGCGAGCTGAGCTGGGTGGAAGGGTGGCAACGCGTCTGGGAGTGGAGGATTGGTTTATTGTGATTAGTGTTTGTATTTATGAGTATAGTGATGGAGAGTGTGCTTTGTGCACTGTGGCAAGAAAGTAAAGTCAACATTTGGACTTTTACCTGGTGTCTGGACGTGTGGTCCGAGGGTACAAGGGTGCGAGAAAGTCCTAAATCTGTCACACCACCCAAATCGGTACTTGTGAATCTAAGATGTTTAACAGGCATTCCCGGTATTAAGTTGTAGATTTGCATGCGAATATTTAGCGGCAGCGTGTCTATGAATGTAATTTAAACTTAAACTTTACACCTCGCTTTCCTATTGATATGTCTACAAAGGCTTGTTCAGCATCAGAGGGTTTCCGCAGTAGTTCACGTGAGCCGCTTGGAGTACATGCATCGAAGGTTCTCAGCTGTGCTTGTGCTATCTCGTGCGATCTCACGATGTCCACGGCTTTATTTAATGTTAGCTCAGACCCGGCACTTAAAAGTTGTATCTCGCGAATATCGCATTCGTCTTAGGCATGACAAACGCCAGCAGCAACGTGTCTATGAACCTGATTTAAAGTTAAGCTTTACACCCTGCCTTCCTATTCGTTTGCATAAGCAGAGTCCTTCACCAGCAATTTTAACTCTGTTACAAAGTGATCCAAAGTCTCGTTTATACCCTGCGTCTTCTCATTAAACTTTTATCTCGCGAATATCGTATTTGTTGTAGGCATGACAAACGCCAGCAGCAGCCTGTCTATGAACTTAATTTAAACTTTAGGTTTACACCGTGCTTCGTTTCCGCAGTAGCTGCACTTATGAATATGCTTGCATGCGTCACTCGCTTCATATTCTTTTGCTGCCTTCTCAATTGTGTAATGCGTTTTTTGAACAGGTTTCATTCATCGAGGTGATCACTACCCAAATCGGTACTCGTGAATCTAAGATGTTTAACAGGCACTACCGGTATTAAGTTGTGGATTTGCCTGCGAATATTTAGCGGCAGCGTGTCTATGAATGTAATTTAAACTTAAACTTTACACCTCGCTTTCCTATTGATATGTGTACAAAGGCTTGTTCCGCGTCAGAGGGTTTCCGCAGTAGTTCACGTGAGCTGCTCGGAGTACATGCATCGAAGGTTCTCAGCTGTGCTTGTGCTATCTCGTGCGATCTCGCGATGTCCACGGCTTTATTTAATGTTAGCTCAGACCCGGCACTTAAAAGTTGTATCTCGCGAATATCGTATTCGTCTTAGGCATGACAAACCCCAGCAGCAACGTGTCTATGAGCCTGATTTAAAGTTAAGCTTTACACCCTGCCTTCCTATT
The DNA here is from genome assembly GCA_026402145.1 of Polypterus bichir lapradei. Classification (NCBI taxonomy): domain Eukaryota; kingdom Metazoa; phylum Chordata; class Cladistia; order Polypteriformes; family Polypteridae; genus Polypterus; species Polypterus bichir. The sequence goes on along the minus strand of JANRMT010062796.1, from coordinate 101,236,314 downwards.
CGTTTGCATAAGCACAGTCCTTCACCAGCAATTTTAACTCCGTTACAGCAATTTTAACTCCGTTACAAAGTGATCCAAAGTCTCGTTTATACCCTGCGTCTTCTCATTAAACTTGTATCTCACGAATATCATATTCGTCGTGGGCATGACAAGCGCCAACAGCAGCCTGTCTATGAACTTAATTTAAACTTTAGGTTTACACCGTGCTTCGTTTCCACAGTAGCTGCACTTATGAATATGCTTGTATGCGTCACTCGCTTCATATTCTTTTGCTGCCTTCTCAATTGTGTAATGCATTTTTTGAACAGGTTTCATTCATCGAAGTGTTCACTACCTAAATCGGTACTCGTGAATCTAAGATGTTTAACAGGCATTCCTGGTATTAAGTTGTGGATTTGCCTGCGAATATTTAGCGGCAGCGTGTCTATAAACGTAATTTAAACTTAAGCTTTACACCTCGTTTTCCTATTGATATGTCTACAAAAGGCTTGTTCAGCGTCAGAGGGTTTCCTCAGTAGCTGCACTTATGAATATGCTAAGCACGGTCCTTCACCCGCGAATATTTACCTTATATGGGCAGGCACTCAATTATGTGGGAGGCGTGATGATGCGGGACGCAACTCCGCCTCACACGGCGACCGAGCTGCAGGCTATAGCTATGGCCGTATATATGGTTGAAAGTAGGTTCCAGTTATGACCGTTACGCGTAGAATTTCGAAATGAAACCTGCTTAACTTTTGTAAGTAAGCTGTAAGGAATGAGCCTGCCAAATTTCAGCCTTCTACCTACACGGGAAGTTGGAGAATTAGTGATGAGTCAGTGAGTGAGTGAGTGAGTCAGTCAGTCAGTCAGTCAGTCAGTCAGTCAGTCAGTGCGGGCTTTGCCTTTTATTAGTATAGATAGATTACAGCCTGCCTGAAGAAGGGGTTTGCCTAGAAAGCGTGCTTATTGTAATCCGTGCCCATAAAAAGTGTCATTACGCTTGATCGATCTGTTCTTAACTCAATTTTTTTTTTTTCTTTTTGTAAAAACTAGATTGTTTTGTATGGATTGCAATAAAATTAATAAAAAAAAAAAAAAAAATAGAAGTAGACCATCGTAAACATCATCTTAAAGTCGACACACTTGTTAATGGCTACCTGCTCCTGGGCCTTCCTCCTGAACTGACAGCAGCAGCAGGCGGTGATCGCCACACAGAACACGTCACATTTCTGATATTCCAGCTCTCTGCACATTTAGAATCCTTAGATTAAAACTTGATATCACTTTCACGATGAAATGCATTAAAGTATGTATGTTCCATTTTACAGATAAATTGTTAACTTCATTTAAGTAATGAATACTGATAATAATTACACACATGGGGGCGACACGGTGGCGGAGCGGTAGCACTGCTGTCTCACAGGGAGTCTCGTCCCTGGTGTTCCCTGCCTGGAGTGCTCACGTTTTCCTGCTGGGTTTCCACACTGGGCTGCGGTTTCCTTCCAAAGATATGCAGATATGGTGACACTAAAATGACGCCAGTGTATCTGTGTATTTGTATTCACCTTGCGATGAGCTGATGACGTGTCCAGGGCTTTTGTTTCTGCCTCGCACCCGATGCTTGCCCGAATGCGCACATCGCCAGATTGACAGATGTAATCATTAAACATCCACTCTTTTCAGAAATATTGTGGCAAGGTGTCCTCGGAATTTAATGGATGTTTCAGGCAATTCACAACAGAGCAAAAACCAAACGTTTTCTCACCGTGATGGTCTCTTGCACTGCCGCCTGGTGGAGTCTTCCGGATTTGCGTAAAGTACGCACACAAGTATAAACGGTGCAACGCTTGTGTAACAGTAGCGTCTACTGGAGCATGCGTCGCATCACGTGAAGTATACAACTAAGAGGAGGTTTATAGATATGGTGACGGATGACATGCAGGTGGTGGGTGTGACAGAGCAAGATGGCGAGGACAGGAAGAGATGGAAGAAGATGATCCGCTGTGGTGACCCCTAAGAAGAAGAAGATTCCTCTGCCTGACTCTGACACAACTGTTACAAGGGGTTTCCCCACATGCTTACCTTTGGTTTCTTGGGTGCACAGAAACCCAACCTTTTGGTAGATGATTGGTGCAAAGTTTTGTTCATCGAGGCTGCCAGCCGTTGAGTTTTTGCCCCTTTGTTCACTGACCAAGTCTTATAAATGGTACATTATGCAGACATGTGTGGATGCCATGTGCCTGCGATTGCTCAGTCTTATTAACTGAGACTCAGCAGCCACATTTCAAAGAGGTGCCACAGTGAGGTGCTGAAGTTAAGAGGCCTCTAATGCAATAGACTTGTGTGCCAGGGCAAAGTAGGCAATACCAGTCTGTCCCACAGCTGTCTGGCCTAAAATCCATTATATGGTGTAACCAAAAATTCTGATGGTTTCCCTCAACCCTTACCAGCATGATGTATCTGTATATACTTTTCAGAGTAAAACATATTTAACAAAGAAGAAATGTATTAAGGATCAATATAACCCTTTTATTTTATAAAGATTTTTCACCCTTTTTGGTGTCTAGTCAGGGATTTGATGGTATCAACTTTTGAAGAGCTTTTTGGGGCTCCCCAGTCACAAATTTTACGGGGTGGTCCGGATCTAATTATGCAGATCCAGATCATCTGGATGACTTTGATTTATGCGGGAATGATTCCAGTTTGGTGCGAAGACGATTCTTCATGTCATCAGTTCGCACACTTCTCAATGGTCCGGGATTTTTTGGGTGATTTTCTATGTAATAAACTTAAGTCATAGCGTAATGAAAATTGCATAATTAATTCTGGACCACCCTATTGATTAGATACAGAAATAGTAAAAGGTTTGGGAACCCCTCTTAATTCTTTGGATTTTTGTTTCTCATTGGCTGAGCTTTCAAAGTAGCAACTTCCTTTTAATATCTGACATGCCTTATGGACACAGTAGTATTTCAGCAGTGACATTAAGTTTATTGGATTAACAGAAAATATGCATCATAACAAAATTAGACAGGTGCATAAATGTGGGCACCGCAACAGAGATATGACATCAATACTTAGTTGAGCCTCCTTTTGCTCCTTTGAGCCTCTAGACGCTGTCCTCCTATAGCCTGTGATGAGTGTCTGGATTCTGGATGGAGGTATTTCTGACCATTCTTCATACAAAATCTCTCCAGTTCAGTTCAATTTGATGGCTGCCGAGCATGGACAGCCTGCTTCAAATCATCCCATAGATTTTCGATGATATTCAAGTCAGGGGACTGTGACGGCCATTCCAGGACATTGTACTTCTCCCTCTGCATGAATGCCTTTGTGGATTTCCAACTGTGTTTTGAGTCATTGTCTTGTTGAAATATCCAACCCCTGCTTAAGTAACTTCAACTTTGTGACTGATGCTTGAACATTATCCTGAAGAATTTGTTGATATTGGGTTGAATTCATCTGACCCTCGACTTTAACAAGGGTCCCAGTCCCTGAACTAGCCACACAGCCCCACAGCATGATGGGACCTCCACCAAATTTGACAGTAGGCAGCAGGTGTTTTTCTTGGAATGCGGTGTTCTTCTTCTGCCATACAAAGCACTTTCTGTTCTGACCAAATAACTCCATTTTTGTCTCATCAGTCCAAATCAGTTTGTTCCAAAATGAATCCTGCTTGTCTAAATGAGCATTGGCATACAACAAGCGACTCTGTTTGTGGTGTGAGTGCAGAAAGGGCTTCTTTCTCATCACCCTGCCATACTGATGTTCTTTGTGCAAATTGGGCTGAATTGTAGAATTATGTACAGATACACCTTCTGCAGCGAGATGTTCTTGCAGGTCTTTGGAGGTGATCTGTGGGTTGTCTGTAACCATTCTCACAATCCTGCTCATATGCCGCTCCTGTATTTCTCTTGGCCTGTCAGACCTGCTGGGTTTAACAGCAACTGTGCCTGTGGCCTTCCATTTCCTGATTCCATTCCTTACAGTTGAAGCTGACAGTTTAAACCTCTGAGATTGCTTTTTGTAGCCTTCACCTAAACCAGGAGACTCAACAATCTTTGTTTTCAGATCTTTTGAGAGTTGCTTTGAGGATCCCATGCTGTCTGTCACTCTTCAGAGGAGAGTCAAAGGGAAGGAAGCACAACTTGCAATTGACCACCTTAAATACCTTTTACCACTCATGACTGGGCACTCCTGTCTATGAAGTTCAAGGCTTCACGAGCTCATCCAGCCAAGTAATCAGCATTGAGCAGTGACAGGCATTCAAATCAGCATAATGACAAGGGGACCCACATTTGTGTCAGTTTTTCACATTTGATTTAATTTCTTACTACTAAATACTGCATCACTAAAAATCTTTGTTCGGAAAACACCGCAGTACTCAGATGTTCCTAGGAAATGAAAGACATACCACTGGTATCTTTATTGTTGAAAGGAGAGTCAGTTATTATGCAGGCTGAGAGGGGTTCACAAACGTCTCCATTTGACTGTATACATTCACTTGTTTGGCTGACACCTTTATACAAGCTGACTTACAACATTTATGATACGATTGGTTGCATTTCTTTATATTTATATTGTATTCCAATTGGAAATTCTGATATCTTGAAACAAGATTTAATCTATCCTGTGTATCCAGCTGGCGTCCCTGCCACGTCACTTCACCTGTCTGTGCTCCAGTTAGAAACCCAAAAGAAATTGGACCAATTGTGTCATAAATGTTGTACGTCGCTTTTGGATAAAGGCATGGGCCAGATAAATAAATATAAATGTAATTCTCTGTGCTTTTTGAGATATTTTAAGATGTATTTCAGGACACCTCAAATTTTACTTCAAGATATCTGAATATCCATTGGCTTTGGCCATTACCCGGTGGGGTCGCCGGCTGGATGGACAGGATAGATCAGATCTTGTTTCAAGATATCTGAATATCTACATATCCCAAATTAAAATGTCCTGCGCATTTCAGGATATCTGAATATCTCAACATCTCGAATGAATGTTCCGTGCATTTCGAGGTATCTTACGGTGTTATGTTAGGACATCTCAAATTTTGTCTCAAGATACCTGAATATCCATATATCTCATATTAATTTTCTGAGCATTTTGAAGTCTCTCAGTCTCTCTGTATTTCCAGATAATCTTATAGTACACTGAAAGTCCTGCTGAAGAGTAGCAAATGTTAGAAGAAGTAACTTTGAGATTTCGTAAAAGGTCCTTTTGCGATATCTTAAAATGCTTTGCACATATCCCTCCATTATCCAACCCGCTATATCCTAACTACAGGGTCATGGGGGTCTGCTGGAGCCAATCCCAGCCAACACAGGGCACAAAGCAGGAAACAAACCCCAGGCAGGGTGCCAACCCATTGCAGGGCACACACACACCAACAACAACTTAGAATCGCCAATCCACCTAAGCTGCATGTTTTTGGACTGTGGGAGGAAACCCACGCAGACAACATGCAAACTCCACACAGGGAGGACCCAGGAAGCAAACCCGGGTCTCCTAACTGCAAGGCAGCAGCGCTACCCACTGTGCCACCGTATTTCTAGATATCTTGAAATGAATTTGACATATCTGAAAACTGAACAGCATTTTACGGTATGATAAATGTATTTTGCAGTGTCTAAGTGTTAATCTAGATTGCTATGAAAGTGCTGATATTATCGGAGTAGTGCGTGTTTTAGCCACAAGAGGGCAGTAAAGCCATAGACTCTTGGCAAGCCTTTGCTCATATGATGGAAACCAGAGAGTCAGTGAACCCCCAAACCCCAACACGGACACACCAGGACAGTCCTGCGTTCAAATAATGGAAGGGTTATTTACTAAAAATCCTCCAAAAGCAGCACAAACACAAATACAGGCTTTCCTGCTCTCTCTTTCAATACTCTCTCCTCTCAATTTCTCTCTCCACCACACTGCCCTCCTCCAGTTGAGTGTTGCCTTCCTTCCTCCCAGTCTCGTCCCTTTTATTGAGGACCCTGGAGTCCTTCCTGACTGTCCGATGGAAGTAGTTCCGGGCCACACAGAAGTCCCCTAAATTGGGGCACATATCACCCTACAGCACCCCCTTGTGGCACCCTTGATCCCCAGCAGGTGCTGTATTGCAGGACTACATCTCCCAGAATTCCCTGCTGGTCCACGAATGGGCATCATCATGGAGGGCTGCTGCCCTCTAGCACCTGGTGGAACTAGATATCCCTCTGTGACAGTTTTTCTCCCGTCCTGGGAAGGTACTGGAACCACGTCCGGCTGCTGGGACGTCCATCCATCCCACGGGGCAGCCTTGTTCGGGTGCGCCCTCCTGCCTTTCTGTATCCTCTGGGCCTCCCGTCCAGGTAAGGGATCTTCCCAATTTCCTGCCGGGATGCCTGTCCATCCTACACTCAGTAGAGATGGCTGCCATCACAACATGTTTTGATTAATCACAGATTATGGCCAAAGCTTCCGACACAAAACGTTTGATATATGAATGAATAGATAAAGAAGCCAAAATATAAAAATCCAAATTTCATAAATTCAAAAGCAAAAATGACTAAGTTGCTAAATTTAACAATGAGTTTCAAATGCTACAAACAAGCAAATAACAGAAAACTAACCAACAAGAAGAATAAAATGTAAGTCCGCAGGTGACAAATTTCAGGGTCGTATATTTTTGTATAGCGCCCTTCACCAGGTTCAGGCTCAGATTGTCGTAAACTTTACAAATTACTAATGACGTAATTCTTACACATAAAGATATGGATTTATTTGAACAGACAGGAAAGCAATTTTTGAACTGTGGCCAGTTGATACCAGAGGTGTGGAAAGATGAGAAGATGAGAAAGATGGGAAGATGAGCCCCCCAGGGGGGTCCACAGTCACAATCCTGGAGACCCCAGTCAACTGCTCGGCTGCTCTACCCCAATGGTTATTTGACAATACAAAGCGAATCTGACGACAGAGTCCTTCCACCCTCTGATTCCAAAGCTGCCTGTATGCCTGATGTCTTTTCAAGCTGGCAGTAGAGCGGTGGCACCGCGTGGCCGTTACTAACCCTTCTCATTGCTGTAATACAGGCTGCCCTCTGCTTGTGAATGAATTCTGTTCTTACCTTCGTTCATAAGCTGATTTCATTGCAATACCTGTGTGTGAGCACAAGGGGGTGCCACTGAGCCCCAAATCCCAGACACAATCAGGCCAGACACCGGTCCAAATTCAAATGAAAGTTTTTCTATTAATTGCAATACAAAGTCCAAACACCACTCCTCTAAGTGAGTGTTGCCCCCTGCCCAGATGAAGACGAGGTGGCTTCTTTTATGCCAATTGGTGCCACAACATTGCACGTTGGAAGCACTTCCAGTTCAAGTCCCCTAATGTGAGGACATCACTCCCTTGAAGCCCCCCCTGGTGGCACCCAAGTACCCCAACAGGGTTGGCCATCTGGACTACAACTCCCACAAATCCCTATGAATGTACAAAATTTGTGGGGGTCCGCTAGGGGATTTCTGATTACTGACACCCAGTGTATTGGGTTATGGGGAATAGCCTTCTGCTATGGCCTCCCAACTGGAAAGGTACTAACAACCAACCTGGCCGGAATGCCCACCCATGCCAGGAAAGGACTCACCCTCCATTCAAGTTGGGATGCCAGTCCACCCTCTACAGCACTCTCTGCTGCACCAACTAATGGTTGTGGATGGCTGAGATGGCATGAGCAGGGAATATTCAGGGGCAGGGCTCGTCCTACCTCAGCCAGGAGCTGCACATGCCATGCCAACATCGACCAGGTTGGCATCCCAATGGGATTCAAAAAGAAGATCTTAGCTCTCCCTGGGAGGAAGCTAACCAAGATGTCATATGCCACCAGTGCAGTGGGTGACAGCATTCTTTAGATCCAGACCCACAGTGCATGCTGGGAGTTGTTGTCCCAAAGCATGGGACTCCACAGGGCAGCTCTCTGGGGTTCCATGGGTGTGGCCAAGGAGGGCTGCACTGATTGGCTGTCCCTTCTTTCTGAGTCTTCTGCTTGACCCGGATGGGCTTCTTAAGTGCACCAGAAGAACCCCCCAGGTCTGGGGTAAAGGAGGCCACTTTGCTTCACCCGACCGAGTTGGAGTCAGGAGGCAGAGGACAAGGCTTACCTGAAGATGAGTGGAGGAGATTTGTTATTATAGTGTGGCTGTTCATTTGCTGAAAGGAAGAACATCTGAAATATCCTTTTAAATAATTAAATTTCACTTGATTTGAACCCTTGACTATGTATGTGCACTTGTGTCTGGAGTACAGGACTCTGGGGCGCCCCCTTTTGTACACACTGATAGTCAACTATCAAATTTCAAGGCAAATCAGTTGATTAGACTAAAAACACACCAATAGTCAAAAATACTCATTAAAACAGTAAAACTAGAGCAAAGCATGCATACAGCATAAAGGGGGCAAATCCAGTTTAGTGACTTTGGGGACCACCGCCTCTCCCAGCAGCGTCAGGTGCAAAGCAGGAGCCAACCCCAAATATGACATTCACTGAATTCTCCAAAAGTAGGCAAAGCACTTCAATGGGGAACGGCGCTGTGACTCAGACGCTTGAGAGTTTTTAAGTGCTTCATAAACTGTCCATGATAAAGAAACTGTGACCACAACGGCTCGACTTTCTCTTAACCTCCAAGGTGTGAGGCACCCGATAAAAGGAGCCATAAAAAATACCACTTAATACGTCAGGAAAGGCCGGGAGAGGAGCAAATGAACAGAAAAGAAAGAATGAAAAGTCAGCCACATAACGTGTAGTGATTAAGGCTTTACGTTAGAAAGAAAGAAAGAAAGAAAGAAAGAAAGAAAGAAAGAAAGAAAGAACTGCAGCCCTCCAGTCACACACACTCACAAGTTTATTGTTCACATTGGTTATCAGTTTCATGGTGGGTTCAGATGTCCTCTCATCTGTTTTCTAATCCACCTTGTGATGATGTCTGCTGTTTACATCAGTGAGTGTCACATAATGAAGAATGACAGACTGACTGACTCACTGCCACCTTTGAGTCACTCCCAGTGTAATAATCTGCAGGCTGCTCTGTGAAACTACCATGAAGTCATAAACTACAGCCATGGTGTGACCACGAGAAAGCTTTGTCACCTGCCAGTATGGCATCTGTTAAGAGCTCGAGATGTCATACATGATGAAAGGTGACATTTAAATCACAAGGACACACAAAGGCACATCTGACCTCGGACACCTAGTGACACCCAACAAGTCACTCCTGCGCTGAAATCACATCATCATTGGCATTAAACCACATGTCAGATATGTGCTTCAAGATGGTGCTCACTGCAAGGGGCACTGCAGTAAATCAGGCGCGGCTCGGCCCTCAACAAATCAGCCACGTGCAGGGACCTCCCATTCAACAAACATGGAAAAGAAGGGTGAAAAAATAGGAGAGAAAGGTTGTGTGTGTGTGTGTGCGCTTCTACTTTAACAGACATGTCCTGGTAAACAGAACGCACAGCTGACAACAGTGACGTTGGTTTATGTGATGAAAAAGTGTGTGAGTACTTTAATGGTTCAAAGTTACACATCCTATACTACAGGAAAAAAGTAGGGTGAAATGACAGCTTTTATTGGCTAACTAAATAGATTACAAATACAAAGTATCAATCTACATCCTATGCAATAAAGTGCCTTTAATATCTATCTATCTATCTATCTATCTATCTATCTATCTATCTATCTATCTATCTAT
>JANRMT010062796.1:101181156-101191613 GCA_026402145.1 Polypterus bichir lapradei | reverse complement strand
AGATAATTTATTAATCCCAAGGGGAAATTCACAATTCACATCAATCCTGGGATGTGCCCATTCCAGCAAACATCAGGCGTGAGACAGAAACAAAAGCCTTAAACGGGGAATCAGCTCATCGCAAGGTGAACATAAGCACACACACACACATTGGTGTCATTTTAGTGTCACCAAATCCTCAAAACTTTGTGTCTTTGGAAAGAAACTGGAGCACACTGTGGAAATGCACCATTTAAACAGGCAAACTCCAGGCAGGGAACACCAGGGAAATGACTCCATACCGCAAGGTAGCAGTACCACCGTGTTGCCACAATGTGTAATTATTATCAGTATTCATTATTTAAATGAAGTTAATGACTTATCTGTAAAATGTAACGTACATACTTTAATGCATTTCACCATGAAAGTGATATCAAGGATAAATCTAAGGATTCTAAACGTGCAGAGAGCTGGAATATCAGAAATGTGACGTGCTCTGTGTGGCGATCACCGCCTGCTGCTGCTGTCACGTCAGAAGGAAGCTCCAGGAACAGGTAGTGATTAACAACTGGGTCGCTTTTAAGATGAGGTTTACGACAGTCTACTTTAACCAATTGGAATTTGATCATCTGTCGGCTCACTCACGGCCGTTTAAGGGGTAAAGTGAAGAAAATTTAGAGGACCGAGCCTTAAAAAACATTTCAAATGAAATGAAGGGTAAAGATGTGAATTAACACCAGAAAAACTGGTCACCAATTAAGAAAACGGTTTGAATGAAAACCTGCAGCAGTAGTAGTAGTAGCAGTGCTCCGGGACCGGAGTTGGAGACCCCGGCGCTAGACCTTCTTCACGGATCACCCTAAGTTTTGGGTACTGGAATAAACATGCGTTTCTCTTTCATAGATCAGACAAAAGTTGGTCAAGTCCATTAATTTATTCGTTCATTTAACTGAATGCTAGGAAGAGAAAAATAATGCACCGTTAAAATTAAGTTTACATTTTGTTACACCAAATGGAACTTCATATCTGTGAATGAGTTGATGAGCAATTCACCGTGAACTCCTAAGTGACAGGACTGCAGCAGCAGACTGGGGACAAAGCAGCGTATTAATTCTGTTAGACTTCAGTGCAGCATTCGATACTCTGGTCAGACGTGACATTCTACTGTCCAGAATGATGGAGAACATGCTGGGTATCCCTGGCACTGCCCTTCAGTGGTTTATCTGACTGATTGGCAAGAGTTTATTAGTCTTGGCACCAGCAGGTCCAGCTCGGTGCCAGTCATTTGAGAAGTTCCTCAGGGCTCTGTCCTCGGCCCCCCTGCTCTTCTGTGTCTGTATGCCTCTCCTCGGCCATATCATTCATAGCTATGGACTGGCTTATCATTTTCACGCAGATGAAACTCAACTCTACTTCAATGTTAAAAGTGAAACTTCATCAGAGCTTTCTCAGCTCACGACGTGTCCTGAATGGAGCAGAACTCAATAAAACTGAACTCCTGCAAACTGGCACAACGTAAGAACATGAGCGCCTTCTCAGTCCCATCAGACCTTCTTCTGATGGAAGGAATCTTGGTGTCATGTTTGATTCCTCCCTTTCTTATTCCACCCACATAAACCACGTTAAGAAACTTTCTTACTCCCATCTCCTTAACATGACCCGTCTTCACTCGTTCCTCTCCTCTTCTAATGCCGAGACACTTGTCCCTGCTTTTATCTCATCCCGCATCCATTACTGGAACTCCCTACTGGCAGATAGGTTCCCCTTTCTAATCTTCTATCACAGCTCCAGTTGATTCAAAACTCTGCTGCCCAGACCAGTAACAGCGAGCACATCCCAGCCATCCGGCTTTGCCTCCACTGGCTCCCTGTGTCTTATTACACGACTGAATATAGTACTAGGGTGTTAGCCATTAAAAATGTAGTGAGAAGTCAAGTAAAATGACAACTTTGATTGGCTAACTAAAAAGATTACAAAATGCAAGGGCAACTCAGGCCTCTTCTTCAGGCAGAGATGTAATACAGAAACTGGAGTTCCCTGTGCTTATGTAGACAGCAGGACAGATAACAACACTGGGAAACCTTTAAGTGAGTCATCTTGGATGTAAAAAAATTACCAGACAGTTGGAAAACTACAGCAGATGTAGTAAGGGTGACAGCAAGAAGGGTGCTTGGCATGACATCTGGACAGATGAAGAAGGAAAGGGAAACCTGGTGGTGGAATGGGGAAGTACAGGAGAGTATACAGAGGAAGAGGATGGTGAAGAAGAAGTGGGATAGTCAGAGAGATGCAGAAAGTAGACAAGAGTACAAGAAGATAAGGCGCAAGGTGAAGAGAGAGGTGGTGAGGCTAAAGAAAAGGTGAATGATGAGTTGTATGAGAGGTTGGACACTAAGGAGTAAGAAAAGGACCGGTGGGCTACAGAGAAGGGCCGAGCTGGGAAAGATGAGAAGCAGGTCAGGGTGATAAAGGATAAAGGTGGAAACGTACTCACAAGTGAGGAGCGTGTGTTGAGCAGATGGAAAGAGTACTTTGAGAGGCTGATGAATGAAGAGAATGAGAGAGAGAAGAGGTTGGATGATGTGGAGATAGTGAATCAGGAAGTGCAACGGATTAGCAAGGAGGAAGTAAGGACAGCGATGAAGAGGATGAAGAATGGAAAGGCCATTGGTCCAGATGACATACCTGTGGAAGGGCATGGAGTTATTTAGGAGAGATGGCAGTGGAGTTTCTAACCAGATTGTTTAATGGAGTCTTGGAAAGTGAGAGGATGCCTGAGGAGTGGAGAAGAAGTGCTGATATTTAAGAATAAGGGGGATAGGGCTGCATGATTAACCTTTTTTTGTCACGATAACGATATTTATGACCCACGATCAGTTAATAAATATCGTCACGATTTTACAGTATAAAGACCAAACTGTTTTTTATGGGCGGAGTTTACGGATTGGACTGCGTCACTAAGACGTTACTGCGTCTAGATTGCAAGCGCTTTCTGAAGCAGTAGAAGTCAATAACAGCAATAACAGTCAGTCAGAATAAACATATGATGGCGGAGCAACGTGAGGAAGGTGCAGAAGTGCGATCGTTAGTTCCTAAAAAGGGGTCATACTCAGTTGTCTGGAACTATTTCGGTTTCGAGGAATGTGATGTTGATCAGGTACGATTCTTGTGCAAACTTTGCTCCTGTTCCGTCCAAACGTCCCAAGGTAACACAACAAACCTCATCAACCACCTTAAAAGCCACCACAAAGTACACTATCAAGAATTTCAACGACTGAAGGCACAAACAGCAACAACAAAAAATTACCAGCCATCCACAACACAGACAACAATATCAGGGACATTGTTCAACGCAATACCATATCTGCCTAGCTCGCAAAGACACCGGGAAATAATAGAGGCGATCACGTACCATATAGCCAAGGATATGTGTCCAGTAACCACCGAGAGCAGTGAGGGGTTTAAAAAAATGATCGCAACACTTGATAAAAGATATAGCATTCCCTCACGCAACCATTTTTCCAATGTTGCGCTGCCCTCGCTGTATGCAAAATGCCGAAAAGAAATAGAAAGAGAAATTCTCAGGCTCAGCCTTGAATATTTTGCTGCCACGACCGACTTATGGTCAAGCAGAACTGCGGAACCGTATTTGAGCTTGACAGCGAGTTTGAGATGAAAAGCAAGCTTTTGCAAACTTCGTTTTTCCCACAAGACCATACAGCGGAGTTTATTGCAGTGGGCCTCAAAGAAGCGATGTCCGCTTGGGGCTTGGTGGAAGAAAGACTTGTGTGCATCACAACGGACAACGCAGCTAATATGATTAGGGCAGCATCTGTGAATAACTGGCCGAGGCTACACTGCTTTGGTCACAGACTTCATTTAGCCATCGGTAAGTTGTATGTTTTTTTTTCCCCAGATATATTGAAACAATTTGACAATTTAAAAATATTAATTGTTGTTGTTGTTTTAGTGATATTATAATCAGGGGTGCACATAACTGGTACGCAGGTACGCATGCGTGGCAAAAATGATGAACGCGTAACGTCATTTTGTTACTACAGCGCTTTCGCGTACAAAACAGAAGAGCTCTTGACTGCGACCGTTTTTTTGACAGCGTGCGATTAAAATTTCACCTTCACCATTTGTTTTATGTCCTTTCGGTTTAGGTACTTGCGTTTATGTTCGAAAAGTGTTTATTCCTCCGACTCGGGACCCGATTCTGCACCGGCGGAAAGCACCATACAAAGTGGTTTCGTTTTGAAATAAAATAATTTTGCGTGTTTTCCGCTTGTGGCAGTGGTCATTTTTAAATGAGGCGCAGCTGTGCGCATTTTCGGCTACTTTAAGAGGGCCAAATGACAGTGCGCTCTTCACCAACAGTCTTTAGTCAGTGATGTTATTTATTAAACGATATTTAAGCGCCACGCACTCACGTGATATTAGATACGTACTCAAATATCATTTTATTTTATTTTATTTCGGTTTTATCACAAAAGAACAACTGATTCTTTCATACCATTTTTAATGAAACGCAATACATTTGTTTAATGCATATTACGCTCAAGACGCAACCTTGTGTTCCGTCAAGTTGCACAATGACGATAAAAACCACAAAACCTTAAGGGAGGTTTGTTTATTTTTCTTTATTTGTGGCTGTAAAGTGCAATAAGAATACGCAAGTGAATAAAAGTTCATTACCAAAGGAATAATCGTCATTATTAATCGTGATAAAAATTTTGAGCAAAATAATCGTGATAATCATTTTTTCTGTTATCGTGCAGCCCTAAAGGGGGATGTGCAGGACTGCAGTAACTACAGGGGGATAAAATTGATGAGCCACAGCATGAAATTATGGAAAAGAGTAGTGGAAGCTCGGTTAACTATTGAGGTGACGATTAGTGAGCAGCAGGATGGTTTCATGCCAAGAAAGAGCACCACAGATGTGATGTTTGCTCTGAAGATGTTGATGAAGAAGTAGAGAGGAGGCCAGAAGGAGTCGCAGTGCGTCTTTGTGGACCTGGAGAAAGCATATGACAGGGTGACTGAGAGGAGTTGTGGTGTTGTATGAAGAAGTCGAGAGTGGCAGAGAAGAAAGTAAGAGTTGTACAGGATATGTACGAGGGCAGTGTGACCGTGGTGAGGTCTGCGGCAGGAGTGACAGGAGGTGGGATTACATCAGAGATCAGCTCTGAGCCCTTTCTTATTTGCAATGGTGATGGACAGGTTGACAGATGAGATTAGACAGGAGTCCCCGTGGACTATGATGTTTGCTGATGACGCTGTGATCTGTAACGAGAGTAGGGAGCAGGTTGAGGAGACCCTGGAGAGGTGGAGATCTGCTCTAGAGAGGAGAGGAATGAAGGTCAGTAGGAACAAGACAGAATACATGTGTGTGAATGAGAGGGAGGTCAGTGGAATGGTGAGGATGAGGGAGTAGAGTTGGTGAAGGTGGATGAGTTTAAATACTTGGGATCAACAGTACAGAGGAATGAGGATTGTGGAAGAGAAGTGAAGAAGAGAGTGCAGGCAGGGTGGAGTGGGTGGAGAAGAGTATCAGGAGTGATTTGTGACCGACGGGTATCGGCAAGAGTGAAAAGGAAGATGTACAGGACGGTAGTGAGACCAGTTATGTTATATGGGCTGGAGACGGTGGCACTGACCAGAAAGCTGGAGACAGAGCTGGAGGTGGCAGAGTTAAAGATGTTAAGATTTCCACTGAGTGTGACGAGGATTGACAGGATTAGAAATGAGGACATTAGAGGGTCGGCTCAGCTTGGATTGTTGGGAGACAAAGTCAGAGAGGCGAGATTGCGCTGGTTTAGTCATGTGCAGAGGAGAGATGCTGGGTATTTTGGGAGAAAGGTACCAAGGATAGAGCTGCCAGGCAAAAGGAGAAGAGGAAGGCCTAAGAGAAGGTTTATGGATGTGGTGAGAAAGAACATGCAGGTGATGGGTGTGACAGAACAAGATACACAGGACAGAAAGATATGGAAGAAGATGATCTGCTGTGGCAACCCCTAACGGGAGCAGCCAAAGAAAGGCGGCGGCTAAGATTCATTCAGCAAGAGAGGAGAACAATGTATGGTCAAGATCTTTGGATAAGATAACTAACTGTCAAACAAAGTCTTTTGAAGTTTTTCAATACAATGTGGGTCTGTGGACAGGTGCTCTGCGTCAGTGTGAGAGATGCAAACAATATGCAGTGTCTCCATGGCTGTTGAGGTGAACTGCTACAGGAACATCGGTGTCGGACACTGTGAAGGGTCTTTAAAGTCACAGTGCTTATGGGCAACTTCAGAACACAGCAAGGGAGAAAAGAATGGGAAGTTAAACTCGTGCTAAAATTGAACACATTACAACACGGTTTGAATAGAGACAAGAGTTTTATGGCCAGATATGAGGACTGTTTGCATCTCTCGGACTGACCCGGACAATCTGTCTACAGACACACATTGTGTTGAAAAACCTCATCAGGAACTTCCAAAGACTTTGTTGGACAGTGTAGATGCCAAACGGGCTGGACGGACATCCCAGCCAGGAAAGGAAGCAGACCCGGAAGGAAGAAATGGACAGACTTCTACGGAAGCAGAGAGATCACTAGAGAACTGTTATTCCCCCAGCACGCTAGATGGCAGCAGTCCCTGATATCTCCACCCAGTGGGAAGCCAGCAGGGCATGCTGGGAAATGAAGTCTGGCAGGGCAGCCCTGCTGGAGTCACGGGGTGTCGCAAGAGGGCATTCCAGGGAAACAAGCTCCCTAAGCAAATAATAAACTTCCATGTGACCCAGAAGTACATCCATCAGGCAATCACCCTGGCACCGGGAGTACTTCCGGGTCTGTAATAAAAGGGACCGCACTCCCTTACTCAGGAGAGTCGGAGCTGGGTGGTAGAGAGGCAACACTTGACTGGAGGAGGGCAGTGCGGTGGTGAGAGGAAAAGGACCAGTGTTTTGAGAGTATTGGTGATTTTTTTGGAGGTATTTATTTTGATAAAGGACTGTGTTTTGGTGATCGTGTTGTGGTTTGGGGGTCACAGACGCCCGGGGTTTATCACAACAGTCATCTTATCCAAAGATCTTCACCATACATTGTTCTCCTCTCTTGCTAATTGAATCTTAGCCTGCAGAGGTCTATTAATTTTTTACATTTAAGATGTCTCACTTAAAGGTTTTTCAATGCTGTAGCTGTCCAGATGTCATGCCAAGCACTCTTCCTGCTGTCACCCTTACTACATCTGCTGCAGTTTCCCAAATGTCTGGTAATTTTTTACATCCAAGATGTCTCACTTAAAGGTTTCCCAGTGTTGTTATCTGTCCTAGTGCCTACATAAGCACAGGGAACTCCAGTTTCTGTATTACATCTTTGCCTGAAGAAGGGGCCTGAATTGCCTCGAAAGCCTAAATATTTTACTTAGCCAATAAAAGACGTCATTTTGCCTGACTTTGCCCTAGGACTGAACATAAAATTCTAATATTAAACTACAAAGTTTTAAATGTCCTCACACCACCCTTCATCAGTGACCTTCTCTTCTCTTCTCCTTCGATCTGCTCCATGTTCTCCCACTGAGGTCCTCCGATTCCTGTTGTGCCCCACACTAACCTGCACTCTGTGGGCGACAGGGCCGTCAGCTGTATGTAGCGCCCTGACCTCAGCTGATGCCATTCATTCTTTCAAACCTCATCTGGGCAGGAACTTCACCTGACGCTCTGACCCTTCTTTCAGTTCACCTCTCCGTGCAGACGCTCAGGATAACGTGTGTGTGACATCACAAATGATATTAGTATTTTACTCTGCTTTATCGTCACTTTGCATATCCTGTATTTATCTGTTTTATTGTTCGATGCAGAAATATTTGTATCCAAGGTTACACATACCTGCTGTTCTTTCTAAGACTCTGTGCAACGCCTTGAGCATGGGAAAGGCGCCATATAAATGAAATGTATTATTATTATTATAATGGCTGTTCGAAGGGACCCTTTTTTATATAAAACTGGCTGTGTAAGCTCGTGCTGTACAAAGCCCAGGGTCCTAGAAACTATTGAATTTGTCAGAAAAACTGCAATGTAGAGATGTCAGGTAAATTAAAAGGAACTACTCTGGGTGTCTCTCTCTTTCCTAGGAGGTTTCGTTTTGCCGACATGCTCGCCTCGCTTGTTTTCTAGCGACGGAAGGAAATGTAAAAGGGCTACCTACGTTTTGCCGATGTTAGCGGCTAAGTGACTATGTCTTTCTTCGGAGGTTTCACTTTGCTGACGTGCTCGCCTTGCTGGTGTTATTAGCGGCTAAGTGAGTTTCCTGCTCCCTCAGAGGCCTTACCCCGACTCCATCTCTCACTTCTGGGCCGGACAGACAGACAGACACACAATTCCAACACGTAGACGTTTATATACAAGACAATAATGTTACTTTACCCTATCAGGGTATGATCATCACAATATGGCTTATGGAAAAGGATCACTCCTTGATCAAATCGCTAAAGTCTCAGACAGCAAGTCTCCATTGCTTACAAACCTGCAACGGTTTATCCATCCATCCATTATCCAACCTGCTATATCCTAACTACAGGGTCACAGGGGATCTGCTGGAGCCAATCCCAGCCAACACAGGGTGCAAGGCAGGAAACAAACCCCAGGCAGGGCAACAGCCCACCGCAGGGCACACACACACACACCCACACACCAAGCACAATTTAGAATCACCAAGGCACCTAACCTGCATGTCTTTGGACTGTGGGAGGAAATCCACGCAGACACAGGGAGAACATGCAAACTCCACGCAGGGAGGAAGCGAACCCAGGTCTCCTAACTGCGAGGCAGCAGCACTACCCACTGCGCCACCGTGCCGCCCTCAACGGTTTACCATAAAGTAAGATGCTGCAGATGTTCTACCAGACGGTTGAGGCGAGTGCCCTCTTCTACGCGGTGGTGTGCTGGGGTGGCAGCATAAAGATGAAAGATGCCTCACGCCTGGACAAACTTGTTAAGAAGGCAGGCTCTATTGTAGGAGTAAAGTTGGACAGTTTGACATCCGTGGCAGAGCGACGGGCATTAAGCAAACTCCTGTCAATCATGAATAATCCACTGCATCCACTGAACAGTGTCATCTCCAGGCAGAGGAGTAGCTTCAGTGACAGACTGTTGTCACTGTCCTGCTCCACTGACAGACTGAGGAGACCCCACACTATGCGACTCTTCAATTCCACCCGGGGGAGTAAATGCTAACATTTTTTTTTTTTCTTTTTTAATTTTTTTCATTTTTATTACTATTTAATTTAATATCGTTTCTTTGTATCAGTATACTTCTGCTGGATTATGTGAATTTCCCCTTGGGATTAATAAAGTATCTATCTATCTATCTATCTAAAGGAATCTTTCCAATGCCTGTGTGTATTTTTTTAGCTCTTTAAATCTCTATAGGTACTTCATTTTCTAGTTTTCAATGTGAAAATGAACTCAGTCTTATTACTCTGCTGAGACATGTAACTGACACCGAAACTGAGACAACCTGTCACATTACATTTGCATTGACGTATTTGGCTTTTGCCTTTTTTCCAAGCTGGATGAGATTTTGGGACAAACAAACAAGCTCCATGTACTGAATGGTCTTTTCTCGTCTGTTTTAATGATTTCTCGTTTATGTCTCAGTGTTGCAGTACTTCCCGACTGCATGCCCCTTGTTACTTATTAGCACCAATTTCTCGGCTGTGTTTTATGTTGCCTACATTTGCTTCACCCTGAATGGCTGGACTGCACTTTAATTGAAACAACTACAGCTGGAGCCCAGACAACTACCCAACACCATCATCCAACAGTCAAGCTGCTGTGCTGACTACTTGTCCAAATCAAACTCCTCTTAAATAGTCAGTTGTTCTGGTACAAAGCCTTAAATACATAAAGAGCTAAAAATGCTGCCTAAACTACCTTTTTAATATAAACTAGCCACGGTACCCATCTAGGATGGGTTGAAATCTAAGTAATCAGCAGAGACCCTCGATGTTAATGTTTGTATCTATTGGAATGTATTTTGTAATGCATGTACTAATAAAATAAAAAGCGTTTGTCTTTCCAATAGATGGAGCATCACATACACTTGTAGTAATAAAACGCATAACTACAAATTTTTGCAATGCACCATCTGTTGGAATATCAGGGACATACAAGGCAACTGAACAGACACACAAATAATACACTTTATCAACGTGGATTGTCTGATTTCTCTCCATCCGGCAGTTACTACCTGTTGGATGTATTCAGTGCACCGTTTGTTGGAATGTATTTTGTAATGCATGTAGTCATAAAATGCACTGCATTTGTCAATCCAACAGATGGTACATCACATACATTTGTGGTAATAAAATGCATTACCACAAATGTGTGTGATGGACCATCTGCTGGAATGGCAAAAGCAATGCATATATTTCTGTTACATGCCATTTGTTTGGGGATTTGTAAAAACAGTGTTAATGGTAGTGACATGT
>JANRMT010062796.1:101155064-101173170 GCA_026402145.1 Polypterus bichir lapradei | reverse complement strand
ATTAGAATTACTAACGGTCACGGAAGTCCAATGATCCCCAGTAAGAGCCGCAAAGTCCGCTTTCTGTAATGTATCTAATTTTGCTTGCTTTTCAGTGGGCACAAAACCATGCTTTTATCAAGGCTTCGCTCGGGTAGTTTTTTGAAATGAAATTTTCCTCCGATCAGTCGTTGAAAGGAGAGTCAATTATTATGCAGGCTGAGAGGGCTTCCCAAACTTTTTCATATGACTGTATATGAAAAAAATATGTAAATTTTGGGTGGCGAGAGTTAAAGGTGCTAAGATTGGCATTGGGTGTGACGAGGATGGGCAGGATTAGAAATGAGGACATTAGAGGGTCAGCTCAGGTGGGACGGTTGGGAGATTGCGTTGGTTTGGACATGTGCAGAGGAGAGATACTAGGTATATTGGGAGAAGGGTACTAAGGATAGGGCTTCCAGGGATGAGGAAAAGAGGAAGGCCTAAGAGAAGTTTTATGGATGTGGTGAGAGAGGACATGCAGGTGATGTGGGTGACAGAGCAAGATGACAAGGACAAGAATTTATGGAACAAGGTGACCCACTGTGGTGACCCCTAATGAGAGCAGCCCAAAAAAGAAGAAGTATTCATTTACTACATGGCAGACCAGAACTTAGCCATCACATATAAACTTTGTACAAATTAATAAAATAGTCATTATCATAATACTTACGGTATATTATCAGTTATATAAAAAATAAATTAACATTAGAACTCAACTAATGATTGAGAACAAAGGTAACAAGTTCGCCCACAATTTAAAGCTGTTGAAGTTTATTAATATGAACATTATTTAAATATAATATCCATTGAATTGAAAGTGTATTTGAACATATTTCTTTTTATCCTAGGAAACTTAAACCTGTGACCTGATGGCGATAACTGGAATTGTGAATGTGGTAAGTCAGTTTTATCTGTCAGATGCTTATAGTTTATAAGATCATTGTTGTTGCATGTATAGAGACAAAAGAGACTAAAGGTTTTTGGGGCACCTTGAAGGCTAACCCCATCTTATATATATAAACGGCTACGTGTGGAAGTGTGTGTGTCTGTCTGTCCAGCCCGGAAATGCAAGGCTACCGCATGAAGCTGAAAGGAATCGACTCTGTTGCCAAAGTGAAACTGTCGACAAAAGAGAAACTTGCTTAGCCACTAATACACAAGCAAGGCAAGCACATCAGCAAAATGAAACCGCCATGGAGAGAGAAACTCGCTTAGCCGCTAATACACAAGCGAGGCGAGCACATCGGCAAAACGAAACCTCTGAGGAGAGAGAAACTCACTTAGCCGCTAATAAACAAGCGAGGCGAGCACATCGGCAAAACGAAACCTCTGAGGAGAGAGAAACTCACTTAGCCGCTAATACAGAAGCAAGGCGAGCACATCGGCAAAACGAAACCTCTGAGGAGAGAGAAACTCACTTAGCCACTGATACACAAGCGAGGCGAGTACATCGGCAAAACGAAACCACCAAGGAGTGAGAAACTCACTTAGCCACTTATAGACAGCGGAGGCGAGCAGATCGGCAAAATGAAACCGCTGAGGAGAGAGAACCTCGCTTAGCCGCTAATGCACAACCGATGCGATCGATTGATTGATTGAAGTGCCAGAATCCATGGTTTCTAGGAGCCTGGGATTTTTACAGTATTGGCTTATTATAAGATTGAAAAAAATGAAAGAAAACGCATGTTAATAATGCAACCATGTCGTTCCAACTTATTCAATCAGGCAGGCTGCCCAAGATGGTGGTTCTTCCGGTTATGACGGGGTCCAGGTGGTTGGACCCCAGAAGTGATGTCATGAGTGGAAAGGTGTCAGTCTTCCTTTCTTCAGATGGAGGAGAAGAGAGATCGTTATTAGTCAGTGCCACCTCATGTCTCGGTGGAGTATTACAATCACCTAATCCCATACGCTGTTCCCCATCCGCACGCACGTGTAACACAGAGTCCAGTGAAATTCTTACTAGCATGTGCTAATCGCCGTGCGACATGTCATAATTCTCTAACATCATTTGATTAGTAAGTACAACTACAGTTCCCTCTATAATGTTTGCGACAAAGACATATTTTTCCTTGATTTCCCCCCTCTGCTCCACAGTTTAAAATTGTAAATTAAACAATTCAGATGTTGCGATTAAAGTGCACCTTGCAGACTTTCATTTAAGGAGATTTGCAGACATTCCGGTCACTCGCCAAAACTCATACACACGCTTTCGTTGCTGCTGCTTTTATCCCACTCAGGAATTAATTCAGAAATAGATTTGCGTGTGCTTTGAAAGCACAATGATCAACTGTGAGTTGTAACCCTTTAATTTGTAGTGTCATGAAGTTTGTAAAATGAGCTGAGATGAAAATGGGACTATTTGCTTTTTAGAGTAGTGTCCTACATAGTACTAAAATAGGAATGGAAGCTTTGCATTCATCCATTGGTTGTAATGAGCACATTGTGGTCGTGCACAGGAGTGATAGGCTGATATGCTGATAACTTTTTTGGGGCTTCAATTCAGCCGTCCCAGTATACTTAAAGGTTTGAACAAAAACAAAAAGAATCAAAATTGCTGCCACCATAACACTTTGTCCAAGTTAGTTGGAGTGGCTTCTTTAGCTATAGTTAGGCTCTGGAGCTCCTCTGCTCAGGTTGCTTGGACAAGAAGTGACGCCTCCTTCCGAGCGGTCCTGCTTTTATGGCCCAGGGACTGGAAGAGATGGGGTCAGTTCACCTCACTGGGTGATTTCTTTGCACTGTACAGAAAGAAGAAGGCAAGACAGTTACTGTCACTGTCCCCTCTTGGCTTGGGGTGGCAGGAACTCGGAGGGTGACCACAAGAATTACAATATGGCACCTTCTCAAATGCTTTCTGTTTCACTTTGATCATATCCTTTTGTTGCTTCCTCATAAAATTCCAGCATGTTGGTAAAACACGACCTCCCTTGTCTGAACCCTTGCTGACTATTTAGTAAAAACTCCTGTTCCTGCCATGTGTTGTTCAATCTTATCCTTAATAATTCCTTCCATTAATTTACCTGTGATGCACGTTAAGCTTACTGGCCTATAGTTGCTTGGATCTGCTCGGTCACCCTTTTTATATCACGGGATAATATTTGCCATTTTCCAGTCCTTCAGAATTTTCCCTGTGCACAGTGACTTCCTAAAAATATACGTCATGGGTGTATATATGTATATATACATGTGTATGTATGTGTATTCACTAACGTACTTAAGAACATGAAGATAAATATTACGTGGTCCTGGGTATTTGTTTGATTTTAGCCTATTTAATCTATGCAGCTCTTCTCCCTCTACTATTTCCAAATTACTCAGCACCTCCTTGGTAGTCCCTTGCACCGCTGGAAGGTTATCCACTTCTTCACATCTGAAAGACTTCAGAACAATGCAAGTTTAGAGTATCTGCTTAATGTAATACAGGTCTTTGAAACTGTAGGAGGAAAGCTCAGTCGGACATTTGTAACGTGTGTGAGGATTCATATGCAGAGCCCTGGATGTATGATGCAGCAGTGCTTTAATGTAAATCAGTTCATTAAATACAAAGAGTGATTTGGTGTTCTCAAGTCTACAATTTAGGTAATATATCTTTAGCAAATAGATCTTAGCCTATTTAATCTAAGCAGCTCTTCTCCCTCTACAATTAAAACATCACTTAGTACCTCCTTGGTAGCCTCTTTTACCGCCAGCAGGTTATCCACTGCCTCACATCTGAAAGACTTCCGAAAAATGCAAGTTTGGAGTATCTGCTTAACATCTTTGACTCTGAATTCTCACACACATTACAAGTGTCATACGCACTGCCCTGGATGTATGATGCAGCAGTACCTTAACGTAAACTGGCTCATTAAATACAAAGAGTGATTTAGTGTTCTCAAGTCTGTAATTTGGGGAAGATCTCTTTAGTGAATATGATCTTAGCGTATTTAATCTACGCAGCTCTTCTCCCTCTACAATTTCCACATCACTTAGTACCTCCTTGGTAGTCTCTTTTACCGCTCGCAGGTTATCCACTTCCTCACTTCTGAAAGACTTCAGCAAAAATGCAAGTTTAGAGTATCTGCTTAACATCTTTTCGCTCAGACACTTGAAACGTTTGTGAGAATTCATATGCAGAGCCCTGGATGTATGATGCAGCAGTGCCTTAATGTAAATCAGTTAATTAAATACAAAGAGTGATTTAGTGTTGTCAAGTCTACAATTTGGGTAATATATCTTTAGCAAATAGATCTTAGCCTATTTAATCTAAGCAGCTCTTCTCCCTCTACAATTTCCACATCACTAAGTACCTCCTTGGCAGTCCCTTTCACTGATGGCAGGTTATCCACTGCCTCACATCTGAAAGACTTCCAAAAAATGCAAGTTTAGAGTATCTGCTTAACATCTTTGACTCTGACACTTGTAACGTGTGTAAGAATTCATATGCAGAGCCCTGGATGTATGATGCAGCAGTGCCTTAACGTAAACTGGTTTATTAAATACAAAGAGTGATTTAGTGTTCTCAAGTCTGTAATTTGGGGAAGATCTCTTTAGTGAATATGATCTTAGCCTATTTAATCTAAGCTGCACTTCTCCCTCTACAATTTCCACATCACTAAGTACCTCCTTGGTAGTCTCTTTTACCGCTCGCAGGTTATCCACTTCCTCACTTCTGAAAGACTTCTGCAAAAATGCAAGTTTAGAGCATCTGCTTAATGTAATACATGTCTTTGGAACTGTAGAGGGAACGCTAACTCGGATATTTGTAAAGTTTGTGAGGATTCATACGCAGAGCCCTGGATGTATGATGCAGCAGTGCCTTAACGTAAACTGGCTCATTAAATACAAAGAGTGATTTAGTGTTCTCAAGTCTGTAATTTGGGGAAGATCTCTTTAGTGAATATGATCTTAGCGTATTTAATCTCCGCAGCTGTTCTCCCTCTACAATTTCCAAATCACAAAGTACCTCCTTGGCAGTCTCTTTTACCGCTGGCAGGTTATCCTCTTCCACATGTGCAAGACTACAGAAAAATGCAAGTTTGGAGTATCTGCTTAACGTAATACATGTCTTTGGAACTGTAGGAGGGAAGCTCACTGGGATACTTGTAACATGTGTGTGAGAATTCATACGCAAAGCCCTGGATGTATGATGCAGCAGTGCCTTAACGTAAACTGGTTTATTAAATTCAAAGAGTGATTTAGTGTTCTCAAATCTACAATTTGGGTAATACATCTTTAGCAAATATGATTTGTAATAATACCATTAAATCTCTGCACATAAACCGTGTGCACACTTGGATAGACTTGTCTTTATTAATAAGGAAAGTTAAGCAGCAGGTTGCCTTATAAAATCTATACCTGGGCAGATTAAAGCATACAGTATACAGATCTCCTGCTGTATGTGGCCATGCTGAGAGGTAAGGTAGTTTAGAGCTTCTGTTCTGTGACTATGTCTGCCATATCCGTGCCAGTGATGCAGCGCTTACCTCCCACATACAGAATGTCAGCCTACACTCTTTTGGTGTTTCAAAAAAATACTTCATTTCTTAGTAGACAGTATGGCTCGTATAATTTGCAATTTGGGATAATCAAAGATTCATGCTTTGTAGCTCTTCATTAGCTAAATGAGCACAAACAGTGGAAGGCCTCGGATCTTGTACGTTAATGGTGTTAATGTTTAAGAGCACGTTAAAATTACAAATGGTACTCTATGCTGCTATTGTCGTATTTTCAGACAGCACCATCAGAAGGAGCTTTGCCATCCTCACATCACTGCAAAATGTGGCTTGTTTAGCCTCATGGAAACGCCTGGAAGGAGTGCTTCACAGAGAAGGGGGCACAAAGGTGAATGGACATTCGGAACTGTAATCTGGGACCGCGACAAGGCCAGCTTCAGAAAACCTCTGGTGCGTCACAGGATTTAAAAGGTAAACCGCTTGTATTGTCGTGATATTTTCCTCTACTTACCCTTTACCTAGGGGTAAGTGTACTCATCAGGTTTGATACTGGGTTGGTCTGCTGTTGCACCTTAAGATTAACACATGCATGCATAGCTATACGCATACACACAGACACTAACCACAAAAGCACCGTATGAAAGACGTATACACTTGCATGTTACTCCCTAGCACTTTAACCCACACAAGTACCCTATGAATACCACAGGCAGGGTCGGCTTTCCCTGGTATTCCAAGAGACTTACTTATCATAGGCTGGAACAGTGTGTGATGTGTTTGATCTTAGACCTCAGACCTAAATATTACATTTGGTCTACAAGAATATACCGTATATACTCGCGTATAAGTCGGATCTTGAAACCCGAAAAATTGGTTATAAAATCAGATCCCGACTTATATTCTAGTTCAAAACTATGACAATGTATTTATTTCTTTTACATCTTCTTGCCTCCTCCAATCTCGCATCAGTTTCTCAGACACATCAAATTTTGTTGCAGCAGCACAGTTACCAATTTCTTTCGCTTCTTCAACAACTTTTACTTTAAAACCAATTTCACATTGTCATCTGATCGAACGCTTCATCAAAGATAAGGGATGCTCTTATGATAAAGGTGTATGAGGGTGGGAAATACACAAATCAGTGCAAACATCGCTTTGGAATCTTTCAGGTATTACCGTGTGGTCACGTAGGCATTTAAGGTGGGATGGATCTACGATTTTTTTCGTAGGCTCTAGTAATTCTAGTGTTAAGAAGGCTAACAGAATGTCAGGTTATATAGCGCCTTGATGTGTGGAGTACAAGTCACAGGAGGTTCTGCTCAAGCTTTATAACACACTGATGAGGCCTCATCTGGAGTACTGGGTGCAGTTTGGGTCTCCAGGCTACAAAAAGGACATAGCAGCACAAGAAAAGGTCCAGAGAAGAACAACAAGGCTGATCCAGGGCTACAGGGGATGAGTTATGAGGAAAGATCAAAAGAGCTGAGCCTTTACAGTTTAAGGAGAAGGAGATTATGAGGAGACCTGACTGAAGTGTTTAAAATGATGAAGGGAATTAGTCCAGTGGATCGAGACGGTGACTTTAAAATGAGTTCATCAAGAACATGGGGACACAGTTGGAAACTTGTTAAGGGTTTCATACAAACATTAGGAAGTTTTTCTTTACACAAACAACCACAGACACTTGGAATAAGAGACCAAGTAGTGTGGTAGACTGTAGGAACAGGAACTTTCAAAACTCAATATCCATCCACCCATTATCCAACCTGCTATATCCTAACTACAGGGTCACGGGGGTCTGCTGGAGCCAATCCCAGCCAACACAGGGCACAAGGCAGGAACAAATCCTGGGCAGGGCGCCAGCCCACCACAGGACACACACACACACACACACCAAGCACACACTAGGGACAATTTAGAATCGCCAATGCACCTAACCGGCATGTCTTTGGACTGTGGGAGGAAAACCACGCAGACACGGGGAGAACATGCAAACTCCACGCAGGGAGGACACCGGAAGCAAACCCGGGTCTCCTAACTGTGAGGCAGCAGCGCTACCAATGTGCCACCCAAAACTCAATATTTTATTGAGTTCCCAGTGTCAACTGGATGATAACATACAGTACATACAGGACCGCAAGATAAGCACATTAGTTGAGTCTTCATTGTTTATTAATTTATTTTTATTGTTAAAGTTGTGGTTTTTTTTAATTATATTTTTCTCAAACAATTAAAAAAAAAAAAAAACACTTTATTTTCCTCCCAGGACGCCGGATATTTCAGCTATGTTAGCTAGTTTTAGAATAATTAAGTGGATAGGACTGGAGAGCTTTGTTGTGCTGATAGGCCTGTTCTCGTTCAGGTTGTTCTGATGTTCAAATAGCCGAATGTATGACAGAAGACAAGCCCTGCTGAAGGCATACACTGATGTGCTTCAGTTTTATGACAGTGAACTTATCACATAATTTTCATTTAACTGTATGCAGAGGTGTATTTACTCTCCAGTAGCCACAATATGAATGTAACACCTAAAGTTCACCTTATGTGAAGGATTTAGGAGTCATAGTGGACTCTAAGCTATCGACTGCCAGACACTGTTCAGAAGCCATTAAGAAGGCTAACAGAATGTAAGGTTATATAGCGCCTTGACGTGTGGAGTACAAGTCACAGGAGGTTCTGCTCAGGCTTTATAACACACTGGTGAGGCCTCATCTGGAGTCCTGTGTGCAATTTTAGTCTCCATAAAGACATAGCAGCACCAGAGAAGGTCCAGAGAAGATCGGCTAGGCAGATTCAGGGCTACAGGGGATGAGTTATGAGGAAAGATTAAAAGAGTTGAGCCTTCACTGTTTAAGTCAAAGAATTAACGTGTTTAAATTTATGAAGGGAATTAGTCCGGTAGATCAAGACTGTGACCTTGACATGAGCTCAGTAAGAACATGTGGACACAGTTGGAAACTTGTTAAGGGTAAATTTCACACAAATGTTAGGAAGTTTTTTCCCACACAGAGAACCACAGACACTTAAGTGACCAAGTAGTGTGGTAGACAGGAGGACTTTATGGACATTCAAAGCTCGACTTGATTTTTTTTTTTTTTTGAG
Organism: Polypterus bichir lapradei; assembly: GCA_026402145.1. Taxonomy (NCBI): domain Eukaryota; kingdom Metazoa; phylum Chordata; class Cladistia; order Polypteriformes; family Polypteridae; genus Polypterus; species Polypterus bichir. The sequence goes on along the minus strand of JANRMT010062796.1, from coordinate 101,164,612 downwards.
GATTTAAGTGGATCGGACTGGCATTCTTTGTGATGCTGAATGGCCAGTTCTCGTCCCGATTGTTCTAAAGATCTAAACACCAGGGGTTAATCAAACCAGCTGTAACTCTTCTCTTTTCTCTCTTTGTCTCTTTCACATTACAGTTTCTCATCAGCGTCATCTGAGGTACGTGTTGAAAGAAGTACCAGTTTTTTGCTCTATAATGCACCCAACTCTGGAGCTCAGTTTGGCCAAAGTTATTTTCTGGCCGAATACTCATCTTGCCAGGGTACCAGCGTGCTGCCTTGGCACAAGAATGAGAACTTGATACTTCTATACCTCAATTTCAGCAAACATGGAGCTCAGATATTTGGCCAAGTGTCAGTCCAGGATGCTTTTGTCAGCAGCCTCCCTCAAACCTGCTGTTAGTAGAACAGGCTGATGAATGTCACCTGTTGGACATTCAATTGATCGGTATCTTGGAATTGGATTTAATAGCAAACATTTGGAAAAATGAGAATCAGTTTCTGCCAGGGGCTGTTGACATTCGCCATTGCTGTCAACTTGGTGATCCTGTACTATGTTTCCAGGGCACAGCAGCAAATGATGGAGAAACAGCGAGACTCTGGCAAGGGTGTACCCAAGCGAACATCGGGGCTTGCTTCGGGTCCTGGATTCTTTAAGGGCGGCGGCGGCGGTGGCGACAGCAAAAATCCTGGCATCACTGTATTAGTGCGAGAGTTTGAGGACTTTGAGAACTATGTTGCTGAAGTGGCCCAGTCTTTTTTGCAGCAGAGGCCCCAGATCCCAATTCTGGTAGTAGCTGATTCTCTTCCGTATCCCCCGATGACACTGCCAAGTGAAGCTAAACTGGTAGTTTTAAATGTTGGCCCAGATCAGCCACCATATGTGTCCAGACCTGAGTTTTACATTCATACAGACTATGTTCTGATTGTCCCAGACGGCGTAATTCTGGATTATGGTCGACAGTTGGACAGGCTGCAGAAGGAGCTGGAAGTGGAAGGAGGTGGTGCAGTTCGGTTAGTCGCGGCCCCAGTTTTGTCTCGTTCTGCAGTCCAGTGCCTTCACCTGCAAGTTAACCTTAGGGAGTGGACGGCGACATACACCCCAGCAGCATCTGGGAGCAGTGGTAGCATCTGTACGGCCTTGCAAGGGGATGCAGTCGTCCTAATCCGGACCGAGGATCTTTTTAACCTCTCGAGTCCTCACGCAAGGCCGCTGATGACATCCCTCTTCATGCAGACTTCCCTGAGAGGCTGGAAGGTGAAACTTCTCGAAGGAGCGGTCTTTGGATCGAACCGGAGACCTCTGTTTGGGTCGGCGCACAACCAGTGGAAAGCGGATACCCGCATGAAGGAGACTACCAGTCGTCTGATGAAACGGTTTGGCATCAAACAGGTCATCCAGGCTGACGGCAAACAGCAGTGGTTTGGGTGCGGCAAGGAGACCTCCCGGTGTTTTGGTACAATTCACGACGACACGCCAGAATATCTCTACGTGGATCGCTGGACTCCTCCTTGCTGCTTGCGAGCACTCAGGGAAACTACAAAATATGTCATCAATATTTTAGAAAAGTCTGGGGTGCGCTATTGGCTGGAAGGAGGGACACTTCTAGGTGCTGCTCGCCACCAGGACCTTATTCCTTGGGATTATGATGTGGATCTGGGAATCTACTTGGAAGATATACCTAATTGCGACTTCTTAAAGAATTTGGACTCGGGATCCTTGGTGGACGCGAATGGTTATGTGTGGGAGAGGGCCGTCGAAGGCGACTTCTACCGCGTTCAGTACAGTGAAGCCAATCACTTGCACGTGGACCTCTGGCCCTTCTATCCTCGCAACGGCATGATGACTAAGGACACCTGGATGGACCACAAGCAGGATGTCGAGTTCCCCGAGCACTTCCTGCAGCCTTTGGTTCCCATGCAGTTTGCAGGGATCACAGCCTACGGTCCTAATAATTATCGCAGCTTCCTAGAACTCAAATTTGGGGAAGGAGTGATAGAGAACCCCCAGTACCCAAATCCATCCAAAAAGAAGCTTGAAAGGAAACTTTTGGTTTGGGCTTAATCATCTATTGCCATTTTTGGAAAAGTAAACTTGAATGATACGGCCAGAGGGAAAGGTGGAGTCAAAAAAGTGGCCATGTTTTGACTACTACTGTAATTACGCCGCTAATGGGTGTGTAAATTGATGTTTGCAGAAAAACACGTGACTCATCATCCCGCCTCGGTATTAACGTCGATAAATTCATATGGCTGCAGACTCGTTTTGAGGCAAATTCTTTCAGTTGTCTTTTCGTAGCTTCGTGCTTGGGACCGTCACAATACTAAACAAGATGTAATATCTGGGGGGTAATGCCCCATCTGCCATCTCTGTATAAACAATCCCCGTTCTGAGACAATTTCTATATGCCTAACTGAATTCCGTGTTTTACTGACTTGCTCCTCAGTTTAGAACATTGGGTTTCATTTTTAAGACACTTCTCTCTTTTGAACACTGCATTGTGGCACCACGCTCCCAAATATCTGTGCCATACTGACTTTCACAAGTTCTGGAGGAAACCTTGTGCTTCTCCATGGCCAAAATGTCTTGTAGGGTGGGTAACGCGTGTCACGTTAGTCGTTGAAGAAGCAGTGGATAAATGATAATGTGAGGCAGAGCCGTGTTAAAGAATCTAAAAGTCAGGGACGCAAAGTACTGATGTCTGATTCTCACCAATAAGGATGAAGAGACACTTGTTAATGTTAACACCCGTGCATCTTCCAAGTGTGTGTGTCGACACGTGTTTTTCACATGCATAGGTCTGCGCGTTTTTCATGTGCTAATTCCATATGCATCTGATTCGTCACTTTGTGTTTAAATAAAGTTCTTTGGTGAAAAAAAAAACAAAAAATGTTGCAGAGTCATTGTTATGATACGCTGGCATTCTGTTCAGCCACATTGGTTGATTTTTGTCTCGTGTACGGACTCCACTGAAATTCTTCATATACTGTATGTGCAAATCAACACGGCGCCATGATTAGTGGAATGCATGGGCATCAGAGGAGCTCCTCACGGGTTCGATTGAGGTATGTGAAAACCCGCCGGGGCAAGGGGGTGGGGGGGCACTGCCTCTAATGTTCTCTTCTCCTTCTCCTTTCCCTGTAGCTCCGAGAAAACGACCAATCAGGGCAGTTAGCCCCACCTCTTCCAGCATGCACAATAAAGAAGCCCGGGTATACCCTGGTCATTCCAGCCATAGACATATATTGGTAGACGCCGCATTCCCTGTGTTGCCCAGTCGACACGATACGTCAGCGCGTCCGTCATATTGCGAGTGGCAAAAGTGCCATTTAAACTAATACAGGTAGATGTGGAAACCAGGTTTTCTGATGAAAAAACAATAACGTTTAAAACAGTTTCATTTACATACAACAGATTTTGGCGAATCGTTTAATTATTTATATCCATTTATACATTAATAACGGCAATTATTAAATAATAATTTATTATTATTATTAATTAATAATTCCTCCCATATAAGTAATATTTCTCGGACTGCCTTCGTTCATCGCCGAAACATTTCTAGACTTCGTCCTGTTCTTACGCAACACAGTACTGAAGTATCGGTCAATGCCCAGAGTCACGTCAAGTATAGATTACTGCAATGCTATTCTATCTGACATCCCACAAAAACGTATCCATCGCTTACAACTTCTTCAAAATTCTGCTGCCAGGATAATAACCTGCTGTTCTAAATCCACTGAACATATCACACCGATTCTCTCTCAACTTCACTGGCTCCCTGTTCACTACAGAATACGATACTAAATACCGCTCTGAACATTTAAAGCTCTCCACACCTCACTGATCTCCTCCAGACTGACACTCCTCTCGCTCACTTAGACCCTGTTATTTGAGAGTATTCAGTCTGGCAATATGGTGCAGCCTTAATTTGTGGAAGACAGACACAACTAAAGACATGAGCATAAAATGATGGTTGTCAGTTTCAAACTGCGTTTCCTCAATGTGCTCCTTGAGAAAAAACACATCTCAGCCCGAACAAACTGATTGATCAAAGATACACTGACAGCTTGCCCTCATGTTGACTGTCGGATAACACACTCAGCTACTTTGACCACCTTGACTGGACCCTCAGAAGGAATCATCAAACATCCTTTGTTTTTTAATGTGAGCGAGTGGTAGCTTTGATCATATGATGCCGGTATAGCATCTATTACCATACTAGCACGGCACACATCACAGGACAGCTTTCTCAAAATCCCGTCTAAGGGCTACCTGACCTCCCACTGCTTCCTGAGGTGGAATTCTTTTTGAAACCTTCAAAGTTTGAGAAATGTTAACAGCTAACAACAATCTACATAGTTAGTGACTAAATACGTTTAGCCAAAACGTTGTTTGGAGGCTCACTTGAGCACATAAATGCATAGCTTTGCTAGCGTAGCCTGGCGTAGCTAAAGTTAAGATTATAAAACAGGATTTTCTAATGGCCAAATATAACCAAAACAATTGTTCAGCCTTATCTATGAAATGTAATCCCCGGGGATCTGGTTTGGAGCGTACAGCGGTTTGTACAATCCCAATCGGCACATGCGTGAGGCATCTTTATCCATTATTTCACTCCACAGCAGTGCCACTGGCAATATGGCAGCGACGTTGACGTACGATGCTGCTGCTCATGCGGCGTCTAGTAATACTGAGTCTATGATTCCGGCCCCCTAATTATCCCTCTTTCTAATTGGCTATCTCTCATACCACTTCACCGCCCAATACAGTTGCATTCAAAATAATTCAACCATCATAACCAATTAGGTTTATTGGGACAATTTACAAACTTTCAGCTGTTTGTAGGAATGATTTAAATAGCTCAATGCCAGACGTGACTCTACTCTGTCAGGCCCTTAGCCTGCCATTGCCTCATCCTGGGTGTGACGTTAATCTGCATCCAGCCCTGTATGTAGGCCCTCCAGCATTGCCACTCCAGCCACCATAAAAAACCTCAAACTGTTCTATTCCATCTGAATTATTGTGGTGCTGAGGTGTCACCCTTCGAATGGCTGCACTCGGGTCCTGATCTGGTTTGTCATGTGGAGGATGTGCTGTATCAGTGTCTGCTCCTAACCACCACTGCACACCCAACCTACATGGAAAGGGGTCTCTCTTTGAATTGCCTTTCCCGAGATTTCTTCCGTTCATCCATCCATCCATTATCCTAACTACAGGGTCACGGGGGTCTGCTGGAGCCAATCCCAACCAACACAGGGCACAAGGTAGGAAACAAACCCTTGTCAGGGTGCCAGCCCACCGCAGGGCACACACACACCAAGCACACACTAGGGACATTTTAGAATCGCCAATGCACCTAACCTGTATGTCTTTGGACTGTGGGAGGAAACCGGAGTACCCGGAAGGATTTCTTCCATTTCTTTCTTATTTTTTTGGGAATTTTTCCTTGTCTTCTTAGAGAGTCACAGCTTTGTCTGTCAATAAGCAGGACCTGTTAAAGCCCACTACGGCACTTGTGTGATTTTGGGCTATACACAAAAAAATTGTATTAAAGATCCCCGGGTATCCTTTGTAAAGAGTAGGGTGTACCCTGCTCATTCTTTCCCCCTAATTATCCCTGTCTCTAATTGGCTATCTCTCACACCACTTCTCCGCACAATACATCCATCCATTTCCCAACCTGCTATATCCAAACTACAGGGTCATGGGGATCCGCTGGAGCCAATCCCAGCCAACACAGGGCACAAGGCAGGAAACAAACCCCGGGCAGGGTGCCAGCCCACCGGAGGGCATACACCAAGCACACACTAGTGACAACCGGCATGTCTTTGGACTGTGGGAGGAAACCCACACAGACACGGGGAGAACACGCAAACTCCACGCAGGGAGTACACCGGAAGCAAACCCGGGTCTCCTAACTGCGAGGCAGCAGCGCTAGCACTGCGCCACCGTGCCACCCCCGCACAATACAGTTGCATTCAAAATTATTCAACCCCCATAACTTGCAGCTGTTTGCAGGAACGATTTAAATAGCTCAATGCCAGACGTGACTCTACTCTGTTGGGTCCTTAACCTGCCATTGCCTCATCCTGGTTGTCACGTTAATTTGCATCCGGCCCTGCACGTTGGTCTTCCAACTTGCAAAGGAAAACTCAGGGGGTTGGGGGCAGGATTGGCACCCCGGCCACCGTAAAAGAAAAAAAAAACAAACTCGATGCTGTTCCAGTGTGGTGCTGAGGTGTCACCTGTTGCACGTTCTGCACTCGGGTCCCAATCTGGGTGGCTTGTCGTGTGGTGTCAGCTCATGCTCCCCAACCTCTAATCAGTTTAAGATTGATTTTTATTTTACTTTTATTTATTGTATTTTTTTATTTATTATTCCTCTGACTGACTTTAACCCAGCCAAGAATGTTCACTTTGAGGATATTGATGGAGACATAGAGAGAAGGCCAGAAGGAGTTGCATTGCGCATTTGTGGACCTGGAGAAAGCAAATGACAGGGTGACTGAGAGGAGTTGTGGTATTGTATGAGGAAGTCGGGAGTGGCAGAGAAGTACATAAGAGTTGTACAGGATATGTACACGGGAAGTGTGACCGTGGTGAGGTCTGTGGTAGGAGTGACGGAGGTGGGATTACATCAGGGATCGGCTATGAGCCCTTTCTTATTTGCAATGGTGATGGACAGGTTGACAGATGAGATTAGACAGGAGTCCCCGTGGACTGTGATGTTTGCTGATGACATTGTGATCTGTAGTGAAAGTAGGGAGCAGGTTGAGGAGACCCTGGAGAGGTGGAGATCTGCTCTAGATAGGAGAGGAATGAAGGTCAGTAGGACCACCAAGACAGAATACATGTGTGTGAATGAGAGGGAGGTCAGAGGAATGGTGAGGATGAGGGAGTAGAGTTGGCGAAGGCGGATGAGATTAAATACTTGGGTTCAACAGTACAGAATAATGGGGATTGTGGAAGAGAAGTGAAGAAGAGAGTGCAGGTAGGGTGGAGAAGAGTGTCAGGAGTGATTTGTGACAGACGGGTATCAGCAAGAGTGACAGGGAAGGTCTACAGGACGGTAGTGAGACCAGCTATGTTATATGAGGCTGGAGAAGGTGGCACAGGAGACAGAGCTGGAGGTGGCAGAGTTAAAGATGTTAAGATTTGCATTGGGTGTGACGAGGATGGACAGGATTAGAAATGAGGACATTAGAGGGTCAGCTCAAGTTGGACAGTTGGGAGACAAAGTCATTGTGTTGGTCATGTGCAGAGGAGAGATGCTGGGTATACTGGGAGAAGGATGCTAAGGATAGAGCTGCCAAGGAAGAGAAAAAGAGGAAGGCCTGAGGGCTCGTTTATACTTCACGCTAAGAACGTGTATGCGCACACATCATGGCTGCCATGCTTTCCTAGCATTCATTGGACGCATCCTCTAAGCACATCCTCAGAAATTCAGGCAACAAGTGCGCAAGTTGCGGTTTCCTGAAAAAGTCAGGGGGGGTGCACTGTGATAAAAGTCAGAACGTGACGTCAGAGTCTCTGTTTACTATCAACAAGTGACAGAAAGCCGCTTTGAGGATCCTCTGGGATCGACGTGCGCTCTTCGATGTTTGATGAATGGTTCGATGTGGTGAGGCAAGATGCCAACGTACAAATGCATTGTTTTTTTTTTTTTGTTTTTTTTTTTGTTGAATGAATAATATTTTATTATTGATGATAACTTCTTACATTTTCATACATTATGAGCAGGACTATATGTCATCTATAACACTCTAAGAAATTAAAGATAACTGGCTGTTGCCTTTGAACTTGCCATATACAACAGTAGGAAGTGTAATACCTGTTAACATTTTTATGTCATTTATGAAACAGATCTAAAAGAAGACCATGCAACTTCACCGGGGTCCAACTTCGACCCATGCCATTCAGCCATTCAGGATCTGTCCATAACCTTCCTGCCACATGTCATTATTGTATCAAGCTTTTTACGTTTCCCTTCTGAGAATGGAGCTTTTTTCTTCTTGTTACAATAGATGGAAGTAACTTACTCATGTTATCTCAGGAATTGTTGTAGACAGCCGTGTTTGTGCTGTGACAGGCGCCTGGCGTCCATGCCCAGCCTGGACGCCCCTGCACACTGTATTCAGGGGGAGCAGCCCTGGACAGTACAATACCTCCCCCTGGACGTTAGATGGCCGCCCCCCCCTGGGCTGGTGTAATGCCTCGGTTTCCCACAGGGCTCCCTGGGAATTGGAGTTGGGGGCAGCCCTGTTGGGTCCCGCGGGTACCGTCAGGGGGTGCTGTGTTTGGGACTCCTGAGCCCATGTGGGCAACAGCTTCATCACACCTGGAAGTGCCGCCGGATCTCGGTGATCAAACACCTGGAGCACTTCCAGGTGACCTATAAAAGGGAGCCAGCAACCACCACTCATCGGCCAGAGTCGGGTGGAGGAGGACAAGGTTGAGAGGGAGGAGTGGTGGTGCCAAGGAAGAGAAGAGTGTTTGTGCTTGTGCTGTACTGGTGTTTGGGACTGGTGTGTTGTGGCTGGGGGGAGTACGGGGAAGACGTGCCCTCCAGCTGAAGATAAATAAAAGTCTGGTTATTTTACACGTGCCTCCAGTGTCCAATCTGTGTCGGGTCAGGCACTATATAGTGCCTTTCACAGTGCTATTTGTGAAGGCCAGCCAACGTGATCCATGCGGTGTGGGTCAGAAAAAAGGAAGTTAAACAAGACCTGAACAACTTTTTTCGGTCATCATTGCTGTAAATGAAACCCTTTGCCGTTCATTTCATATTCAATTTCCGACATCCAAATGTGTCTTCCGTGTAGAATAAAAGCCATAAAATATAGAGTGGTCATCTGGTCTCTTTAGATCGGCTCTGCCCAAATACTGCCAGCCTTGCTTCAGCTCACCGATCCTTCTGGGATCGATGTGCGCGTTTCGATTTTTGATGAATGGTTCGATGTGGTGAAGCAAAATGGCGACATACAAATGCATCTGTGGTGCTTTTATACGTATTCAAGTGTCACATATTCCCCATCATAATGACGTGATGCATTTTAAAGGTCTCACATACCACCTTCTGTGCCGTCTCTTTTTTTTTTTTTTTTTTTTTGCACCATCACAACAGCATCAGAATGTATGGCGGCATATTTGAGCCACAGAGAGAAAATTTTGAACACGGTGAAAAGGTCTGTTATGTGATTAAAGTGGAAATTTCTACTTTAATCTCAATATCCACTTTAATCTCGTACTTTATTTTATCATCCATCCATCCATCCATCCTCTTCCGCTTATCCGAGGTCGGGTCGCGGGGGTAGCAGCTTAAGGAGAGAAGCCCAGACTTCCCTCTCCCCGGCCACTTCTTCCAGCTCTTCCGGGAGAATCCCAAGGCGTTCCCAGGCCAGCCGGGAGACATAGTCCCTCCAGCGTGTCCTGGGTCTTCCCCGGGGCCTCCTCCCGGTTGGACGTGCCCGGAACACCTCACCAGGGAGGCGTCCAGGAGGCATCCTGATCAGATGCCCGAGCCACCTCATCTGACTCCT
>JANRMT010062796.1:101074884-101100025 GCA_026402145.1 Polypterus bichir lapradei | reverse complement strand
GGCCCAGCCACCACCACCACTCGAGGAGCCAGAGTTGGGAGGAAGGAGACGAAGCTTGGGAAGGAGTGGCGGTAAAGGAAGAAAGGTGGTGTTGCTGTGTGTTGGACTGGTGTTTTGTGGGACTGTGTATTGCGTGTGGGTCTTTGTGTTTTTATACGTGCCTCCGTGTCTATCTGTGTCGGGTCAGGCGCTTATATAGCACCTTTGTTACTATATATATATATATATATATATATATATATATATACCTGTATATATATACGTATGGATAAAAGGGGCCGTCTCCCTTCATTCAGGGCTGGAGTCGGGTGGAAGAAGGACGAGGCATGAGAGGCGTGTGGAGGCAGCCTGGAGAAGAAGGCATTGAGTGGCCAGGACTGTGTGTTGGGGTTTGTGTTGTGCACGAACTGAGTCTGAGTGACACCTAATTTGTAAATAGTTGTATATAATAAACGTGTGGTGGTGATTATCAACATGTCCGCCTGTCTGTGTCTGGGCTGGGTTCACAATATATATATATATATGGATATATATATATATATATATATATATATATATATATATATATATATACCCTTATTGGTGTATGTATATTTGTATATTTTGTGGAAGATTCAGCAAGGACACAAACAGACCATGAGACGAACGTCCCAAAAACACCCACGTTTATTTTCCTTCCAGCTCTACAGCACCACAAAATGCACAAATCAGCACAAATAGCTCACAGTCCTTTCTTTCCTTTTCCCTTCTTCTTATTCTTCTGCCACCTCCACTCCTCTCCTCACAAGCTCTGTCTTCTACCTCCCGACTCCGGCTCCCCAAATGGAGTGAGGTGGCCCCTTTTATAATGCACATGGATGTGCTCCAGGTGCTTGATGACCTATTTCAAGCTGCTCTGTAAGGTTTGGCAGCAGCTACAGCACCCCCTGGTGGTGCCCATAGATCCCAACAGGGCTACACCAAACTCTAACTCCCATGAAGCCCTGCGGGAGTCCGAGGCACCGCTACAACCCAGGTGGGGCTGCCATCTAGTGCTCCAGGAGGGAGAGAGAGAGGGGGTAATGCTCATGATAGACTGGCTTCCCCAGTCCTCCCAGCATGGAGGTGTCTGCCACAATACATATACAGAAGAGAGAATTACACATCCCAGCTCCTCCTGACGTTCACACAATAGTCCAGACTTGGAGTTGTCTTGTTATACTGGGTGGGCCTGATGAATTATAGAAGTGTCAATGCTTGGGTTGCACCAGCTGTTGGAATGATCAATTCAGTGCATTTTATTACTGATGGAATATCAAATTCAATGCATATGTCTCTGTTATAAGCCATTTGATATAGGATTCATAAAAGCAGTGTCAATGCTTGGGTTCTTGCGGTGGGCTGGCGCCCTGCCTGGGGTTTGTTTCCTGCCTTGCACTCTGTGTTGCCTGGGATTGGCTCCAGCAGACCCTATAGTTAAGATATAACAGGTTGGATAATGGATGGGTATATGGATGAATGCTTGGGTTGCACCAGCTGTTGGAATGATAAATGCAATGCATTTTATTACTGATGGAATATCAAATTCAATGCATATGTCTCTGTTATAGGCCATTTGGTATAGGATTCATAAAAGCAGTGTCAATGCTTGGGTTGCACCAGCTGTTGGGATGATAAATGCAATGCATTTTATTACTAAAAATGTTTGTGATGCACCATCTCTTGGAATGACAGAGACTTAACCATCAGCCAGACACACAGATGCACCGATGCTTTTCCTTTTATTAAGATTTATATCTGTGCTCGCCATCTAATAAAAGAATTTGAATTATTTAAAGGTAAATTTCTTCCACGGTCAGTACTGTGCCATAATAAGAAGAGACCTTCAAGAAGCACACCAGGTCCGCTAGATATAATTAAGAGCAATGCAGTATTCCCCTGGAGATGAATGCTGAATGCTGTCCTTCATCTGTCTTGACAGGTCTTCATCACTGTAGTTCCTTTCTTGTGGCCAATGCAGATGCTCATCCGTTCAGTTCCTTTCCCACTCTCACTGTACCCCCTTCCACCTTTTGAAGAAAAAAAAACAATGGTGCAATTTATGCAAATGACCTCAGAAGCTGGACTTTCAGCTGTCCAACATCCCCCATTTATTCCAAAACAGCACGTATGGGTGGTCTTCTTTGCCCACACCAGCAGACCAGACAGACAAGTGGCACACACATATGTGGCGCTGCCTCACTGCGGTTGTAGTGTGGATGTAGAAGACTATAGTGGTGCTACTGGGTAAAGAAACTCCAACTCCCAGCACTCCCTGCAGTGGCTCTGATTGGTCGTCTACTGAGAGTACAGGGGCTGCTGGGTACAAGGAGGCCGGCGTGACATTTAAAAATGGGCCAGTGATACAAAAAGAGGGGAAGTCTTTTGTGTTTTGTGTCTTGAGTTTCCTGTCTGTGTGCCTCATGTTTTGCTACCTGTGGATTGTTGTTCTTGTCGTGGATCATCTCCTGTTTTGGGTATATGTATGGACTGTCTGGTGTCTTCCTGCTGCATGAGGACTGTCTGAGGATTTATTGTCATCCTGTGAAGAAAGGAACGCTCCTGATCCCTATTCACCCATCTTCATCTCATTAGGAAGTCCCGGTAGGACTGACCTTTACACTCACACACAGCGTGCTGATCTCTGGACTGTCTGCCTCCATCATTGCATTTCATCAGTTGCCGTTTTCCATGGACTTCATAAGGAGTGCTTTTTGTTTGTGGTTTGTTTGTGTTTATTGTACATCGCCATAAGGGGAACAGGGTGGGATCGTTTAGCGTGTAGTTACATTTCATTTATTAGTGTTTAATATGTTCTTTAATGGGCAGCACGGTGGCACTGTGGTAGCGCTGCTGCCTCGCAGTTAGGAGACCTGGGTTTGCTTCCCGGGTCCTCTCTGCATGGAGTTTGCATGTTCTCCCTGTGTCTGCATGGGTTTCCTCCCACAGTCCAAAGACATGCAGGTTGGGTGATCCTAAATTGTCCCTAGTGTGTGCTTGGTGTGTGTGCCCTGTGGGCTGGCACTCTGCCTGGGGGTTTGTTCCTGCCTTGTGCCCTGTGCTGGCTGGGATTGGCTCCAGCAGACCCCCGTGACCCTGTGTTAGGATATAGCGGGTTGGGAAATGACTGACTGACATTCTTTAATTGTTGTTTTATTACCGGTTTTTCTTTTGCCTCTTCTTGTGTGTGTGTGTGTGTGTGTGTGTGTGTGTGTTTCAAGGCTGGGTGCATCCCACCAAAAAAAAAAAAAATCACCCGGACCGCTACCACTCGTCGTTATTGGAAATGCAATGAAGAAAAATAAAACTCGTCTTAGCTGAACCCTGAACTGTCTGTGTGTCATTGTGTCTGGGGTTTGGGGGCTCAGTGATGCCCCCTACAGGCCATGCTATGCTAAACCAAAAAAAAAAATACTCCGGCAGCATGATGTGCATGATTTGTACCGGTTTTGTACTTCTCTGATGCCAAAGCTCCACTCCTGCTCTCCATCAGCAGTTCTAAGTTGGGAAGAAATTTAAATAATCAATGAAGACCCTCAGAGATAATATTTGCAGTGCACCATCTGTTGGAATGTACAGTACTTTGTAATGTACGTAGTAAAAGAAATGCATTGCAATTGTCACGTCTACAGAAGGTTCATCACAAACATTTGTATTAATAAAGTGCATTGCTGCAAATGTTTGTGAGGTGCCATCTGTTGGAATGGTAAATACAATGATGCGCCATCTGTGGGAATGACAAAGGACGGTTATGAGTTCAAATCCTTATCCAGGCTGTGGATCCCAAAACTCTGAAGAACTCAAAGTTTGTCACGGTGATCTTTTCTCGCGTGTATTTTCAGTTTTGACCCTCTTGTTCTCTTGACCACGATTCTCATCTCTCATATTAGGCTTTGGTTTTGTTTCGCTTTCTACCTTTTTTGCTTTGCGGCCCTCCCTGACCCATCGTAACCTATCTTCTTTGGGGGAGGAGCAAAAGTTTCCGATTTATCAAAGATTTCAATCTCCGGTGTTCGACAGATCTTGACTTTTTTTAGGGTCCCCTGATATCTCGGTGATGGGTGTCTGACTGTGTGTGTGTGTCACGGTGTCTCGGAGATGGTCTAAGAGCTAAAATGGCTGGATGGAAAAATACCAACCTCAAAACTTAAGCCTGCTATGAGATGACGATGTGCGGATTAGTTTTTGAGCCAAATCGTGCAAGAGACAGAGAGAGGCACTCAAGAGGAACCCTCAAATACTGTAATTCTGCAATGCGCCATCTGTGGGAATGACAAAGGACGGCTATGAGTTCTGAAGAACTCCCAGTTTGTCACGGTGATCTTTTCTCACGTGTACTTTCAGTTTTGACCCTCTTGTTCTCTTGACCGCGATTTTCATCTCTCCTATTAGACTTTGGTTTTGTTTCGCTTTCCTCCATTTTTGCTTTGTGGGGGCCCCCCCCCCCCCCCCATAAGCTATCTTCTTTGGAGGAGGAGCAGCAAAAGTTTCAGATTTATCAAAAATGTCGATCTCCAGTTTTCAAGACATCTCCATCAGCAGTTCTACCTTGAGGCTTCATGACAGAGTTGAGCCCTCCATTGAGTATGTCTTTGAAGAATAAAGTCACAGACCCCCACAACTAACAAAGGCACACATTGTCACCTGGCCATCTCTTAAAGCTGTCACCAGTCTGTCTGGGCTCCGTTTGTGACTCCATGACGCTCTGAAGTGCTGTCAAACAGCGTCGGATTTCTATTAACACGTCTCGTTCTCATTTCATTTTAGTGTAAGTCTCATTGTACAAAAATATGCAGAAATGATTTGATTAAAAAACTAAAGAAAAGTGCGAAGGGCTCCAACCTTGAAGCCCCCAAACGCACCTGACTGTCTGTCTAATATGTCCCTTCAGCCCGCAGCGTCTGCTCCTAAATAAAGCTGACGTGTCCCTCAGTGCCACAGCGGGAGCGCCAGAGACGCCGGGACACTCCTCTGCAGCCTTATAGAGTTTCCCACAGACCACCCCCCCCCCCGACACACCAGCGCAGGGGTCACAAAGCAGGTGGGACTCCAGGCGGGATTGGCTGGATATAATTAGGCAGACTGGCCTTGGTTTTGCTGAGCAAACAGTTTGGGCTAAAAACAGTCCAGGAGCAGAAGTGTGCAGCGGAGAGGCGAGGAGAGGCCGTGGGAGACCCTCACAAGATGACCAGCCAAGGTGAGCGCGTCCATGCAGGGCCACTAAGGGGTCTGGCCCGATGTTTTAAAATGTGTGCTTGGCGAGCAGCAGAGTTAAGTTTTGGCACGGCTTGGGTTCGGTGGGGGGTGGCGATATGCTGCGCTGTGGCACACAACTGCCCGGGGCTTTGAGGGCAGAGCAGAGCAGAGTGGGCCTTTGTTGGTCCTTGGCAATGGCGCCAAGACAGTTAGAGACCATCAGACGTTGGATTGTGTGAATGAAGTTACAGTTTAACAGTCGAGCTTTCGCTGGCTCTGATGTTCTCAAGCTGGGCGCCCGAGGCGCTGAGTGAGACGGGTGAAGAGTGAAGGCACGAACAGGTGCTTGAGCTCCTCTGACGGGTGAAAGGGCAGCCATCTGTGGAGACGCTGAGAAGCAGGCGGTGGATTGTTTTGAATGATTAAATAAAAAAAAAATGAGAGGCCGGCCCTCGGGTCGGACAGGCTGAGGGGTCCTGGATCGAGTCACGATACCAAAGCAGATGTTTCAGGGGGACGCACAGTGTTGAACTTTATATGACGAGGCACAATCTGCCGTAAAGCTCGACTGAATGAACCTCACGAGAAGAGATGAAATCCCACTGCTGACACCCTGCGCCAACCTGATGTCACTCAGGTTATTAAGAGTAGGCAATGTGATCGTTCCCTTTTTGTCATGAAAGATGTTATATAAAATGAAAAGGTGGGCTCTCTGAGTGGCTCCTTCAGTTGGCAAAAGAAAGGAAAACGTAAAAGTACCTCAGGGCGGTGCAGCATGGTGGTGCAGTGCTGTTACCTCAAAGAGCCAGTGACAATAATAATAATTATAATAAATTAAAAAAACATTTTACTTATACAGTGCCATCCCCATGCTCAAAGCATCCAGGGTTCAAATCATGAACATGATGATGGTCTCCATGGAGCTGGCATGTTCTCCCCATGCCTGTGTAGGATTTTCTTCCTGCAGGCTCAAAGATGTCTGATGCTGTTGTGATAGCCCACCAAAGACCAAAGCAGGCCTGACATATGTGGTCTTACATGAAATAATCAATAAGGCTGACCTATTGTTTTATGAAAGCTTTTGTGATATGTAATATGAAAGACAGAATTTGATGTGGGCGGCACGGTGGCGCAGTGGTAGCGTTGCTGCCTTGCAGTTAGGAGACCTCGGTTCACTTCCCGGGTCCTCCCTGTGTGGAGTTTGCATGCTCTCCCCGTATCTGCGTGGGTTTCCTCCCACAGTCCAAAGACATGCAAGTTGGGTGCATTGGCGATTCTGAATTGTCCTTGGTGTGTGTGTGTGTACCCTGTGGTAGGCTGGCACCCTGCCCGGGATTTGTTTCCTGCCTTGTGCCCTGTGTTGGCTGGGATTGGCTCCAGCAGACCCCCGTGGCCCTTTAGTTAGGATATAGCGGGTTGGATAATGGATGGATAAAGAATATAATGTGAGATCAAATTCATTATATGCAGTGAACATATGAAGTAATGCTACTAATCACCAGCTGTGCTACCCATCTAACTTGGGAAGAAATTTAAAAAATCAATGAAGACCTCAGGGGCGGCATGATGGCACAACGGGTAGTGCTGCTGCCTCACAGTTAGGAGACCTGGGTTTGCTTCCCGGGTCCTCCCTGCGTGGAGCTTGCATGTTCTCCCCGTGTCTGCATGGGTTTCCTCCCACAGTCCAAAGACATGCAGGTTAAGTGCATTGGCGGTCCTTAATTGTCCCTAGTGTGTGTGTGTGTGTGTGTCCTGCGGTGGGCTGGCACCCTGCCCGGGATTTGTTTCCTGCCTTGTGCCCTGTGTTAGCTGGGATTGGCTCCAGCAGACCCCCGTGACCCTGTAGTTAGGATATAGCGGGTTGGATAACAGATGGATGGGTGGGTGAAGACCTCAGAGTTAATATTTGCAGTGCAACATCTATGCCCAGAGGGGGCTGGGCAGTCTCATGGTCTGGAACGCCTGCAGATTTTATTTTTCTCCAGCCGTCTGGAGTTATTTTTATTTTTTCTGTCCTCCATGGCCATCAGACCTTACTTTTACTCTATGTTAATGAGTTTTGTCTTATTTTTTTTTTAATTTATTTTGTCTTTTTTTTCTCTTCATCATGTAAAGCACTTTGAGTTACATTATTTGTATGAAAATGTGCTATAGAAATAAATGTTATTGTTGTATTGGAATGTACAGTACTTTGTAATGTATGTAGCAAAAGAATGAATTACATTTGTCATTTCTACAGAAGGGTCATCACAAACATTTATATTGATAAAGTGCATTGCTACAAATGTTTGTGAGGTGCCATCTGTTGGAACGGTACAATGAAGAGGCGAGTTCCAAAACCTGCTAAGCACATTTTTTTGGCAAACTTTAGGTGAAGCATGTTTGTGACTCATCAAAGGGTCGGCTATGTGCTTGGTATTGAAGTGGGCTTCAAAACCTGCTAAGTACCAAAATATAGCGCTATAAATTTTGATGTGAGTTCCAAAACCTGTTAAATACATAACCAGCTTAGTTCCAAAAGCTGCTAAGTACACCAGCCAATCATCTCAATATGCCACACTCAGAGTTTTAGGAAGAGACTGGCAGGTGCTTAACTACAAGTCTGCAACTGCAAACGTCTGCAAAAAAAAGCTCCCTTTTCACTTGACAAAAGTTCAAGTGGCGGAAATAACAAGAAGCAACATAAACATAAAGGCCGCGTATTCGGGCGACTTTTGCAGTCACACTATTGTGAAACATGGCAGCAAAATAAAAAACTTGTCAGCTGACCCACTTCCACTGAATTGTTGTGTTAATCCAGCAAAAGCAAAGGATGTCGAAATGTTGCTTAGCAAAATGTGAGTCAATATGGACAATCCGCAATCAGAAAAAGTTAAAGAGTTCTACCTCCCAATCATTGGAACAGCCAACAAAAACACTAAAGCAATGGCAGACAGTGATACCGAAATATATGATGAAGACGGTGTAGAATATTGACATTCTAGAGATTGCTTATAACTTGTTTAATTTACTACTTAAACAATGCTTAACAGGAATTCATGACTTTTAGCATTACTTTTTAGCTAAATAGTTTAGAGACTGAAAGCTCTGTATTTCTTTTGTTTTATAATAAAAATATTTCAAGATCCAGAGCACTTTTGATGAAAGTTTCTACTTATGGGTTTATGGAATAGCATTGATTTAGCGTCAAAACCTGCTAAGTACATTTTTTTTCCTATGTTTTACAAAAATGTAAAATATTCAGATTTCTGAGATGACATTCTGCAAAAAGAATTTTAAAAATATCATTTCAAATACTTAAAAATTATTTTTCTCCTTTTCACAAAAAGTTGTCTCCTGTACTTAGCTGATTTTGCAACTCAGCTCTTCAAATACAATGATGCGCCATCTGTGGGAATGACAAAGGATGGCTATGAGTTCAAATCCTTATCCAAGCTGTGGATCCCAAAACTCTGAAGAACTCCAAGTTTGTCACGGTGATCATTTCTCGCGTGTATTTTCAGTTTTGACCCTCTTGTTCTCCTGACCACGATTATCATCTCTCATATTAGGCTTTGGTTTTGTTTCGCTTTCTACCTTTTCTGCTTTTCGTGCCCACCCCACCATAATCTATCTTCTTTAGAGGAGGAGCAAAAGTTTCAGATTTATCAAAGATTTCAATCTCCGGTGTTCGACAGATCTTGACTTTTTTAGGGTCCCCTGATATCTCCATGATAGGTGTCTGACTGTGTGTCACGATTTCCCGAGGATGGTCTAAGAGCTAAAATGGCTGGATGGAAAAATACCAACCTCAAAACTTAAGCCTGCTATGAGATGACGATGTGCGGATTCGTTTCTGAGCCAAATCGTGCAAGAGACAAAGAGAGGCACTCAGGAGGAACCCTCAGATGCCGTAATTCTGCAATTAATTGTGAGTTCTTCTCATCAGTTGCTATCGTAATGACTTATTGTACAGCGCAAATCCGACTGACGCTCACGTCCGAATTTGTTTTGGTTTTTTACACGCATCTCCCTGTGTTGCTTAAAACGTTTACTTTCCAAAGTTACTAACTGGTTATTTTGAATTTAAAAAGCCTAAACCCCATTTTTGGGCATGTGCATGCCAGAAGCCTCATTTTTATGTTCTTTATTTCGCCTTATACAATTTCTCGTATTAGGAATTTGTTGGTTTTCGCATACCCCTTGGGGTCAGCCATTGTACAGCACCCCTGGAGCAATTGAAGGTTAAGGGCCCAGCAGAGTAGGATCTCTTTTGGCAGTGATGGGGATTCGAACCGGCAACCTTCGGGATACCAGCACAGATCCTTATCCTCAGAGCCTTCCATTTGAGTTTGGGGCTAGGCTGCCCCTGGATGACTTTACTGTGTGCGAGTGGTTGCTGCACAGAATAGTAGTGCGATAAAATGGGATGGCGTCAGGAAGTGATGCAAAAATATTTAAAACAATTGTGGATGGGTGAATAGTTGCAAGTCCAAAAAGCAGTGGGGTGCCAATGGGGTCGACCCGACAGAAATGTTTCCTTTGGGCATCCTTTTGTGTTGCAGGGTAACTCCTTTTTGCCTTTTGTGCTCCTGTGGAGCAGTTTTTGTGAATGTGAAGTCTTTTTATTTATATAGACTATGCATTTGTCCTTATTGCAAGCTGGGGTTTGATGGTGAAATCCCCCTTTAGTGGCCATTTCTGGAAGTATTTATGTGCTTTGGGACTCCCAGTTCATAATAGCCAGCAGCAATAAAAGCAGTTTTGACGTTGTGTTTGGGATCCTTGCAGTCTGTTGTGCTCATTTGTATTTCTAAGTTTTGACCCTCTCTTCTTGTTTACGGTACTTTTTCCATCTTGGATTTGGTTGCTTTAACCCTTAAACACCAGAACGGCTAATGTCGGTTCCCTATGCAATTTGCCAGCACGCCGGAGTCAAGTATATTCAGTGATGTACATTCATTGAACGCAGCAACCGGCTATAGTCACTTCCCAGTGCAATTTGCCAGCACGCTGGAGCTGATCAGTCCATGCCATACATTCATTGAGCAGCCCACTCATGACCACTGGCGCCCCCTGCAGCCTCACTGACCCCGGGATTCAGCCGCTGCGCTAGACTGGCCTGCCAGCATCAGCGTTGGCCTCTGTGTGCTCGCGTGCAGCCAGTTCAAGCGCAGTTGGCTCGGTGATTTACTGAATTTCATCAATGGCATCCCTTGCTCCTTCTACATAGAATAATTGATTGTTCCAGTAGTTTATTTTATAGTTTTTACAGTTCATTGGCAGATTGTAAAATGATTAGTGTTGCAGTAATTGTGATGCTCTTTGCATGAAAAATTTCACTTTGTCTTTGTGATGTTTCCTTAAAAAGTCCAGGGGTGCATTAACCCCCAAGTATGTGTCAGTTTAAGGGTTAAAGGTCAGACCTGTTTTTGCTTCTTTTTATCCCTGTCCTGCTTTTCTCATTAGCCAGCCAGCCAACATTAGCCAGCAAGGCAGGAATAAATCCCGGGCAGGGCGCCAGCCCACCGCAGGGCACACACACACACACCCACACACCAAGCACACACTAGGGCAGCGTTTCTCAACCTTTAAGTATTTGCGACCCGAGTTTTCTTAACAGTTTTAATCGCGCCTCCCTAATGTTTTTTTTGAAAGGAGCCCACTAATACCAATTTGTTCTTTTTTAATTAATGATTTATCATAGATGCTGTGACAGATAGGGGGCGCTGTCATCCCCTTGAACCCTCAGACCAGACACCAGATAAAAGTCCCAACAATTTTATTTTTACAATAATAAAGTGCACAAAGTACCTCCACCTCCACTATACTCCAATAATACAATAATACACAATAATAATCACAATCAATACTCAATAATTCTCCACACCTCCCAGCAGCTCAGTCACCCTTCCTCCCATCTCAGCTCACTGCTGGGATCTCCGACAGTCCTTTTATACTTTGTAAAAGAAAGACAAAATGCATATAAAGGTTTGGGGTTTCCGGCCCCGTATACTGTAAAAACAGTAGAAATATGACAAAAATAGCCGTCAAAGTCAGTACAGATTTGCACTACACAGGTGACATTGAAACATGGCGGAGGAGGAAAATTTATGAGGAGGGACCGGAAGTAGAGAGGTATGCTGGGTAGGAGCCGAGATGGATGGTGGGATTGCTGACGTCATCAGGAGTTGACAGAGGAAGGGCGGAAGTAGCGGTGCGTGGGTACTGATGCAGGCAGTTTCATGGCGGCAGTGCGTCTTTCTTTCTGCAGGAAACAAAGAGAGAAAGGTTAGTACCCCGCCATTCCCTTCTGGCATATGAGTTTACGATACCGTTTAGGTCCGTCCGCGGCCCCCTACTCACACGTGCGTGACAACATCTTGACCTGGAAGTGTTTCTTTCTCTGTCCATGTGACTTTATAACACTTCCGGGTCGGCTAAAGAAACAATTAAGGGGTCTGAGTCTTCAAGAGCAAGTCAATTAAAATGAATTCAAAAGAAGTGAATTAGCAGCAAAAACAGGTCAGTCATTAAGCAAAGGGTTAGAATGAAAACCTGCAGCCACGGTGGTCCTCCAGAACCGGAGTTGACGAGCCCTGCACTAGAGGGATAAAACCGTCAAAGCCAGGGTAGTAATAGGGAAAATATAGGATCTTTATAAAATGAAAGATTTATCACCAGGAACTGTGGGAGATCAAAGAGAACTGAAGAATCATCAAAAAAAGAGCAAAATGTAAAATTCAGAAAAAGTGCAAAGCATAGCAAAAAGAGAGAAACTCACCAAACAGCTCTCTCACGCATTTGAAATGAAATGCCAGGAAGTGTGGGTGACCCCTCTAGATTTATTTTGGTGATTGGCAGGTGACCCCGCCTCCTTTGGGTCCACCCACAAAACACATGGAACATACCATAGGCAAAGACAATCCAGGAGATAATTGACAAACGTAATATCCATCCATTATCCAACCCGCTTTATCATAACTACAGGGTCATGGGGGTCTGGTAAAGCCAATCCCAGCCATCACAGGGCACAAGGCAGGAAACAAACCCCGGGCAGGGAGCCAGCCGACCCCAGGGCACAAGGCAGGAAACAAACCCTGGGCAGGGGGCCAGCCCACCGCAGGGCACGCACACACACACACACACACACCAAGCACAATTTAGAATCGCCAATGTACCTAAGCTGCATGTCTTTGGACTGTGAGAGGAAACCCACGCAGACACGGGGAGAACATGCAAACTCCACACAGGGAGGACCCGGGAAGCGGACCCGGGTCTCCTAACTGCAAGGCAGCAGCGCTACCCACTGTGCCACCATGCTGCCTGCATTTCTCATTAGATCTTTTGAAATCCTGTCAATAAATAATGCCATTTAATGGAACTGCAGTGTGTTTATAATTGGACCAGAGGTTTTACAGAATTCCTCTCCTCCTATTGGTTAATTTGACTTTGAAATCCCTTACCTCCATTTTTTTTGGGCCAGCTCAGGTCAGAAGTCTGTTATTTGAGTTTCGGGACAAGGCTGCCAGGAGTGAGGCCTATCCGGTGGGTATCGATCAGTGTAGAAGGCAGGTCTGGCATTTGATGTGTTTTATTTTGAGGCCTGCACCCATTTTTAAGTTTTGTGGCAGCAGAAGTTTACAACACACCGCAAATGAATAGTACCGCCTTAAAGTTCTTGCTGCAAAAATCAAATTTGTTAAAGCAGGTTGATGTTATTTTAAAAAGAAAGGAAAAGAAAATGAACAGAGGAACGGTTAAAGGAAAGAAATAAAGAGGCACTAATTACAGTCATGCTTATTCTTTCGAAGAAATAGAAGTAGACTCATGTCGCGGACGGCCCAGGGGCCTTACCTGGCTGGGATGCCACCATTGTGGAAGGATTAGGGGAAGAGAGCATGCTCAGGGCATTATCTCCCCCAGGAAGCTAGAGGGCAGCCCCAATGGGTTGCTGGGGTGCCTTGGATTCCTGCAGGGCATGCTGGGAGTTGGAGGTCTATGCAGGCATGTTGGGTTTCCCTGCAGGGTGGGATGGGCAGCAGAGACTGCAGAGCTCTTTTATGTTAACTGGGAGTGATTCCAGACCTCCCTAATGAGCCACCTGCAGCATTCCCAGGTGAAGCTTAAAAGGAGCCGCCTGCCTTAATTCCGTGAGCCGGAGTTGGGAGGGATAGAGATGAAGCTTGCTGGAGGAGGAGTGGAAGCGAAGGGGAGAGAGAGAGAGAAAAGAGAAAGAAAGGAGAAAGACAAAGAAAGTGCTGTGTGCTGTACTCACTGTACTGTGCCACTTGTGGGAAAGATGTGGGAATAATTATCCCTGAAAATAAAGTGCATTGTGTCTGGTGTCTGTCTGTGTCCGGTTTGGGTGGCTGGTGCTCCCCCTGCAGGCCACACTCACTAATATCAAGAATCAAAGGAATATATTATCTGACATGAACATTGTTATGTTTCAGCCAGGGTCCCCTGAGGCTGAGGGTTCAGATGGCCCATTGTTGCTTATTTGGCTCATTTTCGATGTTAACAGAGTGTTGATGATTTCGTTTTCCATGTGTCTCTGTGTCTTCTGCTGTGTCTTGCGGGTGGACTCCTAAGAGGTGAGGCCACCTGCTCCATCACTGCCAGGGACTACACTATAAAGGCTGGCAAAAGCCTGAGTCCCTTGCGGTTCATTGAATTCATTTGATTTCATTGGTGTTCTTACTGGATTTTGTTTTACCCAATGCTCTGTTTTTGACTTTGCATTTTGGATTGGTGATTGGGACTCATTTGCTTTTGGATTACCTTGTCAAGCATCCCCAACTGTGCCTTTAGTGCTCTTGAGAAGCTTCTTTGCCTTCAGAGTATTTTTTAAAATTATGAAATCTTTTTATTTAATAAAGATTCTGTTATCCCTTTTCTGAACAACCTGGGGTCTCTGCCCTCTAGTGAGCATTTGGGACTCTGTGTGTTTGGGACGTCTTTAGTGTATAACGTCAAACGTTATGAACATCATATAACAGTTGTATTACTGCGAAACTCGATTACAAGGTAAATACATTTGTAAAATACCAAAACCCAAAAATAATCTCTGAAAAACAATGATTTTATAAGAGACACTATAGAATACTGACTGGCATCCCACTGGCTTTGCACCCTATGCTAGCTGGGATGGGCTCTAGCAGACCCCCATGAGCCTATTCAGGACTATGTGGGTTAGAAAATAACTGACTACAAAATCCTAATGTCAAGTGTAACCAAGAAGATGGGTCACCAGAAGGTAAATGAGACACAATGAATGAAGTGTATAAATACACTCTCCGGCCACTTTATTAGGTACACCCGTTCAACTGCTCGTTAACACAAATATCTAATCAGCCAATGCATTTCGACCTGTAGACATTGTCCAGATGGTATCCTTAAGTTCAAATGGAGCATCAGAATGGCAAAGGAAGGGCATGGAAGTGACTTTGAATGTGACATGGTTTGTGGTGCCAGACGGGCTGGTCTGAGTATTTCAGAACCTGCTGATATGCTGGGATTTTCACACACAACCATCTCTAAGGTGTACAGAGAATGGTCTGAAAAAGGGAAAAATATCCAGTGAATGGCAGTTCTCTGGGCGAAAATGCATTGTTGATGCCAGAGGTCAGTGGAGAATGGCCAGACTGCTCTTCATAGTGTAGATTCAATAAGGTGCTGGAAACATTCCTAAGGAATTTTGGTCGATATTGACATGATAGCATCACGCTGCAGATTTGCCCTCTGCACATCCACGATGCAAATCTCCTGTCTCACCACATCCCAAAGGTGATCTACTAGATTGAGATCTGGTGACTGTGGAGGCCATTTGAGACCAGTTAATTCATTGTGATGTTCAAGAAACCAGTGTGAGATGATTTGAGCTTTGTGACATGGCGTGTTATCCTGCTGGAAGGAGCCATCAGATGATGGGCACACTGCAGTCATAACATGGTCAGCAACAATACTAGCTGATAGAAAGGCAGCAGGAACTCAAATTAGCACTCACTACAGCCGAGGTGTCCAGAAGAGCATCTCTGAACATGCAACACATTGAACCTTAAAGCAGGTGGGCTACAGCAGCGGGAGACCACAGCAGGTGACACTCCTGTCAGCTAAGAACAGGCAACTAAGTGTACAATTCACACAGGCTCACCAAAATTGGACAATAGAAGATTGGAAATGTGTCGCCTGGCCTGAAGAGTCTCAATTTCTGCTGTGACATTCGGATGGTGGGTGAGAATTTGGCGTCAACAACATGAATTCTGGGATCCATCCTACCGTGTATCAACGGTTCAGGCTGCTGGTGGTGTGATGGTGTGGGAGATATTTTCTTGGCACATTTTGGGCCCCTTAGTACCAACTGAGCATCGTTTAAATGCCACAGTCTACCTAAGTATTGTTGCTGACCATGTCCATCCCTTTATGACCACCATCTTCTGATGGATCCATCCAGCAGGACAACACGCCATGTCACAAAGCTCAGATCATCTCAGACTGGTTTCTTGTGCATGGCAATGAGTTCACTGGACTGAAATGGCCTCCACAGTCACCAGATCTCAATTCAACAGATCATCTTTGGGATGTGGTGGAGCAGGAGAATCGCATCGTGGATGTGCAGCCGGCAAATCTGCAACAACTACATGATGTTGTCATGTCAATATGGATGACAATTCCTGAGGAATGTTTCCAGTACCATGCTGAATCCACACCATGAAGAATTATGGAAGTTCTGAAAGCCAAAGGGGGACCAACCCAGGACTAGCAAGGTGTACCTGATAAAGTGGCCAGTGAGTGTACATGCAGACAAGCTTTGTTACCCGACTTCAATTTTCGTAACAAGACGGGGCATCCTTTATAGTGCCAAGCGTATCAGAAGCACTAAGTGCTTTCCTGTACGTAATATTCAGAGGGTTTGTTTTTACATTATTGGCAGACAGTGTGCTATACATAGTGCCACACACACACGACTGGCATGGAGCTGAAACGGCCATGTGGAGGTAATTCCATGCCAGGCCAGGGGGTGGCAGGGTACACTAAACCTAATTCTGTTATCTCTGCAGGCCAAACACGGGAAAACCCTTTTTGTGTGTGTCCAGGCTGTTCATTTCACAGTAGAGATTAAGGCTTTGGACTTCTACCCCAAATGCTTGTAGGTGCCAGTCCTGTGTCACACACGCGTGACTAGGGGGCAGCCAAAAGCTCCAATGAAGCGCAAAAACTCACTGGAGGGGATATAAGACGGCATACTCATGCTGCTCTCATTTTTTCATCACAAGGATTGAAGAGCAGACGAATCCCAATACGTGAAGTCTCCGCTAAAAAATGAGCATGAACAAGGAAGACCTTCCACATTCCAGCCGTACCTGTGACAACTTCAACCCGGTCGCCCTCTGATGACATCATCTCTGTCCCATACCGTCCACGTCATTTCACCTCTACTCCAATTTCTGCTCCATAAAAATCAGACATCTTTGTATGCTAATTCTTACTCTCTGTAAAAGAAGCAGCAAATATTCCGGTTCATCGACAGTACAGTCATATGAAAAAGTTTGGGACCCCCTCTTAATTCTTTGGATTTTTGTTTCTCATTGGCTGAGCTTTCAAAGTAGCAACTTCCTATTAATATCTGACATGCCTTATGGAAACAGTAGGATTTCAGCAGTGACATTAAGTTTATTGGGTTAACATAAAATATGCAACATGCATCATAACAAAATTAGACAGGGGCATAAATGTGGGCACCCCAACAGAGATATGACATCAATACTTAGTTGAGCCTCCTTTTGCTCCTCTAGACGCTGTCCTCCTATAGCCTGTGATGAGTGTCTGGATTCTGGATGGAAGTATTTTTCACCATTCTAAATATAAAATCTCTCCATTTCAGTTAAATTTGATGGCTGCCCAGCATGGACAGCCTGCTTCAAATCATCCCATAGATTTTCGATGATATTCAAGTCAGGAGACTGTGACGGTCATTCCAGAACATTGTACTTCTCCCTCTGCATGAATGCCTTTGTAGATTTGCAACTGTGTTTTGGGTCATTGTCTTGTTGGAATATCCAACCCCTGCTTAAGTAACTTCAACTTTGTGACTGATGCTTGAACATTATCCTGAAGAGTTTATTGATATTGGGTTGAATTCATCCGACCCTCGACTTTAAAAAGGGCCCCAGTCCCTGAACTAGCCACACAGCCCTGCAGCATGATGGAACCTCCACCAAATTTGACAGTAGGTAGCAGGTGTTTTTCTTGGAATGCGGTGTTCTTCTTCCACCATGCAAAGCGCTTTTTGTTCTGACCAAATAACTCCATTTGTGTCTCATCAGTCCAAAGCACTTTGTTCCAAAATGAATCTGGCTTGTCTAAATGAGCATTGGCATACAACAAGCGACTCTGTTTGTGGCGTGAGTGCAGAAAGGGCTTCTTTCTCATCACCCTGCCATACTGATGTTCTTTGTGCAAATTGCACTGAATTGTAGAATGATGTACAGATACACCATCTGCAGCGAGATGTTCTTGCAGGTCTTTGGAGGTGATCTGTGGGTTGTCTGTATCCATTCTCACAATCCTGTCCATATGCCGCTCCTTTATTTGTCTTGGCCTGCCAGACCTGCTGAGTTTCACAGCAACTGTGCCTGTGGCCTTCCATTTCCTGATTCCATTCCTTACAGTTGAAACTGACAGTTTAAACCTCTGAGATGGCTTTTTGTAGCCTTCCCCTAAACCAGGAGACTCAACAATCTTTGTTTTCAGATCTTTGGAGAGTTGCTTTGAGGATCTCATGCTGTCTGTCACTCTGCAGAGGAGAGTCAAAGGGAAGGAAGCACAACTTGCAATTGACCACCTTAAATACCTTTTACCACTCATGATTGGACACTCCTGTCTATGAAGTTCAAGGCGTAACGAGCTCATCCAACCAAGTAATCAGCATTGAGCAGTGACAGGCATTCAAATCAGCACATGACAAGGGGACCCACATTTGTGCACAGCCAGTTTTTCAAATTTGATTTAATTTCATACAACTAAATACTGCTTCACTAAAAATCTTTGTTTGGAAAACACCCCCCAGTACTCAGATGTTCCTATGAAATGAAAGACATACCACTGGTATCTTTATTGTTGAAAGGAGAGTCAGTTATTATGCAGGCTGAGAGCGGTTCCCATACTTTTTTCATATGACAGTATATGAGGATGGTTCCCCAGCCCTAAATCCTTTGGTCTCTTTATCAATCCTGGTACCGAAGCGAAGTCGGTGGTCCCACAAGTGTTTTTTCGATTATGCAGTGTGGTCAAGCTCGGGATGCAAGCAGCTCTGGTGTGTTTGATGAGGCCATCAGAAGTCTGTGCAGATACTCACACCTACAGTGTCCTCTATTATGTTTGTGACGAAGACTCAATTTTTCCTTGATTTCCTCCTCTGCTCAACAGTTTAAAATTACAAATTAATCAAATCAGAGGTTGCGATGAAAGCGCGCCCTGCAGACTTCCATTTACAGAGGTGCCACAGATAAAAGATTCTCCATCCTAAAATGCTTTCTACATTGGTTCCATATTCTGAGTGAATGAAGCACAGTTGGATTATTAGTATATTGGTGATAACTTACATTTGTTGGGGCACAGAGCAGGGAATATAAAGAAGTACTACCCTATGTAGAGCCTCGCTTGGACGCCTGGCATGTTCTTCATCTATTTTAGTAATTTCGCTTCTTAGTTCTGATACTTTCTTGGTTTCTAATTTATTTCTGTGGGAAAGATATGAAATAATCTGTCCTCTTAAGAAGGCCTTAAGAGTTTCCCAGAGTATTCCTGCAGACACCTCTGAGGATGTATTTGTCTCTAGGAAGAAGCTGATTTGTTTGGATATAAATTCTGTACAGTTCTCGTCTGCTAATAGAAGCGGGTTGAGACACCATCTGCGAGGTGAGTGTGTGGGGCATAATGACTTTAGCTCCAAGATCAGAGGTGCATGGTCGGTAGATAACAATAGCGACGTACTTGCAAGATTTAATCGTAGGCGAGAAATTATTATCTATAAAGAAATAATCAGTTGTTGAGTAGCAATGATGTTACTGGTGAGTAAAACGAATATGTTCTTGAGTTTGGGTTTAGAAACCTCCAGGGGTCTGATAAGTTGTGGTCAGTTACAAACTGTGTAATTGTCTTAGATGTGTTAGATGTCGTCCCCCCTGTGACAGGAGTCCTATCCAAGAGTGGGTTTAAAACACAATTAAAGTCCCCAGCCATTATAATTTTATGAGTGTTCACATTGGGAATGGATGCAAATACATTTTGCACGAATTCCTTATCATCGATATTAGGTGCATAAGCATTTATCAAAATCACTTTACAGTTAAATAAGTTATACATGACCATCACATATCTCCCTTCAGGATCAGACACTACATCTGATGCTACAAATGAGACTGTTTTATGTATTAAGATTCCCACTCCTCTTGTTTTCTTTGTAAAGCTAGAATGGAACATTTGGCCAGTCCAGTCTTTTTGCAGCCGGAACTGATCCTTGCTTAGTAAGTGGGTCTCCTGTAAAAATACTATTTTAGCTTTTAAACCTGTCAGGTGAGACAGTACTTTCTTTCTCTTTAATTCATGATTCAGGCCTTTAACATTCCAGCTCACAAAGTTAACTGTCCCATCATGGAGACATTGATTCTGAATTTTTGATGTCATTTTATAGTCTTAACTGGAAGTGAGACAGCTTTAACCTTAATTTCCAATTTCCCCTCGAGCTATTGCCAAGCAGCCTATTGTTGTGTTGACAGTTGTAATTATAAGGTTTAAAAGGTTAGATTAGATACAGCCTGCTCTCTTTCTCTCCCTCCATTATCCCTCCTGCAGACTTCCATTTAAAGGGGATTTGCAGACATTTTGGTTCACAGTACTTAGACATGACACTTTTTCTACACGGTTCTTCCCATTTCATGGCACCGTAATGTTTGTCCCCAGGATGCTTCCTGAGTTGTCCGCCGACATCACGGTTTACGTTTTGCTTTCTCTGCCCCATCCAGGTGTGTCGGAACTCATCTACTGGAAAGATGCCAAGTGGACGGGCTTCATCTTCACCGGGCTCGTGGTGGCGCTGATCACCTTGTCGCAGATCAGCATCATCAGCATTGCCTCCAACCTGTCCCTGACGATCCTGTGCATGACGATTTCGGCTCGCCTTTATATGAAAATCCTGAAGGCCTTGAAGAAGTCTGATGGCACAAATCCATTCCAGTAAGTCAGCTTGAGACAAGGAGCAGATTCAGTACTGGGGTGTTCATTATAGGGGGCGCTCCTGAGTCTGTCTGAAGCCCACAAAGGACGGGTCAAACAGAAAGAGCAGCTCAATGCACAAAGAAACCAAAAGAGCGTACCAGCCATGATGCCCGTCTGGGCCCTCCTAGAGGAGTCTCTGACCTCATCTATCAATGAGGTGATAAACATGGGCAAAGTGGGCAGCCACCCAGAGAGGCATCTTGCCAGGGGCAGCATGGGGCACCCTCACCAAAAAATCCCGAAGGGCACAATTTATGAAAGTTAAGGAGCTTCATAAAATCCTTCTTATTGTACATAGAGGGGTGCCAATTAGATAAGTGACACAGAGGGGGACCCCAGTCGTCATAGTGAAGCAGTACTGCCTGTAAGCCCTGTATTAGCAGGGTGTTGTACCGTGTTAGCCATTATGGATGTACAACAACAACAATATTTATTTCTATAGCACATTTTCATACAAATGGTGTAGCTCAAAGTGCTTTACAGGATAAAGAAAAAGAAAAAAGACAACATATAAAAAATAAAATTAGGCAACACTAATTAACACAGAATAAAAGTAGGGAGGACAGAGAAAACAAAAAAAAAAAATAAAATAAAATCTGCAGGGGTTCCGAGCCAACAAGACCACCCAGACCCTTCTAGGTATTCTACCTGACATCAATGACCTCAATCAGTCCTCATGGCTTTCAGGGTTCACATGGAAGAACTTGATGATGATGATGGTCACGTGGACCTCTGGCCTTCAATCATCAATATAGGGCTCTGATCAGGTGGGGGCACAGATTGGCACCACAGAAAACCAGAAAAAGAACAGCAGAGAAAGTAGGGGTTAGCACGAATTGAGGAGCCGCCATGATAGAAATGATAATTCAATGCATATCCAGAATAGCAGGGTTACATTAAAATGAAGCTCTGAGAAAGCCATGTTAAAATAATGAGTGTTTAGCAGTTTTTTAAAGTCCATCCTTCCATCCATTATCTAACCCGCTATATCCTAACACAGGATCACGGGGGTCTGCTGGAGCCAATCCCAGCCAGCACAGGGCGCAAGGCAGGAACAAATCCCCGGGCAGGGCGCCAGCCCACCACAGTTTTCTAAAGTGCTCCACCGTATCAGCCTGGTGAATTTCTATCCGTCAGCTATTCTAGATTTTAGGGGCCTAACAGCAGAAGGCCGCCTCACCACTTCTTTTAAGTTTAGCTCTTGGAATTCTAAGCAGACCCTCATTTTAAGATCTAAAGTTACATTTTGGAGTGTGAGGTGACAGCCATTCAGAAATATACAATGGAGCAGATTATTTAAGGCTTTGTAAACCATAAGCAGTATTTTAAAGTCAATTCTAAATGACACAGGTATCCAGTGTAGTGACACTAAGACTGGTGTGATGTGCTCAGATTTTCTTTTCCTAATTCAGATTCTGACAGCTCCATTCTGCACTCGATGCAATCGATTGATGTCTTTCTTGGGTGGTCCTGAGAGGAGTGCGTTACAGTAATCTAGTCGACTAAAAACAAAAGCGTGAACTCATTTCTCAGCATCTTGCAAAGTTATGTGAGGTCTAACTTTTGCTATATAAGTGTGAAAATGTAACCTGATTAATATGTGATTTACAATTCAGGTCAGAGTCAATAATTACCCCTAAATTCTTTACCTCCGTCTTGACTTTTACGCCTAATGGATCAAGTTTATTTCTAATACCCTCATTATATCACTAAGATTTCTGTCTGTCAGTCAGTCAGTCAGTCATTGTCCAACCCTCTATATCCTAACACAGGGTCACGGGGGTCTGCTGGAGCCAATCCCAGCCAGCAAAGGGCGCAAGGCAGGAAAAAATCCCAGGCAGGGCACCAGCTCACCGCAGGACACACACACATAGACACCAAGCTCAATTTAGGGTCTCCAATACACCTAACCTGCATGTCTTTGGACTGTGGGAGCAAACCCACGCAGACACGGGGAGAACATGCAAACTCCACGCAGGGAGGACCCGGAAACCGAACCCGGGTCTCCTTACTGCGAGGCAGCAGTACTACCACTGTGCCACCGTGCCCCCCTAAAATTTCTGTTTTCTCCTTATTTAGTTTGAGAAAATTACTACTCATCCATTCAGAAACACAAGTAAGACATTGGGGGTCAGTGAATCAAGAGAGTCGGGGTCATCAGGTGCTATTGATAAGTACAGTTGTGTGTCATCAGCATAGCTGTGGTTGCTCACATTAGGCCTTGAGATAATCTGACCTGATGGAAGCACAGAGTTTAAAAAGAGCAGGGGACCCCGGAGAGATCCTTGTGGTACACCATATAGAATATCAGGGGTCTTTGGAGTATAATTACCACAACTAACAAAGAATGCAGTGAGAAGTCAAGTAAAATGACACATCGGCTCACTAAAAAGTTTACAATACGCCGGCTTTCGAGTATCCCCTTCTATTCTAGAGGAAACAATAGAAAAGAAGTGAGTGACGGTGTGACTCCTTTATTCTTCTTGTCCATAAGCACACCCTACACCTGCCTGTCAGATGGTATCGGTGAATTCTGCTTAGCCTTATACACTGAACTGTTATTTATTCTTCAATATTGGGAATGCAGGTGGCACAGTGGCTGCCTCACAACAGGGGTAATTGGGTGCATGAGGTTTGCATGTTTGTGTGGATTTGCTCCAATTTCCTCCCATAGACGTTAAATCGGCCCCTCATATGTTTTGGTGTGTTAACCCTTCGATGGACTGGCGCCATGTCCAGGAGTTGCCCCTACATTGTACCCAATGACTGTTGGGCTAGGCTCCAACTTCCCTGCCACCCAGTCTGGAGAAGCAGGTTAGGAAGATGGATGGATGGATATTGGAGCTGCTGTTAGTAAACCGGATTTGCCAAAATTTAAGTAAGAAAGATATGGATCAAAAGGCAGGTAAATAATTACAAGTTCATTGTATCCGAGGTCACTAGTGAAAGGCGCTATATAAAGGAAGGTCTCATTCTGTGTTTCTGTCTTCACGCCGTACCTTAGGACCTATCTGGATGTGGACATCAGCCTGACACAAGAGCAGACTCAGAAGTTTGTGGACCGGATTATTCTGATGGTCACGTCTGCCATGACGGAGCTGCGCCGGTTATTTCTGGTGGACAGTTTAATCGACTCTATCAAGGTATGCCTTCAGGGGGGGTTTCTTAATTCTTTAATCCCATCCTGCTCACTTTGTCACTTTGTCATTACCTCAGTGACCTACCTGCCCCTTTTCTTTCTGTCAGTCTTAAGTTCTGCTTAGCTGGTGCTTGTAGTGGCACCGTAAAGAATGCGACCCCATCATCATAGTGCGGGCAGCAGTGCCTGTAGGTGGCGCTCTTTCATGTCTGTCCCTCTCATCAGATCTCAGCCCCCATCTGTTAGTTGAGTCGAACGTTGGTTGATTTGCTGATGATTTGTTCTGTTTTTTAATATTTAAACCCATGTCTTCTCTCAGTTCACAGTCCTGATGTACCTGCTCACCTACATTGGCGCCGTTTTCAATGGCCTGACTCTCGTCATCATCGGTAAGATGCAGGGGTTCATACAGTGCCTGAGGCAGTGCATTGCAGGGGGGTGAGGGGCGCGGTGTGTGGCAGCTGCTGGTCACTTTGTCACCCTAAGCAAGTGACTGAAAAAAAATGAAAACAGCTAAAGGGCGCTATATAAAGTGGAGCTTGTTAGTTTGTCTGATTGTGTCCAGGTGTCCACCCCACTGACATAACTAGGCAATTCAACCCAGATGTCCTTTTCTTAATTTTTATCCATTTTATTTTTAATGGCACACAGCATCTGGTCCTTATTTACTGGCCATTTGCATTTTCTCCCTGGTTCTGGATGGAGTCTCTTCTGAAATCCCCAGTGATGTGCTTGTCAAGTTGACTGACAATTATAAATTATCCTCAGATTAGTGTGTGTGTGTGTGTGTGTGTGTGTGTGTGTGACTGCGTGTGAGTGGGCGCTGCAATGGACTAGCATTCCATCCAGGAGGACTTCTGCATGTCACTTGACACCTCCAGTGCAGGCTGTGCCCACCAGCAATGCTGAACTGGTTTAGACTTCATGACCAATGGGCATTTGAGGGCAAACACCATGCATGGAGGCTCACTAGACTGGTACCACCTGGAAAGCCAGGTGAGGGTGGTCATCATAATATGGGTATAGAAAATACAGTAGGTGATAGTCACAAATGAAATTTAATCAAGAACTGACAACTTCAATGACTGGGAAATTTCTGGGATGGTGACCGTCTGGGGCTTTTCTGAATATGGAAGGATTAGATCCTGGGCTTAGAGCGCCCCCTGATGGCACTACTCACTGTGAGTGGTAGAAAATGTAAAGAGGAAACAAATACATAAAGACTGACGTTCTGTTCTCTTTCAGCTGTGATCTGTGTGTTCTCCATACCGCTAATGTACCGGCAGCACCAGGTAATATTTAAAGGCAGCAGTCAATATACTGTAACTCTTATATAGTGCCTTTCACATCTATCTATCTATTATATAGTGCCTTTTTCATCTATCTATCTATCTATCTATCTATCTGTGTATCTATCTATCTATTATATAGTGCCTTTCCTATCTATCTATCTATCTATCTATTATATAGTGCCTTTTACATCTATCTATCTATCTATCTATCTATCTATCTATCTATCTATCTATC
>JANRMT010062796.1:101061401-101074874 GCA_026402145.1 Polypterus bichir lapradei | reverse complement strand
TATCTATCTATCTATCTATCTATCTATCTATCTATCTATCTATCTATTATATAGTGCCTTTCACATCTATCTATCTATCTATCTATCTATCTATCTATCTATCTATCTATCTATCTATTATATAGTGCCTTTCACATCTATCTATCTATCTATCTATCTATCTATCTATCTATCTATCTATCTATCTATCGCCTTTCACTCTATCGATCTTCTTTTAATACATTTATTATCACAATTCTGTGTACGCTGATTGTGCTCCACAAACCTCACCATACGCACATCACAAAGCCATCAGTGTTTTTTTTTTGTATATATTTCAGCTCCTTTCACTGTGTGTACTATCACAACGAATTCAGTTTCAATTTGCATACAGTTTGAAATTTTCTTCAAACCATTATCTGATAAACTGTTCAAGCTGTTGATATAGATCGTCATTTTTGTAATTTTGGTGTCTTTTCTCCCCCCTAAGGCACAAATTGATCAGTACGTGGGGCTGGTGACATCCCAGATTGGAAATATTAGAGAAAAGTGAGTATTTGCTTCCCTCTAGTGGTGAAGTTTATCCATCTTTTTAGAAACATCCTTCCATCCTTTCGTCCATCCATCCATTTTTTAATCTGATTCTCCAGCTCTGTGCCTCCGGGAGTGGGCACATGGTGAGTATAAGGTGGGATTCTATAATGGGTTAGGGTCTGGGCACACTGACACAAGCACACGTCAGCACACTCGGCCAGCTTGGAGTCATCAATTCACCAAACAGAACCACATGTACATGGTGTGAGACGAAAACAGGAGTGCCATCTATGCCCATTTTTTTTTTTTAAATTATGCATCCATCCATTTTCAAGTCTGCTTGCCCCAGTTCAATGCCGGAGTAGCTGTAGGTTATCTTGTCAGAATTGTGCCCAAGGTAAGAACCTTGAGGAGGGGATGCCAGTCCTTCATTAGCCTGACTTGCTTATAGTTTGGCCAGATCTACTTATTTACTGGAAGCTGGCATATTTGTGTGGTACCTTAAGGAAACTCCAGGTTGACAAAAGGAGAGCAGGCTGATCCACGTAGATGACCACCAGGGTGGGACTCGATGGCTGCAAGTCCGCCAATTTCATTCTGCCAAGATTGTCCATCCTTGCATTTTCAAATGAGATGAACGGATTTGGTGGTAAATAATAATTTTGGATCCTCACAGACATTCTCATGCTAAGTTTATTATCATTTTATTCATCCAGCCATTCGTACATTTTTCTATTACTGGGTCACAGGTACATGAAGCCCATATTGGCTAAACTGGACTTGGAACAGCAAACAGCTCTGAATGGTCGCACTCAATCAAGAAAAACCCAACATCTCCAAACTCCACATAGATGAACACCAGCCTGGGACACAGAGCCAATCTGCTGAAGTTATGAACACCCTGTTTAATATGAAAAGCTTATTATTTTATTCAACCTTTCTTCCATTTCTCTATTACTGGGTCAGTGACAGATGAGGTCTATTAGAACATTAGAACAATCAAGACGAGAGCAGGCCATTCATCTCACCAAAGTTCGCCATTCCTGTGCATTTAATTCTTCTAAAAAAACATCAAGTCGAGTTTTGAAAGTCCCTAAAGTCTTATTGTCCACCACACTACTTGGCTGCTTATTCCAAGTGTCTATCATTCTTTGTATAAAAAAAACTTCCTAATGTTTGTGTAAAGCTTATCCTTAACAAGTTTCCAGCTGTGTCCCCGTGTTCTTGATGAGCTAATTTTAAAGTCACCGTCTCGATCCACTGGACTCATTCCCTTCATAGTTTTAAACACTTCACTCAGGTCTCCTCTTAATCTTCTTTAAAGGCTCAGCTCTTTTAATCTTTCCTCATAACTCATCCCCTGTAGCCCTGAATCAGCCTCGTCGCTCTTCTCTGGACCTTCTCTTGTGCTGTTATGTCCTTTTTGTAGCCTGGAGACCCAAACTGCACCCAGTACTCCAGACGAGGCCTCACCAGTGTGTTATAAAGCTTGAGCAGAACCTCCTGTGACTTGTACTCTACACATCAAGGCGCTATATAACCTGACATTCTGTTAGCCTTCTTAATGAACACTGCACACTGTCAGAAAGTCAATAGTTTAGGTCCACTACGGCTCCTAAATCCTTCTCATAAGGTGGACTCTCGATTTTCTGTCCGCCCATTTTGTATTCAAACCTCACATTTTTACTTCCTATGTGTAATTCTTTACATTTACTGACATTACATTTCATCTACCCAAGCATGTCTGCTGTCCAAGTCCTTCTGTGATGATATAATGGATTCCAAATTACCTGCCAATCCACCTAGCTTGGTATCCTCTGCCAACTTAACCAGCTTGTTACTTGTATTCTTATCTAAATCATTTATGGATATTAAAAATAGCAGCGGCCCCAGCACTGCCCCCTGCTGGTCACCACTCTTAACATCAGCCAATTCTGATGAGGTTCATCAGCCTCTACTTCCTGTGTCTGAGCCACACAACACCCTGGACTCCCACTTCTTTTAATTTGATGCCCACCCTCTCATGTGGCACCTTATCAAATACTTTCTGAAAGTCCAGATAAATAATCTCATCTGCTCCACTCCGGTCGTATCCTTTTGTTGCCTCCTCATAGAATTCCAGCCTGTTAGTAAAACACGACCTCCCTCTTCTGAGCCCATGCTGACTGTTCAGTTAAACTCCTGTCCTTGCCATGTGTTGCTTAATCTTATCCTTAATAATTCCTTCCATTAATATTCCTGTGATGGACGTTAAGCTTACCAGCCTATAGTTGCTATGGCACAGTTCTGGTGCGTTCCACAAGTTTTCCTTCTTTTTCCCACTGTAAAGAAAAGAGACACAATCATAAAGGTTTGGGGTTTCCGGCCCCTTATACTGTACAATAATCAACAAAAATATCACAATATGGTGATACGGTCAAGTACATGAACTTCTTCAGTGTCGGACCGTCCAAAGATGATGGCGGAGGAGTATTTTATGTGGGAGGGGCCGGAAGTAGAGGTATGCTGGGAAGGGAACCGAGATGGACAATGGGATTGATGACGTCATAGGTATCAGACAGAGGAAGGGCGGAAGTAGCGTACTGCGGGAACTGTTGAAGGTAGTCTCATGGCGGCGGTGCGCCTTTTCTTCTGTAAGAAACAAAGAGAGAAAGGTTAGTACCCCGCCACTCCCTCCTGGCGTACGAGTTTCCGATCTTATTTGGGTCCGTCCGCGGCCCCCTACTCACACCCACCTAGTACCAAGGGTTCAAACCACCCAATTCCACCAGACAGAAATCCTTTCGTCTCTCCTCCACACCACCAGGGAAGCTTTGTCTTCCTCCTCCCGACTGTGGCTCCCCCTACTGGAGCAGGCTGCTGCTCCTTTTATGTCAAACCCCAGAGCACTCCCAGTGTCCCCCAATCTGTGGCTCAGTGGTACTTCTGGGTAGATCTGCCACTTGACTCCTAAATCCCCTCAGCGCCACCTAGCAGTACCCAACAGGGCTTACCTAAAAAGGACTACCATTCCCAATATGCCCTGCGGGTCTCTGTAGTGATACCAAAACCCAGGGTGGGGCTGCCGTCTAGTGTGCTGGCAGAGACAATGCCCTGAATAAATAAATCTTTTCTTGTCCTTCCACAATATTGGCATCCCAGTTCAGCTCCCTAACCCTAACCCTTCAGAGAGCCTTGTCACCTTTGGAAAAATTCAAGCAAAATTTTAAATGGTGGACCTCCACATGTTCGGTTCCTCCAAACCAATGAATGCACCACGAGCTTCTGTCCAAGCAATTGTTTGCACACCTTCGTATCTAGAGAGTACACAGATACTGCATTATTCAAAAAGGAGGCACAAAATTCCCTGCAGGGATGAATGAACAATGGAGGT
Source organism: Polypterus bichir lapradei (assembly GCA_026402145.1). Lineage (NCBI taxonomy): Eukaryota > Metazoa > Chordata > Cladistia > Polypteriformes > Polypteridae > Polypterus > Polypterus bichir. Next base: position 101,070,988 of record JANRMT010062796.1, on the reverse strand, counting down.
GCAGGACCGAGCTGTTTGGAGAAGGTTCATCAAGAACATCAACTATGCATAGAAGTGGAAGAACATGAAGGATCATCTAGAAATTCTGAAGCAACTCAAGACATCAGCCAGGAAGTTCAAACTTGGTCACAAAATTTGACTTCCAGCAGACCAATGATAGCTGAAAGACAACAACGTGAAAGTATTGGAGTGGTTGTCCCCATAGCGTGATTGACCATCTCACGAGGAAGAAGCCCCTCCAAAACTAGCATTAAAAAGCCAGGCTGATGTAATATGGGGCTGATGGGGTGTTCTGTGGTCTGATTAAAACAAAAACTGAACTGTTTGACTATAAAGGTCACCACTATGTATGAGGGGTGAGACGTTAAGCCAAAGAATGCTAAACTCCTATTGTCAATCATGGTGGTGTCAGGGACATAATATGGGGAGGGGATAAAGGGACTGGGGCACTTCAGAAAATAAATAACATCAGGAGGATGGAAGAAAAGTCACATACAGTATGGCAGCAATGAGAGTGTGGAGATGGATGTGTGGAGTTACAAAAGGAGACAGGAGAAGAAATGAGACGATCAGAGGTAAAAGAGAAGTGGAAGAGAAATCTAAGAAAGCACAAGGAAGTAGGCTAAAGTGGTGTGGACATATGATGAGGAGAGACAATGAAGATGTGGACCAAAGAATGATGGGAATTGAAGTCCAGGGGAAGAGAAATTGAGGGAGGACAAAGAAGAAGTGGTGAAGTAAAAGTCAAAGAAGATCTGAAGAAAAAGGGCTTGACTGGCAAGGAGGTGCCGAATGGAGCTGTGTGGAGAAGGTTGATCAGAAGAAGAAGAGGATGATGATGATGAGGAAGAGGATGGAGGATTATCTAGAAATTCTAAAGCAACACCTCAAGACATCAACCAGGAAGTTCAAACTTGGTCACAAAATTTGACTTCCAGCAGACCAACGATAGCTGAAAGACACCATCGTGAAAGTATTGGAGTGGCCATCACCATAGTGTGATTGACCGTCTCACGAGGAAGAAGCCCTACTCCAAAACTAGCATTAAAAAAGCCAGGCTGACGTAATATCCAGGACAAAGGGGGTGGGATGGGGTGTTCTGTGGTCAGACAATCAGAGGTACAAGAGAAGTGGAACAGAAATCTAAGAAAGCACAAGGTAGTAGGCTAAATTGGTGTGGACATGTAATGAGGAGAGACAATGAAGATGTGGACCAAAGAATGATGGGAACTGAAGTCCAGGGGAAGAGAAATTGAGGGAGGACAAAGAAGATCTGAAGGAAAAAGGCTTGACTGTCAAGGCGGTGCAGGGCTGAGCTGTGTGGAGAAGATTGATCAGCCATATCGATCCCACATGGAAGAAGAAGAAGAGGAGGATGATGATGAAGAGGAGTTGGTTGAAGGATTATCTAGAAATTCTAATGCAACACCTCCAGACATCAGCCGGGAAGTTCAAACTTGGCTGCAAATTTGACATCCAGCAGACCAATGAGGGATCTGAAATAGTTCAGGAAGGAGGCACAGATTTACTCCCAGGGATGAATGAATGAATGAAGGAGGTGCAGGACCGAGCTGTTTGGAGAAAGCTGATCAAACGCATTGAGCATACCTAGAAGTGGAAGAGGAAGAAGAAGAAGATGAGGATGGAGGATTATCTAGAAATTCTGAAGCAACACCTTGAGACGTTGGCCAGGAAGTTCTAAGAGAGAGAGAGAGAGGTTGGGAGCTTGCGCTGATTACAGGGTGTTGCTGCACCCACCACATGGCGAACCACCCGAATTGGGACCCGTGCAGCGGGTGACACCTCAGCACCATTCTGAACACTGTGAGTTTTTTTTATGGTGGCTGCAGTGCCAGTCCTGCCACCAACCCCCAAATTTTACCTGTAAGTTGAAGGACCTGCTGGCAGAACTGGCTGCAGATTAACATCACTCCCTGGATGGAGCAATTGCAGGTTAAGAGCCCCCTCCTTGCTGAGGGGTCCAACGGAGTAGAGTCACTTACGGAAGTTCAAAGTTGGTCATAAATTTCACATCCAGCAGACCAATGAGGGATTTGCATCATTCAGATTTACTCCCAGGGATGAATGAAGGAATGAAGGAGGTGCAGGACCGAGCTGTTTGGAGAAGGCTGATCAAACACATCAACCATACCTAGAAGGGGGAGAAGATGAAGAGGAAGAAGAGAATGGAGGAATATCTAGAAATTCTGAAGCAACACTTCAAGACATCAGCCAGGAAGTTGAAACTGAGTCGCAAAATTTGACTTCCAGCGGACCAATGATGGCTTAAAGACACCAATGTGAAAGGACTGGAGTGGCCATCGCAGAGTCCTGACCTGAATCCCATAGAAACAGAAGAAGCACCTCCAAGCAAGGAGGTCCACAAACCCCAAACCTGAATGACTTACAGCAGTTCTGTCAGGACGAATGAGCAAACTGTCCTGCCATGCATTGTGAGAAGCTTATTGAAGGCGACCCTAAGTGTTTTGATTTAAGTCAAGACCTGGACGCCCCGACAATGGAAGGACTGGAGGAGAGAGCATTTTCAGGAAATTTTCTGCCTCGGACCGATAGAGGGCAGCCCCCTTGGCTTACAGTGGGTTTGAAGCATGGAAGCTCAACCCTGCTGGGGCCCATGGCCATCACCAGGGGGCGCCTGTACATTTACACAGCCCTGTTTGGCAGCACTTCAACCACAACCAGGAAGTGCTGCCAGAAGAAGGTCGCTGGACACCTAGAGTCCTTCCGGGTGTCTCATTAAAGGGGCCAATCGCCCCGACTCAACGCCCAGAGTTGGGAGGAAGAAGGACGAAGCTGCTGAGGAGGACTAGAAGTGAAAAGACTGTGCTAAGCTGTGTACGCGTCCCCCAACATGAAATTAAAGGTGTGCTGTGCAACATTTGTGTCCCGCTTTTCTGTGTTGGGATTGGGGCGGCTGAAGCACCCCTGGGCATCACACCACCAAATATTAACTAACCGAATGGAGACCCGCTGATTATCTGATCTAAAGGTTGAAATTTCTCTCTTAGCGAATGTTGTGACACGACCACCTATGGAAATAAAGGAGATACAGGGAATGTAGGGAACATGACATGAAACACTAAGCTGGAAAATCTTTAGCAAAGGCGGACGGAAACTTCCGGGTTCGGCCGTATCTACATGGAGTCGCACAAATGCATAAAAATCCTTGGGAGGAAGCCCATAATATTACCATTCTTCCATTTCTCTTCATCTTAACGCTCGGTCAGTGTTGAATTTTAGATTTCACGTTTTCACTTTTTCTGTTTTTCCAGGTTCCGGGCAAAAATTCCAAGTGCCAAAGCCAAAGAGCAGTGAGAAGGTGGTACTTGGGGCAGTGGGCGGAGCCACGCTGGGAGGCGGGGATTGTGAAGACACCACAAAGTGCTTATCATTGCGATGGTCAATCGCTCCATTTTGGATGAAGCCTTTCTCTTTTGTCACTTATGTCTTAGCCGCCGAGCGCTCAAAGACAGGGTATCGATTTGCAAAGCAATGACACGTCTTTCCTATTAAATGACGACTTTTTACAATTTCTCTTGTCTGCTTTGTGTGTGGAGCTGTGGTTCAGTTGGGGTGGAGTGGGACTGAGGACAGACAGAAGGCAACCCTAATCCTAAGCCTAACCCTTCCCTTCTATAATAGTAATGATGCTAATACTTTGCTCTTTATATAGCACCTTTCCTCTGGTCACTCTGGCCCTGTGTCCGCCTGCTTCTATGTTGCTTTCATATTTTCCAGTTTAACTCTTTTAGGGCAGATGTCAACTTTTGTCGACACAAGGGGTTGAGAATAGACATCAGGGGCAGAGGTCGAAAGAAAGCTGTAAATGTTGATAAAACTCACCGTGACGTTACAGGTAGACCCTCTTTGCATGGAGGACTATTAGAACTCTTTGACTTGGCGTTGAAACCCTATATGTGCGTGAGTAGCGTAGAGTAAGCAACGCCTAGAATGTCATCGACATCGGGCGATAGAGAGTGAAGCAAATGCACAAGGCGAAGTACTCAGCATATTATTTATTTATTTTTGGCCTATTATTGTTGAATCGGACTCTGACTTCTTGAACTCCAATTTTTGATGCAAGTGATCTGGAGATCGAAAACGAAAGTCAGGTGCCTGCATCAGCTAATCGGAATGCTGGACACGATCAAGCCTACGAAAAACACTCACCCTGGGAGGACTACACAGACATCGATCTGTGGGAGACAAGCTGGCAACTGGACTTCACCAAATGATGCAGCCTGCTGGTGGACACAACGGATTAGCAGCCACTCGACTACTTCAAGACATCTTTCATCAGAAAGAGCCCATCAGCTTATGAGTGATGGGACAAACACGTAGGTAATAAGTATGTGAATATGCCTACTGTAGGGGCTCCTGCAACATAAAACAGAGTGACATTGGTCAAAAATAAGGATTTTATGTTGATTTATGCGTGAAAACCGTTGCTGTGTGAGCTTTTTAGAAAACTGATGTTTTTGGAAAAATATTCAACCCTGGGATAAATGGAAGTAAAAATAATTAGTTTTGAAAGAGTTAAAGTGACCATTTGGTGACATGCACAAGGTAAGCAGCTTAAGAAAACAGAAAAAACTGAAAGCTCATTCAGTGTGATCACTCAAGACTGGGTGGGAGACCGGCAAGGTCAGGGTGGCATGCCATCACCATTAATGTGTTTAATTTTATATATGTCACCATATTTTCTAACTTAACTTCTCATGAATTCCTGGGAGGACTAATGCAATGCATGCTGGGGTGGGGGGTGGGAAGGAATCCGCATGTGATTCCGGGAGAGCAATCCGGAATTGGGCACTCATGTGGTGGGTCCTTTAGAACAGGGGTCGCAAAGTCCAGTCCTGGAGGACCACCGTGGCTGCAGGTTTTCATTCTAACCCTTTTCTTAATGAGTGACCTGTTTTGGGTGCTAATTAACTTATTTTTTAACTAATTTTAATTGATTTGCTCTTGAAGACTCAGACCTCTTAATTGTTTCTTTTTCCTTAATTAGCAGCCAAACATTAATGAGATACAAAATGAGCCAAAACAACTAGTGTCCATCATACAATATCTGAAAATAAAGAAAGGTGAAGGTCTCAGGAATGCTGATCTGCTAAGTCTCCACAAAAAATTTTAAAGGTGCTCTTTGAACAGAGAAAAACAACAATTTTGGAAATGTCTGGTATTGCACCACAAGAGCAGCAACAAGCCACAAAATTCAAGAACGGGTTTAATTAATGACAAGAACTGGCACCTTATTAAGCAGCTAGTTGGAGTGAAATTGATTGGAGTTTGAGGCCCTGACTTAGTTGGTCTTCTGTTGGCTCCCTCACTTCTCATTTAATTTCTGTTTGGGTACCATTTAAGGAAAAAAAATGAAGCAATTCAGAGGAACGATGAAGAAATTCAGGGAAACAAATCTTAAAAAGCAATTCAATTAAAATTAATTCACAAGAAGTTAATTAGCAGCTGTAAGAAGAAGAGACATGAGGCATGGCAAGGTTTGGGGCAGCCACCCGTTTAATCCGGTTTCCTGGCTGCAAAAGTATCCGATTCATCACAGTCAAGTTTACTTAACAGAGTCCAAAACAGAACTGCCTGCCAGAGCAAAGGCAGGAGGCTTTATAGGACGGAGGGCGGAAGTGATGTCATCCTCTGTGCCGGAACCGGAAGTGACATCGTCCTCGGTGCCGGAACCGGAAGTGATGTCGTCCTCGGTGCCGGAACCGGAAGGGATGTGTCCCTCTTTGAGGTGTCGGCTCCTGGTGGGATTTCCCGGGAAAGACCTGTAGAGAACTCAGAAAGAGCGTCAGCGTACCCCGCCCCCCCCGGGCAGATGTATAATCAGTCCTCTCTAAGCCCTTCAGCTGCCTCCCATGGACACGTGTGTGACACAGCACAAACAGGGCACTCATTAAAAAAGGGTTAGAATGAAAACCTGCAGCTACTGTGGTCCTTCAGGACCGGACTTTAGAAGCACACTTCTGGATGGCCATTACCTACTTCATATGGAGTATTACCAGGGCCATCCTAATGCATGGGCGCGATTGGTAGTTGCCCCACGAGCATAGGGGCCCCATGCTAATCTCTGTATGTTTTGACTTGCTGAGTGGTTTGGTAGGTAGGGGTGCCAGTGCACTGCTCTGCCCTGGGGTCTATAATGCTGTTAAGACGGCTCTGAGTATTCCAGCAGACCGCAATGCCGGATGTGACTCCTCACTCTCACTGGCGGACTGGAGGGAAGCATGGACTCCACTGCTTTTCATTGGTTTTTTGTCATCCAAGCCTGAGAAGGTCAATTAAATGCCTATGGATATTTTAGGTCATCCTGCATTGGTGACTATAACATGGTGAATGAATGTGACACCACAGGGAGTGAAAATCGGCATCACGCTTCACACTTGACCACACCCTTTGCCTCATCTCCTGATGCCAGTCAGAGCTTATGGGTGTTTGAAGGGGGTGAGTCTCTTACTAGTGATGCAGGGATGATCCCACCCTAACCAAAAAATACAAGGAACATAGGAGCACACAAAACAAAGTACATAATAAACAAATGGAACAAAATGAATAGAAAATATAACAAAGAATCCACAGATGACAAAAACGGAAAATAAGCATAACACCACTCAGAGAGAAGTATGTGGGATGTGGGCAGCCATCAGTGTGGCATCTTGGTGGGGGTGGCACGGAGTACCCACGCCCAAAATTTTGGAATGATGATTACAGTCTGAGCCAGTCAATTAATTACGGGAAGGGCCATCTTTGCCTGGGGGCCATCAGCATTATAGGCCCCCAGGCAAAGCAGTGCATGGGGGTCCCTACCTACACAAGCACTCAGCAAGTCACAACATACAGAGATTAGCATGGGGACCTCGGGCAACTGACCAGCGTGCCCATGCTTTAAGATGGCCCTGATTACGGGCATGCTAATATTAACAGAGGGGTGAAGTTTAATGCTGACCATCCTCTGTGGACATCTAGGGGTGCCACCCCCCCAGACCCACCCCAACACCTGGAGTACCTACCTACACAACGACTCAGCAAGTCACAACATACAGAGATTAGCATGGGGCCCCTATGTTCAGGCAGCCCTCAGGCAACTGGCCAGTGTGCCCATGTGTTAAGACAGCCCTGATTATGGGCACACTTATATTGACAGAGGGGTGAAATTTAATGCTGACTACCCTCTGTGGACATCTAGGGGTGCCACAACCCCGAACACACACACACCTGGAGCTCCAAATACACTTCAACCACCAGCACACGTCAATGCCTCTGTAGTGGTCCTAAAGATTTTACAGACTTGTATAGGCCTGGGGGCGGGGCTACAGCTGCACTATTGGGGCCCCTCTCACTCAGGCTCATTTGTGGAATGCAGAGCTCAGTGTAGTTGTGCGGCGTTTTGCTGTCAGTCATCCATCCAGCCCTGCATATCTTCTGGATAACATGGTGGCTATTATTGTAATTCTTGACGTTGCTGCGGTAGCCACAGAAACGTGCAGCTTAGCGCTACATCCTACCTTATTATATTTTCCTTCTTCTTCTTTGAATATTATTATTGTCATCATTTTGGTCAAACCTTAGCATTATTATCAGAAAGCTACAAAACGTCATCACGAGTAACTTGCAGCTCGGGGTGTCGTAAAATCATTTGTTCTGAAATGTCATCTCCTCCTCCTCGCTGGGAGTCTCTGTAGGACTCCTCATAACTGCTTCACAAGTCCTGCTCTGAGGGAGAACAAATTCTTTTCCCAGTCAGACTTTTAGTGCAATTCCAGGGAGTAACTCCAAGACGCTTGATAAATTTGACACAGATGTCTGAGTTTTAGGATTCTTTCTGAACAAAAATCTAAAAGCTTATTCAATGTGATCAGTCATGACTGGGTGGGAGACCGGCAGGGGCAGGGTGGCATACCATCACCATCGTAAAAGGGTTCTCTTATGGCTTTGAACTTCACGCTCCCCTCTTTGTTCTGTCACTGATGAAGTGACATGGCAGGCCACAGGGTCTGTAAATACAGGAATCACAAGAAAGGTCCAAAAGTCAAAAACTGGGGGATCAAAAAAATGAAGATGTTAACCAAAATTCAAGACGTTTTAAGTTGTAAACCTCAGAGATGTTGTAACTGCACTCGCTCAGAACTGTTTCAGTGTTCACAATCTTGGAAAACCAGCAAGCACATAAAACGGACATTTACAGTATACTGTTGCCGCAATGATGTCACCTGTCATGTACTTCTCCTCGACTTGTGCTAACTGGCTACAAAATAACATTGTGATCTTAATACAATAGGTGAGGTTTCAGAAATTTTTCATGAGCTGTATAAATTTTGTTGATAAACTGTATTATTTTCCATTCACTTTCTTGCTAAACCTATGTTTGAGTCTAGCCGCCATTTTGAGCACTGGCTGTTATGATGTGGCACTGGGTTAATAGGGGGCGTGTCCTAGAAGCGGTGTTATAGGACACGTTACTCTAGCACTGTGTCTTCTAACATTTTGTCCAAGTTTGTGGACACTTCAAGAAACTCTCTTGCAAAAGGTTAGGAACTGAGGACCTCTAAAGACTTGCAAGGGCAGCCCAGTGGCATGGTGGTAGCTCTGTGCCTCCCTGTGTCGAGTTTGCATATTCTCCCTGTGTCTGCGTGGATTTCTTCCTACTGCCCAAAGACATGCAAGTTATGCTAAATTGGTCTTAGTGTGTGGTTGGTGTGTGTGTGTGTGTGTGAAGGTCTGGCGCCCTGTCCAGGGTTTCTTCCTTCTTTGTGCCCTATGCTAGCTGGGATAGGCACCAGCACCCCCCATGACCCTGTTCAGGACAAAGCTGTTTAGAAAATGACGGACTGACTTACTGACTAAAGATTTGCAGTAATGGCCACTACAGGGCAGCACTAGTTCATTTAATACTGAAATAAGGCTCAAAACGAAATTCTGTGAGAGATGGCCACAAGATGGCAGTAGCTGTGCAATCTCTCTATTATAAAAAAAAAACCAACTTGGGACGAGACGTGATCTTTTGAGGAGAGACAGAAAGACACTTTCACATCTGGTGACACCGTCAAGTCACATCAAACAGACATCCTTTAGAAGCCAGTCCCATGAGATGGTGACCTTGGCAAGTCAATTCCTACTTAAAAACATTTTTCAACAAGCTCACGATCATCTAACCTCTCAGTCATTGACTAGAACTTGAAAAACGACTAAGCGAAGAAGAAAGAGCAGATCTAAAATAATTTATAAGTTAAAGATATGTCCACAACTAAGTGAAGAAGAAAGAGCAGCATGTGGAAAAGAGACCCAAAAGCGCTAGAGAGAAAAAAATGCAAAAAAGAACAATAATAATCTATGTGCAAATTCTGATAATAAGGAAAGTAAGCAACGACTAAGCGAAGAAGAAAGATCTGCAACGTCTAGATAGATAGATAGATAGATAGATAGATAGATGTGAAAGGTACTATATGATAGATAGATAGATAGATATGAAAGGCACTATATAATAGATAGATAGATAAATAGATAGATAGATAGATGTGAAAGGTACTATATGATAGATAGATAGATAGATA
>JANRMT010062796.1:101027393-101055160 GCA_026402145.1 Polypterus bichir lapradei | reverse complement strand
TAATAATAATAATAATAATAATAATAATAATAATAATAATAATAATATCCCGATATTAGGATATGGTCAGGGTGGCACAGTGGTGCAGTCCCAGCGCTCCTGCCTCACTGTACAGACACCAGGGTTCACGTTCGGAGTCCTCCTGGTGTGCAGTTTGCTTGTTCTCTTCGTGTCTTTGTGGTTTTCTCCTGGTGCTCCAGTTTTCTCCCACAGTCCAAAGACATGCAAGATAAGAGGATTGATGACCCTAATTTGTCCATAGTGTGTGTATGTGTGTGTGTGTGTGTGTGTGTGTGTGTCTGCTCTGTGATAGACTGGCACCCTGTCCAGGGTTTGTTCCTGCCTTGTGCCCACTGTCAGCTGTGATAGGCTCCATCATCCCCCCCAGGGTCCCTGTTCAAGACTGGGCAGATTAGTGTCATTGATGTCTTTAAACTACTGTTGTATACACGAATATTCAATATGTCATCATTATTATTATTATTACATATTTTTCTGAACACTAATTTTCAGAAATTACACCATTTTCAGAACTCAACTGCCCCAATTCATTTATTGAATCTTTCAGCAAACTCTTAACCCATGTTCTCTTTGTTAGAAACAATTTGCAGCCCCGATTCACCTTTTGCCATGTGATTCACTTGTGATCCAAAATGGTAAACTCAGGTGGCAGAACTTGTACACAATTATGGCACAGATGTCACCGTTTCCACTCAATGACTGTGGACTGTCCACACTTGTTTCTACTGATGTGACGATTCCAACTGAATTGACAGCCGCAAGTAATCATGCGGTTCTCCACTGTCATCCCACCTTGACATCATACAACACCACACACCCTGTTACATTTCTGGGTGGTCTTTGGGGTGTTTTGTTTGAACATGATCATCATGATCACGAGCAGATAAAGCGTCCTGTCTATGCTGCAGTTTAGGACAATGTCAGTTTTCACCGTGATGTTCAGACACAACCAGCAGCTCATACATTTTTGCCTTCTACCAAACTACCCTTTCCATAACCTAATACTGTAGCAGGCTTTTAGGTGAAATCCGCCTCATGCTCACCATCTTCCACTAGGGGGAGACAAACGCTCGCCAAAATGCTGAAGCTCGAAGACGCGCAATGCGCGGTCCCGTGAGGCTTTTAAAGCCGCGTCGGACGCCGCGGGGAGACAAAAAGAAAAACGCTTTGTCCCCAAGGAAATCCGCAAATTGACTTTGCCCGCTGAGGAGGGCACTGCGTTTGTTTAAAGCGCTGAAATAAAGTAAAGACTACAATACTGTTTCTGAAATGCTGACCACCAAACGCCACAGCCCTTTTAGATAAATTCAGATTAAACGAGGATTCATAAATGTTGTTGTCCACTACACACAAACGACACATCAGGCGTCATCTGGATCTAGATGATCATTGGGCGAGGGAATACAATAACAAGCTCCATTTAATTAAAACGTCTGCATTAAAATCTGCGCACAAAAGAGTTCCCATTTAATGATATCGTTTAATCCAATATTGTGTTCTTGGGGACCATCGGACATACAGCAGGAACTAAACGTAGACGGGCCGGCGCCAGTCCACATCGGGGCGCATACACACCTACTGGTGGGCACTGGCTCAAAAGGGAACAAGGGCCACTATACACAGCACGGTTTAGGACGTCTTTATTCTCATCACAAATTAATCCCCACTTTTCTTTATATATGTTTTTTATTTTATTTTATTTTTTTTTGGAAATGTGGGTGTAACTTTAGGGTCATTATAATATTCCCAAACTTGGAAAAAATGTCCATGAATGCTGCTGATGCCTAATCTGTAATACTGGCTCCTTAATAGTAATATATGCTTCTTTATTGGGCTGTGTCATTCCTTATACTATAGAGATTTTATTCTGTTAAGGGTTCTTTTCATACAAATCTGGTTCTTTGTGTTTTGAAAAACTTTTTTAATGGAGTAAGAAAACCTGGACTTAGCCTCAGGTACTTATTGTACATAGGCAGCAAGCGTCCTTTTAAAATCAAAAACCATTAGAAACCATTTGTATTTCATAAATCTGTTACCGTCTATGCATGGATATTGACTGTGCAAAAACATCTAAATACACTGAACCTTCATACACATGGGTATTTTGGAAACCAAAAATGGCTCCTCTATGGCATCTCTCTGAAGAAACACTCTGGCAACCTTAGTTTTTAAGAGCGCACTTGCATGGGCCTAAACAGCCAAGAGGTCACATCACAAAACATCAAGTCAAAGATTTTTTTCCTCCCAAAAAATTACTGTTTTGGGTTAGACATTAAGGATCCAACCACAACGGATCATCTGGTGTGTTATATTTGTGTGTTAGACTTTTAGTAAGAAATTATGACAGTATGCTATGGAACCTGGAAATATCATGCAAAAATGTGTTAAATATGCGATAGATAGATAGATAGATAGATAGATAGATAGATAGATAGATAGATGTGAAAGGCACTATATAACATATATAGATTGGAAATGCACTATAGAGATAGATAGATAGATAGATAGATAGATAGATGTGAAAGGCACTATATAACATATAGATTGGAAAGGCACTATATAATAGATAGATAGATAGATAGATAGATAGATGTGAAAGGCACTATATAACATATAGATTGGAAAGGTATTATATAATAGATAGATGTTCCCATTAAATTCGCAATACACTGCTTTGTTTCTGTGTTCAGGGGGTGTAGCTGCCCTTGCACCCTGGTTTGGTCCTCCTGAGTGCGTCCTGTGTACAGTCTGTGCGTTCTCCCCTTGCTGGTCGCCAGCATTAACCTTGCCCGTGTTGTGGGTCAGTGTGCCATGCTGTGCCCAGTCCCGGCTTGGCTAGCGTAGTACAATGTAAAACTTTTAATTGTTATGATTATCGTCATCTTTAAAAGTAAAAATTCAGATTTGAACACTTTAATGTGGTAATAAATAGTGAGACCTCCAAACCCCCCGTTACAGGAGCGGAGGTAGTTTTGTTCTGGCGAGGAGCGCCTCAGTTTCCGTTTTCGGTGTAAACGCTGCCGATCTGCTATCCCGTAACTCCAACAGCTCGTCCGCAGTGTAGCGCTTACAATGAAATGAGCCTTTTGCGCCGGCCGCGGCGGTCCCGTCGCTAAGCGCTCAGCACTTCTTGCTGCTGAGGGCCACCTTAGGCGGGGGGTTTAGGGGGGGGTGGGGGTATGAAGGGGCGGTTCGGACGCTTTTGAAAACCGAGAGGGGGTTGTAACGTATACAAGTCTGTGTCCCCAGCAGGGAACTGATCCGCAATGAACGGAGCGTGAGATGCAGTCAGGGAGGGCTCTGTGCGCCTATTGTGTGGATATTAGGAGGGGGTGGGGGTGGCTGTGGGACGGGCTAAGATAATCAGCTGAGCTTTTTAAACTGACGTTGGGCTGAGGTGGACTTTATTCGCGGTTAGTGAGACGACACGTGAGATTTTTCAACCAAACCCGTCGTCTTTTTTTTTTCTTTTTTGTTACTTACACTGATGCCGCCTTCGTGTTGAGAAGGTGTCAACTTGGACCCGAGTTCTTTAATGTTGTAGTTCATCCGCCGTGCGACTCCTGCAATTCTGGAGAGAATCATTGATAGTAGCACCATGCTATCGCAGATGCCCTCGGATTACAGGCCGATTTTTGCCCCGCCGGTGCCCCCCCACAAGCCGAAAGAAAAAAGGTCGTGGGAAGGACAGGAGCGAAACCTGAAATGTGTCCTACTGGGAGACGGGGCCGTGGGCAAGACCAGTTTGGTGGTCAGCTACACTACGAACGGCTATCCAACGAAATACGTGCCCACCGCATTCGACGACTTTTCAGGTAAGACATCGTTAACAGTTCTGGGGGCTACGATGAAGTAGTGCGCGCGTTCAGGAGAAGCGCAAGAAAAAATGGTAAAAATAATAAAACCAGTAATAATAATAATATATGCAGCAGAGCGGTTATATCTGCATGTGTCTATGCCTGTTTGTATACCACCGTGTGAGTACTGTATATCCGGATCTATTCTGTACTTGTATACATTTTATGGTGCATATATAGTATAAATACGACAGTGTTGTTATTATATAGGTCGGCTGGGTGGCGCATTGGGTAGCAGTGACACCATTCGTTGTCCCCTTGGATTTTTCGCGTTCTCACTTGGCCTACGGGGGTCCTCCTTTCGTATACTCTGGTGTTTTTTCCCATACCCCCCAAAGACATCATTTGTCAGGTTATTTAGCGACACTAAATTGACCCGTAGTAAGTGTCCCATGCGACACATTAGAGTCCCACGACTTTAAAAATAAAAGGTGCCTAAGTGCATGTGCGATACAATTTCCTGGTTCCAAATAGCACCATCCACATGCTCATTTATTTATCTATTTATCTATGAAACATGATCCATAAATAGCCACGATAACCACGATAATTAATGTTGGGGTCCCGCTTTTAAAAAGACTCGTGCTGCACACAATAACACACTCAGCTTGAATGGTGTTTATCTCTTATATCCTGCTAAGCAATATTCGACATTAAAGATTTCCGTTTTTTGTCGTTTTCGAAGCCCAAAGACCCCCGTGTCGTATTCGTGGAAATCTTCCCAGAATGAAATGGTTCTTTGTCAAGCGCAAGATTCAAAGAACGGACCACATATCCCAATGAAGTGTCATTTTAGAGGCAGCATTCCTAAGGGTGCCTGCGGAATTTCGGGGTGATGGGCGGATTAATTCTTAGATGGCTGCTGTAACTGGATATCCGAACTTATATAAAGAATGGCTTCTTATAAGTGTATGCTCTGCGACAGAAGTGCGTCCCGGCCAGCATGGGGTCCCGCCTTGTGTCTTTACTATCGGACAGGCTCTGGCGACCCGTTAAAACGCAAACATATAAAACGGACGCGACGCTTAACGGACTCCATGCTTTTGAATGGACTTGTGCAGCTTACGTTAACGTTGTGGTAAATCTGCTCCGCCGCGCCCCCGCGCTTAAACCGCATTCGTGAGAACTCGGGAATGGCGCGTCACTTGTCTTGGCTTTAAAGTTCGATCGGTCACACTGCCAGCCTTTTAAAGCGGGTGCTGCGCCAATTCGCTGCTCGCTTCCATTTCTCCTCCGTGCTCAGCACTTTAAGCGTTCAAAGAGCTCTGATCGCCATTCATCTGCAGCGTTGACGCTCTGGCGGACCTTTCGTATGGCAGCCTTGCGTTAACGCAGGGGTTCGTCTTGGGAAATAGCAGCACCTTAAAAGGAGAAATACGGGGGCTCGTTTTAAAGTTGTCTTAGCCACAAAACACGTTTCTTTCACGCCACCACCCCCACCCCCCTACCCCGAGACCGTTTGGTGAACTGGCAGCCGGACGGCGGGGTCCTGTTTCAGGTTGGGAAACACAATCTGCGGCTTTAAAGTTGGACCGGCCGTGTACAGTAAATGGATGGACGAATAACTGTTTGGCTGGTAATATTGTATTAGTGTTATAATTCACGCTTATTATGGCGAATCATCTCAGCACGTCCTTCTAGTGTACTTCACCGTGTAATGAATTACAATCGTTCCCGTTTGCCCAAAATGAGGTTGTGCAGGATGACTGGACGGATTGCATCACATGACTGTGAATTGTATTATTGTAAGACGCCTGATGTTAAGCCGTGCAGAGCGCTTTATAATCGGTCAGTGTGTACATATAGCGCCTAATTCAGACAGCGCTTTACGGGAGCAGACATTACAGCTGAAAATGACGCGGATAAAACACCCAAATAAACGGAGCAACAATGACGGATACCGGGAGGAGCTGGCAGGGAAACCTTATTTGTAAAATATCAGCCAGTCTTATTTCTAGAAGGGGGTCGCATTGGGGGGGTCAGGGGTGGAGCCTCTCGCAGCTGGCATTGGGCGCAAGGCTGGAACAGACCCTGGTCGGGACGCCAGTTCATCGCAATATTTGTAAAATACACTTTATTGTATGTAGTTATTTATTTTTGAAGAGCTGTTTAAGATAAGAGAGATGAAAAGTGGCGACTTAAGACGGAGGTCAATAAAGAATTAAGACAGCAGCTCTGGAGAATTCCCCTCGTAACTCATGGAAGATCCTCACAGATGAATGACGTCGAATGTCGCCGACATTTAAGTTACTTCATGTTTTGAAACCGTGAAAGTGCCTCAGATTTATTTGTAGTGATGCTTTCTTTTAATGTTTTTGGCATTGATAATAATTAATTGTGTACTGTATTATGCATAGGCGCAGTAGAAGCGCTGCTGCCTCGCTGTAAGGAGACCTGGGTTCACTTCCCGGGTCCTCCCTGCGTGGAGTTTGCATGTTCTCCCCGTCCGTGTCTGCGTGAGTTTCCTCCCACAGTCCAAAGACATGCAGGTTAGGTGCAGTGGCGATTCTAAATTGTCCCTAGTGTGTGTGTGAGTGTGCCCTGCAGTGGGCTGGCACCCTGCCTGGGGTTTATTTCCTGCCTTGCGCCCTGTGTTGGCTGGGATTGGCTCCAGCAAACCCCCATGACCCTGTAGTTAGGATATAGCGGGTTGGAAAATGACTGACTGACTGTATTGTGCATCCCTTACTGGTAAGGCTCTATATATGAATGTACAGTATGTACACTCTTCAAAATAATAGTGCTTTATGGTTCTTTACTGGGTTGTGTGGTTCCTTATTGAACCTTTGCACCATTTCGTTCTGGGAAAGGTTCTCTGCATAGGAAGATAGTCCTTTGTGGTTTGAAAAACTTTCTAATATACTGAAAAAAATCCCGAAAATCTTTAATGAATGGCAGGACACTAGCAGGCCTGAAGTTAGCTC
Source organism: Polypterus bichir lapradei (assembly GCA_026402145.1). NCBI lineage: Eukaryota > Metazoa > Chordata > Cladistia > Polypteriformes > Polypteridae > Polypterus > Polypterus bichir. The sequence continues at coordinate 101,048,358 of JANRMT010062796.1, read as the reverse complement.
ATGAGGGAAGAGTCCTCAAGTTCATGACCCATTGGTGTTTCCTAAATCTCTTATCTATTCACCGAATGGAGCCTGTTATTGATCTAAATAAATAAAGGGTCTTTCTGGAACCTTCATGCGAATGGGTCTTTTGGAAACCAAAAATGGCCCCCTTATATGACATCGCTGTGAAGAACCACTCTGGCACCTTTATTTTTATCAGTGTGTTTATATGTATATTGGGTGGCATGGTGGTGCAGTGGTATACTGTATAGTCCTGTTGCATTGCAACAAAGAGGAAGTGGTTCACATCCCGGGTCCCCCTGGTGTGGTTTGCATGTTCTCCCCGTGTTCATGTGGGGTTCCTCTTACAGTCCAAAGACATGCAGGTTAGGTGGACAGGCAATGCTAATGTAACCCATGATGTATGTCTATGTGTTCACCCAGTGCCATCTTACCAGCATCATAGACCTACAGGCAAAGTAATGTGCTGTGGCCCCTTTGTCGATAACAAAACAGAAACATTCACAAGTATCAGAAACAACACGTGCCCCAATGCTCCTGGGGCCCCCGGGTAGGTGCCCATTGTGCCCATATGTTAAGATGGCCCTTCACCCTATGATGAACTGGCACCTTGTTTAGGGATAGGCTCCAGCTTCCCCATGAACCTGCTCTGGTTAAAGCAGGCATGGTACATTAATAAATATTTATTATGGGATGCTAAGCAGGAAAATATTGTGCTCACAGCTGCAGGTGACAAAACTCCTTTGAGGAGGCTACTGATTAATATTAAAATAAAATCAGCATCTGAATGTATAAAGTCAGCCCTGAATATATTAAATCATTCTTTATTCATGAATGACTTTTTAAAACATATCATTATTTCTTGACGGATGCCTTTATCCTTAGCATAGTGTCAGTAGTGGGATTTAAACCCACGACCTCAGGGTTTAAAGTCCAAAGCCTTTTCTCTCAAAGGGCACACTGTCTGTCCCAGGACATAGAACATGATTAAAGTCCAAAATGATTCTTCAGAGCAATGCCATATAGGAAAACCATTTTTATTACCCTAGATATCCATTCACATGAAAGTTCCAAAAAGAGCCTTTGTTTAGTTGGATCTGTATTGGGCTCCATAGATAACAATGGATAGATGATAACAAAAGTTTAAAGGACTTTCGCTTCATAATATTGCAGTCTTTTACTAGACATGGACGATTTCGGTTTTTTTTTATTACATATCAGGACATTTTTCAAACAAACTGCACAAGCAAAGAGTTCTGTCGTTTTTCGGTCAAGCAACGGTTCTATAAGGAACTACAACACCCAGTGGCCCATTATACTGATTTTTTAGCGCATGCGCTGTGTTGCCGAATGACAAGCGGATTAATTAATGGGTGGCTGCTGTGACTGAATATTTAGTTTCAGTTATATAATCTATCCATGCTACAAAGTGGCTTTGCACGTCACGTGTATGCTCTGCCTCTGATCTGCGTCCCGTCCACGAATGGGTCCTGAATTGCGTGTTTATTAGCGGACAGGTGCTGGAAACTCGAACTCCTTAAAACAGACCCGAGGCTTAAGTGTTGTGCCATTTAAAGGCGTTCCAAGGTTTTAAATCAAAGACTTTATCCCGCTTTTGCGAACCCACTGGGAGGTCTATGCAGTTCTGGACGGGACGGCGGAGCACATCAGGGACTCATGGCGACACTCGCACCTACGCGGCAGTCGATGATGGACTAAAAGAGTTAATGTCATTTGCGTTACAAAATGAAGCTGTTAAAACGCCTCCTTTCTTCCTCACGTATGTAAACAGTCGCTGTGAAGAAGTCCCATTCGTGTTAAAACTGCAGGTATAAGAACGGCTGATTGCGCAAACGACGTCGTGTTTGGTTTGCTTAACTTTAGACAGGCAGTTCCTACAAATTCCAAATGTTCTGAATTGGCTTGCTGGCTGAAAAGACTAGTCGGGCCCTGTTGCATTTATTTCGTGTGTATTTAAAGGAAGAGGAGACCCCCCCCCCCTCCCAGAAACACACACACACACACACACACACACGCGCACGCACATACACTCACACATTAAATTACGTCATTCTGGTAATGGTCAGTCATTCTAGTAATCTCCGTGGATTATGAACCCGTGCGGTTGTAACGCTATTCAAGGCAAGGCAGCAACTGCCGGTGTCTGTGGGCTCAAACCCAGACCCTCCAACGCCCCCCACCCCCACATTGCCCGTGCCGATCGGCGCGCTTTCTCTCAGCTGGCCGTACTGTCACATAAAATGCGCGCACACTCACAAAGATGACCCCCTCATCTCCCCGGTCTAACGCTGCTGTGATTTTTCGTTATGTTTAATGGACATTTCGAACTCATTTTGTCCATCATGGCTAGAATTTTGGAAAGTTTTTTTTTTCTCTTTTTTTTAACAATAGGCTGACAGATCAACCCCATCGTAAATGCAGCAGACTCGCTGGCTCCTACCCCTCACCCCTGACCCGACCACCGTGAGACGCTACGCTGTTTTTTCCGTTCAGCTCCACGAGGTTTCCAGCGCCGTCCGATAAGAGCAGCCCATCCCCCGATCTGCAGGAGCGATTGTTGTCCTGTTTTTTTTTCCGAATGGATCTGTCGAGACGGGTGGGATCCTATGGTTTGAATTTCAAAGACTCCCCATTTAAACAAACAGATTGACGGTGAGGGGTTGTCACCATTACGTTTATCACCTTCCAAAGTATACAGTTTACTCGCTGAGCCCGGCAAACGGGAATCTAAATCAACAAAACTGGCATCCAAGCGGTTTTTTGAAATCGTCAATCCGATTTTAGGCTAACGCGGGAGCAGGAACTAACACCGGACGGGACGCCATTAGGGCACACATTTTGTGCACGGCCTCCGGTGACGAGGCGCCATTTGGGAGGCTGCTGATTAATATGGCAATATAGTCCAATTTACACACTATTTATTCATATATCGCCTTGAATGATGTTGAAAGGTAAAGCTTACATTTGCCATGCAACACTATTTATTTTACATAGAGCCTTGAATATTAAAAGATATTTAAATGTGGATTGCAATACTACTTATTTATATAGCGCTTTGAATGACGCTAAAAGATATCTAAAGTTACAATGCAGGACTATTTATTTATATAGCTCCTTGATTGATGTAAAGAGGTATTTAAATTTACAGTAAAACACTATTTATATAGTACCTTGAATTACGTTAAAAGGTGTGTAATTGTACAATGCAACACTAATTATATAGCGCCTTGAATGACGCGAAAATATATTTAAATATACAATGCAGCACTATTTATTCATATAGCACCTTTAATGATGTTAAGAGATGTTTAAATGTACAATGCAACACTATTTATTCATTTAGTGCCTTGATTGATGTAAAGAGGTATTTAAATTTACAGTACAACACTATTTATATAGCGCCTTGAATGACGCTAAAAGATATTTAAATATACAATGCAACACTATTTATTTATATAGCGCCTTGATGGATGTTAAGGGATATTTAAATTTACAATGCAATACTATTTATATAACGCCTTGAATTATGTTAAGAGGTATTTAAATTTAGAATGCAATACTATTTATATAAAGCCTTGAATGACACTAAAAGACATTTCAAGTTGCAATGCAGCACTGTTTATTCATATAGCACATTGAATGATGTTAAAAGGTGTTCAGCGCTGGATTCGGATCTGTGAGTGCTAACCGCTGCGCCGCCATGCCTCCCCATAGTCTCTTTCTTTTGTTTCGTCCATGTTACCGAGCCTACAGCCTCTCTAAATTTTTGCGGTTATTTTTTTATAATCCCTCATTTTGTTTTGAGCTGCACAGCCTAACCCCGTGTACCCTCCTTTGTTTATTTCAGCTGTCGTTCAAGTGGATGGGACCCCAGTCAGATTACAGCTGTGTGACACTGCCGGACAGGTGAGTCATTGGCTCTACTTTTTGACTGAATTCCTTTAACCTGTAAATAATATTCAGTGTTGTTTATGTTGAATCGTACCGGCGAGAAGTTCAAGAGGAAGGACAGTCCATCATCAGTGGTACAATGGCACCTCGTCCACTTTCCTTTGCAGTAACCAATCGGACACAAAGCCGGAGAGGTGGGCTGGGGCTTCAGTATAGTCCTGCGACCCCAAACTGCACACACAAGTTTTTCAGTTTAATCGTGACGCACCTTCCTTCATGACCTGCGGCGCCTGAGTGCGTTTAAGTAAATCCTTCCGTCAGCTTCTTTATTTGTACTGCAGGCTGTAAACCCGTCGCACTCACTTGCGCTTTGACGATAGTGTACGCTAAACGACCCCAAATGTTATCTTTGTCCTTTTTCATATTTTCCATGCTGTCAGTGTGCAATAGGAAAAATATACAAAGTCGAAGAGCTCTGGAAGGATTCTCTAGATATGATGTAGGAAAATGCAGAAGTGTTTCCAGTAAGCTTGCCAAAAGCATCTGCGGGACAGCGCGGGCTTGTGCGCGTTCGCGTGTTGTGCGCGTTCGCGGCTTTATTACGGCGATTAAAAAAAAAAAAGGGACGGAGTCTGTTCGGATGCCAGCGCGTCACTGCGCACACAAGCTTACGATTTGCCTATCAAATAAAATGAATGTCTGATTTGCGTAGTTTTGAGGGTCTGCATAGAAGAACAGATAAGAGTGCAACAAACTAAGCAGCTTAGAAAAGGGTGAACTTCACTCCCCTTTTAATGAGAATGGCATGCTGGCGTCAACCGGTGTCCGAGGTTTACTGACGCGCTCTCTCCCTCTTGTACATTTGGGCAGGCACTGAAGGTCAGGACACATGCAGATGTTTCCACACATCTGAAGCACAAGATGCATCAAGCACCCCCTGGTGTATCATGCTGGGGTCACTGTTTGGAGTTCTTGTCCTTTTTCAAGGAGTGCCATTTTCTTAGTCTGATGATATAATGTAATGGCGTTTAGGAACCATGGGTGTTGGTGGTTGATGTTCCGTTTCGGATAGCTGGTGATTCCACACTGGTCCTGGTTGCTGCTGTGGTATGCGTTTGCTATATTAATAATAATAATAATAATAATAATAATAATAATAATGGGCGGCACGGTTGCGCAGTGGTAGCGCTGCTGCCTCGCAGTTAAGAGACCCGGGTTTGCTTCCCGGGTCCTCCCTGCATGGAGTTTGCATGTTCTCCCCATGTCTGTGTGGGTTTCCTCCGGGCGCTCTGGTTTCCTCCCACAGTCCAAAGACATGCAGGTTAGGTGGATTGGCGGTCCTAAATTGGCCCTAGTGTGTGCTTGGTGTGTGGGTGTGTTTGTGTGTGTCCTGTGGTGGGTTGGCACCCTGCCCGGGATTGGTTCCTGCCTTGTGCCCTGTGTTGGCTGGGATTGGCTCCGGCAGACCCCCATGACCCTGTGTTTGGATTCGGTGGGTTGGAAGATGGATGGATGGATAATAATAATAATAATAATACTTTACATTCATATAGTGCTTTTCATAGGGAGTGTGGAGCCACTTCAGCCCACAGCAATGTGTTGCATCCATCTGGATGATGCAATGGCAGCCATTTTTGCACCACTGCACTCACCACACGTGAGTTTTTAGATGGTGAAGGGGTGAAAGAGAGAGAGAGAGAGATAGCCAATTAGAGGCAGGGGATGATTAGAGGGCCATGGTGGGCAATTTAGCCTGGACATTGGGATCAACACTTTATGAAGGCTACTCACGGATCTTTAATGCTCACAGAGAGTCAGGACATCATCTGAAGGATGTCACCATTTTTACAGCCCAGTGCCCCATCACTGCACTGGGGGCATTGGGATCCCCACTCAGATCACAGGGTAAGCACCCCCTGCTGGCCGCAGCAACACCTTCTTCCAACAGCAACCCAAGCTTTTTCCTAGATGGTCTCCCATCCAAGTCTTGGTTGGGCCTTGAAAGAAACCAACCAGCAAACCAGTAGATAGGCAAGGGAAAGAATAACTAAAAACCCTGGCAAATAAACCAAAGCATACAGGGGTGAACTTATAAATAGACAAAAGTAAATATTAGGTGTAAAGGCGTGTACAGTAAAAACTCAATTCTAAAAAGAATAGAAAATGATCTGCTAGTGAATGAGTAGACAACTCGTCAAGCAGGCGAATGACGACACACATAGATAACAATAAGCCAAAAGAGCAGATAAGGACAAAGGAGTGAAGAAATGCACAAATAGGCGAATCAGGCACACATATGTAAAAAAAAAAGTACGTTTGGGAAAATGAAAATAAAGAGAACAAATACATACATAAAGAAGCCAAATAAATAAAAATATATACACTGTATTATTATTCCATTTTGTTATGGTACGTCCATTAAGGTGAATTAGGCATTGACCTAGAGCGCAGATCATAAGCGGGCAAAACCCGGCCGCGTGGATTAGCTGCCAAACAGTCAGCTGGCACACCAATGAGCTTGGCATAGGGAGCAAAATAATGTTGCACTGGCACTGAGTCTGTCAAACATGAATCGTCAGACAGACGACACGTTTCTCTTCCATTGGTGAGATCCAAACCACGCGTGTTCTGTGTTCCTCGTCGTTGCCTTGTATGCCTTGTGCGTCCAGATGAGCATTCATTGGTCGTCAGCCCTTGCACACGCTGTGGCCACACCTACGACTAAACACCAGTTCAAACCTGTTTTCAAGCCCTCTGTCTGTGGGGTCCATTCCTTATTTCTCATTGGTGCATTCTACATGCTGAGCATTCATTGGTTGTCGGCCTTCGTGCACACAGTGGCCACACCTCCGACTAAACCTGGGTGAGTGGCAGACTGAGTTGCCGGGCATGCCATACTAGATGACCACACATCACGGGAGCACGCTGCCAACTGTGTAAGGAAAAGAAATTTGCTGGAAAGTTTGTCTAACGTGACATGGCCTTATTAGGCCATTAAAAGGCGGGAATGTCCAATAGGTAACAAAATGTTGACAAAGTTCAATCAACGATTAATACCCCAGACATAATAATCCATCATATTCCCCAACTCACCATCACGCGGTCCAGAGCCTGTTCTAAGCTTAGCAAAAATTCTGGGAGATATCAAAAACACCATAAAATGTCCACAAAGGGGAGGATAACCGTCAACCCCTGGCTTGTTGTGAAGGTTGAAAGAAACTGAAATTTGCTCCATAATAGTGAGGTTTGGTGGTAAGTGAGGAATGGAAGCCTTCCGTCCACAAAGCCACCGATTGATCCTGTAGGTATGGACGAGGCTGGCCACGTGTGTCTATAGCAGTACTGAGTGCTTAAAAAATAAGATAGCAAGGTATGGAGAACTCAGAAAGTTACTAACATGATTTAATGGGTGGACACTGGCTGTGGACGGCTCACTCTTTTAAGACCCCATCTTTGTCTTCTTCCTCTTCCAGGACGAGTTTGACAAGCTCCGACACTTCTGCTATCCCCGAGCTGACGCCCTCCTCCTCTGCTTCAGCGTCGTCAACCCAGCTTCATTCCAGAACATATGGGAGAAATGGGTTCCTGAAATCCGGCGGCACTGCCCTCTGGTGCCTGTCATCCTAGTGGGCACCCAATGTGACCTGAGGCAAGACGTTAAGGTTCTGATTGAGCTCAACCGGCGGCAGGAGAAGCCCGTGGCTGAGAGTGGCGCTCGAGCCCTGGCCGAGAAAGTGGGCGCAATCTGCTATGTGGAGTGCTCGGCGCTGACCCAGAAGAACCTGAAGGAGGTCTTTGATGTCGCCATCTCTTCCGGCCTGCGCTTCTCCGAGAGGCGGGCGCGCAAGGAGAGGAAGATGAGGAACACGGCGGACAAAATGAAAACGCTCTCCAAGTCCTGGTGGAAGAAATATGTCTGCGTCCAGTGACATTGGGGCCAGGGGGGACAGCGGGGGAGGGGCAGGACCTGAATGAGGGGGGGAGGGGCAGACTTTTTTTAAAATAAAGACCATACCAGGCCCCTCCCCCTTTTTTTCTATCCTCCATCTCAAAAATGCTGGCCCAGCTCAGCTGCTCTTGGATGCTACATCTACTCACCCTGTTTGCACTAAATTATGGATCTGCAATAAATTTCTTCTTCTTCTTCTCAGAGTGGAGGGAAGTCTTTAAGTCCTATGGATTTCCACTTAAATGCAGAAGCAATATGTGACTCCTAGAATCCGTGGTGGCGCCGCTCCAATGGACGCTGCTCCGGCTGCAGCCCTTTTGCCCCACCAGCTCTCTCTCTTTCTCTGCTGCCCTCTTGTGGCCACCCAGGGAGCGGCAGGACCAAAATAAATCTGTTCCCGAATGTGACCACAGCCACAACCCACAAGACATCCTGCTGACCGCTAGGGGACAGGCGTTGTGTAAAATAGCATTTAGCTTCTCATTTTTAAGAAGCGTCTTTTTAAAAAAAAATATTTTAAGTTTGGTAATGATGTGTATCAGTGATTAAAACCTGATGGTATCTGGAGGGGAAGCAATGTGAATGACTGGCTACGATTTGGTCAGAAAAGGCACAGTGAAAACAAACAAAAGTGAATCAGCCAGGCGGTTAGTCGGAATTTATAATATATGGTGCCTTTAATCCGAAGGGGTCTGATTAAAAGGAAAGTGGGGCGGGCGGTTGAAATTTTTGGACTAGCTGGTTGGTCGTACGGTATATTATTATTATTATTATTATTATTATTATTATTATTATTATTATTATTATTACTTAACCCTCAACTCTTTCTGTTGAAAAGATCTTAGTCTTTATATAGCGCCTTTCAAAATGAGGAATTGGGTGTAGAACGCCTGATTCATCTCACCCACTAAGTTCACGTCATGCCAAATGCAATGGCAGGATCCGATTACTCAGATGTGAGCTGTTTGAAGGCCGCTTTACCGAGCAGTCAATGGCCAGTGAGCAAAAATCATTAAAACAGAAGTTATATAGCGCCTTTTATTAGTGCACACCAGCTATTAAATTAAATCACATGTAGTATAGTGCCATAAATTCCAGTTTGTTGAGTGAATCCTTACTTCATATAGTGCCTTTCACTTTTAAAAATGCAATTTGAACTAAATTATTTTGAATGATCGAGCTGAGCCTTGTATTATATAGCGCCTTTCTCACTGTGTATGTAAAGTTATGGAGATGCTGTCTGATTATAGATTCTGTAAGTGAGGCTGCATAAAGCAAAGATCCAGTCATTGGATTTTTTTGTATAATATTTATGCTATTATACGGTGATAAAGTGATTAAAGCTTTGGACTCCAAGCCCAGAAACGGTGGGTTAAAATCCCACTACTGACACCATGTGACCCTGAGCCAGTCACTTCACCTGTCTATGTGATTCAAGTGATGCAACCAATTGTACCTCAAATGTTATAAAACACCATCCAAAAATAATAGTTTCCAACCTCAAAATTATTAATTCAGTTTAAAGGGGAAATGGGGTACCCATCCATACAGTAAAGGAAGTGTGAGGATGGCAGTTCAGTGCCCACCAGTCTGCTCAATCAGAGTCAACATAGGACTAAGTGTGCTGATATGGAAGAGCCTCTCTAACCTCAGTGGGCAGACAGGGTGTCCCCATTACCCCGCCCCTTTCCCTTTCCCCCCGCCTCTTTCCCACTCCTATTGGTCAGGGTTTATCACTGATACCGGGCTGTGCCAAAATTTTACATTGCAGTCATTTCAGTTTTGTTTTTATTTGTCATGGGGTTCAATCCTACCTGCTTTGTAAGCAGAAATGTTCTTGGACTTTGTCGATATTTAACGATTGAATAAAGAAAATAAAGAAAGGATTCCGTTGTTGGCCTATTTATTTGAGTTGTGCCTCCCATCAATGAATCTGCTTAAGCTGGTTTTGTCTTTTGCGATGCCGTCTGTTCAGTCTGGTTGAGTTGCCAGTCCATTGTGGTGCCAAATTAATTTGCTGGCACAGTTGGCCATTCTGAATGGATGGAGGAGAGGAAGAGGAGGAGGAAGAGGAGGAGAGATCATCAGGTGGCTACTAACCTTCACTTGGTGTTTCAACCCATAGCCACAACACTACTCTCGAGTCAGAGGGTCTGCGATGGTGGACAATCACTTCCGTTGCCATCCATTCCTCCACCTAAAGTGCCCCCCACCATCTTAAACCAGTGCCAACAGCAAGCTCTTCATGAAGTTTTCTTCTCATGGCCTCTCACTCCAGTTCTTGTTAGCAGGATCCACACCAACCTATCTGGGACTCTCCACTGTTGACCACCCCTTATCTCGATAATCCTGGGCAACCTTCTGTCTCCCTGCTGCTTCCTTCCAGCCTTCCTCTCACGTTCAACCAACATTCTAACGTCTGGTCCTGGTGTTGTGGGCCGTATGGAAGTTTTGTTCTTCTCCCACCCCTGGGTTTGACTGCAGGGGGCCTGACTTGGCCACCTCTTCTTCTGTTATGTGATGTCTTTACCTTGGCAGGTTGTTTCATCCACTTGTCCAAGTTCTCTGCTACATGCCTAATTCTGTGCCACTGAACGACCGCATTGGGGTTTGAACCCGGGACTCTGCAGTGGGGAGGTTGACACGTCTCCCAAACTTTTCTTCTTTCCGTCTCTCTTCAAAACTTGACAGCAGTGAGCGTGAGGCCCCCAGGATAAGACATCACACATAACAATCAAGAGATGACTTCATCCATGGAGTGCCTGCAGAGCCGGCCGGGCGGCTTCTGTTTGTTTGATTTCAAGTCGGCTCAAGCCCCCGCATGCCTGCCGCCTTCCACTGCTTTGCTTCTTTCTCCTCTGTTGTTCGGCTTCACCTCGCGCTGCCCATCTTAAGCTGCTTGTGAATTCCTTGGCTCTCCTCCTGGCTGCTTGCCCACCTCGTGCTGGGAGACCCAAAAAGACACGTCTGGTGGGGTGCCGTGTGACTGTGGCCCCCCCCCCCCCCAAACCAAGCGGCCGAGACATCGGACTTTTTAAAGATACAAGTTTGTCAGCTCGATCCTCACCAGGCCTGGACCATTAACTGAATGATGGGATCGTATACATGAAGCAATTAAAGATGGCGCTCATCATACAAAGGCACTATATAGAAGAAGTGAGATGATATGGAGGTCCGGTGCTGTGTGGCTCCAAAGCCTGGGTTCAGATCCTGCTCTGGAGTCTGGGTGGATTTGCTTTCTTTTGTACAACTTCATTGGCCTGATTGGCAGCCCACCGAATATAAGAGGGTGCCCCGTGATGGACTGGCAGCCACCTCGGGCCTACCATTGTCATGATGTCATATCCCCTTTCCTGCCTACCTACCACACAATGGACTTCCAGAATAAAACCAGCGCTTGTCACCTACAGGAATTCTCAGATGACTCCTCCATCATACACTGCACTGAACCCCTGGACACATAAGGAGATGTTGTGGCTCCAGTGGATGCCATCATGATAATTCCCCTCCAGGTGGCGCTCTTTTGGAGTAATTTTTGCCACAGGCTTATTCCTCCAAGGTGGGCTAAGAAGTGCCTCTGGGGGTCTTTTCTGTCCACAGTTATCACACAATTCATTGCTTCCTCCAGACATCCCAAACCACATATTTAAACTGCATTTGTGCACAAGCATGTATTCATTATAGATCATTTATTTATTTATCTATTGATTAATTGGACTGTGAGTCTGTATCTTTGTTACTTTTTATGTTTTTGCTGCTGTATGTATTTAAATATTATATGTTGTATATATATATATATATATATATATATATATCTATACTAATAAAAGGCAAAGCCCTCACTCACTCACTCACTCACTCACTCACTCACTCTCCAACTTCCCGTGTAGGTAGAAGGCTGAAATTTGGCAGGCTTATTCCTTACAGCTCACTTACAAAAGTTAAGCAGGTTTCATTTCGAAATTCTACACGTAACGGTCATAACGGTCGATAACGGTCGACAACGTCCGCCATGTTGAACTTTCTTATTTATGGCACCATCTTCACGAAACTTGGTAGGCGGCTTCCCTGCGCTAACCAAAACCGATGTATGTACTTATTTCGATGGTATGACGCCACTGTCGGCCGCCATTTTGAACTTTCCAACGTCACTAATTTTCCAACTTCCCGTGTAGGTAGAAGGCTGACCCCATCTTCACGAAATTTGGTAGGTGGCTTCCCTGCGCTAACCAAAATCGATGTACGTACTTATTTCGGTGGTATGACGCCACTGTCGGCCGCCATATTGAATTTTCCAAACATCACTAATTCTCCAACTTCCCGTGTAGGTAGAAGGCTGAAATTTGGCAGGCTCATTCCTTACACCTTACTTACAAAAGTTAAGCAGGTTTCATTTTGAAATTCTATGCGTAACGGTCATAACGGTCAACAATGTCCACCATGTTAAACTTTCTTATTCATGGCCCCAACTTCACGAAATTTGGTAGGCGGCTTCCCTGCGCTAACTGAAACCAATGTACATACTTATTTCGGTGGTATGATGCCACTGTCAGCCGCCATATTGAACTTTCCAATGTCACTAATTCTCCAACTTCCCGTGTAGGTAGAAGGCTGAAATTTGGCAGGCTCATTCCTTACAGCTTACTTACAAAAGTTAAACAGGTTTCATTTCGAAATTCTACACATAACGGTCATAACGGTCGATAACGGTCGACAATGTCCACCATGTTGAATTTTCTTATTTATGGCCCCATCTTCACGAAATTTGGTAGGCGGATTCCCTGCGCTAACCGAAACCGATGTATGTACTTATTTTGATGGTATGACGCCACTGTCGGCCGCCATATTGAACTTTCCAATGTCACTAATTTTCACAATGTCCGCCATGTTGAACTTTCTTATTTATGGCCCCATCTTCACGAAATTTGGTAGGTGGCTTCCCTACGCTAACCAAAACCGATGTACGTACTTATTTCAGTGGTATGATGCCACTGTCGGCCGCCATATTGAAGTTTCCAACGTCACTAATTCTCCAACTTCCCGTGTAGGTAGAAGGCTGAAATTTGTCAGGCTCATTCCTTACAGCTTACTTACAAAAGTTAAGCAGGTTTCATTTCAAAATTCTACGCGTAACGGTCAACAACGTCCGCCATGTTGTACTTTCTTATTCATAGGTAGAAGGCTGAAATTTGGTACTTATTTCGGTGATATGATGCCACTGTCGGCTGCCATATTGAACTTTTCAACGGTCTTTGTTACTTATGGGCCCATCTTCAAGAAATTTGGTACGCGGGTTCCCAACGCTAACTGAATCCTACTTACGTACATATATACGTCCATAGCCTGCAGCTCGGTCACCGTGTGAGGCGGCGTTGGGTCCCCCATCCCAACGCCTCCCACGTTGTTGGCTGCCTGCCTATATAAGGCCGTGTGTCGCTCCAGTCTCTACATTCCCTTCCTTGCTTCGCCACGGTATTCACGTCTCCCTGCTGATAACTACAGCCTTTTTATTTAATCCACGGCTTCTCCGCTGTTTTATTGTTCATTTATTACGATTATAGTTATTGTATAGGTATTTTAGACTTACTTTACATTGTTCAGGTACCCATTTCCTTTATCATTCCAACCGTACCCCCATTAACATGTCTATCGAGGTAATCACCATCGATCAAAGAACTGTCACTTACCAAGTGGTTTCCATGCCCGGAGATGGCACCTGCCTTTTCCATTCTCTTTGTTATATATTGCACAGCCATATCAGGCTCACTATTGATATCCGGGGGACATTGTGTCTTATGTATTGAATGACTGGGACAGGTTCAAGGTGTGGACTGATGACGGTACAGGAGATAATTATACTACACAGGAGCACTAGAAGAGTGAAATGCTTAAGTGTACCGAAATGGCCAAATATTTTACACCTTTGGACAACCGCCAATGCCTCTTAAACATCTTAGCTTCACAGGTGACGATTTCAGTAGTGGACACTTTGATGTTTAGAAATGTTTAAACTCTCAAAAGCTGGATGTGAAGTTATCAATGAAACTGGTTGTATACTTACAACGCTTGACAGATGCCGAATGTCTCTTCAACACAAGTCCTACAAATACTGTCGTAACTGAAACAAACCATGAAACTCAAACCGATTATGACAGCAGCAATCCAAGCTGTAAGATTTGAAACAAGATTACTGTTCACATGGCCAACTGTACGTTGCATGCTCAAGAGTAAGCTCAGCGCACAGCTACAGCTTGGTCATATTGCAACTGGAGGGCCGAACTGACAATGTGGCATACAAAGAGATCTTTAACAAATAATTATTGGTATATTTTCCCTCAGTTTAAAAAGGTTTAATTTTCTTCTTAATAAAAATTTTAAGGCAGTACTTCACCGCTGCGAAGCGCGGGTATTTTGCTAGTATATATATATTGGGCTGGCACCCTGCCCGGGGTTTGTTTCCTGCCTTGTGCCCTGTGTTGGCTGGGATTGGCTCCAGCAGACCCCCGTGTCCCTGTAGTTAGGATATAGCGGGTTGGATAATGGATGGATGGATGGACAGATATATTGTATATACAGTATATTATATATGCTGTATTATCTATGCTATATTATATGCTATATGCTGTATATATATAGATATATTGTATATGTATTATATATGCTGTATATATAGATAAATTGTATATATACAGTTTTATATATGCTGCATTATGTATTATTCTTACTATATAATATAAGCTGTATGTATTTAAATATTATATTTAAATTATACTTTATGCCTATGGAGCCCTGGACTTCCGAGTGTGGTGGAAGTGCTGGGGGGAAGAGGATCAGAGACACCCGGAGTGCTTCCGGATGCAGAGCCGGTACTTCCACCACACTGGGGAGTGCCGGTGGAAGATTGCCGGGAGGCACCTGGTGCACATCTGGGTGTGTATAAAAGGGGCCGCCTCCCTCCATTCGAGGCTGGAGTCGGGTGGAAGAGGACAGAGCTTGGGAGAAAAGGAAAGAGGAGGCCTGAAGAGTAAAGGCATTGTGAAGAGAGGCCTGGACTTTGGGGTGATTGGTGCTGAGGCACTGGGTTGTGCGTGTGTTCCACCTTTGTAAATAGTGTAAATAAACGTGTGTGGTACTTCAAGAACAATGTATACCTGTCTGTGCCCGGGCTGTTCCCCACTATATATATATATACAGTGGTGTGAAAAACTATCTGCCCCCTTCCTGATTTCTTATTCTTTTGCATGTTTGTCACACAAAATGTTTCTGATCATCAAACACATTTAACCATTAGTCAAATATAACACAAGTAAACACAAAATGCAGTTTTTAAATGATGGTTTTTATTATTTAGGGAGAAAAAAAATCCAAACCTACATGGCCCTGTGTGAAAAAGTAATTGCCCCCTGAACCTAATAACTGGTTGGGCCACCCTTAGCAGCAATAACTGCAATCAAGCGTTTGCGATAACTTGCAATGAGTCTTTTACAGCGCTCTGGAGGAATTTTGGCCCACTCATCTTTGCAGAATTGTTGTAATTCAGCTTTATTTGACGGTTTTCTAGCATGAACCGCCTTTTTAAGGTCATGCCATAGCATCTCAATTGGATTCAGGTCAGGACTTTGACTAGGCCACTCCAAAGTCTTCATTTTGTTTCTCTTCAGCCATTCAGAGGTGGATTTGCTGGTGTGTTTTGGCTCATTGTCCTGTTGCAGCACCCAAGATCGCTTCAGCTTGAGTTGACGAACAGATGGCCGGACATTCTCCTTCAGGATTTTTTGGTAGACAGTAGAATTCATGGTTCCATCTATCACAGCAAGCCTTCCAGGTCCTGAAGCAGCAAAACAACCCCAGACCATCACACTACCACCACCATATTTTACTGTTGGTATGATGTTCTTTTTCTGAAATGCTGTGTTCCTTTTACGCCAGATGTAACGGGACATTTGCCTTCCAAAAAGTTCAACTTTTGTCTCATCAGTCCACAAGGTATTTTCCCAAAAGTCTTGGCAATCATTGAGATGTTTCTTAGCAAAATTGAGACGAGCCCTAATGTTCTTTTTGCTTAACAGTGGTTTGCGTCTTGGAAATCTGCCATGCAGGCCGTTTTTGCCCAGTCTCTTTCTTATGGTGGAGTCGTGAACACTGACCTTAATTGAGGCAAGTGAGGCCTGCAGTTCTTTAGACGTTGTCCTGGGGTCTTTTGTGACCTCTCGGATGAGTCGTCTCTGCGCTCTTGGGGTAATTTTGGTCGGCCGGCCACTCCTGGGAAGGTTCACCACTGTTCCATGTTTTTGCCATTTGTGGATAATGGCTCTCACTGTGGTTCACTGGAGTCCCAAAGCTTTATAACCTTTACCAGACTGATAGATCTCAATTACTTCTGTTCTCATTTGTTCCTGAATTTCTTTGGATCTTGGCATGATGTCTAGCTTTTGAGGTGCTTTTGGTCTACTTCTCTGTGTCAGGCAGCTCCTATTTAAGGGATTTCTTGATTGAAACAGGTGTGGCAGTAATCAGGCCTGGGGGTGGCTATGGAAATTGAACTCAGGTGTGATACACCACAGTTAGGTTATTTTTTAACAAGGGGGCAATTACTTTTTCACACAGGGCCATGTAGGTTTGGATTTTTTTTTCTCCCTAAATAATAAAAACCATCATTTAAAAACTGCATTTTGTGTTTACTTGTGTTATATTTGACTAATAGTTACATGTGTTTGATGATCAGAAACATTTTGTGTGACAAACATGCAAAAGAATCAGAAATCAGGAAGGGGGCAAATAGTTTTTCACACCACTGTATATATATATATGTATATATAGAGAGAGAGATATTGTATATATATTATATATGCTGTTTTATGTATTATGCATGCTAGATTATATATGCTGTA
The DNA here is from genome assembly GCA_026402145.1 of Polypterus bichir lapradei. NCBI lineage: Eukaryota > Metazoa > Chordata > Cladistia > Polypteriformes > Polypteridae > Polypterus > Polypterus bichir. The sequence goes on along the minus strand of JANRMT010062796.1, from coordinate 101,031,603 downwards.
TGTATTTAAATATCCATCCATTCATCATCTAACCCGCTTTATCCTAATTACAGGGTCACGGGGCCTTGGGATTAATAAAGTTGATCTCATCTACTGAATTCTGAGTGGTGGCTCAGAGGACCACTGCTGACTAACAGCATGCTGGGTTTTGCCCCCATGTGGGTGTTGACCATCATCTCGTAGATGTGCCCATGAGGTGCACTGACCATTGTAGATTTGCCCAATTTGACCACAGTTGACTCAAACCTGAAAACCGTCAGTAGTTGTGACTGGGATGAGCCGCGCAAATGAGGATGTAAACAGTCAAGAGTCAGGTGTAAAAAGTGCATAGTGCTTTTATTTTCAAACAGAAAAGTGCAAATTATGCAGTGCTCTATCCTTTATAAAGAAATAAATAATCAATTAAAGCAGGTGTCAAAGTGTAATTTAAAAGTCATAATAAATAAGAAATCAATAAAATGGTAATAATAAGAGCTATGGTGCTTCCTTCTCCACCCTGAGGGTCAACTCAGCCCACAGAGACCACCCACTGACAAAGTGCAGTCACCCCTCATAAGGGTTGTTTCCAATTCAGCCACCTTATTTGGTCACCGCTGGGGTGCCCATGCCTGACTCTTGTCTCTTGCTGCCATACCCTCAGGGTCTCAGAGAGTTTGGACGCAGGGCCATCTTAATGTATGGGCACAAGGGCCCATGATATTTCTGATGTCTGTTTCTCTTTTTCTATCAAAACAGGGGTCCTGGTGCACTACTTTGCCCGTTGTGGGGGGCTATGATGCTGTTAAGACGGCCCTGGGTGGACGCTCCTGCTCTTGGTATGTTCAGCATTTTGAGCACCAGCCACGTGCTCCTCAAGTGGCATCAGTCCTGACCATCTGCCTCCTCACTGCCCACACTAGCTCAGCCATGCTACCTTCCCCTTTCCTATATTTTTTGATTCAACCTCCATGCTTTCTTTTTCTTGAGCTTTTCCTTTCATTTCTTCCTCTGTTGTTCCCTGTTTCCTGCTCAGCCACTTTTTATACTGTTAGGGATACATGTGCGCTGGCACTGATTACAGACCCCGGTGCACTACTGAGGCAGTCGACCAAACGGCATTATTCTGCAAACAATCGACCAGTTACCCCATCAAAGCTGCTCTACACCTTTGCAAAGCCAGAGCGCTCATTTATGTATTTAATTTAAATAGCACAACACCACAGACGTCACTTGCTATTAGAGGAGATGGATAAAATGTGTCCTCATGGTCACCAACAATATTCAGATAGGACTGTGGCATTCAAGCAATGGTATTAATGGCACCAAAATGTACCCAGAAAGCATTCCCCACAGCATTTCACCACCGCTGCCACCGGCCTGGACCGTCATTCCTCATTTCATGATCATCCATCTTGACAAACAACATGTTGAGCACGTCCACATGTTACACATGTTGAGTTGTCACCTCATAATGGCGCTTTGCAATAACGAGCCAGTATCCCTAATAAAGTGGACACCGAGTGGCCTTCCCGACATTTGGGACTGAGACCAATGAAAAACAAAACTGTCATTCCTCTGTGAATGTCTGTGTCCCCAATTACGAAACCAAATGTGTTGAAACAGAAACTGCAGTCGATCCAAGGGATCTCCTTTGGGAAAATGGATCCATTCTGTAGGTGGGGTACCATAATGGCGATTCCATATAAAAAGAAAATATGTCCACTCCTTGGGTCACTGCACTGAAAGCCCTTCTCAGCCCATCTTCATCTTGTTTAGCCCCTGTGGCGGACGCCTGAAAGGACTGGGAGAAGGATGCCATACCTCCCCTGGGCCACAAGAGGGCAGCCACCCTGCTCTGTGTGGGGGTCACGGGACCAGAGCATAGAAGCTCAACCCTGTTGGGGTCCGTGGCCACTGCCAGGGGGTGCCCAGAGGATCATGGAGCCTTGGAATGCAGATCGTCACGGAGCACCTGGGGCACATCCGGGGGGATTATAAAAGGAGCCGCCTCACTCCATTGGACGAGCCGGAGTCGGGAGGGAGAAAGCGGAGCTTGAGAGGAGAGGAGTAGAGGTGGCTGAAGTAATTGAAGAGTGAAGTAAAGAAGGGGCTGAGGTTGGCTGGAAGGGCATTGTGAGGTGCCGTGCATGAAGAATACAATAAATAGTGTGTGTTTGGACATCTGGTGTTGTGTCTGTCTGTGTATGGGGTGGGCGGGGCTGTCTATCACACCCCTTAAGCAGCAAGCGCCACCTACAGGCACAGTTACCACCCACTCCGCATAGAAGAAACTGACGGGTGGCAGCAAGGAGGACTCTGAACTTTAAAACATCATAAAAGGAGCTGCAGATCAAACACGACTAAGAGCTGACATCACAAAAGTGACAGCAAAAAACAAATCTCAAGGGTGTGCGGGAAAAGCTTGGGTTCTGAGAAAGGCGATGGATTTAAGCCAGAGAAGGGCAAGGATCAAGCTACTGGCACTTCCTCGTGTTTATCTTGAATTGACAGAATGAAAACGTCTAAATGAATAAAATGTGCTCTGTGTGTGAGAGACCCTCCTCAGAGAGTGCGAGAGCGAGAGATCGTCGTGACTTCTGAAGGATGAAGGTGTTTAGGCCCTTAGAGACGTGGAACCCCAGATAGGGGGCACCAGATACAAAATAACAATAACAATTCTTCTTTGTCATCTATTTCTGGCCCCGGGCCTGGTTAAAAATAAAAAATGGGACCTGAAAATAACCAAAAAAAAAAATTGAGACCCAGGACTCCAGGCAGCCTGACCCCTAAAAACTTAAAAGGCAGGCTGTTATGTGCGTCTTTGCTGTTTTCTTTTTGTTTTTAATTTTAATGTATTTTAATGTATTACTAGGGGGCAACCCCCCCAGCCTGAGCTACGTGTCAGCCACTTCGCGTCTCTGCCGCCCGCGTATGTGGATTTCACTTTCACCAAACAACAAATATTTTATTTCTCATGGATGCGCCTCTTCATTGGGAAGAAACACTACTTTTCTCCGATGGCAACACGAATTAGACGATCTACAAGTCTCCTACTTTAAGTTTAAATCTGTACAATATATTCAGTCTCTTTACGCTGTTCTGTTATTTCACCGAGTAATATTTTCCGTTTGTTTGCGCTAATGCGAACTTTACTATCATTTTTTTTGAGACTTTCGAATTTTCGTACTTCCATTATTTCTAACCTGCTCTGCATGTGTACCTCTCCAACGTTTTTGAATTCTTTACGACATTCTACTTTGTCATCTACTCTTTGACTTTTATTTCCGGCCCCAGGCCTGGTTAAATCTCTTAGCACAAAGTCTCATCTTGCGGGACTTGAAAGTGTCTCTCTGAAAAAATGACGTCTCGTTTCTTTTCCCAAGATTTTTTTTATTATAATAGAGAGACTTTTCATGTTTCTAAATTCATTTTTTTGAGTTTATTATCCAATCCTTATGTGCTCTCACTTTAAAAGTTCTGATTTGGGGTTGGAACCCAAGGAGGCAGGGCCACCTTGACGTCATTTCTCTTGCCTTTGCCCGTATTGAGAGACAGAGAGAGGACCCTGGCAGCAGATCATTGATTTTATTTGTGGTCAAGTGAGGTTGGCAGCAGCTCATTGCCTTTAAAATAAATAATCGGCGCACTCACGGCTTAAGGAGGGGGCCGTGGTAGTGTTGCTTTTGATAGTGTGGCTGGAGCAGTTCCTGGGTGCGATGTGGTGCAGGCATTTCCTCACTTAAGTGCACAATGTTTGGAAAATGATGCTGGGAATTGCTAATCGCCACACCTGTGCCACGTCCCCACATAAAATAGGAGAAGCGCGAGTGTGGAGGGAGAGAGAGAGAGAAGGAAAGAGAAAGAGAGCGGAGGTTAGAGGAGGAAGACAAATAAGGAGGAAACACACTGAGGGAGGCTAAAAAGAGAAGAAGAAGGCAGGAGACGCTAAGAGCCAGTGTGGGAGCGAGCAAAACTAGAGAGAGAGAGTGCAGGTTCACGGCATGGAGAGCCCCGGAAAACCAAAACCAGTGTTTGGCCAACACTCGGGGGGCAGTAAGAAGCAAACCCCCCAGCTGAGCGGTTCAGAGGAGCTGGCGTGACAGGAACTGTGGACGACGAGAAAGCAGCGGGAGTTGAGGAGGCTTGGGAAGGAGAGCCCCAGTGTCCCCACGTATACAGGTGCTGGTCATAAAATTAGAATATCATGACAAAGTTGATTTATTTCAGTAAT
>JANRMT010062796.1:101006888-101018170 GCA_026402145.1 Polypterus bichir lapradei | reverse complement strand
GATAGATAGATAGATAGATAGATAGATAGATAGATAGAGTGAAAGGCACTATATGATAGATAGATAGATAGATAGATAGATAGATAGATAGATAGATAGATAGATAGATAGATAGATAGATAAGAAAGGCACTATATAATAGATAGATAGATAGATAGATAGATAGATAGATAGATAGATAGATAGATACAGTGCACCTGGAAAGTATTCACAGCGCATCACTTTTTCCACATTTTGTTATGTCACAGCCTTATTCCAAAATGGATTAAATTCATTTTTTTCCTCAGAATTCTACACACAACACCCCATAATGACAACGTGAAAAAAGTTTACTTGAGATTTTTGCAAATTTAATAAAAATAAAAAAATTGAGAAAGCACATGTACATAAGTATTCCCAGCCTTTGCCATGAAGCTCCACATTGAGCTCCGGTGCATCCTGTTTCCCCTGATCATCCTTGAGATGTTTCTGCAGCTTCATTGGAGTCCACCTGTGGTAAATTCAGTTGATTGGACATGATTTGGAAAGGCACACACCTGTCTATAGAAGGTCCCACAGTTGACAGTTCATGTCAGAACACAAACCAAGCATGAAGTCAAAGGAATTGTCTGTAGACCTCCGAGACAGGATTGTCTCGAGGCACAAATCTGGGGAAGGTTACAGAAAAAATTCTGCTGCTTTGAAGGTCCCAATGAGCACAGTGGCCTCCATCATCCGTAAGTGGAAGAAGTTCAAAACCACCAGGACTCTTCCTAGAGCTGGCCAGCCATCTAAACTGAGATGATCGTGGGGAGAAGGGCCTTAGTCAGGGAGGTGACCAAGAACCCGATGATCACTCTGTCAGAGCTCCAGAGGTCCTCTGTGGAGAGAGAAGAACCTTCCAGAAGGACAACCATCTCTGCAGCAATCCACCAATCAGGCCTGTATGGTAGAGTGGCCAGAAAGAAGCCGCTCCTTAGTAAAAGGCACATGGCAGCCCACCTGGAGTTTGGCAAAAGGCACCTGAAGGCCTCTCAGACCATGAGAAACAAAATTCTCTGGTCTGATGAGACAAAGATTGAACTGTTTGGTGTGAATGCCAGGCGTCACGTTTGGAGGAAACCAGGCACCGCTCATCACCAGGCCAATACCATCCCTACAGTGAAGCATGGTGGTGGCAGCATCATGCTGTGGGGATGGAACTGGGAGACTAGTCAGGATAAAGGGAAAGATGACTGCAGCAATGTACAGAGACATCCTGGATGAAAACCTGCTCCAGAGCGTTCTTGACCTCAGACTGGGGCGACGGTTCATCTTTCAGCAGGACAACGACCCTAAGCACACAGACAGGATATCAAAGGAGTGGCTTCAGGACAACTCTGTGAATGTCCTTGAGTGGTCCAGCCAGAGCCCAGACTTGAATCTGATTGAACATCTCTGGAGAGATCTTAAAATGGCTGTGCACCGACGCTTCCCATCCAACCTGATGGAGCTTGAGAGGTGCTGCAAAGGGGAATGGGCAAAACTGGCCAAGGATAGGTGTGCCAAGCTTGTGGCATCATATTCAAAAAGACTTGAGGCTGGAATTGCTGCCAAAGGGGCATCGACAAAGTATTGAGCAAAGGCTGTGAATACTTATGTACATGGGATTTCTCAGTTTTTTTATTTTAATAAATTTGCAAAAACCTCAAGTAAACTTTTTTCACGTTGTCATTATGGGGTGTTGTGTGTAGAATTCTGAGGAAAAAAATGAATTTAATCCATTTTGGAATAAGGTTGTAACATAACAAACAAAATGTGGAAAAAGTGATAAGCTGACTATATAATAGATAGATAGATGTGAAAGGCAATATATAATAGATTGATAGAATGAAAGACACTATATAATAGATAGATAGTGTCACAAAAACGACCCATAGACATTGAGAAGGTTTGGGACAGCCACCCGTATAATTTTTCCCGGGTGCAAAATTAATTCAAAAGAACACACATGTTCGCACAACTGAGTCCAAAAGAGAACTGGTTTACTAGAAACAAGATGGCGGCTTTAAAGGCCAGTATGGGAAGTGATGTCATCAGGACCGGAACCAGCAGTGATGGCGGGATTTCCCTAGAATGGTCTGTAAGGAATCAAGAGAGAGAATTAGTGCACTTCGCCACCCCCTGTTCCTGCGTGGAATTACATGTACTCAGGCCCTTTAGTTCTCTCCTAAATACGTGGGTGTGACAATAGATAGATAGACAGATGTGAAGGGCACTATATAATAGATAGATAGATAGATAGATAGATAGATAGACTGAGGGTGATGTAATGTCATTTTCTAACCCACTATAAGGGGTGGCACTGCCTCCCCCAGAACATTAGATGGCAGCTCCCCTGGATTGCAGCAGTGCCCGGGATTCTAAAGGGCATCGTGAGACTTGGAGTTCTTTACCTCAGCCGTGTTGGGTGCCATGGGTGCCGCCAGGGAGCGCTGCAAGGACTAAGGAGCCCTATGGCATGGGGTTTCCAGGTTGGCCAACATGAAAGGAGTGGCCTGCCTCGACGCAAAGCTTGCTGGGAGGAGCGGAGGATCCAGAGACTGAGAAAGAAAGAAGAGTCATTGTGTGCTACATTATATTGCTCTTATACTCGTGGCTGTGGTGGTGGGAAATGCTGGTTTGAAGAGTTTCCCACACAATTAAAAGCTCTTTGTACTCTTAACTTGTGCCCTGTGTCTATTGTGTTGCGTTTGGGGAGCTGGTGCGCCCCCTGGTGTCCACAAAGCTTAATCCAGATCAGGGTCTCGGCGGGTGCTGGAGTTTATCCCAACTAGCACAGGGCACAGGGCAGGAACAAACTCTTGAGAAGACACCAGTGTATCTCAGGGTAAACACACACACCACACCAGACACACAATACGGCCAATGTAATGTCACCAGTTCAACTAACCTGCATGTCTTTGGAGGGTGGCAGGAAACTGGAACATCCAGAGAACATGTGACCCTTATGGTGAAGCAGTAGTGCTACCACTGTGCCACCATTTCACCAAATACTGTCCGTGCTGCCTCCCAATCAATCATACTGGGCTTTATAGAGTGTCTTTCATAGTGAACACCTCATCTCATCATCTCAAAATGCTGGTCATGTTGAGGGTATGTGGTGCATCTCAGGAAATTAGAATATCATCAAAACGTTAATTTATTTCAGTAATTCAATTCAAAAAGTGAGACTCACATATTATAGAGATTCATTACACATACAGTGCTATATTTCAAGCATTTTGCTGATTATGGCTTACAGGTAATGAAAACCCAAAATTCACTATCTCAGAAAATGAGAATATTGTGAAAAAGTTCAATCTTGTAGACTCCTGGTGTCCCACTCCACACCGCTAATTAACCCAAAACACCTGCACAGGGGTCCTGAGCCTTGAAATGGTCTCTCAGTCTGGTTCAGTAGGCCCCACCATCAGACTGCTGACTTGACGGTTGCCCAGAAGACAGTTATTGAGACCCTCACTCCACAAGGAGGTCATCGCTAAAGATGCTGGCTCTTCACAGAGCGCGGTGTCCAAGCAAATTAATGGAAAGTTGAGTGGAAGAAAAAAATGTGCACAAGCAACGGGGATAACGGCAGCCTTGAGAGGATTGTGAGGAATTTGGGGGAGATTCCCAAGGAGTGGACTGCGGCTGGAGTCGGCGCTTCAAGAGCCACCAAACACACACAGACAGACATACTGGGGATGTGGGCTACAACTGTCACAACACTCCTCGTGTCGAGCCACTCCTGAACCAGAGACCACGTCAGAAGAGTCTTACCTGGGCTAAGAAGAACATGGACTGGACTGTTAGCAGCTCAGTGGTCCAAAGTCCTCTTTTCAGATAAAAGTCAATTTTGCATTTCATTTGGACATCAAGGTCCCAGAATCTGGAGGAAGCGTGGAGAGACACAGAATCCCAAGTTGCTTGAGGGTCCAGCGTGATGTTTCCACAGTCAGTGATGATTTGGGAAGCCATGTGACCTACTGGTGTTGGTCCACTGTGTTTTATTAAGTCAGCGCAGCCAGACGTCTACCAGGAGATTTTAGAGCACTTCATGTGCACCTCTGCTGACAAGCTTTATGGAGATACTGATTTCATTTTTCAACAGGACTTGGCACCTGCCCACACTGCTAGAAGTCCCAATACCTGGTTTAATGACCATGGTGTATATTACTGGGCTTGATTGGCCAACAAACTCACCTGACCTAAACCCCAGAGATAATCTATCAAGAGGAAGATGAGGGACACCAGAGCCAACAATGCAGATGAGCTGAAGACCGCGATCAAAGCATCCTGGGCGTCCATAACACATCAGGTAGTGCCACAGGCTGATTGCCTCCATGCCACGCCACATTCATGCAGAAGGAGCCGCGACCAAGTGCCTACAGGGACAGACTTTTCAGTAGGCCAACATTTCTGTATTAAAAATCATCTTTTTTATTGGTCTTATGTAATATTCTGATTTTCTGAGATACTGAATTTGGAGCTTTCATTACCTATAGGCCATAATCAGCAAAATGAAATGGAATAAACGCTTGAAGTACATCACTCTGTGTGAAATGAATCTATAGAATACACGAGTTTCACTTTTTGAATTGAATTACTGAAAGAAATGAACTTTTTGATGACATTCTAATTTATTGAGATGCACCTGTAATGTGGTGGCAGCTCACCAAACAGGTCAGCCCAGACTTCTCTTCCAGAGAAATTCCCAGGGGGGTCCGAATCCAGTCAACTGATGTAATCCTTCCAGTGTGTCCCGGGTGTGCTGAAGTGTTTTTTCTTGGTGTGACATGTCCAGAGCAGCGCTTGGAGCCACCTGGGGTGGGGACATCCTCACGACATGCCCAGACCACTTCAGCTGTCTTCTCTCCTCTCAATCCAGAGAAGCAGCGACTCTACTCTGATGTTTTCCCAAATCTTTGAACTTCTCAGCCCATCATGGAGGGTCACCCTCATTTCTGTCACTTGTACTCGTGATCTCATTCTTTGGGTCATTACCCACAGATGACACCACAGGTGATGATAAGGAAGTTCAATGAACAGTAAACTGTCTCTTAGGGTCATCACCTGCTTGACGACCTTGGACCAGCAGCCACCACTCCGATCCACTACTTGATCTCAAGCTCTCTTCTTCCATCACTCGTGAACAAGACCTCCAGATGCTTCAACTCCTCCGCTAAGGATTCACCTGGAGAGAGCAGTCCACTCTTTTATGAGAAAGTATCAGGACCTCAGACTTGGGGTTGCTAGTCTTCATCACCGCCATTTCACACCCAGAAGTGAATCGCTCAAGTGTGTCATGAAGGTCATAGTCAGAGGAGGTAAAGAGGACAACTTCATCTCCACAAAGCAAAGATGAAACTCCCCAAATGGACACCTTCACATATCAGACTGCACCTGTCCACGAAAACCACCAAGAGGAACAGCGAGGAGACACATTCTGGACGGAGTCCCACCCCAACAGTGAGCGACGTACAGGCACGGCCAAAAGTGAATGACACAAATATGAATTTTCACAAAGTTTGCTGCCTCAGTTTTTATGATGGCATATTTGCATCGACTCCAGAATGTTCTGAAGAAGGATCAGATGATTTGGAATTAATTACAAAGTCCCTCTTTGCCATGGAAATGAACTTAAATCCCAAAATAACCACTGCAGGTCAACCCTGACACCAAAGGACCTGCTGACGTCATCTCAGTGATCGTCTCGTTAACACGGGTGAGAGTGTTGACGAGGACAAGGCCAGAGGTCACTCTGTCCTGCTGATTGAGTTTGAATAGCAGACTGGATGCTCCAGAAGGAGGCTGGTGCTTGAAATCCTTGTTCTTCTTCTGTTAACCAAGCTAACCTGCAAGGAAACAAGTGCAGTCATCATGGCTTGGCACTAAAAGGGCTTCACAGGACAGGCTATTGCTGCTAGTAAGACTGCACCTAAATCAACCATTTATCAGATCATCAAGAACGTCAAGAAGAGAGGGTCAAATGTTGTGAAGAACGCTTCAGGGCGCCCAAGAAAGTCCAGCAAGCGCCAGGACCATCTCCTAAAGCTGATTCAGCTTCGGGCACCACCAGTGTAGCGCTTGCTCAGGAATTTCAGCAGGAAGCTGTGTGTGAGGTGAAGACTTTTGGAGGATGGCCTGGTGGGTGTCAAGAAGGGCAGCAAAGAAGACAAGAAGAACATCAGGGACAGACTGATATTCAGGGATTGGACTGTCGAGGACTGCTGGGGTCAAGGCATTTTCTCTGATGAATCCCCTTTCTGATTGTTTGGGGCACCCAGAGAAGAGAAGGTGAGCGGCGCTACCATCAGTCCTGTGTCATACCAACAGTAAAGCATCCTGAGACCATTCATGTCAGCCAAGGCAGTGCAGGGCTCACTCACAATTTGGCCTAAGAACACAGCCATGAATAAAGAATGGGACTAAAATATCCTCTGAGAGCAACTTCTAACAACCACCCAAGAACAGTTTGGTGACCAGCAATGAACAATCCAGCATGATGGAGCACCGGGCCATAAGGCAAAGTGAGAACTAAGAGGCGCGGAGAAAAAAACATCAAAATTTGTGGTCCATGGCCAGGGAACTCCAATTGAGAACTTGTGGTCAATCCTCAAGGGGCGGGTGGACAAGCAAAAACCCACCAATTCTGAAAAACTACAAGCATTGATGATGTAAGAATAGGCTGCCATCAGTCAGGATTTGGCCCAGAAGTTAATTGCCAGCATGCCAGGGTGAATTGCAGAGGTCTTGAAAAAGAAAGAAGGGCCAACACTGTAAATATTGACTCTCTGCATAAACTTCATGGAATTGTCAATAAAAGCCTTTGAAACTTCTGAAGTTCTTGTAATTCTACTTCAGTATACCATAGAAACATTTGACATCCATCCATCCATTATCCAACCTGTTATATCCTAACTACAGGGTCACGGGGGTCTGCTGGAGCCAGTCCCAGAAAACACAGGGTGCAAGGCAGGAAACAAACCCCGGGTAGGGCGCCAGCCCACCGCAGAACATTTGACAAGAAGACCTAAAAACACTGAAGCAGCAAACTTTGCGAAAACCAACACTTGTGTGATTCTCCAAACTTTTGGCCACCACTGTATTCATACAAAGCTCTCATTGAACTCATATTGCCAATGAATAGCACGCAGGAAATGACCCTGCTACTCCATGTTTCTGCAGCACTTCATATGGAAGTCCAATTAAACACACTTGGACTGCTGTGGTGGTCTCCATATTTATGAAAGGGGTTCCAACTACAATGAGATCACACTCCTCCACCTTCTAGGTAGGGCATATGCAAGATGGAAGGCTCCATTTGATGGTTGAGCCTAAGATAGAAGAGGAACCACATGGAACCCACCCTGGTCACAAAGCAGCAGACCAACTCTTCTCCCGGTGCAGTTGCTGGAGAGTGCATGGCAGTGTGATAACCCTGTCTACGTTTGTTTTGTAGATTTGGGGAAAAAGTATATGACCAGGCCCATCAGCATGTTGTGAACATCTTCTCAGTGAAGATCAAATCCAGAAGGAGCTTGGGAGGCAGAAGTGAAAGCTGTGGGGACCACCAAAAGACAGCTGATTCTGGAATGGAAACTTGATCTGGAAAAACTGAACTGGTGTGGGGTTGGAACTGCGTACAGTAAACTCCCAACGTGCTGCCATACAACGCTAGAGTCACCTGGAGATCTGTTGTTGTTCAGAGCTGCACCCTGTAGGGGCTCACCGGGGAAATCTGCTGCAGAATACAAAGTGCAAAACTGTCAGAATATCTTACACAAGAGTTTAAAGATTATCTGATCCGGGCGGTCCACTTCCTACACACACACACACAAACAAACACACATATACGGTAAAAGGCCACAGGGAGCGGCTTCCAGGGAATGAAGTCTTATCTGGAATTCGTGTTTAATCTTCTCGTTTCATACAGTAAAGACCCTTGATTTAAAAAAAACTTCTGAGAGCAGGTAGAGTCCGACTGGGTGGGCAAACAACTTTCACTTGTGAATGAAACCACCGATAAGAAAAGTGCAAGGTGCACAGACTGGGAGCTAGAAAGGGAAACCCAGAGTCTGGAAAAGCACTATATACAAGGAAAATGCTGCTTGAAAAAAATAAAAATATAAATCCTTATATTCTATTGAGTTTAAAGAAGACAACACACAATCTAATACATTTCTGGATACATTACAGACGCCACAAATAGAAGCTTTTAGTGCGGAGGAACTGAATAAACCTCTGGTGCTATCAGAATTACTAGATGCTATAAAGTCACTTCAAGGCGGGAAAGCAGCAGGCCTTGATGGCTACCCTGCAGAATTTTATAAGCAATTCTCCGCTCAGCTAGCTCCCCTCCTATTAGCAACATTTACAGAAGCTAGAGACAATCAAATTCTACCTCAAACTTTTCACCAAGCATTAATCACCGTCTTTCCTAAACAAAATAAGGACTTATTACAATGTGCATCATATAGACCAATTTCACTTCTGAATAATGACGTTAAGATACTCTCAAAAATCATAGCTAGAAGGATGGAGAAAGTGCTACCTTCGGTAATATAACAGGATCAAACTGGTTTTATCAAGGGTCAACACTTATCTTCCAATCTTTGACGCCTGTTTAATGTAATATACTCACCAACTAAGTCAAACACCCCAGAAATATTATTATCAATGGATGCAGAAAAAGCATTTGACATGATTGAATGGAAATACCTTTTCACTACATTAGAGAAATTTGGGTTTGGCCTGAACATTTGTGCATGGATCAAACTACTGTACACCAATCCAGAAGCTTCAGTTTGTATCAACAACATTTGTTCAGACTACTTTAAACTAGAACATGTACCAGACAAGGATGCCCCTCATCACCACTGCTATTTGCAATCACCATTGATTGAACAATGGTTCACTGTTGTAATACAGATCAGATAAAGGGGATTATCAGAGAAGGACTGGAACAGAAAATGTCTCTCTATGCAGATGATGCGGTACTGTATACAGTATATCAGATTCACAAAATACTGGGCCTGCAGTCCTAACAACACTTACAGAATTTCAAAAGATATCTGGTCTCAGAATTAATCTGAATAATAGTGTACTCTTTCCGGTGAATTCTCAAGCATATAATATTAGATTAGACACCCTACCTTTTATCATTGCAGAACAGTTTAAATACCTCGGGGTAAACATCACAAGTAAACATAAAGCTCTTTATCAACACAATTTTGCCGTCTTCATGGAAAAAATTAAGCAAGACTTGCATAGATGGTCAACCCTACATCTCACTCTACCTGGAAGAATTAATGTTGTTAAGATGAATATTCTTCCTAAGCTCCTTTTTTTATTTCAAAACATTTCAATATACACCAATAAATCATTTTTTAAGCATTTAGATTCAACAGTAACCTCATTTATTTGGAACCCAAAACATCCACGTATCCAAAGAGCGACCCTACAAAGACAAAAGGCAGAAGGTGGCATGGCTCTACCTAACTTCCAGTTTTATTACTGGGCAGCAAACATACAAGCTATAAAAACCTGGACACAAATAGAAGAACATACACAGGCATGGACCGCAATAGAAATAAAATCCTGCAGTACTTCTTTATATTCCCTGCTTTGTGCCCCAATAAATACAAGTTATTGCCAATATACTAACAACCCAGTTGTGCTCCACTCACTCAGAACATGGAGCCAATGTAGAAAGCATTTTAAGATGGAGAAGCTTCTATCTGTGGCACCTCTGCAAGAGAACCACCTCTTTCAACCCTCGCAAACATATGCAGTTTTTAATATCTGGAAAAGATTTGGGATTAAATTGCTTAGAGATCTTTAAATAGACAATGAACAGCCTATGAACAATTACACTCCAAATTTAACTTTCCAGCCACACATTTCTTTCACTATCTTCAAATTAGGAACTTTGTTAAACAGAACCTGCCCGATTTTCCTCATCTTGCACCCTCCTCCATGCCGGAAAAAATTTTCCTTAATTTCAAGGACTTAGACACCATCTCTGCAATATATTAAATTATTTTACAGTCCCTCCCTTTCAAAGATCCAAGAGGACACTGGGAAAAAGATCTCTTAATCAATATATCAGAAAAGGAGTGGAAAGTAGCAATGCAGAGAATTCACTCGAGCTCCATATGTGCAAAGCATACAATTATACAACTCAAAATTATATATCGAGCACATCTGTCTCGTCTAAAACTCTCCAAAATGTTTCCAGGGCACAATCCAACCTGCGAACGCTGCAATCAAGTCCCAGCCTCACTGGGTCACATGTTCTGGGCCTGCACCAAATTAACATCATTCTGGACCAAAATCTTTAAGTGCCTTTCAGACAGCCATGGTCTCATAATCCATCCTAATACACTAACAGCAGTGTGCGGTGGACTCACAGAGGGGCTTAAAGTGGAGAAGGACAAACAAACTGTGATTGTATTCACTACACTATTGGCATGCAGACTTATTTTGCTAAACTGGAAGAATTCTAACTCTCCTCTGTCTCTTTTTCTGTCCACCCTGGCCATCGGACCTTACATATTCTATGTTAATGAATGTTGACTTATTTTTATTTTTTATTGTATCTTCTATTTTTCTATTTCTTCATTTTGTAAAGCACTTTGAGCTACATTTTTTTTTGTATGAAAATGTGCTATATAAATAAATGTTGTTGTTGTTGTTGTCCTCTATTAAGTCAGTGGGTAACCGATGTTATATACTATTTGAAATTGAAAAATTTCAAACTATTTGAAAAATCAAAGATTCAGTTAGAGGATCTGTACAGAATTTTTTCAGAACCTGGCAGGATCTAATCAGTAATATTTTAGAATAAGCTCATAAAGCACAGAGGAAGCAATTATCTCCACATTTCTTTTTCTTCTCCATTCATCTCTATTGGTCTATTAAACTCATCAATTTAGGTATGTTTACAAGCTTTAAGCTTTACTCCATTGGCCTTATCTATCTATCATCTATTATATGGTGCCTTTCACATGTATCTATCTATCTATCTATCTATCTATCTATCTATCTATCTATCTATCTATCTATCTATCTATCTATTATATAGTGCCTTTCACGTCTATCTATCTATCTATTATATAGTGCCTTTCATTTCTTTCTATCTATCTATTATATAGTGCCTTTCATTTCTACCTATCTATCTATCATCATTATATAGTGCCTTTCACAGCTATCTATCTATCTATCTATCTATCTATCTATCTATCTATCTATCTATCTATCTATTATATAGTGCCTTTCTC
>JANRMT010062796.1:100965057-100975421 GCA_026402145.1 Polypterus bichir lapradei | reverse complement strand
AGATAGATAGATAGATAGATAGATAGATAGATAGATAGATAGATAGACTATTGATTAAATGTTTTTAGAACACCTCGGGTTTTCCTCAAATTTAATCAGTTGAAATGCAATGAATGACCTAAAATGGTGAAAAGGTAAGCAGTAAGTTGCCAGAGGTTTACATTTAAAGATTAGATTAGCAAAAACGTAAGAAAAAAAAAAGAATTTTTATATCAGTACAAATGGGTCTTCTTCAGGGAACAACTTATAGGTTACAACCTACAGAGGTTTTGCAGTAATTCAAGTAACTTAAAAACCCCTCTGTGTGTCTTGAAGCAGAATTGGAGCAGTCTGTGTCACTACACCCTCTGAAGCAAAACTTGGAAAATATTAAACTGGCATTGAAGAAATAAACAGTGGCAAATGAAATAAATCAAGGTGCCATTAAGCGTACAAAACTGTATTCACATTTTTAATTCACCCAAGTAGCCTGCACATTTCCCTGATATAACAGCCAAACTGTGGTAACCCTTTGGGTTCAGAATGCCAGTCACTCTGTGCAAGACACCAACTCTCCCTCCAGCAGATGAGCCCCACACCCTCACACCTCCTCCTCCATGTTTGACAAGCCTGTGTCACACACTGAGGAACCATGCTGTCACCAACTCAAAGGCGTGCAAACACCCTGTCTGATGAGCTGAAAATCTCAAATTTGGATTCATCCGTCCATAACACTTCCTTCCAGTCTGTAGTCATCCACAGCCGCTATTTCAAGATGATGTCCTTTAAGGAATGGCTTTCTTCCTGGCACTCGCCCTGTCAACCCTGCAGCACAAAGTCTCCTCTTCACAGTCCAAACTGACATTTGCTCTTGTTGACCTGCATTGTTAAGCTAAGCTTGAAGGTCTTGTGCTGTGAGGCGCCTGGGATCACCCAAGCTGGTGACCCTCCGAAACGTGTCTTCTGATTGGCTGATGACTTTGGCTCAGTCAGCTCTCCTCCTATCAGAGTTTCTTCCAGTTGCCTTTGGATTGTGTAGGACACCGCTGGACTCACTGACACTTTGATTAGTTTTTGCAGTTTCTCCAAATGAAGGGCCTACACTTGTAAGGGTAACAATGCCCTGTCTGATTTTATTTGTTCATTGCCATTTTCTTGCCATCGTCACCAGATTATTGTCCAAGTAGCACTTTAGAGGGTGAAGTAACACAGTCTGTTCCAACTCTGCCCCACGTGTACAGACAAAGAAATCAATGGCTGAACAAACATCCCTCCTCTCTTCATTTCCTAATGAGCCGATGCCAATGCCCACAGTGTGCCACCCTGAAGAGCGTGCCAGTCCACAGACTGGCATACATTTATACCACGTATATTGGTAAATGCAAAAACATGCATTGAAATCCAAAACACGGTCTAATATACAGAAGTATAAATATGCACAAATGCAAAGTCATTTAGGTATGGAACTTGAACTATGAACTTTATTGCCAGGCCCCATAGTTACTAAGAACTTCCTCTTGGTGTTCCCTGTGGACGCATAACAAAGTAAATACAATTAAACAACGCCATATACAATACATGAGCCGTCACAACATTATATGGCGTAATAATGAAAAATGTATTGCACAAAACACAAATATATAAAGCAATATATCAAAGCAGAATTGCACTCCCACCCAGTAATATGACAGGTAAGTCCTTGTGAAATAAAAACCAGCATAATAAACATAATTGAGATTGGATGGAGAAGACAGAAACGGATCAGAGAGCACGGAGAGTGGGAGTCGAACAAATCGGCTCACAGTTGGTGCTAAAGGCCTAGCCGGGCACCATGCTTATGAAAGCAGAAACTCATTCAAATAAATGGATGTTGTGACCTGTAGGGGGCGCCACCCCAGACGCAACTTCACAGACACACAAGTTCAGTACTCGTTCACCCGACTTCAGCAGAGGGACTCCTGTTATACAATCCTGGTGCCAAGCCATTGCCCGTAAAAAGCAGGTGGAGACCCCACAAAGTAGAAATTAAATTATGCTGTGTTCCATTTACTGGGAATGACTGTCGCACCTGACCGCGTTCCAGTAAAACATTCAGAAAACCAATACGGACACGTCCAGGAAATCCTTTAATCCTTTGATCTGCTTGGTCCATTGGAATAAAGGGCAGTCGATGACAACGCATGACGTGGTATTTTGCACATGCAAACACCGTAGCAACATGTCCACAGATTGAAGTTGGACAGCGGTGTCTGTATGGCGGGTTTAATGGGAGACAAACAGACAGACGAGCTGATGCAGCTTCTGCTCAAGATTGTGGTGTGCGTCACCATTCTGGATTGATGTTGTGGTCTGAATCTCGGACAAACTCAGACTTGACAGGCCAGCCCTGGGTTTCCGAGTTGGAAATGCAACTTGAGGGGGCATTCCAGTTAAAAATTCTGATTTCAAATGGAATGCATCAGTACAGCACCCCTTGATGGCACATATGGATCCCAGCAGGGCTGCCCCTATGCAACTACAGTTCCCAGCATGCTCTGTGGGTGCTCATGTAGGTATCATTGCCCAGGGATGCTGCCACCTAGTGTGCAGGGAGAGCAAATAGTCCAGACAGGTTGTCTCCTCCTGTGCCTTCATTATATACAGTATGGGTCTTGGACCATCCCTGCCAGGATGCCAGCGTATTAGCTCTCTCACACTTTTAGCATGTCTTGCCAACCTCCTGGTTGAGTCAGGGAACAACCTGTCTTTCCATATGGCTGTTTAGAACAATGCGCCATTCTGGTCTCGATGCCAGGCCTGCCATCCATCGCAATGTGAAAAAACAATAAGATCTGTCCATGAGCTCATTGAGGGACCACAGCCACATTGTAGGAAAGGAGTCAGACGAATCAGAGTCCTGCAAACCTCGGCCAACAAGCCGCCTCCCCCTACTGGCCACTGGCAGCTGAGTCAGAGCTGAGCCAGCCAATCAGATGAAAGGACCCTCCTACCCAATGATTCCAGTGCTCTTTTATCTGAGATGGCAGTAGAACAGTGGCACCAAATAATAAAGGAGGATACTGAGAAGAGAAACAGAATAGAAGAGGCCTAGTAACAGTTTATAAATATCACATTACTTACACCCTCTGGCCAATTTATTAGGTGCACCTTTCTAGTAAAGGGTTGGACCCCGTGTTCAATTCAGAGCTGCCATAATTCTTCATGGCGTAGATTGAACAAGGTGCTGAAAACATTACTCAGGGATGATAGCATCACTCCGTTGCTGCAGATTTGTCAGCTGCACATCCATGATGCGAATCTCCTGTTCCACCACATCCCAAAGGTGTTATGCTGGATTGAGATCTGGTGACTGTGGAGGCCTTTTGAGTCCAGTGAACTCATTGTCATGTTTAATAAACCAGCTTGAGATGATTTGAGCTTTGTGACATGGTGCGTTATCCTGCTGGAAGGAGCCATCAGTTGATGGGTACACTGTGGTCATAGATGGATGGACATGATCAGCAACAATACTGGCTGATAGAAAGAATAGATAGAATAATAGCTGATAGAAAGTTACCCTGCTAGAAGGAGCCATCAGAAGATGGTGGTCATAAAGGTATGAACACGGTCAGCAACAACACTCAGGTAGGCTGTGGCATTTAAACATTGCTCAGTTGGTAATAAGGGGCCCAAAGTGTGCCAAGAAAATACCCCCACATCATTACACCACCACCACCAGCCTGAACCATTGATACAAGTCAGGATGGATCCCTGCTTTCATGTTGTTGATGCCAAATTCTGACCCCACCATCTGAATGTCACAGCAGAAATTGAGACTCATCTGACCAGGCCACGTTTCTCAAATCTTCTGTTGTCCAATTTTGGTGAGCCCATGTGAATTGTCACCTCAGTTGCCTGTTCTTAGTTGACAGGAGTGTCACCCGGTGTGGTCTCATGCTGCTGTAGCCCACCTGCTTTAAGGTTTGACGTGTTGTGTGTTCAGAGATGCTCTTCTGCACACCTCAGTTGTAATGAGTGCTTATTTCAGTTCCCGTTGCCTTTCTGTTAGCTCACACCAGTCTGGCCATTCTCCTCTGACCTCTGGCATCATCAAGGCGTTTTCACCCACAGAACTGCTGCTCACTTGATATTTTCCGTTTTTTAGCCCATTCTCTGTAAACTCCAGAGATGGGTGTGTGTGAAAATCCCAGTAGATCAGCAGTTTCTGAAATACTCCGAGCAGCCCGCCTGGCACCAACAACCATGCCACATTCAAAGTCACTTCAATCGCCTTTCTTCTCCCTTCTGATGCTCGGTTTGAACTTCAGCAGGTCGTCTTGTCAACATCTACAGGCCGAAATGTATTGAATTGTAGCCATGTGATTGGCTGATTAGATATTTGCATTAACACGCTGTTGATGTACCTAATAAAGTGGCCTGTGAGTGTATATTTTAGTACTAATGACCAACAGACAGAGACACACAGCTAGTCAGCAGCTCTAGTCAGGGTATACTAAACTGAAGTCTTTAGCTGGACACTGAAAGAGGCATCTCTTATATAAGCAAGCAGATCCTTCCACCATTTCAGGGCCCCCGTAACTAACAAGATGGAGTCTTTCACACCTTTCCTGTAGTCTGACTTGTCTCCATTATTAATGCAGCCTATGATGGACGAGTCTGAAAATTTCTGTAGATGCCAAGTGCTAGAATTGTAGAGGGGTGAACAGGAATGGAGACAGGACAGTTTCCTGAGGTGCTCCAGTATTACACACCACCATTACTGACACATAGGACCTCAGCCTCTGTTGGTCAGGTAGTTGATGCTCCAGGGGATTGTGGGGGCATCAGGATGCGTAACCTAGAGCTTTCTCTCCAACCGATGAAGCAGAATGGTGTTAAATGTACTGGAAGAGCCAAGAAAAGCGAAAACAATGTCCACGTCCAATTTCATTTCTGGATTTGAACAGCTTTACTACTCAATTGGCAAATACAACATGGAGCTACCAGCTGCAATGCTAGCGTTCAAAATGCTTGATTCTACTTGTTTGGAAAATCAAGGACGATCTCCTTAGATTGGACTTCATGAAATCTGCTTAAACATTCCAAGTAAAAAAAAATGACAAAGGCAAAGCACACAATCACAAAATGACCAGCCGAGGGTGCTGCAGAATGGCTTTAACGTCTATAGATAAGAATGGAAGACGAACAAAATGTGTGATTTGCCAAAACAGGACAAAAAGAAAAACTGCCCTTATAGAAAAGATGAAGTAAAATTTCCAGAAGAAGATAAAGCAAAAATGCAGATTTTATGTCCATGGTCAGTGTGGCTTCAATGTGATTGGTCAGTTTGGCTTTGATGTGATTGGTCAGTTTTGGTTTTGTTGATGCAAAGAAGGAGAAGTAAAAGCACAGGGGACGGAAAATATAAAACTGGACCATAAGGAAGAAAGGCGCTTCAAAATTAATGATGGAGTCTGAGAACCGGGGTTCATGGGAACACACTTGACCAAGGGACTACCGGTGAAGAGACGTAGAGACACACGTCGAGATACGTAGGTAAGGAATTAAAAATACACAGAGAGAAAGAGATAGCAAATATTTTTAAATCATTCTATGGCTAGGTCAGTGGGTCTCAAGCTGTGGGGTGGGCCCCCCTAGAGGGGTGTGAAGTAACAAAAAGGGGGGCGCGAAGATGTGAAAAAAAGAAGAATCAAAAATATGAAAACTACATCTATTGAAAGCAAAATAAATTGACTTAAACTATATTCTGATACTAGAACAATAAATATAGAGTTAGATAAATGTCAATAAAAGTTGAGTAGGTATAATAAAATATGCATCTATGATATATCATTAATTAAAAAAGAGCAAATTGGTATTAATGGGCTCCTTTCAAAAAAAAATGTTAGGGGGGCGCGATTAAAACTGTTATGAAAACTCGGGTCGCAAATACTTAAAGGTTGAGAGACGCTGATTTATACACTTGAGGACAGGGCAGTCGTGCCTTTGGCTTGGTTGTTATAAGATGTTTCTTCTTCTGATCTTCTTCAATGTAATTCTCTCTCTCTGCCTCTCTCTGGGTTTGTACAACAATAAGACAGAAAAGAAACTTCAGCAGGGAACGAACCCTGGATGTAACGACACAAACAGGAGCTTCCCAGGCAAGGACTGTGGCTTTGTGGTCGGGTGGCACCGCCTCCTTCGGCTCTACCTAAAGGAGACAGGGCAGACAAGTAACTAAACCACATAAGGTATTAATGTAATCCAAAAAACTACAAAGCGATTACTAAACAACGCAACATAAAATGAATACAATAAAGACTAAATAAAACCCCAAGCAGAATAAACAACTATATATGCAAAGTAACTGTAAAAAAAAAAATTCTTCTTTTCCTTAAACTGTAAAGGCTCAGCTCTTTTCATCTTTCCTCATAACTCATCCCCTGTAGTTGCTCTTCTCTGGACCTTCTCTTGTGCTGTTAT
Organism: Polypterus bichir lapradei; assembly: GCA_026402145.1. NCBI lineage: Eukaryota > Metazoa > Chordata > Cladistia > Polypteriformes > Polypteridae > Polypterus > Polypterus bichir. Next base: position 100,968,980 of record JANRMT010062796.1, on the reverse strand, counting down.
GTCCTTTTTGTAGCCTGGAGACCCAAACTGCACCCAGTACTCCAGATGAGGCCTCACCAGTGTGTTATAAAGACTGAGCAGAACCTCCTGTGACTTGTACTCCACACATCAAGGCGCTATATAACCTGACAGTCTGTTATCCTTTGTGAATTAGACGCTTTACAGCGCCCGACCCGGCACAGATTCACACTGAGGCAGATGTAAAAAGACTTCATTTCTGTTCAGCTGGAGGGCACGTCTTCCCAGCCACAACACAGTCCCAAAAGCACTTTAAACAAATCACCACCACACTCTTCTCCTCCACTCCTCTCAGGGCCGCTTTGTCCACCTCCTCCCGACTCTGGCGCCCTGAGTGGTGGCCGCAGGCTCCTCTTATAGCCCACCCGGAAGTGCTGCAGGTGCTTGTTGACCTACTTCTGGCTGCACTCCCACCCAGACGGGCTCGTTAGGCTGTACAGCTCTATGCAGCTCCCCCTGGACGAGGCCACTGAGCCCAACCAAGATGAGCTCTGGTGTTCCATGAAAGTGGCCCTGAGGGGGGGCTGCCACCAAGTGTTCCAGGGGACATGTCATGCATCCCATGACTGCTCCCCCGAATCCAGTGTTGAAGGGGCATCCCGGCCGGCCGTCCGCCAGACCTTCTTAATGGCTTCTGAACACTGTTGGGAAGTCGATAGCTTAGAGTCCACTATGAGTCCTAATTCCTTCTCATAAGGTGGACTCTCGATTTTCTGACCGCCCATTGTGTATTCAAACCTCACATTTTTACTTCCTATGTGTAATTTTTTACATTTACTGACATTGAATTTCATCTGCCATAAATCTGCCCAAGCCTGTCTGCAAGTCCTTCTGTGATGATATAACGGATTCCAAATTTTCTGCTAATCCACCTATCTTGGTATCATCTGCAAATTTAACCAGTTTGTGTGTTAAGAGGCGGGGAGACAAACAAAAACTGACCAATTCTGACAAACTCCAAGCATTGATTATGCAAGAATGGGCTGCCATCAGTCAGGATTTGGCCCAGAAGTTGATTGCCAGCCTGCCAGGGTGAATTGCAGAGGTCTTCACAAAAGAAAGAAGGGCCAACACTGCACATCTTCACCCTGTGCATAAACTTCATGTCATTGTCAATAAAAGCCTTATTATGAAATGCTTGTAATTCTACTCCAGTACACCACAGAAACATCTGACAAAAAGATCTAAAAACACTGTAGCAGCGAACTTTGAGAAAACCAACACTTGTGTCATCCTCAGAACTTTTGGCCACCACTGTAGTGTGAGTGCCATGGAGGACTGATGGTGTAAGAGACATCAGGAGTGGGCTGGTGCTCCAGCTGGAATAGCTCATGGACCAGTACCCATTTACACAGAATATTTACCTCCTTGATACAACAGATGGCAGTCCTCTTGGATGCCTACACAGATTCCCGCAGGGAATGCTGGGAGTTGTAGTCCGGTAATGCAGCTATGCGGTGTGTAAAATAAGGACACAAACACCATCAAAGGTTTGAGGGGATTCCCCCATATTCTGTAGCACAAGCAAAGCAAATGACGTCTTCATAGACAGAGTTCAAATCGGAACTGACAAAAAAGGTATATGTAGTAGATTTGCAGGAAGTGATGTCATGGGTGAAAGGCATTCTGGAACTGGAAGTGATGTTATGAAGAGGTAGGGTCTTGAGAGTTGGAACCAAGAAGTGATATTACTGTGTGGATTCTTCAGTTGTTCTTCTGGGAGAGAGGAAAAAGAGTTAGAGGGCAGTGCCAACCCCTGGTATGGAGGGTAACTGCATCTATTTGAGCCTGTAAACAGCCTCCAAAAAGCACATATGTGTCAGATGTTACATCCACACCACCAGGGGGAGCTGCAGGGACAAATCATCATCACATCAGGGAGCTTCTTCCTGACGAGGAAAAACCGCCAACCAGCAGTGACATGTGCTCCCGGGTCCAGCATAAAAGAAACAGAATTTCCTCCATGAGTGGTCAGTGTCGGGAGGCAGTGGACAAAGAGAAAAGGGGAGAAGAGAAGGTAGAGAAACGAAGACTTGTGCAGTGAAATTGTTACGTGTGCTGTTTGGAATTCTAATAAATCTGCATTTGGGTTTATATTTGTGTTGGTGTATTGGAAGGTTTTGGGGCTCAGTGGAACCCCCTACAGGTCACAATGGTGGCATGAACTCCAACCAAGATGGAAGATGGTGCCAAGTGATGAATGAACAAAAGCCAGAAGCCATGAGCAGTTCAATGCCACATAAGTTAGGTGGCAATGGTCCATTGGAGGCATCCCCAGGGGGTTCATGGGAAGTGGAGTCCAGAAGTCAGGGTCCCTTGGAACTGACAAACAATCCTGAAGTGATCCTAACAAGTCATGCCAGGTCACCATAAAAGGAGTCAGAAGGAGAAGATAAAGAGGTTTTGTATGATTGTTGGCTGCTGTGCTTTATAGTATGAGCTGCTTGGTGGCTTACAAATTCATTATTTGAACCTGTGACTGTGTTATGGCCTTTTTGGGTCTTTTGTTTGGGGCTCATTTGCCCCAAGCAGAAGGTCACAATAGTGGCATGACCTCCTACCAAGATGGAGGAAGGTGCCAGGTGATGGACGAGCAGAAGCCAGAGGCCAGGAGCAGTTCCATTCCTCCATAGGTTAGGTGGCAGTGGTCTACTGAAGTCAGGGTCCCTGGGAACTGAAAAACATCCCAGGCGTGATCCTCACAAGTCATGTCGGGTCACCATAAAAGGAGGCAGAGCTGCTTGGTGGATTACAGATTCATTATTTGAACCCGTGACTGTGTTGGGCCTTATTGGGTCTTGGGTTTGGAGCTCAGTGGCACCCTTTACAGGTCACAATGGTGGCATGACCTCCTACCAAGATAGAAGATGGCGCCAAGTGATGGATGAACAAAAGCTAGAAGCCAGGAGCAATTCAATGCCACATAAGTTAGGTGGCAATGGTCCATTGGAGACATCCCCAGGGGGTTCATGGGAAGTGGAGTCCAGAAGTCAGGGTCCCTTGGAACTGACAAACAACCCTGAAGTGATCCTCACAAGTCATGCCGGGACACCATAAAAGGAGTCAGAAGGAGAAGATAAAGAGGTTTTGTATGATTGTTGGCTGCTGTGCTTTATAGTATGAACTACTTGGTGGCTTAAAAATTCATTATTTGAACCCATGACTGTGTTGGGCCTTATTGGGTCTTGGGTTTGGAGCTCAGTGGCACCCCCTACAGGTCACAGTAGTGGCATGACCTCCTACCAAGATGGAGGATGATGCCAGGTGATGGGCGAGCAGAAGCCAGAGACCAGGAGGAGTTCAGTCCCCCATAGGTTAGGTGGCAGTGGTCTACTGGAGGCATCCCCACGGGGTTCATGGGAAGTGGAGTCCGGTAGTCAGGGTCCCTGGGAACTGACAAACATCACAGAAGTGATCCTCATAGGTCATGCCGGGTCACCATAAAAGGAGTCAGAAGGAGAAGATAAAGAGGTGTATATGATTGTTGGCTGCTGTGCTTTATAGTATGAGCTGCTTGGTAGCTTATAAATTCATTATTTGAACCCATGACTGTGTTATGGCCTTTTTGGGTCTTGGCTTTGGGGCTCAGTTGCCCCAAGAAGAAGGTCACAGTAGTGGCATGACCAAGATGGAGGAAGGTGGCAGGTGATGGATGAGCAGAAGCCAGAGGCCAGGAGCAGTTCCATTCCCCATAGGTTAGGTGGCAGTGGTCTACTGGAGGCATCCCCACGGGGTTCATGGGAAGTGGAGTCCGGAAGTCAGGGTCCCTGGGAACTGACAAACATCCCAGACGTGATCCTCATAGGTCATGCCGGGTCACCATAAAAGGAGTCAGAAGGAGAAGATAAAGAGGTTTGTATGATTGTTGGCTGCTGTGCTTTATAATATAAGCTGCTTGGTGGCTT
>JANRMT010062796.1:100901585-100914301 GCA_026402145.1 Polypterus bichir lapradei | reverse complement strand
CAAAAATGTGTGTGATATGCCACCTGTTGAAATGACAAATGCAATGCGCTTTATTAATGCAAATGTTTGTGATGTGCCATCAGTTGGAATGAAAAATGCAATGTGCTTTATTACTACAAATGTTTGTAGTGTGCCATCTGTTGGAATAACAAATGTAGTGCCTTTTATTACTACAGAAGTTTGTGATGCACCATCAGTTGGAATAACAAACACCATGAATGTTTGTGATATGCCATCTGTTGGAATAACAAATGCAGTGCATTTTATTACTACAAATGTTTGTGATGTGCCATCAGTTGGAATGACAAATGTAGTGCATTTTATTACTAAAAAAGTTTGTGATGCACTATCAGTTGGAATAACAAACACCATGCATGTTTGTGATGTGCCATCTGTTGGATTGAAAAATGCAATTTGCTTTATTACTATAAATGGTTAATGTGTGCCATCTGTTGGAATAACAAATGCAATGCATTTTATTACTACAAATATTTGGAATGCACCCTTTCTTGGAATGACAAATGCTATTGATTTTACTATATCACTACAAACTGCGGTGGGTTGGCACCCTGCCCGGGATTAGTTCCTGCCTTGTGCCCTGTCTTGGCTGGGATTGGCTCCAGCAGACCCCCGTGACCCTGTGTTCGGATTCAGCGGGTTGGGTAATGGATGGATGGCTGTTTCACTACAAATGTGTGTGATATGCCATTTGTTGGAATGAAAAATTCAATGCCTTTTATTACTACACAGTTGTACTATGCCATCTGTTGGAATGACAAATGTAATGCACTTTATTACTACAAATGTTTGTTATGTGCCATCTGTTGGAATAACAAATGTAGTGCATTTTATTACTACAAAAGTTTGTGATGCACCATCAGTTGTAATAACAAACACCATGCATGTCTGTGACTGGCCATCTGTTGGAATGAAAAATGCAATACATATGTCCTTGCTGCATGTAATTTGGTATGGGAGTCATAAAAGCAGTGCAAGTGTTTGTGATGCACAATCTGTTAGAATGATAAATGCAATGCGTTTTAATACTGTAAATGTTTATGAAGTGCCATCTGTTGGAATAACAAATGCACTGCATTTTATTACTACAAATGTGTGTGATATGCAATCTGTTGAAATGACAAAATGTAGTGCATTTTATTACTACAAATGTTTTTACTATGCCATCTGTTGGAATGACAAATGTAATGCATTTTATTACTACAAATGTTTGGAATGCGCCATTTCCTGGAATGCCAAATGCAATTGATTTACTGTATCACTACAAATGTGTGTGATATGCCATCTGTTGGAAGGACAAATGCAATGCGCTTTATTACGACAAATATCTGTGGTGTGCCATCTGTTGGAATAACAAATGCAATGCATTTTATTACTACAAATGTTTGTGATGCACCATCTGTTAGAATGATAAATGCAATGAGCTTTATTACTATAAACGTTTATGGTGTGCCTTCTGTTGAAATGACAAAAGCAATGCATTTTATTACTACGTGCACTACAAAATGCATTCCAATAGATTGCACATTACAAATGTTAACACTGAGGTCTTTGTTTGATTACTTACAGCTTAACCTGTCTTGGCCTGGCAGCACAGCTACTTTAGATTAAGATCTTTAGTGAAAAAAAAATCACTGGACTCACTTTCTGTCACTTGTAGACATTCTGCTGGGCTGCCAGCATTATTTTCAAAAATAATGTCCTGTAATGGGCGGCACGGTGGTGCAGTGGGTAGTGCTGCTGCCTCGCGGTAAGGAGACTTGGGTTCGCTTCCCGGGTCCTCCCTGCGTGGAGTTTGCATGTTCTCTCCGAGTCTGAGGGGGTTTCCTCTCACAGTCCAAAGACATGCAGGCTAGGTGGATTGGCGATTCTAAATTGGCCCTAGTGTGTGTGCTTGGTGTGTGGGTGTGTTTGTGTGTGTCCTGCGGTGGGTTGGCACCCTGCCCGGGTTTGGTTCCTGCCTTGTGCCCTGTGTTGGCTGGGATTGGCTCCAGCAGACCCCCGTGACCCTGTGTTTGGATTCAGCGGGTTGGAAAATGGATGGATGTTCTGTAATGGGCAGCACAGTGGTGCAGTGGGTAGCCCTGCTGCCTTTTCGTAAGGAGTCCTGGGTTCGCTTCCCAGATCCTCCCTGTGTGGAGTTTGCATGTTCTCCCCGTGTCTGCGTGGGTTTCCTCCCACAGTCCAAAGACATGCAGGTGAGGTGCATTGATGATCCTCAATTGTCCCTAGTGTGCACTTGGTGTGTGAGTGTGTGTGCGGCGCACCCTGTGGTAGGCTGGCGCCCTGTGTTGGCTGGGATTGGCTGCAGGTGACCCTGTACTTAGGATATAGCAGGTTGGATGATGGATGGCTGGATGTCCTGTAATACTGTGAAGTTCTGATGAGCACGACTGTAAAATCATCTCCCCCTGCCTTGGCCATACCTCCCTCGTCAGGGATGAGTTACTCTGAGTTTAGTGCTCTGAATTCAGGCTGCAAAAGAGTTTCGTGAAGAGGGTCTGCCGGAACTTAAACCCATCTTACCCATCGGACGCCCCTGTGGATAACGCAAATCAGCTGTTATTTAAACAACGATACAATATAAGGAACAGCAAGGTCATTTTTCAAAAACGTTTTTATAGTTCACCCAACCTCTAATACATTTTTTAACGTTATAGTTTGAGCACCAAGGCATCTAACTTTATACTTGAGCACATGACTTGCGACGTGTTAAACGTATTTATAAAAACGTAACAGATCAGGTGAACAGCCCTTAATTATAGGTAACAGGGGGTCAGCAAAGCCATAGCATCCAGGACTTGAACTTCTAACAATGAATATTCATATTGTTGTCCATCGGGACGCGTTCTTTATGAAATTGCAGCTGGTTTAGTATAATTGTGATGTTTGTTTGATTAATTGTATTTACAACAACATCACATGACCCAAAAAATGGGCAATAAAGATTGTTTCAAGAAAAGACAAGCCTTGAGATGAGCGCCGGTCTCATGTGATTTGTCACCCACTTGTCACTTCAGTTCTATGACTGCCTCTGGTTGACAGTTTTAAAGTGTGGCTTGTTATGTTTTTAAGGTCTGAACACGACTCATCTTGGCACTCCACCCATCCATCCATTATCAGGGCCACGGGGGTCTGCTGGAGCCAATCCCAGACAACACAGGGCACCAGGCAGGAAACAAACCCTGGGCAGGGCGCCAGCCCACCGCAGTTGGCACACCACACTGAGGTAAAAGTCTGAAAATTATACTGACCGTGTCCTATATAATGTTGGGCACAAAGACACATTTCTTCCTCGATTTCGCCCTCTGCTCCACAGTTGAAAATTCCAAATCAATCAATTCAGACATCGTGATTTCAGACTTTCATTGACATTTCGGTCACACAGCACTTTTTCTACATGGTACCCCCATTTCAGGGCACCATAATGTTTGTGACAATTGGCATCACATGTTTTCGTGACTCCTCAGGTGAGTTTCATCGCTTCATTAGATACCTCGGCTTGCTTCTACCCTTTGGAGTCAACATGAGGACAAGAACTGTGCCAATGAAAGTCAAAGAAGCCATCATGAGGCTGAACAACAAGAATCAAACCATCAGAGACATCAGGAAAACCTTAGGATGATCGAAATCAACTGTCTGGAATATCATGAAGAAGAAAGAACACGCTGGTGAGCTCAGGAATCACAAAGGGACTGGTAGGTCAAGGAAGACCTCCACTGCTGATGACGGAAGAATCTTCATTATGGTCAAGAAAAAGACCCCAACGATTGTCTGACAGATCATACACAGACTTCAGGGGTCAGATGTGGACGTGTCAGAGACGACTATCAGCAGGGGACTTCATGAACAGAAACACAGAGGACACACCACAGAAACGGGAGGGCCAGATTACAGTTTGTGAAGAAAGGGCATCAAAGAGCCTGCAGAATTCTGGGAAGCGGTCTTGTGGACAGATGGGACAAAGATGAACCTCATCAGAGTGATGGCAAGAGAAAAGTGTGGAGATGAAGAGGAACTGCACGAGATCCAAAGCAGACCACCTCATCTGTTAGACATGGTGCTTGGGCATGTATGGCTGCCACAGGTCCTGACTGGCACACTTTCTCTTCATTGATGGTGGAACTGCTGACGGCAGAAGCACAATGAATTCTGAGGTGTGTAGAAACATCTGATCTGCTCAAGTCCCAGTAAATGTCTCCAAACTCACGGGACGGCACTTCATCCTTCGACAAGATAATGAGCCAAACAGACTTCTGAGGCCACACAGGAGTTTATCAAAGCTAAAAAATGGAAAACTCTCGAATGCCCAAACCAGTTACCAGATTTCTATCCAACTGAGACGGCCTTCCATATGCAGAAGTGAAAACTGAAGGGATCAAGCCCCCCGAAACAAACAGGAGCTGAAGATGGCTGCATGAGAGGCTTGGCAAAGCATCACCAGAGAAGACCCTCAGCACCTGCTGATGTCTATGAACGGCAGATTTCAAGCAGTCATTGCATGCTGGGATATGCGACAAAGTCCTAAATATGACGATGGCTTTAACAGACCTGCCAATGCTGTGTCCAAACATTATGGTGGTCTGAACTTTGGCGTGTAGGACAAGTGCTGTGTGTTCCAAATGTCTGCAAATCCCCTTCAATGAAAGTCTCCAGTTAGCTATTTAAACACGACGTCTGAATTGTTTAATTTGTAATTTCAAACTCTGGAGCCGAGGAGGAGATCGAGGACAGAAGGGTCTTTCTCCTAAACATTATGGAGGGTGCTGTACAGGGTGAGTCCGAATGATGTGAACACTAATGGTACTGCTATGTCCAACCATCCATCCATTATCCAACCCCCTATATCCTAACTACAGGGTCACAGGGGGTCTGCTGCAGCCAATCCCAGCCAACACAGGGCGCAAGGCAGGAAACAAACCCTGGGCAGGGTGCCAGCCCACCACAGACTGCTATGTCTATACTTATATATCATTTTTGTGGACAATTTATGTGCCACGTATGGTACACGTCTTGAACATGATAGCGAACAGGTTGAGACTTTCCTGTTGTGGCGGGCGGCCGGGACGCCCCTTCTAATTATGTTCCAGGGGAGCAGCCATGGGCTCCTCAGTACCCCCCTCCCCCGGGACGCATGGTGGCAGCCTCCGTGGTTGACGATGGTGCCTCAGTTTCCCACAGGGTTTCATGGGAGTTGGAGTTCTCCCCAACCCTGTGGGGATCTGGGATGGCCAGCAGGGGGTGCCAACCTGGACACCTCTACAGCCCCGTCCAGAAGTGCAGTTAGCAACAGGTGATCAAGCCCCTGCCGAGCACTTCCGGGTGGGTTATAAAAAGGGCCGGCGTCCACCACTCAGGAAGAGGACGAGGTTGCCTGAGAGGAGTGGTGGTGCCAAAGGAGAAGTGATTTGTCTGTATTGTGCTTTATTTGAAGTGCTTGGGACTGTGTTGTGGCTGGAGGGAATACGGGGAAGACGTGCCCTCCAGCTTAAGAAAAATAAAGTCTGTGTGCTTTTACACGTATCACACTGTAAATCATCTCACACATATGAAGTACGTATTGTTAATAAACTGTTTCCGCCTTTCAAATGTTAACATCATTTCGACTCACCCTGTATATGTGATAAATGTACACCATTTACAAAACCCACCCCAATAACCCAAAATGGAACCCATGGGCGGGCACGCACAACCAGTCCTAGAAATGGGTGTCCTTCATTAAGTCTGAGCCCTGTGCCACTTAACAGAGGTGGAGGTCTTGTTATTTGTATCGTGTGTCACACATGAGTGTTTGGGGACCATTTTCCTGGCGACACCACTCTGGGATCTTGGCGCCATCGCTAACTGCGTCTTCCCTTTCAGCCATGTCTGCTCACTCGACAATCGGGCAGATAAACGTTTTCGAGCGCGACCTGGAAACAAGAAAAGGTCGAGAGCACAAGGGAGCCGAAGCCAAAAATGAGAGAAGACACTCAACATCGAGAGAACGAACATGAGGTCAAAATGGGAAATAACACACAAGAAGAGGATTTCTCAGAGTTTTGGTATCCGCAAATTGGGAATAAGGAAAAGAATCCCTTTTACGCCATTATGTCAATTAAGCACACCGGTCACAACGTCAAAGGCTAGAAATGGCGGGAAGTCGATCTCATGACAGGATTTCAAAATGGTGACGTAATGAGGACCTAAAATGGCGTCCAAGATGTCACAAATCATCTAAATTATGACGAATGTCAAGTAATTAACGACAGGAACAGAATTCTTCATCTCAAACACCACCAACACAAGCAGAAAATGACAATATAAGTTTATGACAACACCCAGGGAGGTGCTTAGCCCCGCCCATGGCATCAAGAGAAGCTCCACCCCTTCCGTTCAGGATAGCAAGAAAACAAAAAGGCAGTCTGAAGAAGGTGGCGTCTCATTTTGACAGAGCCCCCCGGTGACTGAACCTTTCTCTTTGTGGGGGCTGCTAAGAGCCCACCTAACATTGTGCCCGTTGTGCGCACCTTCTGTGTTTTTTGTTTTTATATGTGTTCTAGTCAGTTAAACAGGGGTTGCCCAATTGGTGCCCCAGTACCCCGCCCAATTCACACCTGTTACTTGCTGTGTCTGAATGGCACAATAAGAAAAACAAACACTCATTGCTGAAGGGCTATAAATCTGCCAGCCTGCACTGAAGGGTATAATGATAGCATGACAGACTGGAGATTTATTTCAAATCCCCAATGGCGGTAGAATAAAACAGGACAATAGAAACAATTTTATTTATTTTTTCCGATAGTTGATATAGTGGCTCATTATCTGACAGGAGGCAGGATCTTGGAAAGGAAGTTACCTGCAATTATGCTGCCTTCAAGAAAAAGAAGGGGGGACTGTAATGTGTTTAAGCTGGCAGACGGATGACAGACAGCCTCGGAATCGCCGCCGGCAGAGAGGCCCCTTGGTGGGCTCGTCGTGTGAGCCCCTTGGTTGGTGGGAAGAGGAAATGCGGAATTGAATCTGACGGCACACACATGCAAACACACAGAGAAATGCATACGTACAAACACTCCTGTGTGGCACCCATGCATGGATATAAACCTAGCACACATGTGGCACACACAGATGTTCAGAGGGGTAGTGCAGCGCTCTGAGCCCTCGACACACACAATCTCTGTGAGCCCCTTCTTCTCAATCCGTGTATGTCTCACATTCTTTTCATTCCAGGCTTCGAGGGCACCCCAACCCAATGGGTACTGGGGGATCATTACGCTTTATCCACCCACTACAACACCCATGCAGATGTCATATGGGCACACACACACACACACAGTCCTGTGTGACACACATGCATAAACATACCCCATCATACATGAGACCACACACACATAGATGTCCAGGAGTGTAGTGCAGCACTCTGAGCCCTTGACACACACAGTCTCTGTGAGCCCCTTTCTTCTCAATCCATGTCTGTCACACATCATTTTCGTTCCAGTCATCGAGGACCCCTGCAACCCAATGGGTACTGGGGGATCATTACCCTTTTTTTGCCCACTACAACACCCATGCAGATGTCACAAGGGCACACATGCACACTCCTGTGTGACACACATACACAGATGTACCTTTAGCACACATGAGACCACACACACGCACACACAGATGTTCAGAGGGGTAGTGCAGCGCTCTGAGCCCTCGACATGCGCAGTCTCTGTGAGCCCCGTCCTCTCAAGCCGTGTCTGTCACACGTCTTTTTCATTCCAGGTTTTGAGGGTCCCCCCCACCCAGAGGGCCCTCGGTAATCCTTACCCTTCTTCCTCCCACTATAACTCCCATACAGATGTCACCAGCGCACACTCTTGTGTGGCACGAATGCATAAATATATCCCAAGCACACGTGCGACCACACACACACACACACAAATGTCACACGGGCTCACCTGCACGCCCCAGTGTGACACACCACTTTGCATACCCCCTACCTTAAATGCAAATGCAGAGCAACCAAGAAGGCCAAAAAGAATCATAAAGATTTGAGACACCAGCTGGTGAACCCCAAATAAATAACAAAATAACGAATAGAGAAACACGATGACGTCTTTCCAGACGTGAGTCCACTGGAGTAAGATGGCAGTGGTGACGGTGATTATCAAGTAGGAGGGCAGGATGAGGTGGGCTCAGGTGACCAGAGACCAGCAGTAACGTCAGAAGCCAATCTTCTGTAATGCAGATGGAGAAAAAGACAACACCAGCCCTGGACTTGGGGTGGAATTACCAATTAATGAGCCCAGGAGTCGTGTCCTGAGTGCACTTGTGTGACAGCCACCACCTAAACTTAAACTCGGGGTGGCATTGAGCCTTGAAGATGTTCCCCAAAACTCTTCTGCTGGACACCGTGTACACTTACTATGCACGCGCACATTTTCACTTGGCTTTCTTGTGATTTTTTTTCCCAGACCCTTACTGTACTGGGATGGGCAACACACCAGAAGATCCAACAGACCAGCCTGCACAAAGGCCCACTTGCCTCTGAGGAGAAAATGCCAGGCAAGCAAAGGTTACCCCCAGGTGTGGTGATTAACTCATTTGTAACGGGCTGGTGAAGACCACCAGGTCAATCCACTAATTTGTGCCTGAGCTGATGAGTCAACACGGCCGCCCACATTTCAATAAGCAGGCAACCTTGTTGTGCGTTTGGCATTTAGGGCACTATAATGACTTTCATTTACTGTTTACAGTTTCTAATAATTCGCCTCCCGGGTCCTCCCTGCGTGGAGTTTGCATGTTCTCCCCGTGTCTTCGTGGGTTTCCTCCCACAGTCCAAAGACATGCTGGTTAGGTGCATTGGCGATCCTAAATTGTGCCACACGCACAATGGCACACATGTAACTCAATGTCACACGGGCACTCACACTCAGAGCAATGTGTATCTATGTGTACATAGGCACACATACATGCACATCCACCCTCCCTGATGGCCACAGGCACACACACACACACACACACACACACACACAACATACATGCGCGCACACATTTGTGATGGCTGTGTGTCAGGAGCTTCTGATAAAAAAGATGTCTATGGTGACCAATGATGGACAACAGCAGGCGAAAACCGAAAGCTCAGTCAGTCATCGTCTCACCCACTTAGTCCTGAACAGCGCTGAAGGGGGGCACAGGAGCCGATTCCAGCTGGCACAGGGCACAAGGCTGGAACAAACCTGGGCAGGGCATGGAAACACACACAAACAAACACAAACAAACAAACTAATAAACATACAGTACGCACACACAAACATACCTGGGCATGGCGCCAGTCCTTCACAGGGTGAGCGAACACACACACACACACACACACACACACACACACACACAAACAAAGAAACAAACCTGGACATTGTGCCAGTCCTTCACAGGGTGAATGTACACACACACAAACAAATAAACACACACACACACAAACACACACGCACACAGGAACAAACATGGGCATGACGCCAGTCCTTCACAAGGTGAGCGAACACACACACACACACACACACACACACATAGAAATGCATGCCTATTGTAGAGAAAAACAAGGTGGGGCCGAACAATAAAGGGTTGGCGTGGGGGGGTGTGACGATGCGGGTTCGCTCCATGTTCCCATCCGGCTTCTGGGAGCTCTTGAACCCGACACCGTCGGTAATGTCACCGATGAGCAAGACAGTGAGGCACAATAAATAGTTATAAGTGATCAGAAACTTGTAAATAACTCATGAAAGAATAAAGTTACTTAAAACCAAGCACACCATTGTTTTTCTTGTGAAATTCCCAATAAGTTTGATGTGTCACATGACCCTCTTCCTATTGAAAAAACAAAAGTTAGATCCAAAATGGCCGACTTCAAAATGGCCACCATGGTCACCACCCATCTTGAAAAGTTTTCCCCCTCACATATACTAATGTGCCACAAACAGGAAGTTAATATCACCAACCATTCCCATTTTATTAAGGTGTATCCATATAAATGGCCCACCCTGTATATTGTGAGGGATAGCCTGTGTTCTTACCCAGCCGGGACGCCTTTGAGGTGGAAGAACAAGGAGAGACAGCTTATAGAGGGCTTTGTCTCCCCCAGGACGGTACATGACAGCCATCCCAAGCTCAGATCCCCATCATGGGTACCCACAAGGCATGTAGTCCTGGGGGGACAGCCTTGTTGGGTGCCCATGGGGGCCTGCAGGATTTGGGAGTCCCTACTCTATGGCTTTGGAGTGGTAGGGTCGTGTCACTTAAAGAACTCCCAGGGATTAGATAAAAGGAGCTGCCTGCCTCAGATGGACGAGCCAGAGTCGGGAGAGAGTGGACAAAGCTTGTGTGAAGGACTGGAGGAGGCAGTGACCGGTGAGAGGAGCAAGAAAAGAGTTGTGCTTGTGGCTGTGGTGGTGGAAAACACTTTAAAAAGAAGAGTTTCCCACAGTAAAAGACTCTTTGCCTTTTTCTACCCTGTGCCTATTTGGGTTGGGTGTTTGTAGGAGCTGGAGCGCCACCTGCTGTCCACAGCACTGACTGGCTCTTGAAGTGAGGCAGACGTATTTTCGGTTGTGGAGAGAGACATACATGAAGCGGACAACATGCCAAAATGGAGGAGTGGCGCAGGTTTTAAATCTGAGAACACGTTGCCTGCTATGACAAGACGAGTCATGCCATCTAAGGATGAACGTGCAGTGCCAGAAAAAAAAATGAAAATGCAAGTGGGCCGAATCTGCTTCATCAGGACACATTCTGTCAAGGAATGCCTTCGTTGGATTAAGAAGAGTGAACTCTTAAAATTCTGCGGACATCTCTCTCTCGGATACACTGACGTGAAGCTGGCTGAACGGAGTTTGATTTGAATCATGCAGGTCGTATTGTGCCTTGTTTCTCTGCAGATGGACGTAACTAATGACTAAATTAAAGTATGAATACTTCCTCACTGAAATTGATGTCATCTTCCCCAGCGTGCTCGTTCGAGTGATCTGTTATTTTTTCATCTTTTGTTGGAGTGTCTCTTGCATGTTTGTTCGGGTGTGGGCCGTGCTCATTCTGTTAGGATAGCGCAGTCCTTTCAGGGTAACGATGAGGTAGCCAGCCTCTAACCTCAGCCAGACCCCCAGCACTTCAGAAGAGGTCGTCCACCTTCAGCTAAGCGTCTTCAGGCCCGGCCAGTACTTGGATGGGAGACCAGCCCAGGAAAAGTTTGGGTTGCTTCTGGAAGGGGAGTCGGTGAGGCCAGCAGGGGGCACCTACCCTGTGGTCTGAATGTGGATCCCAATGCCCCAGTGCAGTGACGGCGACACTCTGATGTAAAAATGGTGACGTCCTTCTGATGAGATGTGAAGCTGCGGTCCTGACTATCTGTGAGCATAAAAGATCCCTGGGCATCCCTCGTAAAGTGTAGGGTCGACCCCGATGTCCTGGATAAACTGCCCACCACGGCCATTCTGGCCCCTAATCATCCCCTGTCTCTAATTGGCTACCTCTCTCTCACCTCTTCAGCCCCGAATAGCTCAAGTGCGGTGAGCGCAAAAATGGCCGCCGTCACATCCTGCTTCTCCCGTCCAGGCTATGCACCAGGAGAGCCACCCTACCTGCAGCTGACCTTCATTCTACCTTCTGATCTGGAGGCCTCCCAATCCCTGGCTTCGGTTCTGCTCTGCCCAGACCGAGACTTGGGTTCCCCCAATGGCCAGGATGCTCACGCTGGGGAATCCACCTTCCAAGCCTCCCGACTCCCGCCGTCTTCTGCGGCGATCCATCCTTCGTCTGGTCACTCCCACTCTTCACAATGCCCAGCGGGAGCGACCACTACCACCTGCCCTAGGTGTCGGACAAACACCCCGCTAGGGCTCAACTGTCCAGCTGCCTGCGAGCCTGCGCTCGCTCTCTCTCACCGGCTATCCTCTCCCTGTTTCCTGCCTTCTTCTCCTGCCACCTTAACCTCTGTCTGTCTTTTCATCTTTCTTTCTTCATCTTCTCTGCTAGCCGCCTCGTGCTTCTATTTATCACGGGGACGGGGACCAGCTGTGGCAGCAGCTCCTGGGAACAAATACGGATGCAGACGACTCCTCACCTGTGCACGTAAGTGAGAACCACCCGCATCACGAATTATCCAGGAACCGCTCGGCCACACATACCAACCCCCCCGCTAAGCGGAGATTATTTATTTTAAAAAGTGGCATTTTTGACATGAGCTGTGGACCCGCTACACCACAGGCAGCACCCATGGATAGCATCCAGGCAACGGATACAGAGATGGGAAGCTCAACCCTATGGGGACCCGTGGCCACCACCAGGGGGCACCTGGATGGTTCCCGAGCCATGGACTGCAGCACTTCTGCCACAACAAGAAGTGCTGCCGGAATATCATCAGGGAGCACCTGGAGCACATCTGGGTGTGCCATAAAAGGGGCCGCCTCACACCATTCAGGGAGCCGGAGTCGGGTGGTAGTGGACAGAGTTTGTGAGAGAGGAGTGGAGGCGGCAGGAGGACAAGAGAATTAAAGGACAAGGACTAGGATATAGCGGGTTGGATAATGGATGGATGGATGGACTGAGCCGTGTGAGTTATTGTGGCTGTGTTGTGCAGAACTGAAATAAATGTGTGTGTTTTAGATAGATAGATAGATAGATAGAAAGACACTATATGATAGATAGATAGATAGATAGATAGATAGATAGATAGATAGATAGAT
>JANRMT010062796.1:100887754-100898361 GCA_026402145.1 Polypterus bichir lapradei | reverse complement strand
GTGTGTCCATTTAGGTGCTATGTCTCTTGTCATTCCAACAATTGGCACATCACAAACATGTATAGTAATAAAATGTATTGCATTTGTCATTCCAACAGATGGCGCACAACAAACATTAACACTGCTTTCTTACCCATTCAAATGGCGTATAACAGAGACTGTGCATCCATCTAGGTGGGATGTCTGTAATTCCAGCAAATGGTGCATCACAAACATTTGTAATAATAAAGCACATTGCATGTGTCATTCCAATTGGTGGCACATAACAAACATTAACAATGTTTTTGTGAATCCCATACCAAATGGCATATAACAGAGACTGTGCATCCATCCAGGTGTGACATCTCTGTCATTTCAACAAATGGCACATCACAAACATTTTTAGCAATAAAGCACATTGCATGTGTAGGGCTTTCTCTTTCTCTGTCTCTGTCTCTTCTTCTCCACTCCTTCTCCAGCAAGCTTCTTCTTCTCCCTCCTAAATCCCAGAATGAAGTCAGCAGGCTTCTTTTATGCTGCACCCGGGAGTACTTCCGGTGGACCATTAGCCTGGTACGGAAACACTTCCGGATGAAGCAGAAGCCCAAAAAAGTAGGACTCATGGAACCCAACAGGACTGAGCCATCAAACTCCAACTCCCAGCATGCAATGTGGGAATCTGTGGGGCTTCCCTAATGCCGTCTAGCAATCCAGGCGGAGATTGTGTCCTGTGTATGCTCTCTTTCTCTCCCCCAGTCCTTCCTTTAAGAAGGTGTCCTAGACAGGCAAGGGCCCTGGCCATCCATCACAGGTGATACAATCCAGGAAAACAGGATGCTTTGATGTCAACGCTCCTTTGTGTGGGCCAAACATCAAATAAAATATAAAATGTAAAACCCACGACACCACACTGTGTTATCATTTATCATCGGTGTGAGGATTCTGGGGAGGGCCTTTTGCTTACGTGTTTTTGTTATATTGCATGTTCTTATTTCCTTTGCTTGATTAATATAAACTGCTCAATAAAAATTACAGGCACCCTTTTTAATGAGAGCATAGCATCAAGTCAATGCCACTTGTGAGCTGTTGATCTGCTCAGTGAAGTAGCAGAGGGGCTTCTTCATCAGTTTTTGCTGCTTTGGTGCACTAGAGGGGGCAACAATGAGACGACCCCCCAAACTGGAATGAATGGTTTAACAGGTGGAAGGAGGCCACTGACATTTCTCCCTTCTTATCTTGCTTTGCATTTGTCTACGGTGAGTGTCACTACTGGTAGCATGAGGCCATACCTGGACCCTACAGAGGTGGCACAGGTAGTCCAAATTCTCCAGGATGGCAGGCACATCAATACATGCCAGTCAATGCCAGAAGGTTTGCTGTGTCTGCCAGCACAGTCTCAAGGGCATGAAGGAGATTCCAGGAGACAGACAGGCAGTTACTCTAGGAGAGCTGGACAGGGCCCTTCGTAGAAGGTCCTTAACACCGTTATCTGCTCATTTGGGTGAAGAGGAACAGGATGAGCGCTGCCAGAGCCTACAAAATGACCTCCAGCAGGCAGGCAGGCAGGCCACTGGTGTGAATGTCTCTGACCAAACAATCAGAAACAGACTTCATGAGGGTGGCCTGAGGGCCCAACGTCCTCTAGTGGGCACCGTGGAGCTCGATTGGCATTTGCCATAGAATACCAGAATTGGCAGGTGCACCACTGGCATGCGTCCTGTGCTTTTCACAGATGAGAGCAGGTTCACCCCGAGCACATGTGGGTCTGGAGAAGCCGTGGAGAACGTTATGCTGCCTGTAACATCGTTCAGCATGACCGGTTTGGTGGTGGACGGACAGCCCACTGAAAAGAAATGTCGCTGGGGGGTTTTTACTCCCCCAGCACACTAGATATCAGTGGTGCCCAGTGGGAAGCCAGCAGAGCATGCCGGGAGACGCAGCCCTGCTGGGGTCACTGGGTGCCACAAGAGGGCGCTCCAGGGACACAAGCGCCCCGTTATAATTTACTCTCAAATGATCCAGAAGTGCTTCCATCAGGCAATCACCCTGGCACCATAATAAAAGGGACGGCACTCCCTTTTCCAGGCAAGTCGGAGCTGGGAGGACGTAGGGCAACACTCAAGTGGAGGAAGACAATGCGGTGGTGAGAGAATATTGAGAAAAGAATTGGATTGTGGAGAGAGAAAAACCGGTGCTCCTGTGTTACTTTGTGGAGATACCGTGTCTTGTGGTGAATAAACTCACCTTAATTTGAAGTCGGGACTCTTCGTGTATTCATGCTGGTGATTTGGGGCTCACTGACAGCCCGGTTTCCATCACACTTGCTACAGATGTGAGTCAAAACAGAACTGATTGACAGAAAAAATATGGCAGGCAGGAGAAATGATGCCGTCTGGCCAGGAAAACGGAAGTGACGTCATCGGCCCCAGAACCTGAGGTGATGTCATCGAGCCCAGGCAGAATTTCCCGTCTTTGGTCAGCAATGACAAACAAGAAAGGATTAGCACACTCTGCCATCCCCTGGTTTGGCATGGAATCACCGTCTTTCGAGCCCTTTAACTGCCTCCCACGTGTGTGACACCAGCTACCTGGAAAGAGATCCAAGGAACCCACTCGAGATGTTGCATAGTGTCATTCCCATCAGAAGTATTTAATAAATATAATTCATTCATTTCCAGCTCACATAGGGCATATGCTTACCTGCCATATCAAGCCCACCCACCCCACTCTATCCTACTGGACCCTTTTAGAGTCGACAAACAGACGTATTGGGGAGCTGGTCCTGGGAGTGAAAGTGGAGTAGCTGGTGACCAATGTACATGGACATGGGGAGAACATGCAGGCTTTGAGAAGATGGCATCTGAGCCGGAGCTCCAGGGTTTATAGGTGGCACTGCTTACCACTGTGCCACTGTGCTGCCCACCATTATTTATTTTTTTATTCATTTTTTTATGATAATGTTATCACAGGGCGGCACGGTGGCGCAGTGGGTAGTGCTGCCTCGACTTGCCTGGAAAAGGGAGTGCCGTCCCTTTTATTATGGTGCCTGACGAAAGCACTTCTGGGTCATTTGAGAGTAAATTATAACGGGGCGCTTGTCTCCCTGCAGCGCCCTCTTGTGGCACCCAGTGACCCCAGCAGGGCTGCGTTCGCTTCCCGGGTCCTCCCTGCGTGGAGTTTGCATGTTCTCCCCGTGTCTGCGTGGGTTTCCTCCCACAGTCCAAACACATGCAGGTTAGGTGCATTGGCGATCCTAAATTGTCCCTAGTGTGTGCTTGGTGTGTGTGTGTGCATGCCCTGCGGTGGGCTGGCACCCTGCCCAGGTTATGTTTCCTGCCTTGCGCCCTGTGTTGGCTGAGATTGGCTCCAGCAGACCCCCGTGACCCTGTAGTTAGGATATAGCGGGTTGGATGATGGATGGATGGATGTAATGACATCATGTCATAGGAAACAACTTCTTAACTGCCAACACTGTGCTGCCGATCAGCTCATCTTTAACTCTTCATCATTTGCCATTATGCCCCTTTCTTCTGCCCACTCCTAAGTTTCTACTGCCGTGCCCTGAACTCTTTTGAGTGGAAGGCGTTCTCACCAAGGAGCTTTGAGCCCATGGACACACGCAAAGGCTCACTAATGCATTTAGACAATGAAACTGGCAGCTGGATGACTTGAGGTCTCCACTAAGATACCCGGACCCCCTTTTTAAAGAGCTTGGTGACTGTTGGCTTTTTTTTTTCTTTTTTTTTTTTGTTGCGTGAAAACAAAGCCGACTGGAGAAAAGCAAAAACCAAAGAAAGAAAGAAAGAAATGTGTGAGAAAATGCAGCCATGATCACTTGGCCAGGGTCCTTCCCCTCCTTCTCTGTCGCTGCCTTCTCTTTAGCTGTCGAAACCTCGGCCCCCCAGTGTGTGGGAATGCTATTGTCATGGAGTCCACTGTGGCAGAGCATGCAGAGAGGACCCATTGTGTCACCGTGGGGACGATAGCAGGAGAGGCCACCGTGTCACTGAGCTGCCTATTAACCCCTGGGTAGGGGCCGCGTGTGAATGTGGAGGAGCACGAGAGTCCATTAGGGGGGTGGTGACACTGGAGGAGATGTCACTTGTAACCATCTGAGATAATGACCCTCTACTTGAGAAGCTTGAGGACGTACGTAAAAATGTCATCAGTCAAAGTCAGAGCAGAGAGGCACAGAAACAGCCAGCAATGGTGGAGGATGAGGTGAAGTGAAGCGAATGAGACCACCGAGTGATAGTTAGTGCCAAACAGGGCACATCTGCACCAGGGGGTGGCGCTATGACCCTGTGGATATACACACACCGACAGATGGAGACTGGGGGCATCATGGATACAAGTAGTTTAACCGAACCGTGGTGGGGGGGGGGGGGGGGCACAAACCAGTCTGGTCCCAAGACAGGATAAGTGAGGAGGGTTACGTCAGGAAGGGCATCCCGTGTAAAAGTTTGCCAGATCAACATGTGAACAACAATATAGAGTCCCATACCGGATTGGTCGAGGCCCGGGTTAACAACGGCTGCCAACAGGGTGATGGCGGAAATTATGCTACTGCTGGTTGAAGAAGAAGAGGGAGATGTGTCTAGAGACAGGTGGAGAAGAGGAAGGTTAGGAGGGTGGAAGAAAGGGTAGGAGCTTTGAATGTTGGCAGTACGACTGGTAAGGGATGAGAGATAGCAGATATGATGGAGAGAAGGAAGGTTGATATACAGTGGTGTGAAAAACTATTTGCCCCCTTCCTGATTTCTTATTCTTTTGCATGTTTGTCACACAAAATGTTTCTGATCATCAAACACATGTAACCATTAGTCAAATATAACACAAGTAAACACAAAATGCAGTTTTTAAATGATGGTTTTTATTATTTAGGGAGAAAAAAAATCCAAACCTACATGGCCCTGTGTGAAAAAGTAATTGCCCCCTGAACCTAATAACTGGTTGGGCCACCCTTAGCAGCAATAACTGCAATCAAGCGTTTGCGATAACTTGCAATGAGTCTTTTACAGCGCTCTGGAGGAATTTTGGCCCACTCATCTTTGCAGAATTGTTGTAATTCAGCTTTATTTGAGGGTTTTCTAGCATGAACCGCCTTTTTAAGGTCATGCCATAGCATCTCAATTGGATTCAGGTCAGGACTTTGACTAGGCCACTCCAAAGTCTTCATTTTGTTTATCTTCAGCCATTCAGAGGTGGATTTGCTGGTGTGTTTTGGGTCATTGTCCTGTTGCAGCACCCAAGATCGCTTCAGCTTGAGTTGACGAACAGATGGCCGGACATTCTCCTTCAGGATTTTTTGGTAGACAGTAGAATTCATGGTTCCATCTATCACAGCAAGCCTTCCAGGTCCTGAAGCAGCAAAACAACCCCAGACCAACACACTACCACCACCATATTTTACTGTTGGTATGATGTTCTTTTTCTGAAACGCTGTGTTCCTTTTACGCCAGATGTAACGGGACATTTGCCTTCCAAAAAGTTCAACCTTTGTCTCATCAGTCCACAAGGTATTTTCCTAAAAGTCTTGGCAATCATTGAGATGTTTCTTATCAAAATTGAGACGAGCCCTAATGTTCTTTTTGCTTAACAGTGGTTTGCATCTTGGAAATCTGCCATGCAGGCCGTTTTTGCCCAGTCTCTTTCTTATGGTGGAGTCGTGAACACGGACCTTAATTGAGGCAAGTGAGGCCTGCAGTTCTTTAGACGTTGTCCTGGGGTCTTTTGTGACCTCTCGGATGAGTCGTCTCTGCGCTCTTGGGGTAATTTTGGTCGGCCGGCCACTCCTGGGAAGGTTCACCACTGTTCCATGTTTTTGCCATTTGTGGATAATGGCTCTCACTGTGGTTCGCTGGAGTCCCAAAGCTTTAGAAATGGCTTTATGACCTTTACCAGACTGATAGATCTCAATTACTTCTGTTCTCATTTGTTCCTGAATTTCTTTGGATCTTGGCATGATGTCTAGCTTTTGAGCTGCTTTTGGTCTACTTCTCTGTGTCAGGCAGCTCCTATTTAAGTGATTTCTTGATTGAAACAGGTGTGGCAGTAATCAGGCCTGGGGGTGGCTACGGAAATTGAACTCAGGTGTGATACACCACAGTTAGGTTATTTTTTAACAAGGGGGCAATTACTTTTTCACACAGGGCCATGTAGGTTTGGATTTTTTTTCTCCCTAAATAATAAAAACCATCATTTAAAAACTGCATTTTGTGTTTACTTGTGTTATATTTGACTAATGGTTACATGTGTTTGATGATCAGAAACATTTTGTGTGACAAACATGCAAAAGAATAAGAAATCAGGAAGGGGGCAAATAGTTTTTCACACCACTATACAGTCATATGAAAAAGTTTGTGAAGCCCTCACAGGCTGCCTAATAATTGATTCTCCTTTCAACAATAAAGATACCAGTGGTATGTCTGTCATTGCCTATGAACATCGGAGCACTGCGGTGTTTTATGAACAAAGATTTTTAGTGACGCAGTATTTAGTTGTATGAAATTAAATCAAATGTGAAAAACTGGTTGTGCACAAATGTGGGTCCCCTTGTCATTGTGCTGATTTGAATGTCTGTCACTGCTCAATGCTGATTAATTGGCTGGATGAGCTCGTGAAGCCTTGAACTTCATAGACAGGAGTGTCCAATCATGAGTGGTAAAAGGTATTTAAGGTGGTCAATTGCAAGTTGTGCTTCCTTCCCTTTGACTCTCCTCTGAAGAGTGACAGACAGCATGGGATCCTCAAAGCAACTCTCAAAAGATCTGAAAACAAAGATTGTTGAGTCTCCTGGTTTAGGCCAGCGGTCCTCAAACTTTTGTAATTCGCGCCCCCCCCCCCTTTTCTACCTGGAATAATTCTGTGCTCCCTGCATAATATAAGATAGATGAGAATAAACCCCTGATGCAACTAACAAAGTATGATACTTGTCGTGCGGTGACACGGTATCCTATCATTTTTACTTCCATAAGATTTGCATGTGTTCGGCTAACTTCGATGAAATATTTGTAATTTATTTTTTTTTAAGTGCTTTAATAACTGTTAAAATACCTTGTGTGGTTTTTGGTAGTAATTCTAATCCCAAAAACAAAGAATCAATTATTTATTCTTATTTAATTATTTTTTTATGTAAAGAAATGATTAAATATGTTTTAATTTTTAAAAATCTCATAAACGAGGACACCGATGAAGTCAATCTGCGCAAGACAAACGCATTTTTGTCCGACAAATATTATACCGCTGTTAGTTGTATCATGAAAATAACCCATGATACACTGGATCAGAGGGGGGATCATGATGTGCATGGGGATTATCCTGAAGGAAGAGTATGTCAAGAGTGCTTTAGAAGTGTCGGAGAGAATGATGATTATGAAGCTGTGATGATGAATGTTGTTAGTGCATACGCCCCACGAGTTGGTTGTGCGACGGATGAGAAAGAAGATTTCTGGAGTGAGTTGGATGAGGTGATGGACAGAGAGTGGTGATTGGAGCAGATTTCAATGGACGTGTTGGTGAAAGGAACAAAGGAGATGAGGAGGTGATGGGTGGGTATGGTCTCAAGGAGACGAATGAAGAAGGTCAGATGATAGTGGTGTGATGGATGGCCGGCAGCTCAACCGCCCCTGGAATAAAAGGATGGGGGAAGGCAGCTACTTGCCGACACTGCTTCCCCCAAAACACTAGATGGCAGCTTCCCTGGAGTGCAGTGGTACCCAGGATTCCCACAGGGCACTATGGGACATGGAGTTCGGATGCAGAGCCCTGCTTGGTGCTTTGGGTGCCACCAAGAGGAGCTGTCGAAGGACCTGGGGAGGTACGAGGTAGTCACAAGGACAGAAGCCCAGAAGTGCTTCTGGGCTGAAGAAAATCCCAGTTCTTTATTAGACCCAGAAGTGCCAGCCAGTCACGTGGTCAGAAGGACAGAAGCACTTCCGGGTCAAAGACTATTTAAAGGACTGATGGTAACTCAGCAGAGGAGCCGGAGTTGGGAGGGAGTGTGACGGAGCTTGCTGGGAGAGAATTGTTGTATTGATTTGGTGTTTATTGTGGATGTGGTGCTTAGAAGGCACTATTTTGGAAGAGAAAAGAATTGAAAGTCTTCTTAGTGCTTTTACCTTCTGTTCAGAGTCTGTTGGGTTCCATGGGGCAACAGCGCCCTCAAGTGTCCTTAGTGGATTTTGCCAAAAGGATGGACATGGCTGTGGTGAATATGTATTTTAAGAAGAGGGAGGAACACAGGGTGACGTAGAAGAATGGAGGAGGATGCACACAAGTAGATTACATCCTCTGCAGAAGAGTCGATCTGAAGGAGATTGAAGACTGCAAAGTGGTGGCAGGGGAAGGTGTAGTTAGGCAGCATAGGATGGTGGTCCATAGGATGATGTTGGAGATCAAGAAGAGGAAGAAAGTGAGGGCAGAGCCAAGGATCAAATGGTGGAATTTGAAAAAGGAATACTGCAAGGCTGAGTTTGGAGAGGAGGTGAGACAAGTGCTGGGTGGTAGTGAAGAATTACCAGACAGCAGATGTAGTAAGGGTGACAGCAAGAACGGGGCTTGGCATGACATCAGGACAGAGGAAACCAGGTGGTGGAATGGGGAAGTACAGGAGAGTATACAGAAGAAGAGGATGGCGAAGAAGACCTGGGAGAGTCAGAGAGATGCAGAAAGTAGACAAGAGTACAAGGAGATGAGGTTCAAGGTGAAGGCTTCACAGTTGCATCCTTTAGGAAGCTGATGGTTGAAATGGAAAGAAGTTAACTTGGATGGATACCATTTATTACACCTTTACAATGTGGTAAGTGTCCAGTGAAAGGCGCTATATAGGACTGGATCACTGGAGGAATCATGAAACATTCAAGCACTGGCTGATGTTTTTTTATGAAACACTTGTCATGTTTCCTCCTTTCTTAGAACATTAGAACAATCTGGAGGAGAACAGGCCATTCAGCCCAACAAAGCTCGCCAGTCCTATATACCTATTATTTCTTCCAAATAAACATCAAGTCGAGTTTTGAAAGTTCCTAACATCTTACTGTCCACCACACTACTTGGTCTCTTATTCCAAGTGTCTATCGTTCTTTGTGTAAAGAGAAACTTCCTAATATTTCTGTGACATTTCCCCTTCACAAGTTTCCAACTCTGACCCCGTGTTCTTGATGAACTCATTTTAAAGTCACTGTCTCGATCCACTGTACTAATTCCCTTCATAATTTTAAACAATTCAGTCAGGTCTCCTCTTAATCTTCTTTGTCTTAAACTGTAAAGGCTCAGCTCTTTTAATCTTTCCTCATAACTCACCCCCTCTGAATCAGCCTAGTCGCTCTTCTCTGGACCTTCTCTAGTGCTGTTATGTCCTTTTTGTAGCCTGGAGACCCAAACTGCCCCCAGTACTCCAGATGAGGCCTCACCAGTGTGTTATAAAGCTGGAGCAGAACCTCCTGTGACTTGTACTCCACACATCAAGGCGCTATATAACCTGACGTTCTGTTAGCCTTCTTAATGGCTTCTGAACACTGATGGGAAGTTGACAGCGATGAGTCCACTATGACTCCTAAATCTTTCATAAGGTGGACCCTCAATTTTCCGACCCCCATTGTGTATTCAGACCTCACATTTTCACTTCTTATGTGTAATTCTTTACATTTACTGACATTAAATTTCATCTGCCACAAATCTGCCCAAGCCTGTCTGCTGTCCAAGTCCTTCTGTACTGATATAACAGATTCCAAATTATCTGCTAATCCACCCATCTTGGTATCATCTGCAAACTTAACCAGCTTGTTACTTCTATTTCTATCTAAATCATTTATATATATTAAAAATAGCAGAAGCCCCAGCACTGACCCCTGCTGGTCACCACTCTTAACATCATCCAGTTCTGATGAGGTTCCTCGCACCATCACCCTCTACTTCCTGTGTCTGAGCCAATTCTGCACCCATCTAAATACATCACTCTGAACTCCCACTTCTTTTAATTTGATGCCCAACCTCTCATGTGGCACCTTATCAAATGCTTTCTGAGCATTAATCTTTAAGTTTTAAGATTCAACTGTTTTTCTTTGTCCTTTTCTACCCAAGGGTCACAAAATGAGTTCCCAGCCCTTTCATGTCATTTAAAAAGATTTGTGACCAAATTTTTTTAATGTCCTTTTAGCACAAGGATTAAGTGGCTCGTGAAAGGCACAATATAACTTAAAGATTGAATCACTGTACGGATCATAAAACATTCAGCCTGGGTTGAAAATTCATTCTGAAAACATTTGTCATAAGACTCCTGTCTTAATCTTTATGTTCATATAGCGCCTTTTCCAGTTTAACAGTTTGCATATCTTTTCTCTGCCCAAAGGTAATTCAATGGCTTTCATTTCACAAATTCTCAGCCCTTCAGGTGATTTAGGACAATTTATGTCCAGTCCTTTTGATGTCCTTAAAGCACATTTTTATAAGTGACCTGTGAAAGGCGCTATATAATGAAAAGTTTAAATTATTGGAAGAGTCAAAAGGCCTTGTATATTGATTTGTTCTTTAACTATTTGCCGAGCTACCTTCAATTAACCTTTATATTCACACTATGATTATTCACACTATGATTATTCATTCTAGAATATTTATTTTAAGACCCC
>JANRMT010062796.1:100799085-100819130 GCA_026402145.1 Polypterus bichir lapradei | reverse complement strand
CACCACTGTTCCATGTTTTTGCCATTTGTGGATAATGGCTCTCACTGTGGTTCGCTGGAGTCCCAAAGCTTTAGAAATGGCTTTATAACTTTTACCAGACTGATAGATCTCAATTACTTCTGTTCTCATTTGTTCCTGAATTTCTTTGGATCTTGGCATGATGTCTAGCTTTTGAGGTGCTTTTGGTCTACTTCTCTGTGTCAGGCAGCTCCTATTTAAGTGATTTCTTGATTGAAACAGGTGTGGCAGTAATCAGGCCTGGGGGTGGCTACGGAAATTGAACTCAGGTGTGATACACCACAGTTAGGTTATTTTTTAACAAGGGGGCAATTACTTTTTCACACAGGGCCATGTAGGTTTGGATTTTTTTTCTCCCTAAATAATAAAAACCATCATTTAAAAACTGCATTTTGTGTTTACTTGTGTTATATTTGACTAATGGTTACATGTGTTTGATGATCAGAAACATTTTGTGTGACAAACATGCAAAAGAATAAGAAATCAGGAAGGGGGCAAATAGTTTTTCACACCACTGTATATATATATATATATATATATATACATCTGAGGTCCTGTGCTCCTTCTCAAAAACTCAGGTCTGCTGTTGAACGATGATGCCACCTTTGTATGGCATCAAATCTCAATCCAAACTCTTTTCATGTGTACCTCCTGGCTGGTGGAACAAGCTGCCCGTCTCCATTTGAAGTGTGGACTTCCTAATTGTGTTTAAGAAGCATTTGAAGACTTTCTTGTTTGGTGAACCTCTGATATTAGCCATTAGGTTTTATCATCTAGGAATCACTGTTCACATGCTTTTTGTTCTGAGCTCTTCACTATTATGGATGTAAGGCACTTTGGATTAACGCATCTGCTCAGCAAATCAATGTAAATGTGTTTACATGTTGAATGAACTCACTCGGGGTCACACAGAGAGCTGCTGGCAGAACTGAATCTGTAACCTTATGATTTTATATTGCAGCTTTTATTGCAAATCAAAACCTTCTAACTCTTCCTTACAGGTAGAAAAAATAGGATTTGCTTGTTTCTACAGTGTACAGGTATTTCAATTGACTGAAGCAGGTCACACTGGCAGTCAGAAAGGGGACTCATTCTGTAACTTCATAATACTACTGGGTAGGGTGCCCCTCATAGTGGACACCAACTTACCATTTGCCGTATTGAAAGAGTCACACTGGGAGTCAGTGGTGGGAGGGGCTAAACCCTTGACCCTGAAACCGATAGCTCAGCACTTTAGCCAATAGGAGCTGGAATTTAATGTGTAACGGGAGCACATGCAGGTAATTAATAAGCCTGATCAATAGAGCTATCAGTCAAACGTGAATTTGCATACCACTGTTATTAGGAAATGTACAGGTAAATTTAGAGTATGGCTTAAAATGAAACAAAAGTTTATAGTGTCATAAATCATATTTAAATAAAAGGGGACGACTTTTGTATTTTAGAAGCTTTCATCCGCGTATTCAACTTTCTCCTCATCTGCTGACTTTCACTGTCTCTGTAGTTTGACAAGTGATTGATCTTACATCTTACATTACAATATTATTAAGTTAGTTGTGAAAGGCACTATATAGAATAAAGTTTGGTTGGGAGATAGAAAATAAGTCTACACAAGGCAATGCAGAGAGAGAAACTATAAGGCCCAGGGTGTGTGTGCGCGTGTGTGTGCGTGTGTGTGTGTGTGTGTGTGTGTGTGTGTGTGTGTGTGTGGTGTGTGGTGCTGGCTGCAGACCCTCAATATTTTAGGAGGGTCCACAGCCAGCACCACTGAGTGGACGAGGACACCCAAGGGACCCCTTCTATTAAAAAAAAACTGGGATTTACATAAAATGGAAGCAAGCCAAGGGGGGCTTTTGTTTTAGTTTTGTTGTTGTCTGTTTCAATCTGGTATAATGTTTGCAGTGATGGAAATTGAAATTGATTAAAAAATTAGGATTTCTTTCTTTTTTTAACAGGTAACACCAAAAAGAGAACAAAAAAGAACATATTTGTAATCTATAATAATATACGGTATATATTATTTTTATTTTGCTAATTTTGTTTCATTCGCTTGCCGGGTCCTCCCTGCGTGGAGTTTGCATGTTCTCCCCGTGTCTGCGTGAGTTTCCTCCCACAGTCCAAAGACATGCAGGTTAGGTGCATTGGTGATTCTAAATTGTCCCTAGTGTGTGCTTAGTGTGTGTGTGTGTGTGTGTGCGCGCCCTGCGGTGGGCTGGTGTCCTGCCCGGGGTTTGTTTCCTGCCTTGCGCGCTGTGATGGCTGGGATTGGCTCCAGCAGACCCCGTGACCCTGTAGTTAGGGTATAGCGAGTTGGATAATGGATGGATAGATGAATAATTTTGCTAATCTTTGATTTGAAATTGGCTTACCTTTACAGAAGTGCATGACTGCCTCCTTGTGGTGGCAGGGTGAAGGTACACCCTTATACCAGCTTTGTAAGGTCATTTATACAGCTCTGGCCAAAAGTTTGGAGAATGACACAAGTATTAATTTTCACAAAGTTTGCTGCTTCAGTGTTTTCAGATCATTCTTGTCAGATAGTTCTATGGTGTACTGAAGTAGAATTACAAGCAGTTCATATGTTTCAAAGGCTTTTATTGACAACTACATGAAGTTTATGCAAAGAGTCAATATTTGCAGTGTTGGCCCTTCTTTCTTTTTCAATTCGCCCCTGGCATGCTGTCAGTCAACTTCTGGGCCCAATTCTGACTTATGGCAGCAGCCTATTCTTGCATCATCAATGCTTGGAGTTTGTCACAATTGATGGGTTTTTGTTTGTCCACCCGCCTCTTGAGGATTGACCACAAGTTCTCAATAGGGAGTTTCCTGGCCATGGACCCCAAATTTCGATGTTTTGTTCCCTGAGCCACTTTTGCGTTATGGCCCGGTGATCCATCATGCTGGATTGTTCATTGTTGGCCACCAAACTATTCTTGGATGGTTGGCAGAAGTTGCTCTCAGAGGATGTTTTGGTCCCATTCTTTATTCAGGGCTGGCCAAATTGTGAGTGAGCCCTGCACTGCCTTGGCTGACATGAATGGTCTCAGGATGCTTTACTGTTGGTATGACACAGGACTGATGGTTGCACCGCTCACCTTTTCTTCTCTGGATGCCCCAAACAATCAGAAAGGGGATTCATCAGGGAAGATGACTTGACCCCAGCAGTCCTCAGCAGTCCAATCCCAGAATATTGGTCTGTCCCTGATGTTTTTCTTGGCTTCTTTGCTGCCCTTCTTGACACCCACCAGGCCATCCACCAAAAGTCTTCACCTCACTCACACCTCCCTGCTGCCATTCCTGAGCAAGTTCTGCACTGGTGGTGACCCCCGATCCTGAGTCATGAATGAAGAATGGGACTGAAACATCCTCCAAGAGCAACTTTTCCCAACCATACAAGAACAGTTTGGTGACCAACAATACCTTGCCCAACATGATGGAGCACCGGGCCATAAGGCAAAAGTGAGAACTAAGTGACTTAGGGAACAAAACATTGAAATTTTGGGTCCATGGCCAGGAAACTCCCCAGACCTTTAATCCCATTGAGAACTTGTGGTCAATCCTCAAACAAAAACCCACCAATTCTGACAAACTCCAAGCATTGATGATGCAAGAATGGGCTGCCATCAGGCAGGATTTGGCCCAGAAGTTGATTGCCAGCATGCCAGGGTGAATTGCAGAGGTCTTGAAAAA
This sequence comes from Polypterus bichir lapradei, assembly GCA_026402145.1. Taxonomy (NCBI): domain Eukaryota; kingdom Metazoa; phylum Chordata; class Cladistia; order Polypteriformes; family Polypteridae; genus Polypterus; species Polypterus bichir. The sequence continues at coordinate 100,815,422 of JANRMT010062796.1, read as the reverse complement.
GAAAGAAGGGCCTGCAAATATGGACTCTGTACATAAACTTCATGTTATTGTCAATAAAAGCCTTTGAAACTTCTGAATTGCTTGTAATTCTACTTCAGTAGACCATAGAAACATCTGACAAAAAGATCTAAAAACACTGAAGCAGCAAACTTTGTGAAAACCAACACTTGTGTCATCCTCCAAACTTAAGGCCACCACTGTAGGTTTACTGTCACGTGTGCAGAGTCCGGTGAAGTTCTGACCTGCGCGTGCTAACTAATACACAATGTGTGCCCGCTCTCCGTTGCCTTACCTTGCACTGTAAAAACCTGCCAAGTTTGGTGCTACGGTTGAAGAGCAGGCTCTGGGCAAACACTACTCTTTGTTCTGAAGTGCATTTGCATTTATGTGCTTAGCAGATGCTTCAGAAGATCAGAAGATTACAAATTCAGCTCATCCAGCAACCCTCTGTGTGACCCTGGGTGAGTCAATTCAAACATGTAAACACATTTACATTGACATTTATTTGCTTAGCAGGCGCTTTAATCCAAAGCAACTTACAAAACTAGTTAACATAATCGAGTAAGCTTCAGATTGGGGGACAGTTTGGGGAAAAAAGTGTGACAGGTGACAAGGGTACAAAATTGGTCATCACGAGTGCAGAGCTCAAAACAAAATACAAGTGAGTTTCAATATTTAGGTTACAAAGTCTAACAGCTAATATGAGAACTTCACCGAACAAGAGGGTCTTCAAAAGCTCCTTAAACTCATTGAGGGAGTCAGCAGTTTGAATGGAGGTGGGTGGGTGGGTGACTTGTTCCATCAGCCAGGAGCTACACATGAGAAGAGTTTGGATTGAGATTTGATGCCATGCAGAGGCAGCATCACTGGACGCCTTTCAACAGCAGACCTGGGCGGTCAAGAAGTAGCACAAGACCTCACCAGTGTCTCCATGTATAGCTGCAGACCCACTGGCTACTCTGTAGTTGAGGATCAAGGACTGAAATGAACACGTGCCACTACAGAAAGTCAGTGCAGTGATCTGAAGACAGGAGTGACAAGTGCCCACCTCAGCCTGTTGAACACCAGACGTACTACTGCTTTTTGAATCAACTGCAGCAGGTTGGTGAGACATGCCAGTGCTCCTGCCAACACAGAGTTGCAGTAGTCCAAAAATCCTGGACCAGGAGCTGTGCTGCATACTCTATCAGTTATAGCCTGATCTTACAAGTCAAGTCAAGTCAAGTCAAGTTGGGGAGCATGCACTGGTACAGCGCATTGCCGCACCCACTACACGATGAAACAACTCGGGATCCCAGTTGGCAACCCCCCAGGCAGACATGCGGTCCAGGTGTTACGTGGGTAACCCCTTGGCCTGGTCCAGCCACTCGGGTCCCCAACAATGAGGATCTTAAAAGTTGGATCACAACTCGGGGAAATGTGCCACATGGCCGTACTGCCGTAACTGACGCTTCCTCACAATGCAGGTCATGTGCCTCATTCGGGACTCCATGAGCAACACAAAGTCAAACCAATGGTACCCAAGGATTTTTCGGAGAGACACAGTACCAAAGGAGTCCAATCTTCATCTCAGGTCACTGGATAGCGTCCATGTCTCGCAACCATATAGCAAGACAGGAAGCACCAGGACTCTAAAGACTTGGACCTTTGTCCTTTTGCAGATATTTGGAGCGCCACACACCCCTTTCTAGTGACCTCATGACCCCCAATACTCTCCCAATCCGTCTACTGACTTCATAGGAAGAGTCACCAGAGACGTGAATGTGACTGTCAAAGTAAGTAAACCTCTCGACAGGTCAACACTCTCTCTACAGACAGACACACTGCTGATGGCCGTGCCCAAGAGGTCATTAGAGGCCTGGCTCTTGGTTTTTAGCACAAGCCCAGACACTCAGACTCCTCACTCAGTCTCTCGAGCGCCCCGATCAGAGCCTCCATTGACTCCGTGAAGATCACAGCATCGTCAGCAAAGTCAAGATCCGTGAATCTCTCTTCACCAACTGATGCCCCCCAGCCGCTGGACCCCATGACCTTGCCCAACACCCAGTCCATACAAGCATTGAACAGAGTAGGAGCAGAACACACCCCTAACGAACCACAGAATAAACTGGGAAAAACACAGAGGTTCTGCCTCCACTCTGCACAGCACTCTCAGTACCAGTGTACAGGCCGGCATTGATATCCAGCAACCTTGAGGGGATCCCGCAAACCCTCAGGATGTCCCACAGGGCAGCTCGATCAACTGAGTCAAACGCTTTACGAAAATCGACAAAGGCTGCAAAACTCTGCCGATATTCGTGTTTGCGCTCCATGAGAGTCCTCAGTGCCAGGATGGTAGACTTCTTAGGCGTAAAACCAGACTGTTCCGGTTGCTGGTAGGTGAGCAAGTGATCACGGATAAAGTGAATCTGCAAGAACGAGAAATCATAGACACATCCATCCATTTTCCAACCCACTGAATCCAAACACAGGGGTCTGCTGGAGCCAATCCCAGGGCAGGAATCCAATCCTGAGCAGGGTGCCAACCCACCGCAGGACACACACTAGGGCCAATTTAGAATCACCAGTCCACCTAACCTGCATGTCTTTGGGCTGCAGGAGGAAACCCACGCAGACACGGGGAAAACTTTCAAACTCCATGCAGGGAGGACCCGGGAAGCGAACCCGGGCCTCCTAACTGCAAGGCAGCAGCGCCACCGTGCCACCCTTATAGGAACATAATAAAATGCATTGTCACAAATGTTTGCAATGCACCAGCTGTTGGAATGACAAATCCAATGAATAATCTCTATGGCATATACCATTTGGGATGGGATTTGTAAAAGCAGTGTTAATGGTTGTGATGTGCCAACTGTTGGAATGACAAACGTAATGCATCTTATTAGTACAAATGTTTGTGATGCACCATTTGTTGGAATGACAGAGACATCGCACCTGGATGGATGCACAGTTTCTGTTATGTGCCATTTGGTATAGGATTTAAAAAAGCAGTGTTAATGTTTGATATGTGCCATCTGTTGGAATAACTAATGCAATGCATTTTATTACTACAAATGTTTATGATGTGCCATCTGTTGGAATGACAGAGACATTGTAACCGGATGGACACACAGATACACAGACACACAGGCACTAATTCTTTTATTATGGGGGATTATTAATGATGTATGCTGAGACTGAAGGGTCTTGTCTTATTATAATTCTAATTTTGTGGTAAAGACATCTTTCAGATGTGAAAGACAGAGGTATGGCACTTCTACTCAGTGATCATGGCACTGGAGAGTGGTGGTGTGTTGACTAACACACACATAAGAATATCACTGGACTCTGTACACGTGGCAATAAGGACCCTAAGAGCCAATTATTGGCCTCCATCAAGTAAAGAAAACCTCAAAGGAAGTTGATGAAATGAATGGAAGTGGGCTAAGACACATCTAACACATCACTAAAACCCGGAAGGACAGTGGTGAACTATCAACTTCACAAAAGAAGAAAAAATCTTGAATGACCATTACCGGAGATCACTTAAAATGCTTGGTGAAGTAAAATCATAGAAAATCGACAGTAGATCTCATGACTATGTGAAGAGCGTTTCTACATGCACAATGTGACAAGAACGAACAGGACTGGAACTAAAAACAGCTCCATGTCCATAGGAAAGTCACTTCATAGTAAGGCTAATAGGAATAAATGACTTCAGTTGGCTTGGGAGCATAAAGATTGGACTGTGCAGCAATGGAAAAAGGTCATATGGTCTGATGAGTCTGGAATTGCCCTATTCTAGAGCAATGGGTGCATCAGGATAAGGAGGGACTCCCACAAAGTGATGGACCCAACATGCATAGTGCCCACTGTACAAGCTTATGAATTGCTTCAACGGCTAAGCATACTTGTCTTATTTAATAAAAGGATAAGCGTCTGTGTGCCTGTCTGGATGCTATGCCTCTGCTCTCCAACAGATGGTGCACCATAAACATTAGCACAGCTTTTGTGAATCCTGTGCCAAACGGTACACAACAGAGACATAGCAACCAGATGGACACACTGCATGGCAAACGTTAACGCTGAGCTCTACATTGATTATCTACATTTCAACTAGTGCAGAGCAGCACGGTGGCACAGTGGTAGCACTGCTGCCTCATGGTAAGGAGACCTAGGTTCGCTTCCCAGGTCTTCCCTGTGTGGAGTTTGCATGTTCTCCTCGTGTCTGTGTGGGTTTCCTCTGGGTGCTCCGGTTTCCACCCACAGTCCAAAGACATGCCGGTTAGGTGCATTGCCGATCCTAAATTGTCCCTAGTTTGTGTTTGGGGTGTGTGTGTGTCCTGTGGTGGGCTGGTGCCCCGCCCGGGGTTTGTTCCTGCCTTGCGCCCTGTACTGGCTGGGATTGGCTCCAGCAGACCCCCATGACCCTGTGTTAGGATATAGCAGGTTGGAAAATGACTGACTGACTGAGCATCTGAATCTATTGATTGACCAGTGTAAGGGAACCCAGTCGGGATGCCCTGAGAATGGAAGGATGTGGGAAGACAGCTGCTTTCGGACACTGCATTTCCCCAAGACGCTAGATGACAGCTCCCCTGGAGTATAGAGGTGCCCTGGATTCCTACAGAGCATCCTGGGACTTGGAGTTCGCTATCTCAGCTCTGTTGGGTGCTGTGGGTGCTGCCAGGGGGTGCTGTGGAAGGACTGGAGGAGTCGTGCTTCCCTTATAGCCCTGAAGTACTAGGAAGTCACGAGGACAGAAGCCCCAAAGTACTTCTGGGCTGATTAAAGAACTGTAATTCTCCGTTTGACCCGTGGATGGAAGAGCAGAAGCACTTCCGGGTCAAGAACTATATAAAGGACTGCTGAAGGTCCAGCAAGTGAGCTGGAGTCGGGTGGAGGTGGGCAAAGCTTGCTGGGAGGTGTGGAGGAGAAATATAGAGAGAGAATTGCATGTATTATTATTACTTGCCTGTTATTTGTGGCTGTGGTGCTTAGGGGCACTGAACAAAGAAGACTAAGTATTAAAAACCTGGTATCTGTCTGTTGGGTTTAAAGGGGCAACAGCGACCCCTAGCATCCACAGCAGGTTATCTCATCAATGGATTTTTCTTCGGCCGTATTCCAGGATGACAATGCCAAGATTCATTGAGGGAGCATGAAGAATCATTTCCACACATGATCTGTCCATCACTAAGTTCTGACCTTAACCCCACTGAAAGTCTTTGGGATGTGATTGAGAAGACTTTATGGAGTGGGTCAACTCTCCTGTCATCAATACAAGATCTCGGCGAGAAATTAATGCAAATCTGGAGAAAGACGGATTTTGAGAAGTTGCTCATTGAAGCACTGTCACAATGAATGCACACTGTAAGTAAATCTAACGGTGATCCGCCTATGTGTTAGTGTGCAGCCTTTTTTTTTTTTTTTGGACTGGCATCGTACATTACCATTAAACTGCTTCTGTTTTCCTAAGAAGGGAATTAACAGTAAATCGTTCAGTAGCTGGATGGATGGTAAAGTAGTTCATGCTGTTGCTGCTTTATGGATCCTACGCCAGTTCATTGTGTGGAGCTTGCCAGTTCTGGTAGTGTCTCTGTGAGTCCTCCTCTTACACCCCAAAGGCATTGGCATTCCGTTACTTTGAGAAATCGTGAGAGGACTGGCAGCAGTGAGATATGATTTGTGATCATTTTTTATTTTAAAAACAATTTCTATGTTGCTGTATAACAACTTTATTGAAAATTGGGAAGGTCAAAAGTATTAGCCCATGTGAATTTGGCAGGAAGTATTCTCAGGTCAGGTCAGGTCAGGTTGGGGAGCAGGCACTGGCACAGCATGTTGCTGCACTCAATACAAGACAAAACAGCTTGGGATCATGGTTGGCAAACCCCAGGGCAGACGCGCAGTCCAGTCACACTCTCCTGAAATGACCGCCTATGTGCTGCAGCCAGGTGTTATGTGGGCGTCCCCTTGGCCTGGTCCAGTCACTGGGCCCTCAACAATGAGGGTCCTGTGAGCCAGATCACCCTCAGGGAATCGTGCCACAAGGCCATAGTGCTGTAACTGACGCTCCCTCACAATGCAGGTCATGTGCCTCATTCGCGACTCTGTGAGCAACACAGTCAAACCAGTGGGACCCAAGGATTCTCTGAAGAGACACAGGAGTGAAGGAGTCCAGTCTTCATCTCAGGTCACTGGATAGCGTCCATGTCTCGCAAACAGGAAGCACCAGGACTCTAAAGACTTGGACCTTCGTCCTTTTGCATAGATATCAGGGGCGCCAAAGACCCCTTTCCATTGACCTCATGACCCCCACATGCTCTCCCAATCCGTCTACTGACTTCATAGGAAGAGTCACCAGAGACGTGAATGTCACTGCTGAGGTAAATAAACCTCCAGACAGGTTGACACTCTGTCTGCAGACAGACACACTACTGATGGCTGTGCCCAAGAGGTTATTGAGGGCCTGGATCTTTGGTTTTTACCTGGACACTCTCAAGTCCAGACACTCAGACTCCTCACTCAGTCTCTCAAGAGCCTTCATTGAATCCGTGAAGATCGCAGCATCCCCAGCAAAGTCAACATCAGTGAATCTTTCTTCACCAGCAGATGCCCCACAACCGCTGGACATCATGACCCTGACCAACACCCAGTCCATGAAAGCATTGAACAGAGTAGGAGCAGAATCAACTGGGACAAACACAGAGGCTCTGCCTATGCTCTGCACAGCACTCACAGTACCAGTGTACAGGTCGGCCATGATATCCAGTAACCTCGAGGGGATCCTGTGAAGTCTCAGGATGACCCACACGGCAGCTGCCCTGTGAAGCATTGTAGTAAAGTTAGATGTTCAGGTGTCAAACCACAACTGAACCCCACATTTGCACCACACACTAATAAATGGCAAGGCTGAGAGGCGGTACACTTACATTCTTTGTAAGAAGTGATTTCATCATGCCAAAAACCAGCAAAATAAGTACTCCATCAACTCTAACTTTGATTCATCTGTCCATTGTTCAGTGTTATCTTTTCAATAGATGGCCTTACATTCTCCTCAAGCACACTTTGATATGTTGCTGAATTCATAGATGCCCTGGTGACTGCAAGCTGCCCAGGTCCTGACACCAAACCAGAACTTTTCCATCATCATGCTTTACAGTTGGTATGCGGTTCTTCTCATGAAATATTCTCTTCAGTTTTGCGCCCAGCATGTCTACTGTTCCTGTGACCAAACAACTCTAACTTTGATTCATCTGTCCATTCTTACAGAAGGCCTGTTCTTTGCTTAAATGTTGCAAGTTCCACAATAGATGGATAGGCATCACGACCAGAAGAGGGGAAGGTTCTTTATCTAGACGGAAGGCCCCAAGTGGACAGACAGGCATCCCTGTCGAGAGAGAGAAAGGTGCCAAACCCGAGCAAGACTCCCCAGATGGATGAATGGACATTCCAGATGAACAAGAGTAAGATTCCTTACCTGGACAGGAAGCCTCAGGCAGATGGACAGGAGTCCTGGCCGGATATATTTAGAGAACCTTTCTTGACTTGGATAAAAGGGAAGGGAAGGACTGTCGCTAAGGGCTGTGTATTCCCCCATGATGCTAGATGGCATTGGCCCTGGATATCGGTGCCCGGTTGGAAACCAGTAAGGCATGCTGGGAAATGTAGTGCGGTAACTCAGCCCAGCTGTGGTCAGTGGTACCACAAGAGAGCGCTGCAAGTAGTTACATTCCCTGTTATTGGGAACTTCTGTAGGACCCAGAAGAGCTTCAAACGGGCAAAATCCCTGGCACCGGAAATACTCCCGGGTCCTCAGTAAAAGGAACCACGCTGCCTTGTCCAGGTGTGTCTGAGCTGGGAGGAAGGAAGGCAACATGCGACTGGAAGAAAGCAGTACAGTAGAGAGAGGAGAGAAGAAACAACTTGTTTTGCGCTTGTGTTTACAAGGTATTTGAAATTAAACACCTTGTATTTGAACCCAGTACTGTGTTTGCATTTGGAATTTGGGGCTCACTGGTGCCCCCTAGCCTTCACAATGTTCAATGGCAAACTTTAGACTTACTCTGATGTTCTTTTCGGACAGCAAAGGCTTTTTTCTCACATGCTACTCAGATTTGTGCAATCTTTTTCTGAATGTTGATTCTCGCACTTTGACACCAACTTTTGTAAGAGTTACATGAAGATCCCACAATGAAATTTTGGGGTTCTTAGGAACTGCTTTTAGTATCGAACAGTCAGCTCTCTGGCTGAATTTGCTGGGACGGCCAATCCCGGAAAAATTAGCAGTCGTTTGAAATCTACTTGTAGATGATTTTCTTACAGTGGAATGATTGATTAAAAATACTTTGGTGATGTTTTAAAATCCCTTGCCAGTCTTCTTGGCATCCACATTCTTCTTTCTGAGGGCCTTAGAGAGCTCATGTGATCTTGGCATGATAACTCCGCACAATAGTAAAGAGAACACCAGACCCTCCATATCTGTGGTTTAAATGAGACAGGGTCCACGTACATACCCATTAAGGAGGTTCTAATCATTGGCACCTCATTTTGAACAACTCATTCTAATCTGATGGAGCTGAAGTGGTGACAAATGAAAATGTGGACTTACATTTTCCACGTGACAAATCTTCATTTTTTGTTCATTTAGATTATGAGAATGAATACTTCATGTCATTTTGAGGTGTCGTGTGTTCAAGTATATCACCTTATCTGCAGGCACCGTCTGCATGAAGAACTAAAGTTTGCATGTTCAAATATGTTGAAAAAGACAATCATTTCGATGGGGTGTACTTACTTTTTCACATGACTGTATGCAGCATGCTAATAAACATTATTTATTTTTTTGTTTTTGTTTGTTTGCTTTGAGAAATCTGTTTCTAGTTGAAATTAAAGATAAAATCTTATTAAAGATAAAGCTGCTGGCATGCGTTTCACGTAATTGAGACGTTAATCTATGCTGCTTGTCCACGTATTGATAGCAGGAGAGGAAATCCTCAAATCCTCTGCCATTGTGTGGGCGGGGCCACGACTCTTTGGCGTCAGTGCGTAGTGACGTGCTCAAGATGCGCATCGATTGCGTCGTCGCTGAGTAAGGAAGCGCTGAGTGCGCCGCCATCTAGTTCCAGGTCTCGAGTTGTTTCAAAAAACAAATAAACAAGCAAAAACGGAAAGTAAAATAATCAACGACAAAACCGCGAGGACATTCACCCGGTCCTACCCGACAGACGGCAGTGTTTAGTAGCTGGAAGCCGTGACGAAGACATGTCGGAGACTTACGGTGGGTTTCCCGGTCGCTAAGGGGGGAGGTTGGGGACTGGTGGCTTATGGTGAATAACAGGCACGGATTCAATGTCGCTCATGGTTTGTTGTCTTAAACGCATGACCGGTCGTAGAGTAGAGTGTGTGAGTGGGACGAGAACTAGTTTTACCTGCAATGTGTGACAGAAGCACAGATGGCGGAAGCGAAACTCGCTGTGAGCCGCCAGTTGCAGTGCACGCCCGAGAGCAGCCTGACCCGAAGTGAAGGGTTGCCATGTCTCAGCGATTTGAAGGATGTAGGCGCGGTCCAGCAGATCCTGCAATTCTAGCGACTATTTCTCGCATGTTTATATGCTTTTACTAGAGGTGAAAGCACAGGAAATCGATACGCTACTTTGCGTGAGCTGCACAAGGTTACACAGGCCTAACGTGGTTTCAGAGTCTGTCTTCCACGTAATGGACAGCTGCATTACTTTATTATTGTGGAGGATCAATATTTGAGAAGCGCTGTGGGAAATTATTTACATACGTGAGTATTGGCTCCTGAATGCTAGGGTGTACATGCTGTACGTTCAGTGTGCTTTAATCTAACCCAAATAAACCACATCTGGCCATACTCAGTTTTTTCTCCAGTACAGGACTGATGCCAAGTTACCATTGCCGGCAGCGTGTTAGATACATAGATAAGAATTTAATTTGTCAGCAGGGGGAAATTTGGCTTTTTACAGAACCCCATTAAATAAATTTATGCACACACTGTGGTCTGAACACGTGCCAGAATGGCTAAAAAGAAAGAAAAATTCTGACTTGGCAGTCACACTGGGGAATTAGATAGATAGAGAGATAGATAACAAAGGGGTGAATTAAAACTGAGTACCATTATGAACAGTGCTGCACATCCTCTCTCTGAGGATACATGCATATTGTTTTTGATCTAAAGAAGCCCCAGTAGCATTTCTTGACACATGTCTGCTGAGTAATTTGTTGTCCTGTGTTAGTGTATCAGAGAGAGGATGTGCAGCATTTTTCATAAGAGCTTCAGTTTTGTTTTCATCCTCTTCTTTGCCATCTATCTAATGCCCCACTCTGACTGCCAAGTCAGAAATTTTCTTTCTTTTCAGCTTTTCTGGTGTGTGTTCAAGCCATAGTGTGTGTGTGTGTGTGTGTGTTGATAAAATTTCAATCTCTCTCTCATATATATGTGTGTGTGTGTATCTATATATAATATCTAGAGAGAGAATCTATGCTTTTATTTAAAGAACTTGGATAAAAAGCCAAAGGGACTTGTGTACTAAACAGACGTCGGTTCCTACCCATTCTAGTGTTGGGCTCTGTAGGGGAGGTGCCCCGGTTGCTTAATTTTTGGAGTTTAAATTATTAGACTGACCTACCCCAACCATAAATACTAACCTTAAAGTTAGTGGGGGTGGAGTATAGTTGCCTGTAGGTCTCTAATGTTAATGTCCCCTTTGGGTGCCTAATGTTAAAAACAAAAATCAGATTTGCGTCACGATAATAGAAAAGGGTACTAGCCGTCCTTTTAGTACACAAGTACCAAGCCATATTTCCCCCTGGGGACAAATATCTGTCTATCTGTCATATAGTGCCTTTCACATATATATATCTATCTGTCTGTCTGTCTATGTCTTTGACATCGTATTTGTCTTTTAAGTATATAGTGCCTTTAGCATCTAATCTATAGAGCATTTGACATCCTATCTATCTTTTAATTATAAAGTGTATTTGATATCTGTCCATCGATCGATTGAGTATACTTGTTGTCCCCAAAGGAAATCAAAATTTTACAAAAACTCTATATAAAAAAAAAGGACAAGAAATATAATAAAAACAAACAACAACCTCTCTGGTTTGGATGACGGAGAGCTGCCGCTGTCAATAACAGGCTTATAGGTGAGGTCAGACCTGCTCAGATTGTACCACAAGCTTATATCCAGAGTCATTAATATTTGGGTAGAGCCGGTCCAGCTTTGTTTAGTGTCCACAAGTGGAACATGCCTAATAGACACTTGATTCCTTGTTTGAAATCACCAGCATTCAGAATGATTCATCAGTAAGTTATCACGGGAAAGGTGCTATATAAATACGAGTGTGTTGTTATTATGGTTATTGGTACAGTGCGCATCATTTCTGTCGCTGAATCAGGCAGGATGCTGTAATGTAACTTTCCTCGGCAGTGATCTGGATGAATTCAGTCTGCACTTCAATGTCTTGAGCATATATTTTAGCTTTCATCGTATTCTGCTCCCTTTGTCACCATTGTATTTTCACAAAACCCTCCTGTCTCCCTCCTTCTTTTTCCATTCAGTCTGATGAAACCCATCCAGCATTAAAAAGAGGTGTAAGCCAGTTCTCTGTGGTACCCAAAATATCACAGTATGTGGACTTTCTGTAACTTGCCATGAGATATAAAAGTTCAAACATATGTTATGAAAGCAATAGAACATTTCTCACTGCATGAAGCCAGGACAGGTCTGAATTCTTTTCACCTTTAACCCCATCCTCACTTGGAATCATCACCTCCTCCATCTCCAGACGAGTTTGTAATTTTCATCCTTGCTCCAGCTCTTTGCCCTTTTAATTTTTGGATGAGCAGCTCTTCTAATGGAGCATAACTGGAGCTCTTTTGGGTGGGAGTGTTAGCAGTGCTGCCAGGTGAATACGGGAATGTCTCCCACATTCTTAAGACGTTCTAAATGTTGGCAGGCATCAGATATTTTATGCTCCCCATGTGACATTTTCCAAGTTAGTAGATTGTTTGAAAGGCAGCCGAGGCGGGCCGGTGCACAGGTCTTTGTTGACAGCAGTTTAGTTTAACAATTTGTTCAAAAATGTATGGCAACAAGCCAGAGGCCAAATCTTAATATTACTTATTAATAACATTAATCAGTTCACATTAAAAACATTGATAATTCTAAATAAAAAAAAAAGAGTGAGAGCTTCTGTAAAGGCTGCTGCATGCTGTTATGAAGGAGGCCCAGTCTTGATTTTTGACACACTTTTGCTGAATAATCAGTTGTCTGAAAGTCACAGAGAGAGGGTGTGCAGCATTGTTCATAATGGCATTCAGTTTTGTCTTCATTCCCGCCTCCACGTGGTCAAGAGTGCCTCCTATATCTGAGCCTACCCTTTTAATTAGTTTGTTGATTTGGTGGGCCTCTTTTGAAGTGATGTTACCAGCCCAGTACACTGACCCTTAAAGAGTTATAGAAGATGTGAAGTTTTGATTTCACCCTCTCCTCCACTTTGACCTCCATGGTGTCGAGATTGTGTGCAATAACTTATTCTGCCTTTTTATTTAGTTTGTTAATTCAGTGGGCCTCTCTTGAAGTAATGTTACCATCCTTGCACACTATAGAGTATAAAATCACTAAGTTATGCAATATGTGAAGGATGTTATTGCCCATGTCTCCTAAGAAAAAAGAGCCTGCTCTTCCCTTTCTTATATAGTTCCTCTTTGTTCCAAAACCTTTCAATTTCAAAGTTATTGTCATATACAGATAACAATGGAACATCATTACCAGTAATGACTTTCTTGGAGTCGAATAACACAGGAAAGCACCTGATATTAATAAAAAAAAAAAAATAGAAGTAGTAAGAGTAAAATAGCAAGGTGCCTAATGAAATATTAAATGTCCATCGAGCATCGAGGGAATATAGTGCGTATATACGAGGTGTGGCAGAAAAGTAATGAGACTGGCAACACTGCAAGCGATCTGGCAACGCTGCGCTGTTGTCCTTGATAGAGCATGTGTATCAGTACCCTCCCATAGCTCAGTGCGAGTTTCAACTCCTTCCGTTAACTACGTGATTTTTGTGACTGCTATTAGCGAAGTTGTGTTTTTGGTTGTGCGTCACGCAAAATGGAACAGCGGAATTTGGAGCAACGTTGTGCCGTTAAATTTTGTGTTAAGCTTGGAGAATCGGCAAGTGTGACGTTTGAAAAGTTAAAACAGGTCTATGGGGAACATTCTTTATCCTGAGCTCAAGTTTTTCAGGGAGGCCTTCAACTTCAAAAAACCAATGAAAACATCGAACGTGTGAACACTCTTGTGAGATCAGACCGTCATTTAACATTAAGAATGTTGAGTGAACAATTAAATTTGAACAGATTTACCGTTCATCAAATTTTGACTGAACATTTGCACATGCGAAAGGTCTGTGCCAAAATGGTGCCGAAAAACCTCACAATTGAGCAGAAGGACAATCGAAAAAACGCATTCCTGTGGTTCCCCAGCCCCCTTATTCACCTGACCTCAGTCGGTGTGACTTTTTCCTTTTTCCTAAACTGAAAAATGTCCTCAAAGGACGTCATTTCGGGACTTTAGAAAACGTCCAAAAGAGTGTAACGGACATGCTGAAGACCATACCAGTTGAAGACTTCCAGCGCTGCTACCAACAGTGGGAACAACGTCTCCATCGGTGTGTAGCTGCCCAAGGGAACTACTTTGAAGGGGATAACATTGATGTTTGAAAAAAATAAAAACTTTGGTAAAGAAAAAATCAGTCTCATTACTTTTCTGCCACACCTCGTATGTTATGTTCCAGCCTATGTGCAGAAGGTAAGTCTAAAAATTTCTAGTATATATAAAATAACATCCAGTCAAAGAGGTCAGTATTCAGTATCAGCAGTTTAAGTAGCCTGATGGCTTGTGGGTCGAAACTGTCCATGAACCTGCTGGTGCGGGCCTGTACCGCCTCCCAGATGGCAGGAGCGTGAAAAATCTGTGGTGAGGATGGCTTGGATCAGAGGAGATCCACTGTGTCTTCCCCCTGCAGTGCTTTCTGTAGTGCTATCCTGGATGGCTGGCAGTTTAGTCCTGGTGATGTGTTGCACCGATCTGACAACCCTTTGTAAGAGCTTTGCAGTCCAGAGCATTACAGCTGCCATACCAGATCATCATACAACAAGACAGAATGCTCTCAATGGTACATCGGTGAAAATTAGTGAGTATTCTGGAGTCCGTGCCAAACCTCCAGAGTCCAGTCCAACCTGTCATTGATGTGGACCCCTCCCAAGTACTTTTAGAAGTGCACTACCCCTTCATCCTCTCCCTATATAGTGACTAAACATTGAGGCTATTTGGTGCAGCAGAAGTTAATAATCAGTTCTTTGTTTTTCTTGAAGACAAATCTTTCTGGTTACTAGTGGAGAAAATGGCTAGTACAAATATCTGCAGCCACTGCAGGCCTCCAAGATCGGAGTTTGACGCTGATGCTGTAGACACTGCCTCCATTTAGCATGCAGCTAGACCTTGAAAAGAAGCTCTTCCTGAGTCTGTCTGAGCTGGTGTTGAGGCAGCAATAGTATATCCCTGGCCACAGCACAAAGAAGAGACCGTTTGTTGTGATGGCTGGTATCTTTAATCATCTTCTCTGCCGTGGTCTGACGTCACTTTGTATAGATGTCTTGGAAGTTGTAAAGTGCGCACCTAGTGATGCATTCAGCTGACCGCACCACCTTCTGCAGAACCTTGCAGTTTCCAAAGCAGGCAGTAATATGTCTTGTCAGGATACTTCCAAAGGTCAATATGTAGAAGTTCTTTAGTCACAGGGAGGACGGCCTAATGTCCCTGAGGTGGTAACGGGATTGTCGTGCCTTCTTCACCAAAGTGGTAGTGTGCTTGGAGCAGGTCAAGTCCTCTGTGATGTGGACGCTTGAGTTATCTAAAACTTTCTTCTCCAATTCTGAGGGGTTGGCAGTGCCTGTACTGTCCCATCAACCAAAGTTAACAATCAACTCCTGTCTCTTGATGTAACATTCAGCAGAAGACTGTTGTCCTGACTGTGCACTTCATCCCGGTAATCCTGCCCCTTGTTGTTAGCCGTGTCATCAGCGAACTTGACAATGATGTTAGAGTCATGCACAGCCACAAAGTCATCGATTGCAGAGGGAATATAGCAGAAGACCCAGAACAAAGCCGTTTGGAGTTGCCTGTGTTGAGGGTAAGGGATGATGGAGTGTGGCCATTCATTCAAACCACCTGGGGCCTACCTTTCAAGCAGCATAGTGAGGTGTTCCTAAGCTTGCTGATGAGCTTGGAGGAGTTTGTCATGTTAAATGCCAAACTATAGTCCAGGGGTGGGCAAAGTAAATCCTGAAGGGCCGCAGTGGCTGCAGGTTTTTGTTCCAACCCAATTGCTTAATATGAAGCACGTATTGCTCAAGTAACACTATACCTTATTTTAATTGTCTTGCTCATTAAAATTTTGAATCCTTATTGCTTATTTTAGTCTTAAACAGCTGTATTCTTGGTTTTTAATTGCTCTTTATTAGCAGCTAGGTGTGTAAGCCCGTGCTGTAAAAAGCCCGGGCTCCTAGAAACTGTTGAAATTGTCATAAAAAAAAAAATTGAAACGTAGAGATGTCAGGTAATTGAAAGGAAATACTCTGGGCATCTCTCTCCTAGGAGGATTCCTTTTACCCACGTGCTTGCATCACTTGTGCATTAGCAGCGGGAGGAAAAGTAAAAGGGATACCGTTTTGCCGACATTAGCAACTAAGCGACTTTGTCTTTCTTCAGAGGTTTCGTTTTGCTGATGTGCTCGCCTCGCTTGTGTTATTAGTGGCTAAGCGAGTTTTCTGTTTCCTCGGAGGTGGAGCTCTTACCCCGACTCTACCTCTAACCTCCGGGCAGGACAGACAGACACACACACACTTCCACAGGTAGATGTTTATATGTAAGGCTTCTCTCGCTGTAACCCCCAGCAGCCACTTCACCTATCTGCCACTCGCATATGTGGATTTCACTTTCACCAAACAACAAATATTTTAATTATCGCGGATAGGCCCTCTTCATTGGGAAGAAACACTACTTTTCCCTGATGGCAACACAAATTAGACGATCTACCAGTCTCTGACTTAAAGTTTAAATCTGAACAGTATATTCGATCTCTTTTCGCTGTTCCATCGTTTCACCGAGTAATAAGTTCCATTTGTTTGTGCTAATGCGATCTTTACTCATTTTTTTTGAGACTTTAGAATTTTAGTGCTTTCATCTTCTCTAACCAGCCCTGCATGTGTGCCGCGCCAATGTTTTTGAATTCTTTACGATGTTCTACTTTGTCATCTACTC
>JANRMT010062796.1:100772497-100792575 GCA_026402145.1 Polypterus bichir lapradei | reverse complement strand
TGAGTCAGTAATAATAGAGATGTCGTTGAAAACTTTCAGGAGGGCCTTTTCAACACTATGATAATGCCTAAAGCCAGATTGGTAGATCTCAAATAAATTATTGGAGTTAAGGTGATCGACCAATTGATTATAAATAATTCTTTTTAGAATTTTAGCCAGAAATGGTAGTTGGGAAACTGGGCGAAAATTGGCTAAAACTCCAGGATCTAATTCTGCCTTTTTTAGACGGGGACTGACTGCAGTATGTTTAAAAAATGATGGCACAACACCCCGCACTTATAGAATCATTGATAATGGATAATAAGGATGGGCCCAAAACATCAAAGGCTTCCACTAAGAGTCATGGTGGTACTATGTCGAGGCGGCTGGGAGCTGGTTTAAAGGTGTCAGTAGTTCTTTTAATTGTGAAAGTGAGACTATTTCAAAGGATTCTAAGACAATGTCATGATTAACAGTAGGAAGTTCATAGCCAGCTAGAACAATACCACAATGGATTTTATCAATTTTGTTGACAAAGAATGATAGAAACTGATCACAACCGCTCTGTCTCATCCCCCTTATCGATACGCCTCATAAGTGTAGGAAGTATCATCAAGTTCATGTCTACATAGTGCAATTAAATTCTTTCTTGCATGCCCCCTTAAAACAGTGACTATAATACAACACCAGCAAAGACACACAGGGGAAAAAAGTATATGTAAAAGGCAACCTATGCAGTATATACAGGGTGAGTCAGAATTATGTTAACACTAATGGTACTGCTATGTATATACTTGTATACAGTGATCCCTCGCTATATCACGCTTCGACTTTCGCGGCTTCACTCTATCGTGATTTTTTTTCTCATACACGCTTACGTCACTACGCATGCACTTTCTGAGAACTTTTATCTAAGCCCCACGATGGCTCATAAACGTGCTGATTTTTCTAAGCCTTCTGACAATAAGACTAAGTGCCGGAGGAAGATGCTTGCTATCCAGGAGAAGGTGAAACTGTTGGATATGATCAAAGATGGCAATACCCTACAAAAGCCTCCTCGCGCATATGAAAAGACAGCGCCAGCAACTGCCTATCAAGATGTTCTTCAGCCGCGCACCCAGATACCCACTGCCTACTCTTAGTACTCCTTCAGCGGAAGAAGACAACGATGCACCTGCTGAATATACTGCACCACCTGAAGACTCTCCTAATGAGGTTGTGCCCTAATAGGTTAGTGTGTGTGTGTGTGTAATTAAATGTACAGTACAATAATCTACTATATAAAAGCGGTCGGGATTGCAAAGCGTAGCGGTATTCCGCTTATCACAGACTTACTACTTGCGGCTTGCAGTACGAAGCGACGCGATGTGAGCAGAGTTCTGCTGCTCCCATCGTCCCCTTGCTTTTGTGCGTGATGCGCTAGAAAAATAGACAAAATTATGTCTCTGGAAATAATGTTGATGGAGTACAAATGCCTCACCGCGTAGTAAATATCAGGGGAGATGGTGCTTGCTTATTCTCATCTATAGCTTATTTAGTGCATGAAACTCCGTCTTTAGTGGTACAGATTCGGGCTGGCATTGTACGACTTTGGACAGGCACTCGAGGGGATAAAAAAAACGTAGGTTTTCGGAAGATGTTATGAATGGGCACTTTAATGTTCTCATTCCCTACACTTACATGCCTGATGTACACATGGAGCGCACACAAATTGAGGATAAAAGTCGGTCGCCTTAAAAGGCGGGTGAGCCTAGTAATAATATATTTGTAACATCTAATATGTCTTATTTTCTCTTATTTTGTCTAATATATTGGGTAATATGAGTGCAATGGTGACTAAAGTGTGTTATTTCATGTCTAGAGGGCTCTAATAATGTTAAAAAACGTATTAAGAAGGTCGTAAACAGGTTTTCTATACTCTAACTGCAAAAATATTATATTTATAAATAAAGAATCCTACTTCGCGAAAATTCATTTATCACGGTAGAGTCTGGAACGGATTAACCGTGATAAACGAGGGTTCACTGTACAAGTTTTATGGACAATTTATGTGCCACATATGGTACATGTGTTGAACATGATGGCGAACAGGATGAGACATTCCTGTAAATCAGGGGTGTCCAAACTTTTTTAATTGGGGGCCACATACAGAGAAATATACGAAGGGATGGGCCACCCACTAGTACGCCTCACCTCCTGTGTATTAAGCTAGCAAAATCAATCAAATATAAGTAAATTATGCTTCATAATTGAATATCCTTAAAGAAAAAACGGCATCACAGCTCTCCATTAATGGGTTTTCATTTATTGTATTACAAAGTGCTCTCATCACATGCAATTGAATAAAAATCAAAAGCACAAGCTTTATCTGACACTTGATGTTTTAAGTTAGCTGACAAATCTTGAATTTGCTGCAGAACTGCATTACTGGACAAGCGAACATTGTTGAATTCCTGCATTTTCTCTAGGCACATTATTCCTGCGACTTTAGTGAGGCACTGTTTTATGAAGTCACCATCTGAGAAAGGTTTCCCATGACGGGCAGTGAGTTGTGCTACTTAACATAACTGGCTAATGTGGTATGTTGTTGTGTTTTGTTAGCACGGAAAAAATAGTGTTGTTGAGCTAGCAGACTAGCTGCCTTTTGCTTTAAGTTTCTGTTCTCGCTCTGCACCAGTTTAGGGCGTGTAGGTCAGATATTTGGTTTTGTGGTGTCGACACATTATACTCTTTCATCACTGCAATAGTTTCATTGCAAATCAAATAGACACACTTGCCCTTGACTTCAAGGAAGAAATATTCATTTTCCCACCATGTCTGAAATTTTCTGCACTCACTTGCTATTGTGTGTTTCTTTGGTTCTGCCATTTTTGGTCACCTGTAGCAAAATTGCTCTTTGGTTGCGTTTGTTTGTGAAGCCACTGCCTTGTTTAAGACAGTAGCTCTGCCTTGTGTTAAACATAAGAACTACAATACAGTGTCGCATGCGGCTGGGGGTGGAGCCCAGCCGGGACGCCCAGGAGGACCGGAGGAGGGCTTGTGCCTCGTCCAGACCACGAGGGGGCGACCGCCCTGGTTGTGTTGGGGGCCCAACCGTGTAGGGGCCCGTGGCCACCGCCAGGTGGCGTCCCGGTGCCTGAAGAACCCCGGACCTCAGCACTTCCACCACACCAGGAAGTGCTGGGGGGAAGAGGACTGGGGACACCCGGAGGGCTTCCGGGTGCGCAGCCGGCACTTCGCCACACGGGGGTGTGTCTGCGGGGGATTGCTGGGAAAGCAGCTGGAGCCCATCCGGGCTGGTATTTAAGGGGCCGCCTCCCTTCATTCATCAGCAAGAGTCGGGTAGAAGAGGACGGAGCTCGAGAGAGGAGTGGAGGCGGCCAGAAGGAAGGCATTTAGTGACTGTGAGGCCTGGACTTTGGGGGGATCGGTGCTGGAGGCACTGGGTAGTGCACTGATTAACTTTGTAAATATTTGTAAAATAAACGTGTGTTGGATGAAGAAATGATGTCCGCCTGTCTGTGTCTGGGTCCAGTTCCACAACAGTTAAGAACTAGTTTCATGTGTGGGCCATATTTCATTATATTTTTAGAATTTGCTGCGGGCCAATTAAAAATGGACCACGGGCTGCAGTTTGTCTGTGGGCCGTAGTCTAGACACCCTTGCTATAAATCATCTTGCACATATAAAGTATGTTTTGTGAATTAAATGTTTCTGCCATTCAAATGTAAACATAATTTTGACTCACCCTGTATATTACATATACATTGTACTAATATATATGCACATACACATATTTGTCTATGTTTATAGCACCAGCCAAACATTTTAGAACACCTGTGGTGTAGCTGGTCCGCGGCTTCAAAAAAAAGAAGCAGCAAGTTTTAAATCCATAGAGCTGTGTCACACTCCGTGGGCGCGATTGCAATGAGGTAGTTGGAGCGAGTCGCACCTTCACATGCGGGTGCGATTGTTCTCAATTGCTTCATTGGCTTCCTGCGGCGTGTGATTAAGGCACTGCGCCCACAGAGACGCGAGTGTATATATACGGGTCGGTACAAGGGGTCAAGGGAGGAGAAAATTAAAGATGGAGAAAAATCAAAGACAGGAGAAATCGAAGAAAAGGAAAAAGACAGAAAGAGGTTAAAAGACGTTAAAGGCAGTCTTGGTGATTGATCTGGCCACCTGAAAGGAGGAAGTAGTATAAGCTTGGGCCCTATGAAGGAGCGTTAGCTGTGGCACTCTAGGGGCTAGTTCGCTGCACTGAACATTCGGGTGGAGTGTGGCGAGCAAGGCAGGTGCCCTCCTTAGGCTTCCGAGGAGCGACCACGTGAGTGCGAAGGAAGAAGGGAGGAGAGCCGACCTCGGATGGTCTGGCCATGATGCCTGGGGGCAGCCAAAAGGAGCTCATAGCTGCTGAGTCTCTGCCAGCTACTCGAGCAATGGGTGAGCCGGGGAGAATGCGAAGGAGGTGGACAGAGATCAGAACGAGTTAGGCTGCATTTTAACCTTGAATTTTTAACGGATTTATTTATTGATTTTTATTCCCACTTTTCACTGGATTTTATGGATTTATATGTATACTTTGTTTTTGAACCCTGCACAATGGACACTTTTTTTTTGGTTTTACTTTTGTTTTGACTTTTTTTTTTAAATAAAGGCACTTGGGCACTTTTTCCACCATCCTCTGGCATCATTAGCGAATTGTCCTCATGTCGGCTCATTTCGGTCATAACTATTGACGGTGTTGGTTCCGCAGACTCCCATGTGGGAAGAGGGTGCCTGTAGGGGACGGGCATCGTCACAACACCCACACTTTCCATTTTTTATTGAAATTTAAGCAGTACAAAGATAAGCCTTTAACTTTCAGAGATTAAAAAAAATGCTAAAGGTTCTTAAAACTGAAAAATAACCATTATGGAAAATGCTAAATAAAGAAGAGCCTTGAGCAGTTGTTATATGTGAAATTCCAACATGGCTGTCCTTTATTTACACCTAGAGCTACTTTCTTCAAAGTATCATTCAATTCAGTGCTTCCTCCTGATTTATTCATTAAGTTTATTTTTATTTATTTATCAATTGAGTGATTAGCTGGCTGTATTGTTTGGCCTGTTAGTCTGTATCCTTGTTGTTTTTTTTTTTTTTCTGCTGCTGTATGCATCTGAATTTCCCCATTGGAATAATAAAGTTTGTATAATCTAATCTATTTTCAGATTAAAAACTCTTAACAGAAAAGCTTTTTTTTTCAGTTATGTTCATTTACATAACACATTTAAATATATTTTAATTTTCATCAGCTAGCTTTTGATAAATGGCATGTTCCAGAAACAAGTATTATGTAAAGTCCCAAACCAGTTAAACATATTAAAAGTACTATGTATGAGGAATAAGACTTCTCATGTGTAAATGAAAGTTTATGTTATACATGTTCCTATTTTTGAATCCAAAATGTGCTGGTACAAATGAAGTCAGCGCGTTGTAGCTTAACAGACAGGCAGTTTCAAGCACATTTCTTTTCCTTTGGAATGATGCAATTTTCAGAGTTATAAAGAAGGTTAATGCGGAACAAGTAATGGGTTAACATCTTGGAGCTTTTCTGCGGCAAAGGAAGTTAATGAAGCCTGGAAAGTTGATGCTAACAATTCCTTCAGGTGTCCTAACATTTGTTGATTACTTACACACCCTCTGCCTGTGTAAAAGTAATGTTGGAGTAATTTACTGTGTTGCTTCACCCTCTGAAGCGTCCATTGGACAAAACTGAACTGTATACTGCTGTCATAAAGGTGAGAGAAAAAAGACAATTAACAAAGGAAGACAGAGCGACCATTTCAAGCCTTAAATGTGTCGGTATTTTCTTTGGAGAATTGCAAAGAAAGCCAAGACTTTGGGGAGTACAGTGTCCTACACCATCAAATGGAA
This sequence comes from Polypterus bichir lapradei, assembly GCA_026402145.1. Classification (NCBI taxonomy): domain Eukaryota; kingdom Metazoa; phylum Chordata; class Cladistia; order Polypteriformes; family Polypteridae; genus Polypterus; species Polypterus bichir. The sequence goes on along the minus strand of JANRMT010062796.1, from coordinate 100,786,677 downwards.
CTTGGAAACTAGTGCAAACCTGGACAGGGACAGATCTGATAGACCCTAACAGGACCTTAACAAAGGCTTATTTTGGTTTTAATGACACTTACAAAGCATCATTAAAGTGATTATTCAACTGTGCAATGCGGATTACTAAAATAACTTCACTTTGGAACGGTCAGAAGCGTCATAAGTGAGACACAAGTTTCTTGATAGTGATATTACAATCATTTGTCCCCCAATCTAAATCGGCTGGTTTTTACTACAAAACTCTCAATTGTTAAATCACATAAATGGTTCTTTTCAGACCCTGCTTCTCTAAGCTTTACAGTAGTTTGGTTACAGTGCTCCTTTACGAGAGGTACAACGGTAGTCGAGCCAGCACAATTTTTTTTTTTTTTTTTTTTTTTGGGGTAGCAAATTTCCTATAGTGTAAACTATAGCTAAGCTGCTCCTTTGACATGTGGAGTGTCACAGATTCTTAACTCTTTCAAGGACATCTCGTATCATCTACAGTACAGGCCAAAAGTTTGGACACACCTCCTCATTCAATGTGTTTTCTTTATTTTCATGACCATTTACAGCACTCCATCACTCTCCTTCTTGGTCAAATAGCCCTTACACAGCCTGGAGGTGTGTTTGGGGTCATTGTCCTGTTGAAAAATAAATGATCGTCCAACTAACCTGACTTCTGCACAACACAACTGCTGGTCCCAACCCCATTGATAAAGCAAGAAATTCCACTAAATAACCCTGATAAGGCACACCTGTGAAGTGAAAACCATTTCAGGTGACTACCTGTTGAAGCTCATCGAGAGAATGCCAAGAGTGTGCAAAGCAGTAATCAGAGCAAAGGCGGGCTATTTTGAAGAAACTAGAATATAAAACATGTTTTCAGTTATTTCACCTTTTTTTGTTAAGTACATAACTCCACATGTGTTCATTCATAGTTTTGATGCCTTCAGTCATGAAAATAAAGAAAACACATTGAATGAGGAGGTGTGTAAAAAAAACTTTTGGCCTGTACTGTATATGCAGATGATATACTGCTTTATTTCTCATTTAAGCTTAACCAAATTAATACTTTGGTCACTTTGGTTGATTGTCTGTCTCAGGTTAACGACTGGCTCAGTAGTAATTATTCAACTGTGTATTTAAGTAATTATTAAATTAAGTAATTACCTGCAGTTGAATTCAAGAAAAACTGAGATACTAATTGTTGCTCCTCCTGTTCTTCATTCTGAGATCAGTTTAAAATTATCTTCTGTTTCTCCTGTTATTAAGTCGAGTCTGCGTAACCTTGGGGTTATTTTTGACCAGTCCCTGACACTTGATGAATATGTAAAGTCAGTTAGCCGCTCATGTTTCTTTCATTTAAGAAATCTTTCAAAACTAAGAAATGTTTCAAAATCAGAATTGGAGATGCCTGTTCATTCTGTTATTTCCTCACGGCTTGATTACTGTGATGCTCTCTTTACAGGTTTGAGCAAGTCCTCTCTCTCACGCCTTCAGTTAGTTCAAAATGCAGCTGCCAGGCTCCTAACTCGCGCTAGCCGGAATGATCGTATCACTCCCATTCTGTACACACTGCACTGGCTCCCAGTGTTTTATAGAATTCATTTTAAAGTTTTGGTACTTACTTTCAGAGCTTTGCATGGACAAGCTCCTGAGTACCTAACCAGCCTGCTCCAATGCCATACAGCTTGCCAGACTCTAAGATCTGGGCAGCAGGGTCTTCTCGTTGTCCCACGCACTCGGCTAAAAACCTGTGGGGATCGTGCCTTTCAGTCTGTGGCACCAAGACTATGGAATAGCCTGCCTTGTGGTCTGCCGATTCTTTTAAAAAACAACTAAAAACATTTATTTTTAAGCAAGCCTTTAATCAGTGCTGAATAGTTCCAGTTTGTTTATTTATTGTTTTTATTGGTTTTGTTTATGTTTTTGTTTCCACTGTTTGTATTTATTCTGTATTTGCTGTTCAGCGCTCTGTGACCTTTTGTCTGTGAAGGGCGCTATATAAATAAACTACTACTACTAAACAAAGAGCAGCAGGACAGAGTCTGAATCACCAGAAAGGAAAAAGGAATCCGAGAAGTGCAATTAGACAAATGTAGGAAAAGCTGCTCTCATGAATTCAGACCTTTTTGTTTTGTCCCTTAATGCGGACACCGTTTGAGTTTAGACAGTGTGCTTGTGTTAAATACAACTTATATTTTCAGTTGGAAAAAAAATAAAGAACAATTTGAAATTACTGCTTAGTATCCAATAGGCTTCATATCTTAACAGCAAAAATTGTGTTTTACTTGTAAACTTGTTAAGCAGGTTAGTCTTGTGTCTTCTTGGTGAACATCTTATGCATATTTGATGTGTTGGCGGCATATTTAAAGATTTGTACTGTGTTTATTAATTGTTTGTGTGTGATCATACTGTATAAGTTTTGGTAAGAAACAAGTGCTGCATAATTAAAATGGTAATCTATATACTCGTATATAAAATGTTAAGAATTACGAACGTCCTGCTGATACAATGGAAAAAAAAAAAAAACACCTGTGTAAATGTATATTTTAACAGCCAAAATAAAAAGGTAATAGTGTAATTAATGATTTAAACCTGTATTTTTTACATTTAAGCAGTGTATAATTGCCAGTATGAATTGATTGTGTGACTATAAATGTGTGTATTATTTTCTTTCAGAAATGGTGAAAACTGCTTTTTTAAATTAAGCTTGGTTTCAGATTAAACAGTATGACAGCTGTTATTTTGAGAAGCTTTTTATTTTCTTTTATTCCATGTGTATTATGGATAAATGTTTTTGTACATATTTAATTAAAATGTGTATTTTAAGGAAATTTTATTTTAGCATTTCTATGTTCACTGAACAGTAAGCCTGTTGAATTTCATCTTTTAATAAAATATGAACAGTTAACACCCGTGGTCTATAGTTTAATTATAAAAATACCAAAGTTAACACTTCAATATAAGACATAGGCTTCAGTGTGTCTGGTTATGTAGGAGCTTAGTGTACATTTTAACAGGATAAAGAAGAAAAAATTGAAATCTGATTCGGCTGATCCAGTAACATGAAATCGGATCATGTTAGTCAGTGATTGGTGTCTGCCTTATAAAACCTGATCGGAGCATCCCTCTCTCTTGATATTGTATACTTCAATATATGCCCAGTGAATTTCTCATATTTATAAGTAATTTTACCATTATGTCAAAAGGCACACTGCACAGAGATGAATAGCCACTTCGCTGATGCTTAATAAGTGTCATTAACACGCCTAAAGGAACCTTTGTTAAGGTCTTGCTACATAAGAGTAAATGAGTATTAGATGCATTTTTGCCATAACTAAACTCAAGTGTTACCAAATTATTTTAATGCAGTGTTAAAAGTGAGGTTGTGCAGGCCCTAGAAACTAACAGGCAGTTTGCATAGCTTGTGTCACAGTGTAAAATAGTGGCAGCATTGGAACTTTTCTTTAACCGGGTGGATCAGCCAAGACCAAATTTCTATTTACGCTGATGTTGAATTTAAGTACTGTTCTAGCCCAGGCAGCTTGAATCACCACAGTAATTATCACCTTCCGCCAGTTAAAGAAGTAAATGCTCAATAAAACAGCACTGGTGTTTACCTTCATTACCTGCAGCACCCTTCATTATCCGGTGTCATTAACTCCTCTGTCATCGTACAGGCACCACAGTTGTGTTCACAGTCACCTTTTGGTGATGTTGCTGTGGATAAACATGAGTGTTAAGTATCTCTTTCTTTCTTTCTTTACTTTGCCTTTTATATCTCCTTCTGTCTGTGTCTTTCTTTCTTTCCTTACTTTACTTTGTATTCTATATCTCCGTCTTTCTTTTACTTTTGTTTCTTTGTTTCTTTCTTTACTTTGCCTGTTATTTCTTTCTTTCTTTCTTTCTTTCTTTCTTTCTTTCTTTCTTTCTTTCTTTACTTTGCCTTTTATATCTGTTTTTTCTTTCTTTCTGAAACTCTGTACCACTGTTATTTTTGCCATTCTTTCAAGAACTAACAACTCCACCTCATCATCACTTAAACAGATTTTTTTCCAATTGACATTTTAATATTGGCTGAAAAGCACTAAACCAAAATGAAGTTGCCATTAACTGCATGTACTTTCATGTTCAATATGTGCAGTAATCTGTTTTCTAATCATTTATTTAATTTATTTTTCTGTGTTTACTTTTGCACAGATTTCCTGTTTAAGTTCCTGGTGATTGGCAGTGCTGGCACAGGGAAATCTTGCCTTCTACATCAGTTCATTGAAAACAAATGTAAGTATTGTGCAGTGCTCATAATACTTTTCATTTTTAGTAAAGATTGATACTTTTCCTCATTTACCAATTTGAAATGAACATGGGAGGTAGTGTGGTGCAGTGGTTTGTACTGTTACCGCACAGTTGTGAACACTTTCACTTGGGTTTGCTTGCAGGCCTGGTTGCTGTCCTTGTGGATTGTGCATATTCTTTCAACATCAGCTTGGAGTTCTCTGAGTTATTTGGCTTTTTACCAAGATATGAACATGACAGGTTAATAATACTCTGCTGGTCACGCATGTATGTGTGAGTTTGCCCCGTAATTAACTAACAGTAGTAAGCATAGTAGTTTGTGGCTGAGGCACTGGACTGTAAACAATCAAATTTATCATAATGTTGTAACATAAATAAAGACGTCAGCCAAGTTTATGATAACAACAATATTAATCACACTCTATCCAGGACTGGCTTTGCTTAACCTGGAGGCTGCCTTAACAGGATTCAGCTTCTCACAATTGTCATACAAAATCAGGAAGTAGATTGATGCATGAGATAACTTAAAAGTTAGGCACATTTGCTTTTTTATATACATTATTATTTATTTCAATTAGCAGAGCATTACAATGGCATACTACTCAATCAAACAAACAATGATAGCATAGCATCCATCAAAAGAAAAATAGAAATATAAAGTGGGTGTAAAAAGCAAAACAAGTTTCAGCTGCTACCTTAGAGAAAGAAAAGAGCAACATGAGCAAAAGTAAAAGTCAATCACAGGCCCAGCATGCTTAGTCTAAAATAATATATCTATCTAATCTATCTATCTAATCTATCTATCTAATCTATCTATTTATGATTTCTTGCCACGTTTTTTTTTTTTAAAAAAAAATCTCTTGAATGTATCCCCTGAGAGAGAATTAGATTTTTTTTTTTTTAATTAGAGATAATATGGAACCTCTCCTACCCACTAAGTTATGGTAGGTGGGTTGGGATTCTTCCCATTTAACAAGATATGTCTGTGTGGTATAGGATATTACAATTGATTGGGGGACCTAAGAATTTCTAAAATGATTAATGCTTTTTTTTTTTTTTTTTTTTTTTTTTTTTAAATTACTATGGGGCTTTTCCTCCTACTCGCTTCGCTCGCCCACCCCCGGGGCACACTATGCGCCAGCCACCTTGCGTCTCTGCTGCTCGCGTTGTGAAGAGGGGGGCTGATAGCACACTAAGGAGATGCAGTCGCTCCTCTGAGACCCCATCTTAAATGGTGAAACCTGTTGTCTTGCTGCTGCTGAACATTTAAAAGCCTGTACAGCAGCTGTACTTTTGTCTCACTGCCTTGTCTCGCGGGACGTTAAAGTGTCTCCGAGAAAATCACATCTCATCTCCTTCCAAGCCTTCCAAGATTTTTATTTATTTTTTTTTATAATAGAGAGATTTTAATAAACGCTCTTGGGATGGAAATGCCAGCTTGGCAACGTCTATACAGTAGGCTGGTGTGAAAGTTCTACACCTGGCTGCTACAACTCTATGATGTTATGTTGGCCTTGGAAATCATCATAAGGCACAGAGGAAAAGAAACACATTTTCACTGCAAGAAAACTTTTTGGCAGAATTTATCGATCAACACTAGTTAGAGTTTTTGGCCAATGCAATGTGGTGTAAAATAAGCAGAACAAACACAGCAAAAAGGTTTGGGGTAGCCACCCGGTATACTTGGCAATCAAGATATATTTGAGCAATCAGTATAAGAGGTCTTACAGATGCAAGTCCAAAACAGAACTGAAGTAGAAAGTGAACACATGGCCATTCTATAGTCAATTGACAGGAAAAGGTGGGTGCCTAATATGTTTACTAAAAAGATGACAGGCAACTTTATAGATTCACTGAGCAAAGTCTTAGGACCACTATACTAATGCTTGGAAGGGCCATTTTTTCTTCCTGGCTTGGACTCCACAATATGATGAATCCATTACTTTGAGATTCCGCTCCATGTTGACATGTTTGCATCATGGGCTTTCTGCAGATTTGTAAGCTACATATTCATGCTGGGAGTGTCCCTATCTAACTACTTGTTCAGACTCTTTGACTGGGAAGGCCACTGAAGAACACTGAACTCATTGTCATGTTCATCACATCAATATGAGATGATTTTTGCTTTGAGATATTGCGCCTTTTCATTCTGGAAGTAGCCTTTAATAATAGCTTGTGGCCATGAAGGGACACAATTGTTCAACAACAGCACTCAGATGGGCCGTGGCATTCAAGCAATGACTGATTGGTATTATCAGGTCCAAAGTGTGCCAAGAAAACATTTCCCACACCATTACACCACCACCAGCAGCAGTCTGGGCCGTTGACACAAGGTTGGGTGCAAAGATTCATGCTGTTGGCGCCAGAGTCTGACCCTGCCATCTGTGTGCCTCAGCAGAATTTGAAATTCATTAGAGCAGGCTGTGTTTTGTTTTTATTTTTTTTTCTCTCCTGACTTTGAATGTCCAGATTTAGTGAGCTGGTGCCCACTGCAGCCTCAGTTTTGTGTTCTTAGCTGATAGGAGTGGAACCCGACATTTTTTCTGCAATTGTAGCCAATCTGCCTCAAAGTTCAACATACTGTGCATTCTGAACTACTTTTCTGCTCGCCACAGTTGTACAAAGCGTCACCATGAACCAGTCTGGCTACTCTCCTTCGACCTCTCTCATCAACAAGGCATTTCTTTCCTCAGAGTTGCTGCTTACTTTTTTTTTTTTCACCATTCTGAGTAAAATTTAGAAACTTGTGCAGGTAAATTCCAATATAGTCCAGCTGCAGTCAGGACAGTTTTAGGCCTCGGACAGATTCAGTGACCTGAGACATTCTGAGGCCCATAAGATGATGCAGAGCCACAGAACTGTCGAAGGAGAACAGCAGAACAGTCACACGGGCTTCCCTATTCTATACTTCTCCCAGTGCGTCTCTCTAAACCCTCCGTGCAGGAACATTATCATAAGGCTTAACAATCCTATTGTTACACCTTCTACGTACACCCAACCGTCCTTATTACGGAGTCTTCCTTGCTTTACCGCTGGCTGCTTCTTTACATTCACCTTCCTAGCTCTTTATTTAAACAGTTTTCCTTCTCACTTTTCAACTCCTTCGCTGTCTTCTCCCTTTTCGTTCAAAATACGCTCCTCCTTGCTTTTTTACAGTCAGTTCCCCTTACGTCACACCATGGTACATTTAGCAAGGACCCACAGGCGTAGTTTGCCCCCAATTCTTCTTAAACGGATATCCCGCAGATGGTTAATTACTGGGACATAATCGCTAAAAGGAAGCATGCGGCAGAAACAGTTAAAGGCACACAATAAAAAATTTTGTGACAACCGTTACAAGACGCTGTCGCTAAATACTCGCAAGAGATTCCACAAGTTCATAGACACGCTGCCGCTAAATATTCGCAGGAAAATCCGCAAGTTAATACCGGGAATGCCTGTTAAACATCTTAAATTTACGAGTAGCGATTTGGGTAGTGAACACTTCGATGAATGAAACCTGTTATCTCTACAACGGTTAACATCCACGTAATGTAACTTCAAAACAACACGTCCTCCAAATACGAACCTGATTTAAAGAAATAATGATAATCAAATCCTTGATGACAGCAACACTCATAACAGTGACAAAACAATTACATTCACAATCAGGTTATGTTATTTTTAAAATGTTTCCTTTTCTTTTTCATAACTTCTTTAACGCGCTACTTCTCCGCCGCGAAGCGTGGGTATTTTGCTAGTTTTATTATATTGGCGAAAATGACATTCTCCCTTTTTGTTGTTTTTAAAAATTTGCTCTTGCTATTCGCTCTTCTCTCTTTCTCTCGGTGTGGGAGTTTGAATTCTGGTTTAAGTTCAACTTGATTGCATGGATTTTTATCTTGTTTGTTATATAAGTTAGTTTTCTTCAAATAAAATGGAAAAAAAGAGCCTATAAAATACACATTTTTTTGAGATTGGCATTTTGCTGATCTCCAGTCAAGACATTTTGAAGTGACTGGAATTGGAGCATCACTAGTAGTTGTCTTATTTTAATTTAAATTAAAATGTTAAATGTAGCTTTTTTTTGTTTAAATGTGATATAAGTAAAATCCAGTATTTATGTAATTATTCTAAATGTCTGGCCATGTGTTTTGAAGACAAAAATAGGCCAGAATTCTGACGTTTAACAATGTTATTGGATTAAGCTTTAAAGAAAAACAGATTTTGCAAAAATGTATATTTTTAGTGATCAATTTTGACCCTTTTCTCAATTTATTTGGTGTTTCAAAGCAGTCTTCTTAATCTATTGGTGAATATTTGGGGGTCACATTAATAACAAGTTGGACTGTTCTTGTAACACAGTGGAACTTTATACGAAAGGACAAAACAGACTCTTTTTCCTTAGGGGACTGTAGGTAGTGACATCCATCATATCTTCTACAGCTCTGAGATGGCCAGTGCAGTTTTCTACACTGTTGAGTTGCTGGGCTGGTAACATCACTTCAGGAGAGGCTCAGTTATGGGATGCACTCTGGACCTACCCTGGAGGTCGTAGTAGAGGAGAGAATAAAGACAAAACTGAGTGCTAGTATGAACAATGCTGCACATTCTCTCTCTGACACACAGTGGGTCAAGAAATGCAACTTGGGCTCCCTTTATACCAACAGCAGTACGCCTTTTAGAGGGCACACCTGCACCCCAAATGCCCGACACAACCAACCGACACAGTTACTGGTTCAAAGAAAGACATTTTTATTCAGAACAAAATACAGGTTTTTAACACTGGATAAATCAGTTCTGTTTTATTTTGTTTCTTTCATTTTCTTTTACACCTCCATTCTCCTCCAAGCAAGCCTTGTCCACCTCCTCCCAACGTGGACTGCTGGATGAGGCGGAGCGTTTGTTTTTCAGTACAAACCTGGAGTACTTCCGGTGGAGCAGGAGTGCCATCTGGAAACAATTCTGGGTGTGGTGGAACATCTCAGTAATGTGGAATAGCAGCTCTGCCTGGTGGCACCCGAGAACCCCAACAGAGCTGCCCAGCAAAACTACAGCTGCCATAAAGCCCTGCGGGTGTCCAAATGGGACACTGCCACCTGGTGTACTGGGGGAGCAAAAAACCTTGGGAAGCAGTTGCGCTCTGTCCTTCCCTCATATTGACCTCCCAACCGGGAAAGGTACCACTAACCAACCTGGTCCATCAGTGTCCTTCCCTTATAATGGCTATCTAGCCCGGTAAGAAACCATCCACCACAGCTGGGGTGCCATTGAACCCGTGTCTTCTGTGTAGCGCCTCACTGTGACTGTAACTGCCAAGTGGTGGCTCTCTGGCTAATTTCTGAGTTTCTGTAAAAAGACACAAGTTCTGACTAATCTAATTATCTGAGATGGTTGTTTTCTTTTGTTATAGGAACCAATTCAAGGATTTTATTCTGGGGCAGCCATTCACCTTCAACCAGTCAACTTTAAAAGTAGCCTCTGACATAATGTCCATGAAGACACATATATTTTGCATGCTTTAAAAAGTCTGCATACTTAAGGAATTTGAATAATGATAGATTTCTAGTAATATGTATTGCTAAATTATACAATTCATTTTAACCCCAGTTACACACAATAAATTTTAAGAAATGGATTGTAATGTAGTCCATTAATTTATAGATAAATCAATCTTTCTTATAAAGCATATTTCAACAGAGCACATTATCAGATGTCAAAGAAATGGAGTCTAAATATTTAAAACATGTAGAAGCACCTCTACTGTATATATAAATGCATTGGTAATAACTGAAATAAGTTACCAAAGGATTTATAAAGTTTAACTACCAAATGAACTAATACTCAACTAATGTGACCTAATACTCAGCAGCTGTTTGTTATCGGGGCATCACAGAAATGCAATGGTTAGCACTTCTTCCTTGCAGATTCAAGTGTCCTGCACCTACTCACTGCCTGGGGGTATTCCTCCTGTGAACCAAAAATATAAATTTTAGGTTAATGTCCGATTCTGAACTAGGTCCATTTTGTATTGAGGCCCACCAGTCAATTTTGAGTTGGTTCTTGCCTTGTGTCTGGTGATGCCAGGATAGGCCCAGTGTGACCCTGAATTGGATTTATGTCATTCTTAATATTGTGATTTACCCCCCACCGTAGTACATCTAGTAAGAGACCATTGTGGATGCTTAAAAGAAGATACTTTCTTATGACTCAGCTGACTTTTTCTGATTGCAATTCATAAGCAGTAGAACCTTGAACTAGAATGAGATTATAAAACTAATGTTGGCATAGCTGCAAAAGCTTGTAGTTAATAAAGAAAATATTGTTTACCTGTTCAATAGCCTACATATCAAGCAAGTAACCCAAATGCTTATAGCTTTTTTAAGGACTGTGTTCATATGCCTTTGTTGTGGTTGTTCTGTATTGATTTTGTAAATGTCTGTCTTTGCTTCATTATTGTTTAAAAGCCTCTGACCTTCTTTCAATCCTTTTCCTTTCAGATGTTGTCAGAAGTCGGCCAAACTCTTGACCTGTCTGTCTATTTATTTATTTATTTATTTATTTATTTATTTATTTATTTATTTATTCTCCACAGTTAAGCAAGACTCAAATCACACAATTGGTGTAGAGTTTGGTTCCAAAGTCGTCAATGTTGGTGGCAAGACGGTGAAACTTCAGATCTGGGATACAGCTGGTCAGGAACGTTTCCGGTGAGAGTTTAGTGCAGCAGACATTGGTTAACACTGGTTTTAATGTGGCTGTAAAACCAGAAGTCCTTCCTGCTCGTGACCCTAATGCTTAGTGTTCTTTTATTCTGTTTTTTACTCAAGTATGTTGATTCAAAGGTGACAAGCTATACAAAACACAGTAGAAATATTTCCTGTTCACTGTTTCCCAGATAAATCTGATATAGCAGCAGTGTCCCCCCTTCAAAGTGTCACTTTTTTGGTCACATGACCATTTCCATTATATTTTGGTGTTTACCATTACCATTTTTGGGAGTGAATTGTTTTTAATGATTATTAATAATAATAGTACATTTTATTTATATAGCACCTTTCCCATGCTCAAGGCAATGCTATACTATACAATACTAACCCTAAACTCGACTGGAACAATAGACTATCCTATTTATCAGGAGCTGTCTTTGATGACAACAAACTGTATATATGGAATACAGTGTACATTATGCCATTGTCTGTCCATTGGGGAAACAAAAAATGCTCTAAAATTGAGGTGCATACAACATCTTAGATTAATAGAAAATCAAAAAAAGCCCTCGATTTTATATAAACATTTCCAAAATCCAGCCCACACTCCTATATTCTTTCCTTTGGAACATGACTTGTTGTGGACCAAAAAGAGTAGGTTATGGAAAGAAGCCCAATGGATCAAAGAGTTGGGAACAATGTATCCGGATGGGTTGAATGAAGTGATTTAATTGAGGAGTAGGTGACTTGATTGATTGATGGATAGACATGTTGGAATGTCTGGGATCTAAGGAGGGGATGGATAGCCATGTGAGAATGTTGTAGTGTGGAATGTTTTTTACTTAGCTCATTGGACAGTTAAAAATGTTGGTAGAATAAAAAAATTTTTATACTAACTTTGTGAACCCATGCACTTTTGGGCTATCAGTTTATCTGATATCCCCTACCCTCACCCTAACCCTAATTTTTCAGTAATCAGGGTAATGTAAAAAAATAAAATAAAATAAAACACTGAAAATTCAACTGTACCAAAGAATTTTTAATGACATTAATAATGACCAACAAATAATTGAAAATGTTACCAATAATAAATAACAATAAATAAATAAATAATAAATAAAGATTGAAATTAACAGGGCCCCTAAAGGGACTTTTTATATCTTGTGAGCATAAGATGGTCTCTCCGGCACGCAAGAAATCATAAATGTTATGAGCATGTAAAAATTTCCAATAGGTGCAACAAAAAAAAAAAATGTGCACGTGGGATGTTTTCTTGTGCTTATGACTATTTATTTATTTATTTGTTTGATAAACTCGTGTCTTTTCACATGCTTTGTTAGTATTCTCCAATTACACACAAAAACTGAGTAACATAGGTAAATTTAACTGCATATTTAAGAGATTCGTTCTTTGCATGTGAAAAGGTTTGCAAAGTTTTATTTTTTTAACTGTTTTTAATTTTTTTTTAGTTTTTATTTATTTTTTTAGTATTTTAATTAATTTTTTTTTTTAATCAAAACAAAACGTGCCACATGCTTGAAAGCTGAGGCGAAGTAAGCTCAGCTGCTAGTTTAACAAAATACTGTTGCCACGGTGTCATTTTTTTTTTATTTCTTGTTATGACCATGCGTAATATACTATAAATACAGTCTTAACATTTAAAGTACAGTTGTAGCTACTGAAGAAGCCTCTGTAAAACCCACCACATATTGTTATCTGAACAAGAAACTAATTTAAATGCCTATAAGTCAATACAAAGCAAAAAAAAAATGTTGGTAGTCCTCTTTGAAAGTACGAGTGTAAATCAAAGTGAAGGCAATTTGCAAATTACACAGTAACCGCCATGGATAGAAGCTGACGTGGCACAACACGTTCATAATGCCTTTTGAGAAGTTCGAACACTGTTAGTGTAGTTAAAACCAAGGTCCAATGAAAATGGGCGCTGCGCTGCGGGTTTGCACCATTGAGGGTGAGAAACCTGCTGAAATTGACTGAAGGTCGTTGGCTCAGTACAGAAGTGAACACAGCCACGGCTCAACATAAAGTGTATGAATGGCTAGAAGGGTTTAGAGTGGGAAGAACAAGTGTAACCAGCGAAGTTCAGTCTGGAAGGGCATCAATATCGCACACAAAAACCCATATTGACATTGCGAATGCCTTCATCAGAGGTGATTGACAGATTACATTGTCCACCGTTGCTGCACATGTGGATATCAGCTATGGATCTGCACTTGCCATAGTGCTTGATGAAGTGGGGTACACAGACAGTTTATTAATCTGCACAAGGCCGCGTCCTTTGGTGAATTTCAGCAGGTTTCACTCCCTCTTCCCCAAGAAATCTCACTATGGCTCACTGTTCTACAATGGTGCAGTCCCACAGCGGAGTGTCCATGTTCAGTTGACCTTGGCTTCAACAAGACTAATGGCAAAGCTCTGTGCTGTTCATGTTCAAGTCATCACAAACATATTTTGTCAGCTTCTCTCTGTTGTGGTTACCCCGTAATTTTCAAATTGCATTTTCTTTTTGATTTACCCTCGTATTTATTTAATTGGATGTCAATCTTTGTCATTGTGCTACCTTATTAATGACAGTCTGGCTGTAATCCTATAATGTTTAAGGCTGATGTGGGAAAATGACAACGAGATGCATTGAGTGTGAAGGTTGTGTCAGGTGACTTCAGTATTCCCACGTTATTAAAAAGATAAGTTAGCCGAACAAACCATTTGATATGGGGGTCAGCACGATAATGAATAAATAGCTTAGCCAGTTTATTATAGTACTAGGGTGTTGTACCATGTTAGCTATTATGAATGTAGTGAGAAGTCAAGCAAAATGACACCTTTTATTGGCTAACTAAAAAGATTACAGTATGCAAGGGCAACTCGGGCCTCCTCTTGCCTTGAAAGCTTGCATATTGTAATCTTTTTAGTTAGCCAATAAAAGGTGTCATTTTGCTTGACTTTACAGTTTATTATGGTAAGTGAATCGCAAGAAAATCTGGTTTTCAATTTGGCGGCCAAATAATCATGCAGCGCACAAGATAATCTATAATAATAAAAGGCAAAGCCCTCACTCACTCACTGACTGACTGACTGACTGACTGACTGACTCATCACTAATTCTCCAACTTCCCATGTAGGTAGAAAGCTGAAATTTGGCAGGCTCATTCCTTACAGCTTACTTACAAAAGTTAAGCA
>JANRMT010062796.1:100742538-100757497 GCA_026402145.1 Polypterus bichir lapradei | reverse complement strand
TATATATATAGCCGATGTGATGTAGTTGTTAAGGCAACCTTGAAGTGGGATCAAATCTCACTTAACAAAAGAAATGTAACCATTATGCGTCTCAAATTTTCTTCGATAAAGACATCATCCAAATAATAATAAGTCACTTTCATTTTTGAAAGTGTAATTTTAAGAACCAGTGTTTTCTAATTTATTTTCTCTCGCAACCACAGTCGAGAAACCTACAACGCCCTGACGAATTGGTTGACAGATGCCCGCACATTGGCTAGTCCTAACATCGTCATTATCCTTTGTGGCAACAAGAAGGATTTGGATGCTGATAGAGAAGTCACTTTCCTTGAAGCCTCTCGCTTTGCCCAGGAAAATGGTAAATAACAATAATTTTATTTACAGGAGAATCAGGGCAGTACAGTTGTTAGCACTTATGGTGCACAGCTCCCGTCATTCTTGCCTCAAATGTCTATTATCTGTAAGTAATTTGAATGTTTTTCTTATACCAGCATGGCTGTTCCTTGGATACACTTTCCAAAGTAGTGCATGTAAGTCACATGTGAGTCTTTGTTCCCTACAGTGGTGACATTATGACATTATGTGACCTGTGCTTCAGAGGTAAGCTTTCATTCCACTCCCTCACAATAAGCAGTTTCAGAAATTCAATGAATGGATTCCTGATAGAGGTACAACAGTTCAGAATACTGACTGACTCATAATTCCAAGGTCCTTTTTTTCCTGGTCAATATTTGGACTTGGCACATTTCTTTATATCATTATTACAGTATTTTTGTGTGTCTGTACTTCATCTTTTTGCATATCTTAAAGACTATCATATTTTTGAAGGTAATTTGATTAATTTAAAAGTGACACAGTGATGAGTGTTCTATTGCCAAAACCGCATTGCTGGTTGCATTGCCAATATGGTAAGCTTCCCTTCTTGGCAACCCCGTAATGTGTGTTGCATCAGCATATATTCACTGCCCCATGGAATGATCACATCACAGAATAATGAAGCTTGTATATCCCAGTTAGCCAAAGTATATGTTGTTTGGTTGTTTTCCCCACTTACAAGTCTCCCTTTCATTTTACCTCCTATACAGTTTGTGACGTTACAGCCTCACTAAATCGTTAGCACAACAAGACAGAGTAGCAGGGAGAGCAATTTAAGCACTTTGTAAGCAGTAGTGCTGGCAGCAACAAAATGCCAAATTTTAAACGATTCATTTTTACAGTGAAATAAGGAGTTTCAGAATGCGTCATAGTAATAAATCTTTACATTTTTATAGTGCTTATCTCACTACTCAGAGCGCTTTATGTAGTGAGAGGGAAGCCACTCCATTCACTGCTGATGTTCATTACCCTCCTGGTGGTGCAACAGCAGCCATTTTGCACCAGTATGCTCACCAAACATGAGCTGTTAGGTGGGAAAATGGTGAGATAGTTAGCCGGTTAGAGACGGGGGATGATTAGGTGGCCAGAATAACTTAGCCACGTTGGGCAATTTAGCCCTGACATTGGGATACACCCCACTCTTTCTGAAAGATGCCCGGGGATTTTTTTATTACCACAGAGAGTCAGAACTTTGAATTTCCAAAGGAAGGGGCATTAAGAACCACATTCTGACCGCACGGTGAGCGCCCCCGATAGCCTCACCAACACCTCTTCCAGCAGTAACTCGAGCGTTTCCTAGTGGGTCTCAATTCCAAGTACTGGCGGAGCCTGAACATAATTCACTTCAGATGGATTACCTATTCTGAAATGCAGTGTAATGAAACTTGCCATTAAGTTGTCAAGAGTTTCCCTTTTTCCACTGTTCATTGCAGGCATGTGCTTTACACACATGTACATGGAATTCCGGCCTGTAACTTAAAGGCTGAGTTGTGTCCAAGAAAGTGAGACGTGGGGGATTTCACTGTGGGTTGATTATAGTTTTGGGTAGGGTTTATTGTGTTAAGTTTGAATTTCCAAAGGAATATTTGTTGATTAACTTTAAATAGCGTGTTAGTTTCTGTTAGTGTTGTCTTTTTATTACCCTGTGTTATGTTTTGTTGCTTTTTCTTTTGATAAATCCTTTCAACCCCCAACGCCCCCACCCAATCAAGTGTTAGATGACCGAGGAGTGGAACTCCCTTTACAAGGCATTAACAGTTCCTTAGCCAGGGTGGGTGTGTGGATTTGTTGGTTGGTTGTCAGTCCATCAGCTGAGTGGAGAGAGTGAGTGAGTGTGTGGCCAAAACACAGGAGAGCTACAAGCCTTTGATTTTTCATTTGGATTTTTTTCTTGGCTTCACTGGAGGAATATTTTTTTTTTTGTGTATATTTTTTTTCCTTTTGATAACTTTCACTTTAAATGCTCATTGTACCCACAGCAGTTTGTACTTTCAAGTGACTGGATGAAAATCTACCTTATTTTTTTTTTTTTTATTAATATACGAAGGGGTACCCATAAATAAACGGAATCTGTACCTGGCGTGCAATCTGAACTTAGTTGTGGATTTCGCCGCTAGATTTAGCATACTTAGAGTATTCTGTGGCAGTCTGCCAAGTGGTGTTGCTCTGTATTGTTCAAACGCCATTCCGTGTTGGTTTTTCTTGGTGCTTATTAAATGTGTTCTGTGGTTTTAGTGATGGGTGATCATAAAGAACAGCGAGTATGCGTTTGTTTTCTCAGCTGCTGATACTGTAATGATGCTTGAAACTGCTTTTGAAGAGGAAGCTTTAAGTAAAACTACAAGTGGTTTTCGCGTTTCAAATGAGGGGAAATGTCACTTGAAGACCAACCAAGATCTGGCCGATCTTCCACAATTAGGAATGACAAAAATCTTGAAAAAGTTTGCGGTGCAATTTACGGAGATTGCCGTCAGACTATTGAAGAGAATTCCGAATTGACTTGTTGTCTTGGAGTTCTTGCCACCTTCCCTACTCGCCTGAACTTTGCTCCGTGCGACTTTTTCTTCTTTCCGCATATGAAAAAAGAGCTCAAAGGAAAGCGTTTTTGTACCGTGGAGGAAGTCAAAGAAAAATCACTGCAGGCATTGGATTAACGTTCCACTTCAGTGATTCCAAAAATGTTTCAAGTGGGAAAACCACTGGGACAAGTGCATACATTCACATTGAGAGGACTCTGAAGGAGACTAACGTTTCAGTAAGTAAAAATTATTAAACCGATTTTTTTTTTTTTTTTTCTTTTTTCAAGTCCGGTTATTTTTGGGTATCCCCTCGTAAACACATCTGCCATGTTAATTGAGTCTTATTTCTACCTCTGGTACAAGTTGGTCCTGAACTACGAGCAGGTGGCTGCTGACACAGTCAATATATTCTTCAACCCTGTAGACATCCTTTTAGTCTCGTTGGGCCAGATACCCATTCTTGGAACAAGTGTACACTTATGGATGCAACTCACTGAAATCTTGGTAGTGGACAGCAGTTAAATCCATCACTGAAGTCTACGCCTGAGAACCCATTCGCTATTTCCTCCAGTCCATGCACAACCAAATACTTAAGCAAAGCCAAATCTTGATGACTAGCAAAATGTATCAAAGTTGCTAAGGCGGCATTATTGATATTATTTCAAAGATGAGTTCATAGTTCATAGTAGCATTTGATTTAGTTTTGTGGTCTATATATACCTACTGGTATCACATGTTTGACATTAGGAGTGTGTGATATGTGTCATCTACTATAATATCTTAATTGTTTTAACAATGTGCAAGCTGAAATTATCGAGTATGTCACTCACTTTCCCAAAAATAATCAAAAACACGCCTTCAGAGGCCACATATTCACTGTCTCATGTATTCTAACAGGATAGACTACTGCATGTGTGCAAAGAAGTACAGAAGTACAGAGCCCCGTATGCATCAGGCAAGGAAAAAAAAATCTGTTTGAACGGATTATTTGTGTTTTCTTAAAAAGCATATGCCAATCGGGCTCGTTTTATTTTGCAAGCCATCTTGGTTGGGGGGTCCTCGATTCCAAAGCACTTGTTTTTTTTTCTTTCTTTCTTTATTTAAAACACTTGCACAGATCCCTGCCTCCTCACCCTGCTTCATTCTGCCCCGACTCGTGTATAATATATGTACAGTAATGACAACGATGTTAAAGCAATGATGAAGCGGATCAGTGATGCTGTGATCGCCCATAAATCTTAACCGTTCTGTTCAAACAGATGAATACATCTGAACTGACCACCGTAGGGTAAAAAAGAAAAAATAGTTTTTTGGCATCTATTTTATAAAAAAAAAAAAGCCGAATCTCTGCACACAACAACATTTATTTCTATAGCACATTTTCATACAAATGCTGTAGCTCAAATTGCTTTATATGATGAAGAAAGAGAAAAAAGACAACATAAATAAGAATTAAAATAAGGGAACACCAATTAACATAGAATAAAAGTAAGGTCCAATGGCCAGGGAGGACAGAAAAAACAAAAAAAAACTCCAGGCAGCTGGAGAAAAAAAAAATCTGCAGGGGTTCCAAGGCCACGAGACCACCCAGCCAGCCCCCTCTCAGCATTCTACCTGACATCAATGACCTCAGTCAGTCCTTGCCATTGAAAAAGAAATCAAGAGCTACTTGATGGTACCTGAGATGGACAGTGATGTAAATCTACTTCAGTGGTGCAAAACACAAGAAGTACATTTTGCTAAATTGGGGAAACGTGCAAAAAAGTACCTGCTTCAAGCAGTCCTTCTGAGAGGGCTTTCAGCACCAGAGGAAATGTTGTAACCTGTAAGAGCGCTGCTCTGAAGCCAGGTACAGTGGAACCTCGGGTCACAAACATCTCGGACCACATACAAATCGGGTTACAACCAAAAAGTTTGCCAAATTTTTGCATCTGTTCACGACCACACACTCGGGTGATGAACAAGCCAGTTTCCCTTCCGGGTCGTACGCGCCGATGATTTCCGCACTTGTTCAGTCTCTCCCTGTACATTCCCTGTGCAGCGAGAGAGAGAGAGAGCGGGAGAAGGCAGTTAAAGAAGGCAGTAAGGCCGAGAAGGCAGTTAAAGAATGCACTGTGCTTGTTTTTAAAGAGACTGCAAGGTTAGTTTTCTCTGTTCAAGGTTTTCCCAGTGTTGTTCAATGTTTTTACATTTAGTTTACTATTACGCTGTGCATTCTATGGTATAATTAACTATGTGCTTAAAAATCTTTAAAAAAAAATATTTACATACAGTTCATACAGTCTGGAACGGATTAATTGTATTTACATACAATCCTATGGGGGAAATTACTTCAGGTAACGACCAAATCGGGCTGCAACCAGAGTTTACGGTCGTGACCCCAGGTTCCACAGTACGGTGGACAGACCGGTGATTCTGTCACACAACCTGAAGATTCCTCAGTAGAATTTTACAATTTTTTAATTTGTTTCTGATATCTTTGTACAATATTGGACAGAACTTGAAGTTAGTAATTTGTTTAAAAATGTTACAGATTTGTGTGTTTTTTTTTGTGTCTTTGTGCAACGTATGACAAAACTTGTTTACAAATGCAATAGGTTTTTTTCCTTTGCATTATTTTTACACAGTAATATACAGTATGTTACATTTTTGTTCTTGCTTGTATGCTGCACAATTCACCTTATAGCAGTGCAGTTTCTTTGTCCAGACTGTAATGTTCATGCCTTGTAGTTTAATTACAGTTAGTATTTTATTTCCTTTGGATTTATATCTAGTTTACATTAAGGTTGACTGTCTGTTTAAAATGCTCTCATTATATCTCATATTGTTGGTCTTTTATGTAAATCCTGTAGGTCATTTTGAAATGGTTTACTCATACCTGCACTATTTGATCTCAGTAGTACTTTGACTAGTGATTAATATTTTTGTGTTATTTTACTTCAGTTTTAAGTAAGTAAATAAGACCTGTTTTCCATAACTGTTGTTTCCATTAATCTCATTACTAAGTTACAATTAATATCCTGTTAACAAGACCACGCTAGATCAATACGACTTTTATAAACACGTTGTAATAAGAATGACTAAGAGACATTGGGAAGGTTTGGGGCAGCCACCCATATAATATTTCCCAACTGCAAAATCTGTCAAAAAGACAGACATGTTCACACAACTGAGTCCAAAACAGAACTGATTGTTGTCTTAAGATGGCGGCTTTTAAATGATCTCAGAGGATGTGATGTCATCAGGACCAGAAACCGGAAGTGACGTCATTGGCTGCCCCAGGACCGGGCGAGATTTCCCGAGAATGGTCTGCAAGTATTTGAGAGAGAGAATCCGTGCACTTCGCCACCCCCTGGTCTGGTGTGGAATTACATCTATTCAGGCCCTTTAGTTGTCCCCTAATCATGCTTGACAACGTTTTTAAAGGATGCGAAATATCGTCTAATTATCATTATAGTCGAAGTCCCAGAAAATATCGAGATATAATTTTTTGCCAATATTGCACTCCCCTGTTTGATGATTAGACAGTCATTTTAACTTATTTTAGTTATTTTAGACATATCTGTACAGTCAGAAGTTGAATGCTGTGCCGCCTTGCCAGTGGTTTTGTGGTATCATAGTTGTCTTCCTCTTTCCACATACGTATTCACCAAATCTTCCAGCCTCATATTTTCTTAGACTGTATTGTTGTAACTGTGAATAACAAAGACCAGTGATGTCTTCAAATGGCAAAGTATAATCTGATTTCATGTAGAGGTTTTTCCCTGACCGCAGTTTGTGTTTATTTTTAACACGTGTTATATTTTCCACACACAAAGCATAGTTATTGAATAGTGGTTTTTTTTTATTTTTGGAACGTTTCAGCCATAGATCATGCTGACAATGATAATTCATTTTATTTGCAATATACAATCTTGTGCCTTACTAATTTGTCATTTTTTACATACCCTATCTTACTCTCCAGAGAGACACAGAGAGGTAGAGAGAAGATTGGGTTTATCCATTATAACACACTAGGCAGTGTTAACAAGAGCACTGTTGCACTTTTCTTTCAGTCACCTACATTGACCTATGCCTTCATTAAGGGACTTGGATTGGTTTAGAAATGTCAAGTTTAGTAAGCCATCTAATTGTTCCCACCCACCTTTAAGCCAGATTCATTCACTGTTGACTCTAGACATGTATACGAGGTCTGTACATAAAGTATTTACCCATGTAATATGAAAAATGGATAGATTTATTGAAGAAGATACAAGAAACATTGTACATGGGACAATGACACATCATTGAGACCTCACACAGATCTCTCAGCATCTTTTCCACTGCAACACACTCTGCAAAATCCCTTGCTGGAACCGGCATCAGCTGCCTTGTCGTATTTTCCTGAATCTTATCGACAATCTGAAGTCTCTTCCCTTTCAAAGGTGATTTTAATTTTGGGAAAAGCCAGAAGTGGCAGGGCACCAAATCTGGGCTGTAGGGGGGGGGCTGAGTCACCTGGGTGATTGGATGTTTCGCCCCTCATTTCATTGTCCCCGAAAGCCTTCTGAATCATCTGAATTGTTTCTGCAGACGAATGTTCAACCTTAACGTAAAATCTGATTCACATTCATTGCTCTACCCGCTTAGTCATTTGGAATGAGATGGCCACACAGTACGTTTGCTCACTGAACAGCGTTTGGCGCCCCCTCTGACTAGTCCAGTAAAGTCTTAATTGTTCACGCATGCGCATTCCAGTCCACTCCCTATTGATGCCGCGCAAACTATTCTTGTTACTGTATATTAACAATGACTGGACTTTTTCCCCGGCAGACCTTGTATGTCTGGCTCTGCAAGACTATTCTCCTCCGAAGATCAGTCTGACAGTGGCAAGAGCACATCGTCATAAGTGAAAGGTCAGAGTGATTTCCGGGTGATCTTCAAAATAACTTTTGTGGATGAAGATGTCCTATTAAGTTGTAGTGTCTAGAAGCCATTGAGGTACCACACTTCCTATTGTTTAAAAATACTGGGACTATTGTGTACTGTTAGGCCCAGGCAATACTACTGGCGTTCTTCCAGTTTTGCAATAACTTGTTTATTTCTCAAAGCCACCTTTTTTTGGGGACATCCTTTACATGCATTGTGTTTTTAGCCCTCCAGCTACTCACATATAAATTCAAAGGCACTCTTCATTTGCTAATATGGTCTTGCTTCTTTTCATGTAGCCTGTGCCGAGTTATTTTACTATCCATTGCTCTTGTTGCTTTTAGCATCCCGTACAATTCGCATGATACTGTCTGTGGAACTTGGAGCACAAATCTCAGTGAAAAATGACATGAACCCGGAATATCACTTTTGAAGAGCATATTTACTTTTTTGTGTCATTTAAACATATTTTAATATCTTTCACACCCTTCCCAACTTGTCCAGCTTATCAAAAAGAAAAAGTTAAACAAAAAAATTCAGAGCATTAGAAACTGAGTAATGATATCAGCAATGTTAACTTTTCTGTGTTGTTTCATAAATTTAATTGTAAATTATTGATTCTATTACAGAGCTTATGTTTTTGGAAACAAGTGCCCTAACAGGAGAAAATGTAGAGGAAGCTTTTCTTAAATGTGCCAGGACCATTCTGAACAAGATTGAGTCAGGTAAGACTAATGTAGCAACAGTACATCATTGTGCTTTAAAGGATTTGGTGATAAAATCATTTCTCAACTTAAACATCACCAATAATTGATGTTATTGCCTAGGTTAGGACATAATCTTTAACTGAGTAAATCTACACTGCTTTTCTGAAGTTTATGTAAAACTTTGGCCACAGGGTGTCCTCATTATTTACAGCCATGAACTATAACAATGTTTGAAGTACTTTTGTTTAACACTAAAATTACCAGAGCCTACGAAAAAACTCGTAGATCTGTCCCACCTTAAATCGCTTCGCACCTCTCCGTCAGTGTCTTTTGTCCTTTAAATGTGTTGATAAGCAGCAAGCAGCCTGCTATCACATCCCCCAACGGCGCACAATTTTCTCAGCTCAAGTCTGTTTACCTGCGTGTCAGTTGCTTAGAGTTGTATAGAGTGAGAAGTCAAGCAAAATGACACCTTTTAGAAATACTATATCGTTATTTGGAACACTTGCATTTCATGTGTGTTCCGTGTCTACAACGATCTATGTAAACACATTGTTAAAACAGAAACGTTTTTCATGTTTCAGTAATAATTGACAAAATGTAGACATGAAGTGTATAATGTGTGAAGCCTGAAGTCCAAATATCAAAGAAACACTTTCACAAAAGATACGAATATAACAGAACAAGTGTGCTTTTATTCAAGTGTGCGTTAGAGTGCGACATCGACACACATTTGCTATGACCACTTTGGTGGCGCAATGGTATCAACTGTTGACTGGTAGTCAAAACTTCACGGGTTCAACCCCGGACGAGTCCATTTTAAGAAGCGAGCTGCTGTTATTCTTACTATTTTAGAATAAAAACTTACATTTGATTTCAGTCTGTAACAGCCAGTGTAAATTTATGATACTTGTAAAGGTTAGCTTTGTTTTTTTTTTTATTCAGTTTTATTCTCTCAGTCGCGTTCATGATCCCACCCCGCCTCACATTTGACGCTGCTGTTTTCACATAAAGACACGCTATAACAGAGGTCAACTCAGATGATGACGACGGTTCTACATCGGAGCATGAATGCACGTCGCACTTTTTCCATCGCTGTACTTTGTATATGTACATGGGAAGCTCTGCACTCTACTTGTGACTTTACACTGTAGGAAATAAGTGAATAAATAAAGATAAATAACATTCGATCTGGCTCTTACATATAAAGTACAGAGACGGTAGCTTCCACCTGCAGCTATAGACTCTGCAGTACGCAAGCGACTCTACACGCTAGTGTTTAGATCTGGACGGTGTGATGATACCAAACATATATATTTAGGTTTTAAAATAAGCCAGATTTAAAACGTGACATAAAAAGTCACATTAAATCATTGCACTTTTTGGCTTAGGATTTTATATATAGAGAGTAGATATATATATTCTCACACTATAGTCTGTACAAACACCAAAAATACTAAAGAGAAAGAAAATTTAAAACAAAAAAAAAAAAAACCTGACTTTGCAGTCCCAGTCTCAATGAGTTGCTATACAGTCATAATGCTGTTGGTATAAAGGAGTGCCAGTAGCATTTCTTGACTCACTTCTGCTGAGTAATTCATTGGCTAAAAGTCCTCAGTGTTGGTGTGTCAGACAGAAAATGTACAGCTTAGTTCAAAATGGCACTCAGTTTTGTTTTAATTCCCATCTCCACTATGACCTCCAGGGCATTGAGAATGTGCCTCATAACTAAGCCTACCCTTTTAATCAGCTTATTGATTTGGTGGGCCCGTCTTGAAGTGATGTTGTTAGCCCAGCACACTACAATATAGAAAATCACACTGGCAATCACAGAGTTGTAGAAGATGTGAAGGATGGCACTTCCAACATTAAAGGAGTACAAGGAAAAATATCCTACTTACCCTTTCTTCCATAGTTCCTCTGTGTTAAGACGCCAGTCCAGTCTGTCAGTGATATGGTCCTCCAAGTACTTGTAGCAGTGCACCACCTCTACGTCCACTCTCTGAATAGTGACCGGGCATAGAGTGTCTTTAGTGTGGCCAAAGTCAATAAGTAATTCCTTGGTTTTGCTGATGTTAAGTTGTAAACAATTCTTTGTGCACCAAGAAACAAAGTTCTCCACCTGACTCCTCTCCTTTGTCACATCTGACTTATCAATACACCCCATAAGTGCAGAATCACATGAGAATTTCTGCAAATGACCTGACCTGCCGTTACATTTATAGTCTTGGGTGTTCAGAATGAAGAGAATAGGAGACGGGGCTGTTCCTCGTGATGCCTGAATGTTGCTCAAGAAAAAATCAACCTCACTGAATTGGCAATTTGTTTGGCAGGAAAGAAAATAAGCAAGCTATTTTGTCATAGTTATCTGGTGACCTAATAGGAAGGCCATTGTTAAAATGGATTCAAATTCTACATACTAGCATAGCCATTAGCACATGTGCCATTCAGCAGTTTCAGCCAGTTCTACCAGCACAGATGCTAAAGGTTCATCTCATGGCAGTGTGACATGGCTACAGCTTGCAATTGACCACCTTAAATACCTTTTACCACTCATGATTGGACACACCTGTCTATGAAGTTCAAGGCTTCACAAGCTCATCCAACCAATTTGGTGTTGTAAGTAATCAGCATTGAGCAGTGACAGGCATTCAAATCAGCACAATGACAAGGGGACCCACATTTGTGCACAGCCAGTTTTTCACATTTGATTTCATTTCATACAACTAAATACTGCTGCACTAAAAATCTTTGTTTGGAAAACACCTCAGTACTCTGACATACCACAGGTATCTTTTTTGTTGAAAGTAAATTATCATGCAGGCTGAGAGGGGTTCCCAAACTTTTTCATATGACTGTATAATCGGGTTACGGTGAGTAACCCAGTTAAGGCAGAAACCTGCTTTCTTAATAATCCGCATTTACCTGCACAAGTAATCTTTTGGAGTTCTTCTTTGGCAAAATGCTGTGATGTCATTGAACTGCGGTAACAGGGTTAATTAAACATCGTCCACAGACTACGTAACTCGCGTTAACTGTTAACGTGTTACCCTACTGCTCCCAAGATTGTGTTACCAAGTTTAACACTGTACGTTCAGCTCATCAACATAAATGTCACCTTTTCTGAAATACTGAGACAGATGTTTCCATCAAGGAGAAGGAATAATGTGATTGCCCAAATTTTTGCTTTTGGAAATGTATTTTGTGGATTCCTCTAGCTGTGTGTGCAAAGCAAATACATGGGCACGCTGGCAGAGTGCAGTGAAACAGACATGAAACTACAGAATCCTTAACAGTAATCCGGTTATGGGTTAACATGGCCACATAATCAGGATATTGGCAGTGAAATCTACCTCTGCCAATCAGTTTTCTCATAGGCCAATAACCCAATTTCTCCAATGTGAACAAGGGTCCATGTGGCAGTTTTAAAAATACGGTTTGTGTGAATAATCGGGATATTGAAGCACATGTAAACACACTAAATGATCCCACAGTATAGAAAGACATGGTGTTGAGAGAGAAAGCGAGAGCAGGAGATGTGATTGTAGGAACACAGAATGGTCAATTGAAATGTAACTATCCGGTGTCAAACATTATCTTATACAATCTTCAGTTTGACCTGCAAGTATCACTGCTGTTGTTTTCTGTTTCATAGGTGAGCTTGACCCTGAGCGGATGGGCTCTGGCATTCAGTATGGAGATGCCTCCCTGAGACAGTTGAGGCAGCCGAGAGGAGTTGCAGCACAGAACAAGCAGCAGTGCAGCTGTTAGGGATAGTGAAGCCGAACTCCCCCTCTTGCAGTCCTGGGAAATGGGTGAGTTCAATTGTCTTTATTGCCTTTCACTGCTCAGAAGGGCAGTCAGGCTGATTAATAGGCCTAGAGATTACAGAATGCCATTCCATCACACAGTGACAAATGACTTTATAGATAGATAGATCATTAAAGATGGGCTTGTAGAACTGGCGATTTCCATTGTAGAAACAACAGACCATTAAATACTGTAAGTGATTTCAGATTTCTTCTAGCCCTCACAAATCTTAATCTTAAGGGAGGACATGATAAAGAAATTCTTAATGATTTAGTTGTTAGAATAAACCTGGTCCTTTATTATGGTAAATGACATGTCAAAGAAGGTAAGTCCAGTTTCAATTATTATATATATACATACACACACAAGGGGGAGTCAAGCTAAAGTATAAATAGAATTTATCAGAAAATGGAACAAACCTTAATAAAAGTGATAATGTAATTTCTCAATGTCGTCTCCACCCTTCTTAATGCACTTGCGCCACCTGCCTGCAAGTGCTTGGATTCCAGGAGAATAAACGGTTTTGTCTTGTCCTCACCAAGCACTCATGCACCTAAGTTATTGTCGAACACTACATGCCTAGGGGTACTCTAGTCGCTAGTGTAAGTTACTGGGACTTGCTGGAGACCAATGTGAAACCTGCTATTTGCTCCAGTTGGTGGGGACTGCTGTCTCAAGGAATCCTTTTGCTACAAGAAAATGCTCGCCTGCCCACACACTGCTAAGAACACCAAGACTTGTCTGGAGAAATTGAAGTTTTAGGTATTGCCACGTCCTCCTTATTCGCCAGATTTGGCACTGTGTGATTTCCACCTTAAGGATTACTAAAAAAAAAAACATCTGGGTGATCACCAATTCAAGACAGATGATGACGTGAAGAAAGCGGTGGTTTGCGAGGACAAAACAAAATCTTGTATTCTGCTGAAATCCAGGCAGGTGGCGCAAGTGCATTGAGAAGGGTGGAGACTATAGTGACATTACCAGTTTTGTTAAAATTCGTTCCATTTCCTAACTTTAGTTTGACTCCCCCTCATGTGTGTATATGTGTTTATATATTTACAGTGGGCATAGAAAAGAATTCATAGAAAAATTGGTCTCATCCGATGCGAGAGATGGACGTCTGAAGTGGAGCTCCGCTAGCAGCGGTGTTATTTTTCATATTATTTGCTTATTATCCTGAGATATCCTGCATTTATTCAACCCAAGGAGACTGCTACAGTATATATATATATATATATATATATATATATATATATATAGCTCAAGATACGGCCTTTCAGAGAGAGACCTGGATCAGCTGGGCGAAAGTACAGACCCTTCGGGATGAAGGTCCGCTACATCGTCGCCGGCTGAGAGTGAAAAGGGGAGCGAATGTACGATCGGGAGTGCAGAACTCGATAGCTCGCTGATCAGAGAAGAATACCTGAAACTGGAAAGGGCCTTACAGTCCGCGATCTCAATTACTCCACGCGAGCCGGGAATAGCAGGGGCACCGGCTACAGTAGATCCTGACGCTTCACTGTACACTGTACATTGTGTACAAGAAAGCACAATTGAAATGTCTAAACTGGAGGTGATGCTCGCTGAGATCGTACAAGATATAAAGAAAACCGAGAAGGCAAATGAGAAAGCAAGGGCAAAGGCACATGAGAGGCTGAAACAAGAGTTGCTGGAATTGAAACAGTAATGGCAGCAAGCAAACGAAACGCAGTGGCAGGAGCTGCAACAAGCAAACGAAACGCAACGGCTGATGCTGCAACAGGCAAATGAAAGGCTGCGACAAGAAATGCAAGTGGAAATGCGACAGGTGCTGGGTAAAATTGAAACGCTTACTGATCAATTAGAGGATCTCAAGGAGACATTTATTACTAGGATTGAATTTGCCAAAAATTTAGCTACCAGTGCTGAAGAAAAAGCAGAAAATGTCAGCTCCGAATGCAAAAAACTTGGAGACAGACTGGCTGCTTTGGAAGATGGTAGTAGAAGGTATAATGTCAGAATTGAAGGTCTGCCTGAGAATCGAGAAAGTTCAAACCCGGTGCAATTCGCTACTGAACTTTTTTCTAAAATAATCGGGGACGACTTTAAAGCAGAATCTGAGATAGCAGCTGCTTATCGCGTACGCGGAGCAAACACCGTTAGACCCAGACCAAGGTCTTTTGTAGTTCGTTTTGAACGATTATCATTTAAGCTAGAGGTGATGGCACTCCTCAGAAACAAGTAAGATATTACATTTGAAAATAACCACATTCGTATCTTTCCTGACTTCTCTCCAGCAACAGCTACTAAACGCGCAGCCTTCTACAACATCAAACAGCGGTTACGGCAAGCCAGCGTCAAATACAGCCTCTTGTATCCGGCAAAACTTAAAGTGGAATGGCAAGGTCATTTCTATGTCTTTGCTAGCAAGGAAGAAGCAGAAAAGGAATTAAGAAAGCTTATATTCTGATACATAATAGTGAGTCATGGCGGTTAATGATAAAGCAAGGATTAATAATCTACTGTCTGATCTATTCGTTTTAAAATACAGGTTTTTGTCAGCATATATTCTCATTATTACTTAGTATTACTAGGGCGCTATCTGTTTATGTTTTATTGTGCTTAATTACTTTTTCTTTCTTTTTTTTTTTTTTTTTTTTT
>JANRMT010062796.1:100724507-100742138 GCA_026402145.1 Polypterus bichir lapradei | reverse complement strand
ATTCTAGTTTTACAAAGAAAACTAGAGGTGTGGGAATTCTCATACATAGAACAGTACCATTTGTAGCATCAGATGTAGTATTGGATCCTGAAGGGAGATATGTAATGGTCATGGGAGACTTATCTAACTGTAAAATGATTTTGATAAATGTTTATGCACCTAATGTTGATGATAAGGAATTTATACAAAATTTATTTGCATCCATTCCCAATCTGAACACTCATAAAGTTATAATGGCTGGGGACTTCAATTGTGTTCTAAATCCACTTTTAGATAGGACTTCCTCCACAGGGGGAACGGCATCTAACACCGCAAAGATAATTACAAAGTTTATAACTGATCACAACTTATCAGACCCCTGGAGGTTTTTAAACCCAAATTCAAGAACATATTCTTTCTACTCACCAGTACATTATTGTTACTCAAGGATTGATTACTTCTTTATAGATAATAACTTCTTGCCTATGATTAAATCTTGCGAATACGATGCTATTATTTCTGACCATGCACCTATGACCTTGGAGCTAAAATTACTAAGCCCCAGACACTCACCTCGCAGATGGCGCCTCAACCCGCTTCTATTAGCTGACGAGAATTGTACGGAATTTATATCCAAACAAATCAAATTCTTTCTAGAGACAAATACATCACCCGAGATCTCTGCAGGAATACTCTGGGAAACTCTTAAGGCCTTCTTAAGAGGTCAGATTATCTCATATCTTTCCCACAGAAATAAATCCGAAGCCAAGAAAGTAGCAGAGATAAAAAGCGAAATTACTAAAATAGATGAAGAACACGCCAGACTACCAAGCAAGACTCTACATAGGAGGAGGCAAGCTCTACATTCGGAATTAAACCTCTTGACAACTAAAGAAACTGAACAACTAATCTACAAATCCAGACATCATTATTATGAACATGGAGAGAAAGCTAATAAGCTTTTAGCTCAACAAATTCACAAGCAAGAAGTACGCAACGCAATCTCGGTAATCACCAACACGAATGGAAATAAAATCGTCGAACACAAAAATATAATGCACACTTTCAGAGACTATTATAAATCCTATATACTACTGAGTTTAAAGAAGAGAATACACAATCTAATACATTTCTAGATACATTACAGATACCACAAATAGACGCTTTTAGTGCAGAGGAACTTGATAAACCTCTGGCGTTATCAGAATTACTAGATGCTATAAAGTCACTCCAAGGCGGGAAAGCAGCAGGCCCTGATGGCTACCCTGCAAAATTTTACAAGAAATTCTCCGCTCAGCTAGCTCCCCTCCTATTAGCAACATTTACAGAAGCCAATCTCTTCCTCAAACCTTTCGCCAAGCACTAATCACTGTTTTTCTAAAACAAAATAAGGACTTATCAAAATGTGCATCATAGAGACCAATTTCTCTTCTGAATAACAACGTTAAAATACTCTCTAAAATCATAGCTAGAAGACTAGAAGGATGGAGAAAGTGCTCCCCTCGGTAATATCACAAGACCAAACTGGATTTATTAGGGGTCGACACTTATCTTCAAATCTTCGACGCTTGTTTAATGTAATATACTCACCAACTAAATCAAACACCCCAGAAATATTATTATCATTGGATGCAGAAAAAGCATTTGACATGATTGAATGGAAATACCTTTTTACTACATTGGAGAAGTTTGGGTTTGGCCCGAACATTTGTGCATGGATTAAATTACTGTATACTAACCCAGAAGCTTCAGTTTGCATCAACAACATTTGCTCAGACTACTTTAAACTAGAACGTGGCACTAGACAAGGATGCCCCTTGTCACCGCTGCTGTTTGCGATTGCCATTGAACCACTGGCAATACATTGTCGAAATACTGATCAGATAAAGGGGATTAGCAGAGAAGGACTGGAACAGAAAATCTCATTATATGCAGATGATATGGTACTGTATATATCAGACCCAGAAAATTCTGTGCCTGCAGTCTTAGCAGCACTCACAGAATTTCAAAAGATCTCTGGTCTCAGAATTAATCTGAATAAAAGTGTACTCTTTCCAGTGAATTCTCAAGCATATAATATTAGATTAGATACCCTACCTTTTATCATTGCAGAACAGTTTAAATACCTAGGGGTAAATATCACAAGTAAACATTAAGCTCTATATCAACAAAACTTCGCCTTCTGCATGGAAAAAATTAAACAAGACTTGCATAGATGGTCAACCCTTCATCTCACTCTAGCTGGAAGAATTAACACTGTTAAGATGAATATTCTTCCGAAGCTCCTTTTTTTATTTCAAAACATTACAATATACATTAATAAATCATTCTTTAGGCAATTAGATTCAACAATAACCTCATTTATTTGGAATTCAAAACATCCACGCATCAAAAGAGCAACCCTACAAAGACAAAAGGCAGAAGGTGGCATGGCTCTACCTAACTTCCAGTTTTATTACTGGGCAGCAAATATACAGGCGATAAGAACCTGGACACAAATAGAAGAACATACACAGGCTTGGTCCGCAATAGAAGTAAAATCCTGCAGTACTACTTTGTATTCCTTGCTCTGTGCTCCAATAAATACACGTTATCGGCAATATACAAATAACCTAATTGTGCTCCACTCATTTAGAATCTGGAACCAATGTAGAAAGCCTTTTAAGACGGAGAAGCTTCTATCTGTGGCACCTCTGCAAGAGAACCACCTCTTTCAACCTTCACAAACATATGCAGTTTTTAATATCTGGAAAAAATTTGACATTAACTTGCTTAGAGATCTTTATATAGACAACGTCTTTGCTTCCTATGAACAATTACATTCCAAATTTAACATTCCAGCTACACATTTCTTTCACTATCTTCAAATCAGGGACTTTGTTAAACAGAACCTTCCAGATTTTCCTCATCGTGCACCCTCATCCATGCTGGAAAAAATATTGCTCAATCTCAAGGACCTAGACTCCATGTCTACAATATATAAAATCATTTTACAATCCCTCCCTTTTAAAGACCCAAGAGGACACTGGGAAAAAGATCTCTCAATTAATATATCAAAAAAGGAGTGGAAAGTAGCAATGCAGAAAATTCACTCGAGCTCCATATGCGCAAAGCATACAATTATACAACTCAAAATTATTTATCGAGCACATCTGTCTCGTCTAAAATTCTCCAAAATGTTTCCAGGGCATGATCCAACCTGCGAACGTTGCAACCAAGTCCCAGCCTCACTAGGTCACATGTTCTGGTCCTGCACCAAATTAACATTATTCTGGACAAAAATTTTTAATTACTTCTCAGACAGCCTTGGACTCACAATCCCTCCTAACCCATTAACAGCTGTGTTTGGGGTTCTTCCAGAGGGGCTTAAAGTGGAGAAAGACAAACAAATTGTGATTGCATTCACTACACTTTTGGCACGCAGACTTATTCTGATAAACTGGAAGAACCCAAACTCTCCTCTTTTAAGTCAGTGGGAAACCGATGTGTTATATTATTTGATATTGGAAAAAATCAAATACTCAGTTAGAGAATCCGTACAGACTTTTTTCAAAACATGGCAGGATCTAATCAGTAATATTTTAAAATAAGTTCATGAAGCATAGAGAATTTATTAATTTAGGTATGTTTAAAAGCTGTAAAATTTTTACGCCGTTTGGCTTGCTCTCTCTCTCTCTCTCTCTCTCAAGGGTGGGGATCGATCTGTTCTTAACTCAATTTTTCTTTTTGTAAAAACTTGGTTGCTTTGTATGGATTGCACTAAAAATAATAAAAAAAAAAGAAAAGAATCCACCCTTTGAAATATTCCCATTCTTTTTGCTTTACAGCCTTAAATGAAAACACACACACAAAATATTTCTTCCCAGCTTTACTTACTCAGTGCAACCTCTAACATTCAAGTGAAAGCTACAGTTCAGAAGAATTATAAAAAACAAGACCTACTGAGATTAATACAGGATCATTCCCCCCCCCCATATGCCAATGTCATTTTGTTGACCCCCCTTTTGCTTTGATGTCAGACTTGAGTCTGTTGAGATTCTTCTCTATCAGCTTTGCACATCTAGATTGTGTAATATTTGCCCCCCACTCTCTTTACAGAACTGTTCAAGTTCAGTCATATTGGATGTTGAGCATTGCTCGTCTGCTATCTTCAGATCTTTCCACAGATTTTCTGTGTGATTTAGGTCTGGGCTCTGACTGGCCACACCAGGACATTCACTTTCTTCTCCTTCAGCCACTGTGTGTTCAATTTTGCTGTGTGCTTCAGGTTGTTGTCGTGTTGAAAGGTGAACATTCTGCCCATCTTCAACTATTTTGCAGAGGGTAGCAGGTTTTCCTCAAGAATCTGACGGTATTTTGCCCCATCTGTTTTTCCTTCTACCCTAAATGAGAGCCCCAGGCCTTGCGGCAGTGAAACACCCCGACAACAGGATGCTGCCCCTCTATGCTTTACTGTAGGTATGGTGTGTTGTGGATAGTGAGCTGCATTGGATTTCCGCTAGGTATTGAGGCCAAACAGTTCAATTTTGGTTTCATCTGACCATAAGACATTTTTCCACTTGGCATCAGAATCTTCAAGGTGCATTCTGGCAAAGCTCAAATGAACCTTAATGTGGCTTTTCTTGAGAAGTGGCTTTTTCCTTGCGACCCTCCCAAACAAGCCACAATTGTGGAGTGCTTGTGAAGTTGTTGTCACATGAACACCATTAATGACCACTCTGTGCCATCATATCCTGTAACTCCTTCAAAGTGGCATTTGGCCTCTTGGTAGCCTCTCTTACCAGTTTCCAGCTTGCTCTTCCATCCAGTTTGGAGGATCCAGGGAGGATCCTAGTAGTACCAAACACTTGCCACATCTTTATGATGGGCTTTACTGAGCACCTTGGGATTGATAAAGCCTTTGAGATGTTTTTGGTCTCCATCTCCTGCCCTATGTCTGTCCACAAGATCTTTTGAAAGTGGCCTGCCACCCATAGTCAGTTGTTTGCTGTCAGTTGCACTACCAAGAAAGGGAATGAATGGACCTGGAAGAGCTTCACTAATCACACTCATTACAACTGAGCACAGGTGGAAGGAAGCCAGTAACTGCAATGGGAATGGTGGGCACTGACACCTGATTGAGTTTACGAGGGGGGAGCTGAACCTTTATTAATCTTAGTAGGTCTTGATTTTAATTTTTTTTTAATTCTTCTGAACTGTAGCTATGATATCTTTCACTTGGATGTTAGAGATTGCATTGAGTAAGTAAAGCTGGGAAGAAATATTGGTTTGTGTGTTTTCATTTAAGGCTGTAAAGCAAAAAAATTACAATATTTCAAAGGGGGAAGTCTTTTCTATACCCACTGTATATAATAAATATGGTTATTTTGTTCATTCTGATTATCACTTAAGTGATAGATTTTTTTGGAATTGCCATTAAGTGGTTCATTAAAGGCACACACATGCACAGCATAAATCCTAAAGTCGTAGAAGTTTAAAACATGAGCGACTACTGTGGCACAACGGTTAGGTTTGTTAGTGGGTTGGAATTAGACCCCTGGTATCTGTGCTTTGAATTTAAACATAAGTCTGAATGGATTTTTCTTCTCACATCCCAAATATGTACTGTATATATTTTTATAATTATAATTTTTTTAGCCGGTGCCTTTATCTAGGGCAACTAACAAACAAGCAGAGAACAAGAAAAAAAAATGAGTGAGTTAGCCTTGCTAGTATTATATAATTATACCTGCAGCTAGACTAAGACGCACCTCGGGATCCTAAACTCAGTTCCAAAATATTGATCGTAGTACTAGGGTGTTGTACCGTGTTAGCCATTATGAATGTGGTGAGAAGTTAAGTGAGATGACACCAATTGGCTAAAAAGATCACAATATGTAGGCTTTCGAGGCAATTCAGGCCCCTTCTTCAGGCAGAGATGTAATCAGGAAGGGTCCTCAGTTGCCTCGAAAGCTTGCATATTGTAATCTTTTTAGTTAGCCAATAAAAGGCGTCGTTTTTCTTGACTTCTCAAAATATTTAATGAAAAGTTGAATTTTCAAAAGACACCTAAACAGGAGTAAATTATCATTGATTGTGAACTCCTACAGCCTCTTGTGGTGCTCAGGATTGAGTGTGGGAGCCCCTAGGCTACAGGATTAATGACACACACGTGTCGTGACTTTTACGTATGATGATGTATGTACGCCATTTTCTGTGTGATCACTGTCAGATGCTGACTTGTTTATTTCTCTTCTCCCCCCACAGTGCTGTGTCTCCTCTTGATGGGCCTGAAACGATATGGCTGGAGGTGGGTGCTTTCTGGAAACGGACCCCCTCTTCCCCCCTTCAGGATGACGAGCATTGTGTGCCTGCAACTATATCAACCTTTGACCTTTCCAGCTCTCTGTCTGTGATGGTGGGTCACCAAATAAGGAGCAAAACCACAATAAGGAGTTGATCACAATCACAGTTTTTGTAGGGTAGGGTTGGGGGCAGGAAGCATAGACAACGGGTATTTGTTTGTTTGGTTTGGTTTCATTTTTACTACATTTTTTTTTCTTCCTTATTCCTTGTTGCTGGTTAACACGTCAGACGACAGGTAACCCTCATTTGCGTTACCTAGAGAGCTGAAAACGGATCACCCTGAATTGGTACTTTGGACCACTTTGCCACGCTTCCTGTAAATGGCTTTTTTGGGTGGGGTCTGGGAAACGGGCATCTTGTTCAGGAAGGTTAAAGAAAGGGCTTCTACCTTGGTTTCTCGAAAGTTAACATACAAAACTTTAAATAGGTGACCTAAATCCAGAATTTGATGGCATTTAAGACGAGAGTCTCCGCTCTTTTTTTGTCCGATCAGTGTTCCCAGTTACTGTAATTTGGGCAAATGTTTTGCTGTTGAGTTTTCTTTTTTTTTTATTTGTTTGCCCATTAACTTTTAAAGCTAAGGTACCGTCATATTTTAAGATGGAAAATGACTTGAAAGAAATTGTCTTTTCTGCAAATTTGCCATGTTTTTAAGTCATACGTGTTATAAAGTCCTACATATGTATGTCACTTTTGAAAGGGTGGTGTTGAGGGGGCCAGTAACAAAAAACAAAACAGATGAGCAAAAACTTAAAAAAAAGACCAACAGAATGAATTTTGCGTCTTTTGCAATGACTGTCTGTGCATTCCAGGCATTTAGGAATAGAAAAAGAGAACACATTTAAATTCCTCCTCGTTGTCAGTTTGGCTTTTGGCAGGTTTTGGAAGAATGTTCCGGATTGATCCTGTTGTTGTTGTTCACGCGCCCGTCTTATTTGTTTGCAGAATTAAACTGGTAGTTAATGGAAGCTGATTTGTTAATAAGTTGTTAACATGAAACATTTCTCTTCTTCATCCAGCGTGGAATCCACTTTGTGCTTCCCGGAAGTTTTCCTATTAAACGTTTGCACTTATGAGCCCCACGTTCACATTTTTACAGAGCACTCTGCACCGCCAACCCCCATATTCATATATCAGATGTTTCCTTGGAAGCCCCAATCCCCGCCATATTTTAGGCATAATAAAAGTGCCGCTCTTTGCACCAGTGCTGACCCTCTTTTTCTTAATTTGCGAAGGTAAAGCCCCAAAAGTCAATGAGGATTTCTTTGAATGTTACTTTGAGGGTGTAGAATATCCTTTATTTTATTTTATTTATTTATTTTTTTTAAAGCAAGTCCTTCAAATTAGGCCAACTCTTGTGGATGGGCCCAGCTGGTGGAGACCCACACACTGCTGTCCAGTAAGGTGCCGCACTATTGCCCAGGGATTGGACTTGTCTGTCGCTGGTTTTGTGTTCCCCTCTGGCAGCGACATCTTGAATGGAAATATGCCCCCCCCCACACCCCCTACCCCTCACCTGTATTGTGTTTACAGGCAATAATGATAAACAGCTTGATTTAATTTTGCACCCTTACAGAAGACTCTCGGGTCTCCTTCTCCCACTCCTATGGATAGCCTGTAGATTTAAAGCACAAAACAGGGGCAGTTTGAATGACAGGAGACCTGCAGTGGAGTCTTACCATCTCGAACAGCACTGAGAAGCCATCTGCCTGTTTGGGAAGAATGTTTGCACTTTTTTTGGGGAATCCACATTTAGCTGAGTGTGGGCTCTTTTGAGTCGCACAGAGGTGTTGCATCGGCTGCAGTATTTTGTTCAGTTTTGTAACAGGGTGCATGTTGATCCCAAATGCACTTTGATTTTTTTGGTTTTGTTTTTCCTTGTTCACTGTACATTCTGTAACCTGTGTCTAATATTATAAATATCGGTAGCATAGTTTTCAAGAAGTCTAAACAAATCCTTATTAATGAATGGGTGACTGAGG
Organism: Polypterus bichir lapradei; assembly: GCA_026402145.1. Lineage (NCBI taxonomy): Eukaryota > Metazoa > Chordata > Cladistia > Polypteriformes > Polypteridae > Polypterus > Polypterus bichir. Next base: position 100,733,832 of record JANRMT010062796.1, on the reverse strand, counting down.
CATGCTGTCGAATCACTTTAGCGTGACTTTAATTTATTGGACGAAATCATCATTCTCTCTTTGGACGATCTCGCGGTAGTAACCAAACACTGGGATTTTAAGGCTGATATGTTGTCAACGTACGAAGGGGGGGGCGGCGCTGCATTCCCTTTTCATTTGAGCGACCCCCCCCCCCACCCCCAAGCAAAAGGCTCCAAACCTTCTCAGCACAACAAACGACTTCGCTGTTCTTGGCAGACACCCATCCGCCGCCGCCGCCGTCACCACGTTTATTGTATATCTGCATCTTTGTAAATATATCTCAAGGGGTTGTGTGAGGATGCTTTGTTGAATTTCATATTTAACACGCGTATCATTTTGCAGTGGTTATTTATAACTGTCTTTGATTGACAATGCATTGTGCATTTGATGATCTCCCTCTTGATATATTCTGTTGCTTGGCAGGTCTCCAAATCCAAATAAATGATAATGAAAAAAAATAAATAAAAATAGACGAGCCACCCGGAGACTTTGCAAAACAAAAAAACAAGAATCGGACTAATGTGTGCATTTGTGCTAGTGTGTGTGCGTGTGACACCAAAGTTTGAGTGTAATACATTGTCAAAGCAGAATCATTACTAAAACTGCAGAAAACAATAAAGGTCTGTCATTTTATAACTCTTCTCACACCCCGGCAGCCTACTGATTCTAAAAATCTGAATAAAGTTGTTGAAACTTAAAGCAAAGCTTGTTTGGTTTCGGGCCCTGGACGTTCGCTTCCTGGGCTTTCCAGCAGCAGGTTGTGATGGAGTGCTCATTTAATCGGGGCGGCTTACTGGCATCATCTCGATTGTGGGTACGGAAAGGCGTGTTCAGTTAGAGGGAGAGACCCCCTTAATACACACTGTGTCTGCACAAGGAAGTTGTCACGTTTTTTTCTTATTTGAGGGTAAATCAAAAGGTTGAAGCAATTTGAACATTACGTGGTAACGGCAACGGATACAAGCTGACTCAATACATGTTTGTGATGGCTTATATAGGTAGATTGATGAAAGGCACTATATAATAGATAGATGGATGGATGCGTATTCCCTCAGGGAAATTCAGGCATCCAGTAGCTCAAACACACCAAGAAAAATTGTTAAAAATTATTTTTAAAGCAATGAGATCAAACATACTGTAGAGAGAGACAGAACACAATGAAAAAGAGTTGAGGATCCCCCATATATTGTAAGGTTTACTGTAAAATAAGCAAGTTAGTAGACTGCTGGGCAAGACTGTCGGCTTTTTATTGCTATGGAGGGGAAGAGGCGGGGCATCTAGAAGGGAAGTGGTCATCTGGAGGCGTGGTCAGCAGTCCAAGGAGGGAGGAGACTAGCTCTTACTGTTTTTTTAAGGATGGAAGAAGAGGCATTAGTACACCTGATTAGCCTCCTGTGCCTGTGTGTCACCAGTAGCTAGACCCACACCGCTGCCTGCCATGCACGCATGTGACAATACAGTGGGTATAGAAAAGAATCCCCCCCTTTGAAATATTCCCGTTTTTTTGCTTTACAGCCTTAAATGAAAACACACAAACTAATATTTTTTTCCAGCTTTACTTACTCAATGCAATCTCTAACATCCAAGTGAAAGAGATCACAGCTACAGCCTAGAAGAATTTAAAAAAATAAGACCTACCGAGATTAATAAAGGATCAACACCCCCCCCCAAACTCACTCAGGTGTCAGTGCCCCCCGTTCCCATTGAGGTTACTGGCTTCCTTCCACCGGTAATCAGTTGTAATGAGTGTGATTAGTGAAGCTGTTCCTGGTCCATTCATTCTCTTGCTTGGAAGTGCAACTGACTATGGGTGACAAGCCACTTTCAAAAGATCTCCGGGATAGAGTTGTGGACAGACATAAGGCGGGAGATGGAGACCAAAAACATCTCAAAGGCTTTATCAATCCCAAGGAGCTTAGTAAAGCGCATCATAAAGAAGTGGCAAGTGTTTGGTACGACTAGGACCCTCCCTGAATCCGGCCGTCCCTCCAAACTGGATGGAAAAGTAAGGAGGACACTGGTAAGAGAGGCTACCAAGAGGCCAATGGCCACTATGAAGGAGTTACAGGATTTGATGGCAAAGAGTGGTCATTGTGTTCATGTAACAATTTCACAAGCGCTCCACAATTATGGAAAAAGCCACTTCTCAAGAAAGGCCACATTGAGGCTTGTTTGAGGTTTGCCAGAATGCACCTTGAAGATTCTGATGTCAAGTGGGAAAATGTCTTATGGTCAGATGAGCCCAAAATCAAACTGTTCGGCCTGAATACCTGGCGGAAATCCAATGCAACTCACCATCCACAACACAACATACCTACAATAAAGCATTGAGGAAGCAGCATCCTGTTGTGGGGTGTTTCACTGCCGCAGGGCCTGGGTAGGGTAGAAGGAAAAATGGGTGGGGCAAAAATTTGGTCAAATTCTTGAGGAAAACCTGCTACCCTCTGCCAGAAAGTTGAAGATGGGCAGAATGTTCACCTTCCAACATGACAACGACGCGAAGCACACAGCAAAACTGACCACACAGTGGCTGAAGGAGAAGAAAGTGAATGTCCTGGTGTGGCCAGTGAGAGCCCAGACCTAAATTACACTGAAAATCTGTGGAAAGATCTGAAGATAGCAGACGAGCAACACTCACCATCCAATGTGACCGAACTTGAACAGTTAAATTGTAAAGAAGAGGGGGGCAAATATTGGTTGGGCTCAGTCTAGATGTGCAAAGCTAATAGAGAAGAATCGACAGACTCAAGTCTGTCATTAAAGCAAAAGGGGGTTCCACAAAATGACATCGACATTGGGGGTGTCCTTTATTAATCTCAGTTGGTCTTGTTGATTTTTTTTTAAATTCTTCTGAACTGCAGCCATGATATTTTTCACTTGGATGTTTTAGGTGGCATTGAGTAAGTAAAGCTGGAAAGAAATATTTTGTGTGTGTTTTCATTTAAGGCTGTAAAGCAAAAAGAATGAGGATGTTTCAAAGGGGGGGATTCTTTTCTAATCCCACTGTACATACATAGATACATAAAAAAATGCAAATGGGTCAGTTGTTACAGAGTCGTAAGGTAGAGTGGCGACCAGGTCGTGAATTACTAGTATTGACAACAGCGCTACGTATGAATCCTCACGACAGTAGCAGCAAAGGTGTTCTGATGTATAGCGCAGGGACCCCCAAGATGATGTGGAGATGGTGACTGCCATTGTCATGGCTGGCCTGTCCCATCTTCCCCATATGCCTTTCCACCACAACTCCCAGTGAGTCCACAGTCCTGCCCAGCACTATGCCAACCTTCTTCACCAGCTTGTCCAGCCTCTTGGTGTCCTTATCTGTCACTCTGCCTCCCCAACAGATGGCAGCACAAAAGGGGGCACTGGCCACGACTGTCTGGTAAAACAAACCCAGGCAGCATTTCACTCCATGCATTGAATGATCCGAGTCTTCTGAGGCAGAAGAGCCTGCAGTGGGCCTTCCTGTAGAGGACATCTGTGTTCACAGACCAGTCCAGTCTGTCGTCATGGTGGACGTCTAGATATTGATAAGTGCAGATCAAAAACACGCAGGGCAGCGCTCTGCCATTAGTCAGATGAACGTGGGCGCGCTGCTGTGGGATTGCACCATTACATCATGGCCGAGATTGCTCTTCATTTTGACATTAAAGAGTCTTTTTCTGTTGACCAAAGTTGAGAGAAGCAAATTAAATGCACTGGGATTCAGTGATGTACGAAAGTAAATCAAAAAGTCAAGGCAATGCGAAAATTACGTGGTAACCGCAGTGGATATAAATTGACACGATACAGCGGAAGAAGTAAGTATTTGATATCCTGCTGAATTTGTACGTTTGCTCACTTAAAAAGAAATGAACAGCCTCTAATTTTAATGGAGAGAGACAGAATATCAACTAAAAATCCACAAAATGTAGTAGATAATGTGGAATCCATTGAATCATTACAGAAGGACTTGGACAGCATGCAGATGAGGAAGAAGATAAAATTTTATGTCAGTAAATGTGAAGAATTACACACAGGAAGCAAAAATGTGAGGTTTGAATACACGATGGGCAGTCGGAAAATTGAAAGCCCACCTTATGAGGAGGACCCATCCATTATCTAACCTGGTATATCCTAACACAGGGTCATGGGGGTCTGCTGGAGTCAATCCCAGCCAGCACAGGGCACAAGGCAGGAACAAACCCTGGGCAGGGTGCCAGCCACCCACAGGGCACAAACAACCAGGGACAATTTAGGATCGCCAATGCACCTAACCTACATGTCTTTGGACTGTGGGAGGAAACCCACGCAGACACGGGGAGAATCCGGGAAGCTAACCCCTTACTGCGAGGCAGCAGCGCTACCCACTGTGCCACGTATGAGAAGGATTGAGGCGTCATAGTAGACTCTACGCTATCGACTGCCAGCCAGTGTTCAGAAGCCATGAAGAAGGCTAACAGACTGTCAGGTTATATAGCGCCTTGACGTGTGGAGTACAAGTCACAGGAGGTTCTGCTCAAGCTTTATAACACACTGGTGAGGCCTCATCTGGAGTACTGGGTGCAGTTTGGGTCTCCAGGCTACAAAAAGGACATAACAGCACAAGAGAAGGTCCAGGGAAGAGCAACTAGGCTGATTACAGGGGTTGAATTATGAGGAAAGATTAAAAGAGCTGAGCCTTTACAGTTTAAGGAAAAGAAGATGAAGAGGAGACCTGAGTGAAGTGTTTAAAATGATGAAGGGAATGAGTCCAGTGGATCGAGACGGTGACTTTAAAACGAGTTCCTCAAGAACACGGGGACACAGTTGGAAACTTGTGAAGGGGAAATTTTGCACAAAGAGGAAGTTTTTTCCACACATAGAACCACAGACATTTGGACCAGGTAGTGTGGTGGACAGGAGGACTTTAAAGTCTTTCAAAACTCGACTTGATGTTATTTTAGAAGAATTAATTGGACAGGACTGGCAGGTTTTGTTAGGCTCAATGGCCTGTTCTCGTCCAGAGTGTTCTGATGTTCCAGTAAAACCCAAGATGGTTCATCCCCTCAGTATTCACACCGTTCGTGTAAGTGTGTAGTCGACAGTGGCCTCGGGACTCTCTGTCGGCTTCTCTCTCCATTAAGCACTGTCAGGTGTCATGGTGTCGTCAAGTTCTACCACAGATGACTCTGAAGTCGGCCTCTCCAGAACATTCACGGTGTTGTTCTGAAGCTTTCTGCTTGTGGCCAATCTAGAGAGTGTTGTGTGTAAAAAGAATAAAGTGAGGTCAGAATGGCCAGAAGCACAGAAAAAAAAATCTCCAGACGGGCCAGAGAATTAAAAAAAAATTTTTTAAATGTGCAGGGGTCCCAAGGCCAAGAGACCACCTGGTCAGCCCCCACTGGGCATTCTACCTAATATCAATGATCTCAATCAGTCCTCATGAATTTCAGGCTTTATGTTGAAGAATTAGACGACGACAATGATGATGATGATGATGATGGTCATGTGGCCCTATGGCCTCCAATCCGTCACCTGATCAGGAGGTGGGGTGCAGATCGGCATCACAGAAAACGAACAGTAGGGGTCAGTACGGAGTGTCGGCTCCTTTTGTGTCTCATTATTGTTTGGCTGCTAATTAAGGAGAAAACAAAGGGGTCTGCATCTTCAATTGCAACTTGAGTGAAATGAAGACAAAAGGACTTAATTAGCAGCAGAAACTAACGGGTCACTAATTAAGAACAGAGTTAGAATGAAAGCCTGCAGCCCACCGAGTTGGGGACCCCTGTTTTTGGGTCGTGCAGATGGCATGCCGGTGGAGGAGGCAGGGTGATGTTCTGTTGGGAAACCATGAGGGTCCTGACATTCATGTGGATGTCACTTTGACACCTACCTAAAGATGGTGACACACCTCATACAGTGCATCCAGAAAGTATTCACAGCGCATCACTTTTTCCACATTTTGTTATGTTAGCCTTATTCCAAAATGGATTAAATTCATTTTTTTCCTCAGAATTCTACACACAACACCCCATAATGACAACGTGAAAAAAGTTTACTTGACATTTTTGCAAATTTATTAAAAATAAAAAAATTGAGAAAGCACATGTACATAAGTATTCACAGCCTTTGCCATGAAGCTCCAAATTGAGCTCAGGTGCATCCTGTTTCCCCTGATCATCCTTGAGATGTTTCTGCAGCTTCATTGGAGTCCACCTGTGGTAAATTCAGTTGACTGGACATGATTTGGAAAGGCACACACCTGTCTATAGAAGGTCCCACAGTTGACAGTTCATGTCAGAGCACAAACCAAGCATGAAGTCAAAGGAATTGTCTGTAGACCTCCGAGACAGGATTGTCTCGAGGCACAAATCTGGGGAAGGTTACAGAAAAATTTCTGCTGCTTTGAAGGTCCCAATGAGCACAGTGGCCTCCATCATCTGTAAGTGGAAGAAGTTCGAAACCACCAGGACTCTTCCTAGAGCTGGCCGGCCATCTAAACTGAGCGATCGGGGGAGAAGGGCCTTAGTCAGGGAGGTGACCAAGAACCTGATGGTCACTCTGTCAGAGCTCCAGCGGTCCTCTGTGGAGAGAGGAGAACCTTCCAGAAGGACAACCATCTCTGCAGCAATCCACCAATCAGGCCTGTATGGTAGAGTGGACTGACGGAAGCCACTCCTTAGTAAAAGGCACATGGCAGCCCGCCTGGAGTTTGCCAAAAGGCACCTGAAAGACTCTCAGACCATGAGAAACAAAATTCTCTGGTCTGATGAGACAAAAATTGAACTCGTTGGTGTGAATGCCAGGCGTCACATTTGGAGGAAACCAGGCACCGCTCATCACCAGGCCAATACCATCCCTACAGTGAAGCATGGTGGTGGCAGCATCACGCTGTGGGGATGGAACTGGGAGACTAGTCAGGATAAAGGGAAAGACGACTGCAGCAATGTACAGAGACATCATGGATTAAAACCTGCTCCAGAGCGCTCCTGACCTCAGACTGGGGCGATGGTTCATCTTTCAGCAGGACAACGACCCTAAGCACACAGCCAAGATATCAAAGGAGTGGCTTCAGGACAACTCGGTGAATGTCCTTGAGTGGCCCAGCCAGAGCCCAGACTTGAATCTGATTGAACATCTCTGGAGAGATCTTAAAATGGCTGTGCATCGACGCTTCCCATCCAACCTGATGGAGCTTGAGAGGTGCTGCAAAGAGGAATGGGACAAAATGGCCAAGGATAGGTGTGCCAAGCTTGTGGCATCATATTCAAAAAGACTTGAGGCTGGAATTGCTGCCAAAGGTGCATCGACAAAGTATTGAGCAAAGGCTGGGAATACTTATGTACATGGGATTTCTCAATTGTTTTATTTTTAATAAATTTGCAAAAACCTCAAGTAAACTTTTTTTCACGTTGTCATTATGGGGTGTTGTGTGTAGAATTCTGAGGAAAAAAAATGAATTTAATCCATTTTGGAATAAGGCTGTAACATAACAAACAAAATGTGGAAAAAGTGATGCGCTGTGAATACTTTCCGGGTGCGCTGTATGCCACCATTCCCTGATAGCAGTGCCCTCTTTGAGCAGGTAAATGCCATGCTGGCAAATTTTGAGCATGAAGAACACGACGCAGTGTTCAAGGTGTTGACGTGACCTCCATATTCCTCAGGCCTCAGTGCAATGGAATGTGCTGGAGAAACAAGTCCGGTCCATGGAGACCCCCCCCTGAAAACTTCCAGGTGCTGCTAATGTCTCGGTGCAGATAGCACAGGACGCCTTCAGAGGTCATGTGGGGTCCAAAGGTGTTATGGGGGCCTGCACAGAATTAGGTGGGTGGTTTGAGTGTGGTGGCTGACTGGCATTGTAATGAAACAAATCTACCTGGGGTTTGAAGTGTAGACTTTCACCATCAGATCACAAAAACGGGTGAGTGCTTGTAGCCCCCCAGAAGTATCTGGACAGCTGCTGTTACTTGGCCATCAGCAAGTCGTGCACAATCAAGGCCCACGGGTGGCTCCAAGTGTGGGATTCTCCTTTGGAGTCTGCTGCTGATGTCACTCCGCACGACAAAAGAGGTGATGGCAACACCACGAGGATGAAAAAAAATCAGAAACCGAAGAAGTTGCTAGAATCCTGAGCCCACCAGCAGTCATTCGCCAAAGCAGACGAGTGTGGCGACCAACAAGAAAAAAGGAACCCCAGTCGGCCAAATCTCAAAGCCTCTCTCTCACCTCCAGGATGTGTCCACCATGACCATGAAGAGAAGACTGCAGCACAGGAGAACATCCAGAGGGTCCACCTCATGAACACAAAGGCCAGCTTGCTGAGAAGGCCGTCAGAAAATGTGGACCGATGGACAAAGGGTCAGCTGTACCTCAGTGATGGAGATGGAAACACAAGGACGGCTCCTGAACCTCCAAACACATCCTCCTCTGGGTGTCAGGGCTGTGAAAGGCACTATATAAGGCTGTCCCTTGATAACAAGATGGAGGTGATTATTACTCTGCCCTTAAGATGACTGTGATGGTGCTCAGTGGGAAAGACACCACTAAAAGGAAACGAGAGTCCATTGAGACTTGTGGCAAATGACTTACTGTATTAAATATGGCAGGCAGCACTGCCCCCTGGTGGCTACAGCCTTGTATTGTAACGTCGAGGTCCACAATTCTCTGGAATCGAGCAAACCTCACAACTCTAAATAGAACAATATGAAGACTACTGCTCTTTATCAGTGAAGTGACTATAATGGTGCTCACTGTGAAAGGCACTATATAAAATAACAAGACTTTCAGTTCAAGACTCAAGTTGTGACCCGAGCAGCAGGCTGTCTGATATGTCAAATGTCCAATGGCAGGCAGCACTGCCCCCTAGTGGCCAATTCATGGTACTGTATCACACAATATAACAATGTGAAACTGAAGGGTGACCCGTGATGTGCCTTGTATTGGTGTCCACTCTGAAAGGCGCTATATCAGATCAGAAGTATGTCTCAAACTCAGTATGTCACTTTCTTCAGGTTAATTCATATGCAGGCTCTGCAAAGATAGCAGATGTGAAGACAATGGCGGGCAGCACTTCTCCTCTGGTGGCTACAGCCCAGTATTTTAAAATTGAGGTTTCAGAACTACCTCTGCTTGAGCTAATCTCTGGGCTTCCATTATCACAATATGGAGATGACTGTTCTCTACCAGTAAAGTGGCTTTTACTATGAAGGGCACCAATATAAAATAGCAAGGCTTTTAAGTTCAGTCCGACATCAGACTAACGTTGTGACTTGAGCAGCACAGTGCTTAACATTTCAAAAGTTCAAATGGCAGGCAGCACTGCCCCCTAGTGGCCCAT